>CM076965.1:23674966-23947466 GCA_039105355.1 Benthosema pterotum | reverse complement strand
TCTTCTGCATTCTCAAGTTGTGTAGACTTGGGCTGAGTCAGATGGTGAATATTTTAACTCTTCAGAGAGCGTAAACATGAAACCAAATGGACCCGCAAGGGTCTAATTTGGTTTCATGTTTATGCTCTCAAAGAGTTACATCTGGTTAACCAACTCTCCATCATTCAGCCTGGGGACCACCTGGAAGCCTCTCAAGGGCCGCTGGTGGTCCCTGGACCACCGGTTGAAAACCACAGATTTAGCATATTTCATCCTGATTGATTGGCTACTGGCTAGCCCGACGGTACCTGTGCTCCACAGAAACATTTTTATAATTTTGTCATTAATTCAACAAATTCAACATCATCCCTTCCCATCGCTTACGTAAAAATAATAATAAAAAAGTGTTAGCTTAAATCCTTAATTCTTCTTAACAATAATGGTATCTTGCTAGTGAATGTTGCTAATACTCTTCTTCACTCCGAGTCACTGGATTTTACAGTGCATGTTCTCTCTCTCTCTCTCCTCTGTGTGTGTGTGTGTGTGTGTGTGTGTGTGTGTGTGTGTGTGTGTGTGTGTGTGTGTGTGTGTGTGTGTGTGTGTGTGTGTGTGTGTGTGTGTGTGTGTGTGTGTGTGTGTGTGTGTGCACGTGTTTTGCAGGCATGCACCATGGAGGGAGCCCATCAACCCATACTATGTCAACAGTGGCTACGCTATAGCGCCGGCCACCAGTGCCAACGACAGTGAGCAGCAGAGCATGTCCAGCGATGCAGACACTCTCTCCCTTACCGACAGCAGTGTGTACGTATACCCAACCGCACAGCGTTTGATGTTCCATGCCAGGGGCGGATCTAACATTTCCCAATTGGGGGGCAGGGGAAAATGGTATGGGGGCGGCCGCATCTTTACTAACATCAGTTGTTGTTGAAGTTACTACAGACACGAAGCATGCATCAATGATGAAATGATGAAATGCTGTTGGTTTAGTGGTGACACAGCTGCAGTTAGTAGCATTTAGAGAGTATTTAGATCCGCCCCTGTTCCATGCACTCATAGCGCAACATCGGTACAGTTGTACTTTACACCTGCTCATACCATTATCTTCAATAGTGTAACGCCAGAGTCATTAAAAAAATAGTATCATTTTTTATTTATCATATAGATTCATTAAAAAATAGTATCATTATTTATTCATCATATAGTGGTAGAATGGCCTCTTCTCACGATATAAAAAGATATACGGTATATGGTTGTCATTCAGAAAGCAGCAAGCTGCTTTGTATTGATGTCTCAGGCGAGCTTACAGCGTTTAACATTCCTTTCAGGTTTTTCTTTTGTCTCTGCTCTTCATTAGGAACAAAGAAAGCAAATCTTCTTTGTCTCTTTTTGTACATAAATGTGTAGCCCCCACCCCATTTGATATGAAAAGAAAAACAGAAGAAGAAAATCTTTTTCATCAGGATTTACTTAGCTGGCAGAACTTCAATTTCAGTCGAGAGCGAGCAGACCAAAAAAATGTTCTGGCAGAGGGAAGATAACAAATCTGTTTTCCAAGTTCAGGGATGGCATTGGGGAATCGTACCGGACAGAACATCAAAGCCTGCACAACTGCACAAAAAAAAACTGCACACGAAAAAAAAGAGAAAGAAAAGAAAAAAAAAAAACATGTTTGAAGTGGAATGGATTAGAGGCCATTATCAGCTAATTGCTCCAGAGCTTCTAGCATAGGAGAATCACACCCAGCATGACCACTGCCGTTTGACTGTGCTGTCAACACGGCATCCGCAATCTGCCAGACCACTGCTGTCGCAATGGGGACGAGGATAATAAGCCCCCAAGAACGCAGTCGCAATTCAGTCGCATTTCACTCTCAGGTATTCAGTTTAGAACAGGGATTTTCAACCTTTTTGATCCCAGGCCCCACCATTTGTTCAGCATTTGAGCCACGGACCACCATGTGAGGACATTTTAGTTCCACAGACCCCAAAACTAAAGATTTATTTTTGCTTCTGCCCATGACCATTAATCTTCTAGTTGTGTAGGCTTGGACTATTTCACATGATGGATATCCTAACTCTTGAGAGTGTAAAAATGAAACCGTAAAAAACAGAACCGTAAAACGTAAAAATGAAACCAAATGGACCCTTGCGGGTCCATTTGGTCTTAATGGTCTTTGAGGGGTTTTTTTCCAGCTATAAATTCAAAAGCTGCTTAATGTTGTTGTTATTCATGAGTTATGTTTTATGAAAATGTCTTGTCTTGTTGTTCATTCCAGAGATGGGGTACCACCCTACAGATACCGCAAGCAGCATCGCCGGGAGATGCACGAAAGTGCCAAAGCTAATGGGCGAGTCTCTCTACCTCATATACCGGTAAGTTATTTTGGGTTATTTCCCCTCTATCCCTTCTCTCTCTCTGTCTCTCTCTCCATTTCTCTTCCTCGTTATTTTCCTCAGTATTTTTGCTTCTACGTCTCGCTCTTTCACCCTATCTCTCTGTCTCTTTCTCTCTCTCTGCCCTTCTCCTTCCTCTTATTTTTTTTCCTCCACACTTTCCACCATTGCAGAAGTGTGTGTATAAGCCCTTCGTGTCTCAGGGCCTGTGATGGAGTGTAAGAATAGCTGATGGTGAAAGAGAGGGCTGTCTAAACGCCGCTTGATGCTTTCCTAAGCTGTGTGTGCTGAAGCCTAGCAGAAGAAATGAGTGTTCCTCCTCCATGACAGGCCCCCTCCCATGCCTTCCGCTGCAGCTTGCTGTCTGTCTTGCAGGGAGAGCTCCCAGCCCTAATTGGGGCCTTGGAGTCAGGAGTCAAATTAAAATGACACACTTTGCATCCTATTAGGATGCATGGATTGAATGTCTGTTACAGTAGAAGCGTCATCCTGCCCCTGTCTTGCCCCGGCAAATGAACCGTGACTTAAGCTCAGTCACTTGCAACAATATAAATGGTATAAAATCAGTTTGTGACTTGACATCGTTGCTGTGTTTTGGCAGGCTGTTAATTTCCCTCTTGTGACTGGTGACTGGTATGAAATGACTAACAAATACTCAAAGGGGGAAATTTTCTTCTTATTGAGACTGTACTGGAGAAATTATGTGTTTCCATTCATTTCAGTAGAGAATTAAAATACATTTGAGACTTAGTTCAAACTCGCTGTCAGAACTTCAGAAGTCAAGTTATTGCTGAATTTTAAAGTGCAGATTGATTTGAAAAGTCTAGCCAAAAATAGTCCCAGGAAAACAATATTGCTTTATAGATTACGTTCAAGTACCCACTGGTTATTCCACACATTACAGTCTCAGCTGGAGAAGAATCTTATTTTAAGGTGGTTAAAGTGTGAGTATTGCTGATTGACATTTTTGGTTAAATGGTTGGTACTTGGTAGTAATATAAATTATAGTATACGGTACCTTGAATCAATTGGCTAATCACAGCAGATGACCCACAAGGTCCTTTTAAACAGATGCAATAACTATTTTTTATGTCCTTAGGTTTAAAAAAGATTGGATATTATATTATGTTTATTAGGTCAGGTCAGTGTAGAGCGACGTTAAGGTGAGAGAAGGATAACTTATCCTGAACGGAACAATGAGTTGGCACTCTAGAGTAGAGTTCGCACACAGCTCTGCTCCACAGTGTTTTATTTATTTACAACACCAACACCATTCAAACTAGACTTTTTTTCTGACATAATTAGCGTCCATCATTGTCACCTAACGATGGCCAGCTGTGGCAGAAACATTATCTTTGAATGACTGTGTTTTAACTAGTTAAAACTAGAGCCCGACGGACGTACCAATATATCGGCCGATATCGATACAGATATATCGGTATCGGGGATATTCGTACCTATATATCGGCCGATATATGCCTGGAAAACAAAAAGAAAGACAGAAAATGGAATTATTTCACAAAGGTAAATGATGTCAATGTCGTATTCTATGAATTTGAAGTTTAGAAGTCTTTCAAATGTATTTTTCATTATTTTAATTCATTATTAAACATCGGTCCAAAACATCATTAACATCGGTCATTTTTTTTTTTTTTTTTGAAAAATCTGCCCCAAAAATATGGCATCGGTCAGGCTTTAATTAAAACAATGTAATGTGGGGCGGAGCTGATGTTTTGACTCCTGCTGCACTGTTATCAACCTATTGTCCAGCAGCAGCAAGGGCACTGGATGTGCGCAACCCGCTTGTTTAATCCAGTGGTTTTCCTTTAGAGGGTTCCAGGTGGCCTCCAGCTAAATAATGGACAGTTGGTAACCAAATGGACCCTTATATAGATCTGTAACAAAATGAAACAAAATGGACCCTTACAGGTCCATTTGGTTTCATTTTACGCTCTCAAGAGTTAAATTATATTTAGACATCTGCGTTACTTAATGGTCAAGAACCTACAGTTCACATTTAGCGAATGCAGAAGAATTGTTATTTTGACCAACGTTTTGGCAGTTTGAGACTAAACTCAACACCGAAAGGTGGTCCGTGGCCAAAATGCTGAATAAATAGTGGGCCCTGGTCAGTGTTGTAGTAGGACTTTTAGAAGTGGGGTGGACGGCTCTTAAAGGGGAATTCCACCCATTTTCAATTTTTTTCTGAGAGTGTACAAATGTGAACCAAATGGACCCTAGCTGGTCCATTTGGTTCCATTTATACACTCTCAGAAAAAGGAAACTCATTAACATGGTGAAACACATCTTGATGTGTTTCACTACTTCTTTTGCCCCAAAAATATCTTAGATGTGAGAAGTGGGGGGACGCCGTCCCCCTCGCGCCGTCCCCCTCCACTACACCCCTGGCCCTGGTATGAAAAAGGTTGAAAACCACAGATCGATTGCCTCTGTGCTCAGAGAAGATGCTGTCGGTAACACAATCGGTGACCATCCATCCCTTGGGAGCACATGCTGATGATGATGATGTGGCAGGGGTTGACACTAAGGTCTCCGAGGCACTTGCCCATCGGGCAAGTGCAAGTCAGGTTCTACTTGCCCTCAGGTCATGGTCACTTGCCCCCCAAAAATATATTGTAAATTTTGCATTTAAGTTTACTTCCTACTTGGGTGCTTTAAACCAGGCGTTTTTAACAGGTGGTCCCTGAGAGGGTTCCAGGTGGTCCCCAGTTAAGTTGGTTAACCAGATGTAACTCTTGAGAACGTAAAAATGAAACCAAATGGACCCTTGCGGGTCCATTTGGTTTCATTTTTACGCTCTCAAGAGTTAAAATATTCATCATCTGAATTTGTACCACTTAATTAATAGTTTTTCTGCCGAAGACGCGCAGCTCGTGGACATCCCGTGGAGAACCCCACTGCCGGTCACGCGGACGGCTCGTATCACGACGAGATGTAGATTTCATTCTTTAATCCAACTATTAGTCCGTGCGCATCGTCTGATGATCATCCCGTTGCTGACTTTCATTTGGGACAGAATTGGGGACAACTTTTTTTTTTCCCCTCCCATTGACATGCATTCAACCCAATGCATTCAAACGGCTCTCCTCCGGTTTGCCCCCTCAATGTCACTGGCGCATGGGTTAAGCAGCCAGGGCTACACAGCTCTTCCTGACTTGTGACCCGGATGTTTTTGGGTACATCGCCAGATGATCGATTAGGCAAGACAACAGACACAGCATAACAGAAACAGCACATCCTGTTTAGGAGATCTGAGCTTCAAAATAAGGGCTTTTTTACCGATCGAACTGGTTTGAGCCGCGGCAATGGAGAGGAAACAAAGAAGATCCGCTCGCGGTCAATGAGTTAATTAGCCCAGGTCTATACCACTAGAGAATGTAGAAGATTAGGGCATTTTGATGTGTATGTTAATTTGCCTGTTTTGTTTCCCAAATCCAGTTTTTCAAGTTGCACAATTGCCCGAGCGGGCAACCAGGTAGCAGTCTTCACTTGCCCCACCATTTCTTTTTACTTGCCCCGGGCAAGCGGGCAAGTGTCAACCCCTGATGTGGGACTTAACAGTATGTTTCTCTACCCACGCAGCGCACAAACCGGATACCAAAGGACATACACGTGGAGCCGGAGAAGTTTGCAGCAGAGCTCATCAGCAGGCTGGAAGGCGTGCTGCGGGACAGGGAGGCGCAGGAGAAACTAGAGGAGCGGCTGAAGAGAGTACGACTGGTATGCCAATATTAACCCATTGTGTCCTGACTAGATTCTAGTTTCTGACACTAGATGGCGCCAGATTCTAGTTTGTGCCACTTGTTTCTGATGCTAAATTCTGGTTTCTGACGCTAGATTCTTGTTTTTTCCCCTGAAAAAAATCCATTCTCCTGTGTCAGTAATGCTCAACATATTTCACAGGACCACCAGAATTATCTATATTTAGCTGCGGACCCCCATCTAAAAAAAAAAAAAAAAAAAAACTTCTAGACATCACCCCAGAAGCAAAGATTTGAGCTAAAATGTTTTATTCTGAAATAATATATTCGAAGATTTCTGCCACATTCTCATGATTTTTCAAAAATAGCAGAGATACAAGCTCATATCGCGCCACTCGGTGGCGCGATATGAGCTTGTAGATCTGCTATTTTTCAACAGATAAAACACCAAAACGCGTTCAGCGCGTTAAAGGAGAATAACCGAAACACATTGGTCATCCATCTACCTTGATTCCCGTGACACCAGGGGTGTAGTGGAGGGGGGACGCGGGGGGGCGGCGTCCCCCCACTTCTCACATCTAAAATATTTTTATTTTGGGTCTGGAAAAAAAAAATCACTAGCATGGTGAAATACATCTTGATGACATCATCAAGATGTATTTCACCATGTTAATGAGTTTCCTTTTTTCTGAGAGTGTACAAATGTAACCAAATGGACCCGCTAGGGTCCATTTGGTTCACATTTCTACACTCTCAGGGAAAAAAAAGAAAATGGGTGGAATTCCCCTTTAAGAGGCGTCCCCCCACTTCTAAAAGTACCACTACAACACTGCGTGACACGATACATAATGCCCTTGATTTCTGTCATAGATGCCCCCTTTTCTACATTTCACCCGTAGGTCCTCCTCCCTCCGATGCAGTTTGCATGGTCGCAGGTTGTCTTTATTCTAATGTGTGTATTTTTGTAACTCCAAAAATACACACAAAAATTCCCACACATCACATCAAGTGAGGGGAGGGAAGTAGGAGGAATGGAAACACCTCTGGGATTACAAGTAAATGCTGCCCCAGAGTGACATAAAACGCAGTATACTATTAAAATATGATGTCTGAAAAAAATAAGTTTGTATCTACAAAAATACCCACATTAGAATAAAGACAACCTGCACCGATGCCAACTGTTGGATAAGAGGGAGACCTCAAGGGTGAAATGTAGAAAAAAAAGAGCATCTATGCCAAAAATCAAGTGCAATATACTGTATATGATCACAGCGATCAAGGTAGATTGGTGCTTAATGTGTTTTGGTGTGGAATTCTCGTTTAACCCATCTCTGAAGCAACTTTTGCCGATCTCAGAGCCCTTCGGGGGACTACGTTTATATCTTATGCACAGGAATGGGGAAGTGTTTTTGGGTGATCCTTTAAATCCTTTAAAGCCTGTTCGCACCGGAAAGAAAAAAGTACATTTTGCAAAATGCCAGCCCACCCACGAAAAATATGCTGAAGCTATATTTTCATGTTATTGAATAATGAACTAAAACTTGAGATTTTTAAAAGTATCCCCCAGAAATGCTGAAGCAATATTTTCACATTATTGAATAATTGTGAATGAATTGAATAATTTATTTAGGCTATTATTCCATGTAAAGTATAAGTGACAGGGAAGCAACTCCCAATTCCTTCTTCTCTTGATAAGAGCGATCATGGCTCATGAAATAGATCATTTATGATGTAAAATTAGAACATACAACACATTTCATAACAAAAAATAATATAAAATTGTGCTCTTTATTATTTACCATATTTACATTAAATAAAGAGATTCATAAATCTCTGACAATGGGTAACTGTAACTTGAATTTATCAAACATATAATTAAATTAACTAGGTCAGCAGTAAAAGTGGGAAATGGCTTTGTGCATCCTTTAGAGAATTCCATACTTGGTCTTTTGTTGACAACCCCCCTGAACACCTGCACTCTGGAGCCACTTGTGAGGCCGAAGCAGTGAAATGCCTTTTTGATGTCAGTTGGACAGTGATGAAACTGCTTGCCTGCACCGTTTAATGAAATCTCCGTCAGTGCAGCTAGCCAAGTATTAAGTCTCAGGAGGGATAATTTATGTGTTTTGGGCCCTGCAGGCAGAGAAGTTGCCATCACAGACAGAACTTGAGGTGTCTTCTGTTGAGAGCTGGGAGCGAGGGAGAAATGGCATTGTCTTGGTCGACTCCATGTTGCCGTCTTGGCTCAGAGTATTCACTTTGCTTTCGGGGGCCTTAGTAACATTTTTATTTTATTTCTTATTGCGTGAAGAGTAGAATGGGGTAAAGGAAGGGCACACCAACCTGGCGCACTAGAGTTTCTGACGTGAGATTCTAATTTCTGACACTAGATTTTCTCGTTTCACAGGCTAGATTCCACATTCTCGTTTCTGATGCTTGATTCTAGTTTTTCTGAAAAATCTGTTCCTGGGTCAGTGAGGCTCAATATATTTCATGCCAAAGACCCCCAGAATTATCTATAGTTTGCTGCCGACCCCCATCTGAAATCATGTTCTAGGGATCCTCCTCAGAAGCAAAGATTTGAGTTAAAAATGTTTGCTTCTGAAATTATATTCAAAGATTTGCGCTAGATTTTCACAATTTTTCAAAAATATCAGACCTACAAGCTCATAGCGCGCCACTCGGTGGCGCGCTATGAGCTTGTAGATCTGATATTTTTCAATAGCTATTATTATTTCTCATTGCGCGAAGAGTAGAAGGGGATAAACACCAACTCGGTGCACACAGCAAGGTAATGGCATGCAAATCTCTGCTCGACCCCCCCACCCCACCCCTGTCAGAAAGTCCAGACTAGAGTACCAAACCACCCAGGAATCTGCTACCTTTGGGAGCATCAAAGCCTTGCTCATAAATTGTCCAGCGTGGTGTGCCAAGGGTTTCCATGTTGAAATGCCATCAAAAGCATTTGGAGAAGGGAGAGGCAGCTGAGAAGCCAAACAGGGCTGAAATGTGCCTTTTTAGAAATGAAGTTGTAATGGCTCCATGAATAGCTCTCAGTGCGCTTCATGCTAACACAGCTATCCACACCCGGGGAAAGCAGCGATATGCCCACCAATAGGACGTTACTGTTAGATCCTGAGCAATCTTTTTCTTTTTAACTGTGAGATTGGAGAAAAGGCAAGGCTTTTACACACCTACTGTACCTGTAAAGGTGCGTAGAAGAACTGGTATAGAAAACTAAGGCAATGGGTTTTCAACCTTTTTGATACCAGGTACCATGATACCAGGTACCATGTATTCAGCATTTGAGCCACGTACCACCATTTGGGGACATTTTAGCCCCACAGACCCCAAAACTAAAGATTTCGTTTGCTTTTGGCGACAATATACCTGGCTGGATTTCGGAAACAAAAACAGGTAGTTCAAAATGACCATTAATCTTCTACATTATCTACTTGTGTAGACTTGGGCTGATTCATAAGATGACTATTTTAAGTGTTGAGAGTGTAAAAATGAAAGCAAATGGACCCGCAAGGGTCCATTTGCTTTCATTGGAAAATCCTGGTGTGACTAGACGCGGATATACGTAGTTTCACGATCAAGAAAACTTGAGAATCCCTTCTCGCCTATACGTGGTACCGGCTGGTTGGGGAACCTCTGTTCTAAAGCATGATTTATAGGCAAATCCACTTCATGGTTTCGCAGGTGAAAATTTGTTGCTGAGCAACACAGTTGACACAAAAATGAACTGTACATTGTCACCCCCCCCCCCCACACACACACGCACGCACGCACGCACGCACGCACACGCACACGCACACGCACACACACACACACACTAACAATAAATCACTACTGTACCCTCCCTATCTCTACTAAGAGAAAATGGAAAGTGTCCTCACACGGTTCAAAATGGATATAGTGTCTGTATTTATAGCTAAAACAGCACAAGAGGATAATGTCATGCTGTATACATTAAATTACATACTGTATACATGGCATCACCTGTTCTACCTCATCATCTCAGTAATAATATTAAAGAATCACATAGCAACTCAATAGCATTTTGGTTCAAATCTGCCATCTGCAGGTTGGAATGATTACTACATATTATGTGTCCTTATATGAAGCTCATCCACAAATAAATGAGCTATTGGGGCTTATTATCCCAAAAACCTTGCGGTTGTCTGTTAATAAATGTGTACTAAAGTATGTACTATATGCAATTCTGATGATGTTTAAAAGCTAATGGCTAATAACCCTTATATGCCTTAAATAACACTGTGCAATTCTCTTCCTCTAAATGTTAAAAGAGAAAAGTAAAATAAATATTTAGTTGATCTTTCAGGGACAAGAAGGGAACAAGCAATGTGTGGTCCAAGCCTATGGAATGTACAGAATACTTGTGCTAACAAAAAAACAACAACAACTTTATACTTCCTAAGGTTAACACAAAAAAAATGCTGGCCCTAAATGCCAGTGAGAGGAAGCACTAAAGCCAAAAAGGACATGTTGTCTGATCGTAGGTACTGCAGTGCAAGCTGAACATGGCCTAAAACAGGCGTTTTCAACCTTTTTCATACCAGGGCCCACTGTTTATTCAGCATTTTAGCCACGGACCACTATTTGATGTTGAGTTTAGTCTCTCGGACCCAAAAGCAATTATTATTTTCAAGTTTTTGTCAGAGACACACTGGCAAAACGCTGGTCAAATTAACAATTATTATACACACACCATGCACCGGCTCTCGCGACTGGCGGTGCTTTCAGCCAGGTGCGTTCATGAATGCAATAATGAAGTCGTTTTAAGTCCAAAATGGGCCAAGCCCAACACTTTTCTAAAATAGACGTGAGCAACTCCTCCGTGCAAGTGGACAGGAGGGGAACTCCCGCGGCGTCTCTATTACCAGTAAAAACGTGCAGCAGTGTGACACCCAGACAGACACGTGGACATTTCTGCCTGGCTTGCACAGTTATCTGGCACAATTCTAAAATGTATTTCTATCCCCCCGCAGGAGGAGGATGGCGATGACCTGGACATCTCATCGTCCAACCACAGGCTCCCGCCCGGCGCGGCGTACCCCCAGCACTACTGCTCACGCTACGCCGACGCTGCCGGCTACAACAACGGCCCCCTGCAGAGGGACGCCCACGAGGAGAACCCCGAGAGCATCCTGGACGACCACGTCCAGCGCGTCATGAAGACGCCTGGCTGCCAGTCGCCAGGCACCGGCCGCCACTCCCCCAAGTCCCGCTCCCCAGACGGAGGAGGAGGAGGCAAAGGCGCCGGAAACGGAGTGGCGGCGGCGCCTCTGTCCTCTTCGGTAGGCGCGGGCAAAAAAAAAAAAAATCGATGTGCCAGTATATCGCAATGTTCATTGCAGTATATTGTTCATCACCTCTACCACCACATTTGTTCATGTCAGAAAGACTGGCTGAGGTTATCAGGCTGCATTGATGTGTATGGTTGAACTTTTTGTTATTTATATCGTTTAAAATTGCTTTAAAGTGTTCTAGTTGAACTTGTCATGGTCCCTATTGTTCAGAATTCCGCCCAGTTTCAACATTTTACAGTACTGTACTGTATTTTACTTGATGATGACATCCTCAAGTTAATATTGTGTTTGTGATTTTTCTTTTAGGACATTTTTTCAGACGGCGTACAAATGGAAGCAAATGGACCCTGACGGGTCCATTTGGTTCCATTTGTACGCTCTCAGTAAAAAATCTTGAAAATGGGTGGAATCCTCCTTGTTCTAGTATAATTATTTGTGGAAAAAAACGCGATATATATCGATATATCAAATCGAATCGCAGCGTAACTAAGAATCGCAATATAAATCGATTCAGAACCCTATGAATATCGATATTGTATCGTATGGTGAGGTAAGTGAACTGTCCCACCCTACCCTACTCTTCGCGCTCTGCAGGGCAAACACCTGGCCACCAGGCACGGGCCGAAGGGAGATGCCGCCGGCAGCCACCTCTACCACCACAAGCACGTGCACCACATCTATCACACGGGAGGAGGAGGAGGAGGGAAGCCCAAAGAGCAGGTGGAGGCCGAGGCCGCCATGCGCGTGCACGGCGGCGCCTTCCCCTGGAGCGGCGCGGAGCACGGCCATTACGGCTCGCAGTCTCGGAACTATGCAGACGGCCTCATGCGCGCCAACACGGCGGACCCCGCTGGTTACAGGTGCCAACCCAACTCAGACACTGTGCTCTTTTCAGTGTTAACTACATGGATCCTAGCATCCCCATTCTGAGCAAAAAAAACAATTTTGCTATAAAAAAAATTAGAACATTCACTGAAAAGAGCAGATTTACAATCACAACCCATCGTGCACTTCTGTAGAGCATCGCAGTCCCGCCCCCTCGCCTGTTCCAGAAGTGAATTCACCATCCATTTCCCTCATTAAGAGTTAAGACATTTTAAGTGTTGTACAAGTAATAACAATTAATTAACAAATAATTAGAAAGAAAAAAAAAGCAGCAGGTTACAACACCTTATTTGTTTTTCTTGTAATTATTTGTCCGATGCTCCAAAATAATGTGTCTGGCATTGTGAAGTCAACTTGGAGGAATAGAGAGAGAGAAGATCTGCACTGACACTCACTGAGCTGTCACTCAATCATTCAATCATGGCCTCACTCACTGATCAGCATCAGTGCATGCACTGCACCTGTGAAGGGGGCGTCGACCAAGCAAACACAGGAAGTGAGGAAGAGAAGATCTCACACAAAGGCCACACACACACACACACACACTCACCAAACAGTGTTCCAAGGAGAAGAAGCACTAACAAACACACTGAAAGAAGCAGAAAGGAGCAGCCATACGAACTCTTGAGAGACAGCCGGTGAGGAGCTTTGTTGTTGGTGTTCTGAACATTTTATGGACTTCATGAGCATTGAATATGAACAGTTTATATGATGGTTGTTTTAAGGTTGTGAAGCATGGTTAGCATGGTTGTGCACATGATTACAAGTACTTGAATACTTACCTTACATGTAATACTTACCTTGCTTTAATACTTACCTTAATACTTACCTTACCGTTTAATACTTACTTACTTACTTACCTTTATACTTACCTTGCATCAGAAGTTTAGATGTAACATCATTATGTGATTACTTTACCTAAATACCTTTAAAGGTTAAAAAGTAAAAGGTTAAAAAGTAACATGATTGTTTGAATACTTTTGGCTTTAAAGCACTTGCTTACTTAAATACTTTTGACTTTATAATGTTTACACTTAAATACTTTAAGTTTAAAAATGCTTATACTTAGATACTCTGAGTTTAAAAATGCTTAAAAGTCTTTTGTCTTAGACTTTGTCTTAAAATGCTTAAAAGACCTCGTCTTAAAAGACTGTCTTAAAATGCTTGAAAGAATTTATTCATTTTGTTCTTAGAAATGCTACAAATGAATTCAGTTACTTTATTTACATTTCATGAGATTAATTAAGTTTAAAATCAGTTTAAAGGAGAATTGATTTGATTTAAGAATGAATTGATTGAACATTTAAAAGCTAAAAATGCATTGATAAAAAGATTAAAGGTGAAGTGATTAGTAACATTATGCAAACCTGAGGATTTAAAACATGATTTAAAACATGTGGAAATGATTCATATGGATGTATATTGTATATTGAATGCATTATACTTACAGTAGTTCTTTTGTTGTTTTTCCTTTAAGGTTTTTCACCTGTACCTGTACTATACTGTACCTGTACTACCTGTACTATACTACCTGTACCTACCTGTACTATACCTGAAATTAAGTAAAGAAGAGTAAAAAGAAGGAAAAAGTCTGGTCATTGTACGAGTGGAATCCAGTTAAAATCTCTGTGTGGACTGTACCGTCCCTTTCAAGCGGGGAATCTGCTAATCTAACTAAAGAGCTTGACAGTGAAAAACCGGGGCTGTGAGCTGGAACAGTAAAAACAGTGACCTGGAAAAAACAAAGCACCCACTGTGAAGGAAACATACTCTAAACAGGAGGAGGACCCAAATCCAACATGGCTGACGATATAGCCGGGAAAACAGTGGAACAACTCAAAAATGAGCGCACTACAGCAAAACGAGCATTCACACGACTAGTCAACAGTATCATCAGAAATCACAACGACATGTCAGAGGATCAGCTCCAAGATAGCTTCAATAAGCTCACTATGGAAGCCAACAAAGTCATGGAAGCCAATGACGACGTCATGGCAGGTCTCATTGCTGAAAGGGAGGAACTTGAGGACCAGGAGCTCACCGAGCAGCAAAAAGCTGACATAGCAAAGACCGAGAGTGAATGTGGCTTAAAGCTAAAGGAGGCTGGGGAGCTAATCAAAAATGATCTATGGGAAAGGTTTGGAGATGAACTGTCTACAGCTATAGAGCTAGCCGAAGATGAATGTGACCGTGTCACTGGAGTACGACCTGACGGCAACCATGAGGCCTACGAGTTCAGGCTCGGCCACCTTAAATCACTCCTGGAGACCGCAAAAAAGATTAACTCCAAATGGCAACAGTGGATTCCAGAGGTGAACCAGAGTGAGATCCGCACTCGGCTAAAAGAGCTCGAAAGTCGAACAGTAACTCAGGTTTCCAGAAAGGCTGAATTCATAACGGCGAGACGAGAGGAAGAAACAAAGTTTGCACCAACTAGCCCAGCTTTTGGTGCTGCCAGTCCTCCCATCATGACCCCAGCCATTAAGCTGAAACCTGCAGCTCTCCCCAAGTTCTCCGGCTACAAGCGTGACTTTCACAGATGGAAGAGAGACTGGGAGTCGCTCCAAAGACAAGGAGAGCCAACCGGCTCCAAAGAAGTCAAGAAAATACAGTTGCTAGACAGCTTGGATGACAAGATCAAAGAAGACTTTCGCCTCACTACTTATAACACTGCGGACGACATTCTCCGTGTCCTGGAGAATCGCTATGGCAACCGAACGGCTATCGCCATTGAAATAGTGGAGGACCTACAGAGGATGCCATCTGTCAAATGCAGTCAACCAAGGAAGATTGTGGAGCTAATTCAAGCCGTGGAAAAAGCACTCGGAGACCTGAGTGACCTCGGAGACACAGGTGCCATAAAGAACCCCCTTGTAACAAAATCAATTGAGAGCAAACTTCCCGACTCCCTCAAGAAAGAGTGGCTTGTCTATGTAGCCAACCCAAGAAATCATGTGTCGCCAGAAGACCGGTTTGACCATCTAATGGTATTCCTCAAGCAGCAGGAGACAATCTATGAGGAGCTCGAACTGCTACAAGAAGAGGAGCCAAGCTGGAAGAAAGACACGAGAAATGAGCAGAAAAGTGCCAGAACTAAATCTACAAAAGCAGCTGATGACCAAGGCTGCGTAGTATGCGGCGATGCCAAGCACACAAAGAAGCTCTACTTCTGCAAACAGTTCAAGGCTCAGAATGCAGCAGAAAGGAAAGCCTCAGTAAAAAAGCTCGGTGCATGCACAAGATGTCTCGAGGTGCACAAAGACCACTCACCCTGCAAACCCGGCTTTCTATGCAAGAACCCAGACTGCCAGGATGAGCAGGAGCCCGAGCATCACTTCTACCTCTGTCCCAGATCTGCATCAAAGAAGTCAGCTGACAAATCTGATAAAGGCAGGAACAAGTATACAGAGGTTCAAGAAGAGTTCATCAAAAATCTCTCTCCAGAGCTGGCAAAGCAGTGCAGGGAGGTTTTCTCAAATGTTGCCTCCAGGGTCTTCAAAGCCTCAAACGACCAGCAAAGTCTACTTGAGAAGAACGGAATGCAAGAGCTTCCAGTGGTCATGATGCTACTGTTCGTCACAGCTAACGCCGGACAGAAGGTCGGAACTCTGATCGACTTAGCATCTGACACAAATTATATCACTCACCGAGCGGCTGGCCGCCTAAACCTCAGAAGTGAAGACATCATGCTCGTTGTCCATGGAGTTGGTGGGATGAAGGTCCAAGTGAAGACGAAGCGCTATCTCCTTAAAATCCGCGTAACCACTCCCAAGGGCACACTGAGAGCACACCAGCTGGTCTGTTATGGATTGGACAACATCGCAGACGTCCACAAAAGTGTGACACCTGAACAACTGCAGCCATTCTTCCCGAACGTACCTCTGGATGAGCTTGTGAGGCCCAAAGAAGTCGAACTTCTCATCAGCCACAGAGAAGGCCAGCTGGCTCCACAGAGAATCTGTGTCGTAGGAGACCTCGTACTGTGGGATGGACCACTCGGGAAAACAGTTGGAGGAACCCACCCCAAACTCTTTGAGGAGGTCGAAGTCTCAGCTCACATGTCAAAGACACACTTTGCAAGATCCATGAGAGCCGCAGCTGTGAAATATGAAGAACTCACTGACAGCATTCCAGAGCAGAGCCCCAGATGTGGTGGCTGCCGGTGCGGAAACTGCCAGCCCGGTGGCAAAGAAATGACTCTCGCCGAGGAAAGGGAGCTCGAGGTAGTGAAGGGAGGTCTCACCTACATCACGAGTGACGAGCACAGCAGAGAGCCACATTGGCAGCAGAGAGCCACATTGGCAATGCGAGAAACAGCCAACCTACCTCAATTCGCCCACCTTGAAGTAGAGAGGGAGGTGCTACACAATGACAGCTACGTTGACGACCTCTTGACCTCTCGCAACGACCTTGAGGAGCTGAAAACCATCACAGCAAACGTGGAGAAAATCCTAGAAGCTGGAGGTTTCCTGCTGAAGCCTTGGGTCTTTTCAGGCCAAAGTGGGAGGAAGGAGAACGACAACGAGACCAAAGTCAACAACATGGTCCTCCCGAACCAGATGAGGGACGAGGACAATAAAGCGCTTGGTCTGGGCTACCTTGTGAAAGAAGACAAACTCCATGTCAGATCGTCTATCAACTTCTCAAGGAGAAAGAAGAAGATGCGACTTGGCCAAGACCTTCTACTAGACCAAGTGAGAGCACAAACCCCGAAACCTCTGACGAGAAGGGAACTCCTGAGTCAAGTCTCAGGTTTATATGACCCAGTCGGCCTGGTGACCCCTGCCAAGCAGAAAGGCGCCATCCTTGTGCGCAGAGCATTCCAGGAGGCAAAGAGCGACAACTGCCCTGTCAAAGACACGTGGGATACAGCCTTGTCAGACAGCCTCCGAGAAGATGCGATCCAGCTGTCCAAGGAGTTGGTGACAGCTGCCAGAGACAGCATTAACAAACTGCAAAAGAAGGCGTTCATTGCTGCACTGACTAGGGCAAAGGCCAAGGCACAACTGTTGTCAGATCCTAAGGAAGACAAAACAGACAAGCCACCAGAACCAAGGCAACATCAGGAACTAACTCGATGCCAAACACCACCAAAGAGGCCACCAGCAGGAGGATCAGCTGTCCAAAACTTAATCGATGTCAAGCGGTTCAGCAACCTCGACCGACTCATTAAGACAGTTGCTTGGATCTGGAGAGCAGCAAAGAAGTTCATTAAACCTGTAAAGCAAACTGCCAACAGTCCAAAGTGGGAGGCAGTATCATCACAAGTCATCTCAATGCAAGAGAGACAAAACGCCCTAAGGGGTCAGTTTGCTCGAGTGGTCAGCGTGAACTCGGACAGCAAAGGAGTTGTGCGGGATGTACACGTCAGAACCTTCCCAAGCTACCCGGTTCCTGTCACGAGAAAAGCAAACCAACGAACGTCAAGCAACCTCAAGCTCGAAATTCCAGCAACAGTACTTCACAGAGACGTCCGGCGACTGGTCGTCCTGCTTCCCACTGAACAACAGAACAAACTGGAAGACCCAAGTTGGCCTCTGAAATGTGCGACCTCCAAGATGGTCCCACTTGAAGGTCGAGTGGGAGGTGTGAAGTCAACTTGGAGGAATAGAGAGAGAGAAGATCTGCACTGACACTCACTGAGCTGTCACTCAATCATTCAATCATGGCCTCACTCACTGATCAGCATCAGTGCATGCACTGCACCTGTGAAGGGGGCGTCGACCAAGCAAACACAGGAAGTGAGGAAGAGAAGATCTCACACAAAGGCCACACACACACACACACACTGACCAAACAGTGTTCCAAGGAGAAGAAGCACTAACAAACACACTGAAAGAAGCAGAAAGGAGCAGCCATACGAACTCTTGAGAGACAGCCGGTGAGGAGCTTTGTTGTTGGTGTTCTGAACATTTTATGGACTTCATGAGCATTGAATATGAACAGTTTATATGATGGTTGTTTTAAGGTTGTGAAGCATGGTTAGCATGGTTGTGCACATGATTACAAGTACTTGAATACTTACCTTACATGTAATACTTACCTTGCTTTAATACTTACCTTAATACTTACCTTACCATTTAATACTTACTTACTTACTTACCTTTATACTTACCTTGCATCAGAAGTTTAGATGTAACATCATTATGTGATTACTTTACCTAAATACCTTTAAAGGTTAAAAAGTAAAAGGTTAAAAAGTAACATGATTGTTTGAATACTTTTGGCTTTAAAGCACTTGCTTACTTAAATACTTTTGACTTTATAATGTTTACACTTAAATACTTTAAGTTTAAAAATGCTTATACTTAGATACTCTGAGTTTAAAAATGCTTAAAAGTCTTTTGTCTTAGACTTTGTCTTAAAATGCTTAAAAGACCTCGTCTTAAAAGACTGTCTTAAAATGCTTGAAAGAATTTATTCATTTTGTTCTTAGAAATGCTACAAATGAATTCAGTTACTTTATTTACATTTCATGAGATTAATTAAGTTTAAAATCAGTTTAAAGGAGAATTGATTTGATTTAAGAATGAATTGATTGAACATTTAAAAGCTAAAAATGCATTGATAAAAAGAAGATTAAAGGTGAAGTGATTAGTAACATTATGCAAACCTGAGGATTTAAAACATGATTTAAAACATGTGGAAATGATTCATATGGATGTATATTGTATATTGAATGCATTATACTTACAGTAGTTCTTTTGTTGTTTTTCCTTTAAGGTTTTTCACCTGTACCTGTACTATACTGTACCTGTACTACCTGTACTATACTACCTGTACCTACCTGTACTATACCTGAAATTAAGTAAAGAAGAGTAAAAAGAAGGAAAAAGTCTGGTCATTGTACGAGTGGAATCCAGTTAAAATCTCTGTGTGGACTGTACCGTCCCTTTCAAGCGGGGAATCTGCTAATCTAACTAAAGAGCTTGACTGGCATAAACGTCCTTATATAAATACTTTTTAAAAAGTCTATGAGGAAAATAAACGGGGAATTCACTTCTGGAAAACAGGCGAGAGGGTGGGACTGTGGTCTATTTTTGCTATTTGACATACAACATGCGGTACTACATACTTCTCATCTGATTGTCGGTAACTTACTGTCATTGTCCATCTAGCAGTAAAGGCCTGGCGTGTAAGAGAACGTTGAAGAAAGGTGAAGAGGGGATGCGACCTGGAGAAACACCTCTGCCCCCGGAGGAGATGGAGAGGAACCAGAAGATCCTCCTCTGGATGATGGAGGGAGAGAAGGAGAGCGGCCGCCTGCATAAGAAGAGTCCCTACGGGTAAGTAGGTCCATTCTGCAACTGCAAAAATACAAAATGCACTACTAGTGGCACTTCCGAAACGCACTAGAATGTGCCAGAGCATTTGGTTACATTTTACGATCTCAAGAGTTACAGATCTATAAGGGTCTGTTTGATTACCAATGGTCCTTTCTAGGAACGAAGGAGGGCTCTATCATAGGAAGAAAAATGAGGGTTTTATCTCTGGCGCCTGTCAACCAATTTCGCCCCAACTCACCAGCAAAAAAGCACTAGATTTTCTGCCAGGAGTTTTTCCAATAATTTTGGCGCTAGGGGTGTCTGGAAAAAAGTGAAATATACAGTAGCGACAAATACGCCAAGTTGGCAACACTGCTCACTTCTCAAAAAAGCATCTGGTTCTCAAAAAAAGTATCACCAAAATTAAGTATTTGGCGGTCAACCCCCAACTTGAAATATATTGTTCCAGGAACCCACCGGGAGCAAATATTTGAGTTAACAATGTGAAAGAATGTATATTCAAAGATTTACATATTTTTAAACATAGCAGATGTAGAAATTCATAGTCTAGCCTGGGTACCAGACTGCATTACGTCAAATTTCAAAGTCAACTTCAACACAACTCTGTCTGGCAAGGAGCCTATCTCCTTGGCTTATGAAGGTTGAAATACTGTCAAGGCTTCTGATTTGTTTGGGGAAAAAAATAACAGTTTACCTTCATTGGATCAACATTGAATAAGAAACAACGGTGCTACACAACAGGTGACGTCAGGGAAAATCCAGTCAAGCAGCCCCTATCCAGACTCAGTTACCCGTAACATTCATAAGTTGAACGTTGCAACGGCAAATCAGGCTGGTCCTGCCAGGCCAACGGCACTCATGGGTTATCTAAAGATGGAGTGCAGTGAATTTTTTCTACCCTAAAACATGATCATCAGGTATTAATGTTATATGAAAAGTAAGATTTTTTCCCCAAAAGTGTACAGTGTTTGTTAAACTGTCATTTTTATGATTCCACCCTACCAGTTCATTAAGTATGCCTGGTTTGCCTGGTGGGTGGTGATGGGTGGAGATCCACCTGAACTAAAGCCACACCCACAGCTTTAGTTACATGATAAAGGGGGAGGAGTTAGGGGAGGGGCTGAACACGTGATGTCACTATAGTGAAGTTTTTTTCATTGGCATGTTTGACTGGAAACGTTCAGCCCCCAGGAAGAAACCCTAAATACAAAGGGAAGACATCATTGCACATAAAAAACACACCAAGGGGTCTATTTACATACTGCCACCTCTTAAACATGTACAGAATTGGAAAAAATACAAAAATCACGGCACCCCCACTTTAAACTCATTCTGAATCTGCTTTGTCGTTTGAAAATGCCTGATTTTTTCATGGCTTGTCTCCATAAGGAGCACCACGGGGTCCAAGAAGACGGCGGGAGGCCATGACACGTCTCGGCTCAGCTCGGTGGAGAGGCCGGGAGGGGTGCACCCGTGGGTCAGTGCCCAGCTGCGGAACAACGTGCAGCCGTCGCATCCCTTCATCCAGGACCCCACCATGCCCCCCAACCCGGCCCCCAACCCCCTCACCCAGCTGGAGGAGGCAAGACGACGACTCGAAGAGGAGAAGAAGAAGTCTGGAACCTTGCAACCCAAGCAAAGGTGAGCTTGTGTTTTGTTTTGTTTTTTCTTTCTTTTTCGGGGAAACGAGAGGCCGACATTCCACAAACTAAAAGCACCAAGGTTCATGCACGAGTTTTTCTTCACGACTAGTTTCACTTTGAAGGGGAATTCCACCCATTTTTTAACTTTTTAATATGTCATTAATATATCTTAGAGATGTTAACATGGTGAAATACATCTGATGACATCATCAAGATGTATTTCACAAATGGAACCAAATGGACCCGCTAGGGTCCATTTAGTTCACATTTGTATCATCTGGAAAAGTTTTAAAATGTGTGGAATTCCCCTTTAACAAGAGTTTAACAACAGTAGAAAAGTAAAAAAAAAGTTGGGCAAATTAGCTTTTGTACATACAACGTAGTTCCTGGCGTTAGTTTTTACCCCCAAAAAACAAATGAAGGTGGAGGGCAGTAAGGAGATCAAGGCAGGAAAGTGGAAAGTTTGAGCGCTGTCTTCTGTGTAAGAAACGTCTACAAACACACTAAGGCAGGCCTGGGCTGGCTGGCTGGTTTGGCAATTCTGGCATATGCCAGAAGGGCTGGGCTGGCTTGGGGCCGGGGCGGAGCCAAAACAATAAGAAAATGTAACTTTAAAAAAATACACAGTACAGGTTTTTTCGGGTGGGAGTTTTGACACCGACTAATTGGCATCGAATGTCCTTCATTTATATTTTTACTCTTGGTCAATAAGCTGGATTTTAACTTTTTTTCCTACTGTTCAAATTATACATAAGCTATAGTTAATGTATAGGTACCTCATGCCCCTATATACAGATGTGGTCGTAGATAACAGTCTGTTATGTATATCATACTGCCGACATACTGTTTTCCTTCTATCATTGTGTTGTTGTTCGTCACCCTTCTCGTCCCCTGCGACAATGTGATTTGTAAATCCACCCCGTTTACTTACATTAAAAGTCCCATTTTTGGGGGGGCTGTTATCTCTTAATCAAAAGCATCCATTTTTGAGCATGCTAAACTGGCGCGCCTATTTTTGGATGTCTATTGTAATCTTAAACTGTATGATGTATGAAACTACTATGTAGGAACTACCGTCCCCCCACCCATCACACACACACACACACACACACACACACACACACACACACACACACACACACACACACACACACACACACACACACACACACACACACACACACACACACACACACACACACACACACACACACACACACACACACACACACACACACAATCCCTTAACTTCTTTGCCTTTTTAAACTATTTTCAAAAACATTTTTCGATAGTTAAAATGGCCAGTCTGCAAGCTTACGATGTGTCAATATAGATTAGATTGGCATGTTGAACTATTCCAAAAACTTTATCAAAATAGTAAAAAAGGATCCCTAGTAAAAAAGGATCCCTAACCACATAACATTTTTTGCTACAGGACTTTTATTAGGCGATCAACAGCATCAATAATAATGTCAGTATTGTTGAAATTGCAACAGGCATGCCGCATGCATAAAGCTAAGAGAGTTTTCTGTTTTCAATGATGAAATGCTGTTGGTTTAGTGGTGACACAACTGTAGTTAGTTAGTAGCAGTAGTAGTAGTAAGCACTTTAATTTGAAATATCTTGGGTTGTTTGCATGCCATCGGATTTGGTTGGGTTAGTCTGGGCATTTAGGGGGGCATTGCCCCCCTCCCATGCCTATGCCTAGATCCGCCCCTGCTAACTGCTGGGATTGTCCGGTCCCTCAGGTATGTGATGGAGGTGATCCAGAGAGGTCGCACTGCCCTAAGGCCTGCACTATTCCCTCCTCTCAGCGTGGTGCCCGCCGTCTCTGACAGTGAGCTCTCCGAGTCCGAGTACGTCCAGTCCACTGTGTCCAACCAGACACAGCCCCTGACCCCACCGCCTTCCTCCCACTACTGTAGTTACATCCCATAGACATGTCAAACGTCACCCCAGTGTTGCCAACTGCAAAAAATCCAAAATGCACTAGTGGCACTTCCAAAATGCACTAGAATGCGCAAGAGCAGCGGGTTTTCAACCATGTTCATACCAGGGCCCTCTTTATTCTGCATTTTAGCCAAGGAGGACCACCATCTGATGCTGAGTTTAGTTTCTCAGACTAATTTAGGAGAGATAAACTGGCAAAAATGTTGGTCAAAATATCAATTCTCCTACATTTTCTAAATGTGTAGATTCTTGAAAATCGGGTAATTCAGACATTTAAAATATAATTTAACTCTTGAGAGCGTAAAATGAAACTAAATGGTTTCATTTTAACACTCAAGAGTTACAGCTCTATAAGGCTCCATATCATAGGAGGTAAACTGGTTTTATCTCTGGCACCTGTCAACCAACCTGTCAACCAATTTCGCCCCAACTCACCAGCAGAAAAGCACTAGATTTTCCGCCAAGAGTTTTTCACTCATTTTGGCGCAAGGGGGGTCTGAAAAAAGCTAAATATAGCAACAAATGCACCAAGTTGGCAACACTGCGTCACCCCCATCCTACCTCCCATGCCTGACACTGGCAGTGTAGAATGTGAGCTCCATCACACCCTCAGCACAGTGAAATAACACCCATTGGAAATTCCCTACATAGAGTGTAATTGGAAAACCACTAGACAGTGTGGTTTTTCGACCCATTTCATACCAAGGCCCATTATTTATTCCACATTTCAGCCGCGGACCAGTACCATCTGTTGAAATTTACCTAAAAACCAAAGAATATTTTGTTGTTGGATACGATTTTGTCTACAGTTCCCATGCTTTTGGCAAATCGTCTTAATTGTTTAGACTTCTTGTAAATGAAGCAATGCAGTTGTTTCAATGATGATTTAAATCTTGAGAGACCATAATATGAAACCAAATGGACCCAGATGGGTCCACTGATCCCCATATCCGTACATATTACCGTTATGCTAATACCATGGGGAGGATTTCAGCGTAACGATTTGGGGGTGGGGTGGGGCGGGGGAGTTCTAGAAGTGTATGTACAAAATTCAATCAGTGTTATTTCAACGTGTTTTCGGGTGAGATCGGGATGAGAATGCTGAGTGTGCGTGCCTGTGTGTACTGTATGGGCTAAAGGACAAATACATTTATGTATTTGTAGATCCAACCGGATTATTTAGTAGTTAAATATAACATATCATTGCTTCTGGTGGATTTAACATGCTTTGTTGGCGGTCGTCCGTAATCTCCCTTGTAGAGTCCCAGACAGTAGTTATTTATTATTTTTTTAATTAATGCAATTAATTGTTGTGCTTGTTATGTCTGAATGTGTGTAGGGTTATTAGATTCATTGCTTGATTTCTTTTATCGCCTCAACCCCTGTGGCTTTGTACCATTACATGTTGAATCATTCATTACCCGTTGCAAGAAAAGGAAATTGATTTTTTTTTGTTCCCTTAGCATTCTGTAATCAATGTCAAAAGAACAGAATGTATTCATTACAACATGATACATCTTGATAGTGATTGTTGTTGTTATTATTAGGATTGTTATTATCAGGGGTTTTCAACAGGTGGCCCGGGGATGAGAGGATTCCAGGTGGTTCCTATAGCTAAATGATGGACAGTTGGCAACCAAATGGACCTTTTACAGATCTGTAACTCTTGAGAGCGTAAAAATGAAACCAAATGGACCCTCACAGGTTCATTTGGTTTCATTTTACGCTCTCAAGAGTTACATTACATTCAAACATCTAAATTACTTTTCTAATTTTCAAGAATCTACACAATTAGAAAATGCAGAAGAATTGTTATTTTGACCAACATCTTTGCCAGTTACCTCTCCTAAACTGCAGACAAAAAAAGAAAATCCTTGCTTTGGTTTTCGAGAGATTGAATTTAACATCAAATGGTGGTCCGTGGCTAAAATGCTGAATAAATAGTGGGCCCTGGTGTGAAAAATGTTGAAAACCACTGTTAATATTATCATTGTTGTTTTCAGTAGAGAGATGTTAGCAGAGAGAAGAGAGAGAGTGTGTACTCTATACTGGCTGATGGAGACGTGGTTCAGAGCGTCTGGGGACTGGGATAGTTTTTGATGCCGTCTTTCAGAGACATGGCGTCTGTTTGATGTTCCCATGCCTCTTCTCTTCATAACGGTAGTCTAGGGATGCTGGGGAACAAGGGAGCCGTATTGAGAGGAGCAGATGAAAGGCAGATAGCCTCACATTGCCCGTGGATATATCAGTCCATTAGACCCAGGAGGACTGGGATTGAGTACTTTGTATGCCTCTTGAACAGCGCAATCGGCCCCGCGTTGGCTTCAGCTAATGTAGCCCTCGAGGAACGCAGCGGTTGCTTTTGAAAACGGGATGCGCCATTAACTCAATAACCTGAACACTGTGGAGTTGTGAAATGTTATACAAAACTTGTTGTGAATAGTTGATTCTTACAAAATGCCCCGTTCAGTTCGGTCGTTATGGGTGTGTAGTCTAGTAGGTGAAAGTAACAGTGCAGGGCGATATGGCTTCAAACCAATACCACCATTGTTTCATACCCTTGTCAATTACAATCAATAAAACTAAGTATTGGATTCCATGTATTTCCGATTAACTGCCCAGCCACAGTAGGTCTTCATACGAAGGACATATCCCGGTCTCAGTGGTCTAAAATACAAACAAAAAAAAACGAGTGGAAGGTTTCATTTCAAGCATAGTTTCAGATGGGGGAGAGAGTGCAATTTTAAAACACAAGTCAGGGAGCTAGAAAAGATCAGCATCGGACATGCAGTATCTGCTGTAGGAAACTGTTATTGCTTTTTCCACTGACTTGATGAGGTGTAATGGTAACTGAGAGCAGGTGTTGGTGCCGGTGCTATAGATGCCTGGAGGAACATCTTGAATAACGATTTGTTCTCATGGTATTGTTTTCTATTGTTTTCCCAACATTGCTCAGAGAAACTATAGCTAATCTAACCTGTCACCTGAACTCTCCACGACTCCAAGCTTTACTGGGGAGCAAGCGAAGTACTTTTAATTTTTAAATACTTCTTTTTTGGCCCACCGATGTTCCCAGGGAGTGTATACTTGGCCCCATCCTTTTTTCCCTCTCAACACAAATTCTATTTGCCAAAAATAATGATCTACAATCTGACAAACATTGTGAGCAGCTATTTTCCCTTGATTCTGTCCCAAGTATGATGACATGTCCAGAAAATGGATGCCATGGTTAATTCATGTAGTTGATAAACCTTTGAACATTAGTTTTCGCTTTTAACAAACATTATATTGGCAGGCATGTGCTTTTTTATTTTTTTATTTAATTCATTTCTTGACATCACATTCTTGCTAGTCTTATCATATCATGGTTATGCATATTTTTTATGTAATGTATGTATCTTCTCACATTATAAAAAAATGCCGGAGCTACTTTGGCTTTGAAGGAAATGTTATGTTTGCCAGGTGTAAATAGATAGTCTTAAAAAAGCTTCCTCTCACATTCTACTCGACTTGGACGAGAGAGAGAGGGGGGGGGCAATATTTCTTTTAGATGGCTTCATCAATATGTGCGCTACAGTCAAATGTGGAAATGATAAAAATGGCATCTTGAAAAGTGCAAAGTGACAAATTGTTATTGAAATACTACAGATGCTATATTGTCTCTCCAGTCCTCCCAGGTCTAAGGGGAAATTCAGACTGTGATGTGTATTTGTATTTTGAGTTGCCCTATCACAAAGTATGAAGCAGAGAAGAAAAATCTCATTCTAACTAATACGAAAATGTGTATTGAGGTGTATTATTATTTTTGTCTTTTTGTTTGGCAGACATAAAGCAACTAAAAAGTCCCCATGTGAGAACATTACAGTGGCCTACTACTTCTGTGGAGAACCTATACCATACAGGACATCTGTCAAAGGGAGGATCGTCACACTGGGCCAGTTCAAGGAGTTGCTAACTAAGAAAGGGAGTTACAGGTGAGTGCAATGATTTACTCCACACTCAATGCATTTGTGCTATCTGTATTACTGTTTATAATAGTGCAGGCTTTTGTTTGCAATGAGCCCTTGCTAAGTCCCTCCCCAATCCGGCCTTGTCCAATAGGCACGTTAGAAGGGGAGAGCTTGACCTGGATAGCAAAAGTTGCTAAAGTATGTGGATTGCCATTGGACAGTGAGCAGTGGGTTAGGACAGTGAATCTCATTTGTCATTGCAATAGATTTATTTTAGATATACCCACATTTAAAATAAACCAATAATAGATTCTAATTATAAAAAAAAACATACAATACAATTTAAATTATTATATTTTCATACATTCCTACAAGATAAAACCACAGAACATACGGCTAAACAATCAGATAAAAAAAATCACTTTGAATTCACTTTGAATATTGACTAAGCTGACTAAAAAGAGATAAAGTACATTTATCTTGGTAAATGGCAAATACATTCATGCAAGCAAAAGTGGGTCAGCAGAATGTGGTCTAAAATCTAGATATTAATGCAGAGTGGATCTTAACATTAATCTCCTTTTCGTTGACAATTGTAGGTATTATTTCAAGAAGGTAAGCGACGAGTTTGACTGTGGAGTGGTGTTTGAAGAAGTACGTGAAGATGACGCTATCTTGCCCATCTTTGAGGAGAAGATCATCGGGAAAGTTGAAAAAATAGATTGAGGTGTTGATGGAAGAATGAAGGAGTCCAAGAAGAATCTGAATCTGTCTTTGGTGGAAATCGATGCGCGGTTGGATGGAAAACGAGGAAGTGTTAAGAATGGATAACGGCAGTGGCAGGGGTAGAGGAAGTGCAAAAGTAGAAGTGGGATCCGGAGTGGAAATGTCAGCGGGATAGGAGAAGGGCCTGACAGCAGTGGCCGCCGCCGCGGACGACTTTGTGACATACGTATGTAGTCTTTTTCTAAACATGCTCAGTGCCCTCGCATCATACTGAGTACTGCAAGACATTGGGACTAGAAGAAAATACCTCATTCTCTTCTTTGTCTGGAGTGTAATGTAGCAAATGTAAAGTTTGACTAGATAAAATGGACTACGAAAGTGCTACTAAAGCTGCATTATTTTTGATATGACTGATCAGAAGGTATCCTTTCTAATGTAACCACGCTTGTAATTTTTATATGTATTGGTACCAGATATTGTACAGTTTGTTTGTTTTAAGAAAAAATAACAAAGTTTTATATCTATTTAAGTATTTAAAAAGAGCTGTCAGTTTCAATCTTATATAAAAGCACTGTCACAGTTCCATGTCAACATGATCACGACCTTCGATAGGGATGTTTTTTTCGTAAAATTTGTGGCGGCCTTCAGGAACTATTATTGCCCATGCTATCTATACCAAGTGCATTTAACACTCAACGTCAGTACTCTGTCAAGTGGCATCCCGCCATATGTATGTGGCACTTTCACTGTATTTTAGGCTACAACCCTGACTATGTTTACATGTGATCTGCAATTAGATTATCTGCCTTTCCTAGTGGAAAATGTCATTGGAAATTTGTATGGGAGAAAGAAAATAAGAAAAGAAACGATATTTATATGCTTGAAGGAAAGGAAAGCATTGCAATCAATGGCTATGAGGTTGTTTCAGATGGATTAGGACTTGTGGTCATGGCAGGTTGTATGCATTTGGATTCTGTGAACACGATTACATCCCATCATGCCATTCTCTTCACCAAATCCACATGAAGTAGGAAAAGAAAAATAGATCATAACCACTTAAAACATTTATATTTTTTGTTAACTGGTTTTCCCCAGGGGTCTGTACTTAATCACCTCCTTTTCCCCCACCTCCACAAATCATTTTGCCTTGCTTTTTTGCCTAATGTTCGCTCATTAGGATACACCCATGAGGATGCTAGGGTTCATGTGGTTACATCGTATGTTAATGAGTACAACAAAATCATATTGTGACTGACATAATGTAGGCACGTGTGTCCAAAAACTGGGCCAGCACTTTCCAGTATACTTTTGAATTATATTAAATTTATAGTAAGTTAGTATTTTATTTTTTTTTTTATCATCTGGGCATCAACTGAACAAATGTGCAAATGGGCGTTTTAGAAATGTCACCATTTCTCCTGGTCAAAATGACAATTGTGCCTATAAAAAGGGTGTGTTGAGGTATATTTTGTATTAAAAAAACATCAAAACATCATTTCCTATTGAAACATTGCTACTTCTGCAAAAAAGAAAAGAAAAAGGCTAATGCAAGTGCATTATACTATCTCTGAGTTAAAGAACCATAAGTGTCCATTTGGTTCCAAACTATAATTTAGCTGGGGACCCTCTGGAACTCCCTCAAGGATCCATGGGCATCCCTGAACCCAGGTTTGGGAACCACTGTAGTATACTGCTTATACGATCGTGACTTTATGGTGCTCATAGCATAGCTCATAGCATGTTTGCATTCTTTTGAGGCATTTCATTCAAAAAGTCCACATTGAAACTATTACCGGTATTAACTGCATTTAAGCATAGTCAGCGTTGAGGGTTTTCAAACCTTTTCATGTGCGGTCCGATATTTATTCTGCATTTGAGTCACAGACTACCATTTTATGAGATTTAGCCTCTCAGACCCAGAACTAAAGTATATTTTGTTGTCTAATTCTTGTCAATTAGGTATGCCAATAATGCAGATATTTAACAATAATGTAACTCTTGCGTGTGTCAAACGACCCACAAGGGTCCATTTGGTTAGCAACTCTCCTCCATTTAGCTGGGGGCCACCTGGAACTCCCATCAAGGACCAGTGGTGGTCCCTAGTCTACAGGTTGAAAACCACTGACCTATAATAAATGATTTCTCCAGGATGCCCTCCACTCACACTGATCATGCCTGTGTAGAGCTTTGCTTTTACTTTTTGTGTTTTATTTTTTTATTTATTATTATTATTATTATTATTATTATTTTATCTAGTCCCTGTTTTGTCAGGTGACTGGCGACAAGTTAAGGTTCAGAATGTGGACTGGAAGTACTGTATTCAGAATTACCCCAAGCTCAGTATTGTTCATGTACCGGTATCAGTGGTGGACAAAGTAAATATTTAAAGTAAATAAGTAAGTATGTAAGTAAATATAGGTATGTGAAAAGGACAAATTACGAAGTACATGGTGAATTGAAAAGTAGAACATTTCCCCAAATGTGTTTAAGTTGAAATTTAAGATACTAAATTATGAAAATATCAGATCTTGTAGATCGGCTATTCGCACTCCTTTTGAAATATTAATTAATTCATTTGAAAGATTAATTCATAATATATATATACTTACTATCCACCACTGAACAGTGTGTTTTTATATAAATTTAGAGAGTGTTCATGCGGTGTGCCAGAAATACCATCAAAAAGCTATTTAGAAGTGAAATGCTTGCACGATGTAAGCATTTGAAGTGTAAGCAAGTGTTATACACTGAGAGTCAAGAAACAGTTAATTCTTTCTCTAACTGCGTCTACCAGACACTGAAACACAGCAATCGTGTTTGTGTCTGTTTTTTGTTTTTCTTTTCTTTTTTCTGTTGTTTTTTTTATAGAGCTGATTCCAGCTCACAAACGATTGTCATCCAATTTAGCCAACGCCTTTCTTACATTGGCTCATCCCACATTGCTGTCCTTATGTAAAGTAAACGAAAGCTTGCATGCACAATGAATAGATCCTGGGGTTTTATCAAATATGTGTATTACTTTAATAGTACAAGAGGGGAGATACTCCCCTAGAAGGGGGATATAGAATGGAGGGGGGGAAAATGATGAGCCAACAAATAAATAATAATAATCAAGGGAAGTTTTAGAGGTTTTATTGGTGAATAAATTGAGAGGGTGTAGCCCATAATGCAAAAATATTTTGTGACTTGTAGCCTTTTAACCCTTTGGCTAAAACATAGCTAAATTTGGTGCCTGGCAGGATTTGATTCTTAGTGTAAAAATAACACCTTTAAAAATAAATAATTTAAAAAATAGGTCACATTACACCAAAGAGAAAACGGTAAACTGCTAGGTGATCATATTAGTAAGCTTGCCTCATTATGTTACTCCTTACTCTTATTATTTACCCTGTCAGCTGGGTAGACTTTGATTTTGTGGAGGAAAAAAAAACATTGTCTTGATCTCTGATTATCCAAATCCTTGTGTCAAAGTTGAAGCTCTTGCACAGAATGTTTTAAAGAATGGTCCAGGTGCATAAGATGACAGCCTCCTGCTTGGTTGTCTTTAACCTTTTTTACATATAGCTTTGTATAGGTATATTCAGTGATTTAACTTAATTACAATCAAATGGATAATGCTACCTACTAGTGTGCTGACCATATAAGGAGTCCCCTGCATATCTTACTACTGGGGTGGAGCAGGTGGTTTAGGTGCTTTACAAATCACTGAAAGCTCCTTTAATCACGTTAACCGTTATTTAGGTGCTTTAGGTGTTGAAAAAGAGTGCCACACTCTGCTTCTCTGCTATTCTTGAAAAAAAAAGTGAAAATGTGCAAATCTTGATTGACCATATTTTCTTTCACATTCAGCGCGCATTCAACACAAGGCCAAATGACGTCAATCCTTTAGGCTGCCATTTTGTGCACCTTTACCCATTGTGCTGGAATCTGCAATGAAGAATGTGGTAGTTAATTGTAATTAGAGTGGAAAAATAGGTATTATGACGAGCAGAGTGGACCTTCAAATCAGAGTGCTGGATTGTTGGGTGTTGTGTTGCATAGATACCCAATGTGAGGAATATCTCCCTATTCTGATGCTGTTTTTCTATTTATTTAGAAGCACATTTATTTCTTTATCTGTACAATTTATAAGTAACATGCAGTCCAGTGCATTATCCTCCAATTTTCCTTACAATAACACCTTGTTTGTTTGATTGTGAGAGGTTTACTCCATGACCTTAAAGGAACACTTAACATCTTTTCAGCGATGCTCGCTTTGGATTCATTTTAAACTGGTACATGATGCACTGGTTTAATTTATTTACAGATAAATCAATGAGGTCTGATGTTTGAAGTTTTCCTTTAAAAATGTGGATACATAACCATCACACTGTCGGGTGGAAAACTTGTTTGTCCAACTGTTACTTCTCAAGAAATACAGAAAAAAATCTGTTATTCATAAAACAAACAGACCTTGACCACTTTCAACCTGGCATCCATACTTTGAGGCATGTCATCATAGGCAAAATACTTAAAAAACGTTCTGCAAATGGCCAACTTTCAAGCTCAATGCATTAGCTAATTTCTCTAACTTTCATATGACACTGTATGAAATAGGGCATTCATTTATGATGATGATGATGATGATGATGATGATGATGATGATGAAAGAAACATTTAAACGGATGACATATGGAGATACAAGTTTTCTATCCACCTGCAATAATCTGTCACGTTTTCATCTTATATTGTTGTTGTGTGTTTTTTCTTTTTTTTTCCAAGCAGAAGGTATCAAATCTGAAACGATTACTGTGAAATCCCCTGAAGGTGATTTTAACCTTATTTAAGATCACTGAAATGTACATAAAACATCAGAGTGCCTTTATTACAATCTTAATGATGTCTGCTAAGTGATTGTCAGTCAGAACAATTTTTACCAGGGACTAGCTTTATACTTATTTTGATTTTTGTTGTGCAAAGTACATTCTGTTTAATGTGTTTGTCTGGAAGTCGGTCTTGTCTTTGTAAATATGTATTATTGTGTGATCAACCAGCAGCCCAACTAGCACATGTGGTACCCTGGGACCTGTTTCTTTTTGCCAACTAGTGTCATTATCATTTTACGGTACTTGGACATTAAATACATGCAATAAACCACAGCTTGACTACTGACTATGCTTGGCTATATATTAAACGGTGGAAAAAGTATACTTGAAATGTTTTACTTGAATAAAAGTAAAACTACCACAATAAAACAAATACTCTGTTAAAGTAAAAGTCTGTAATTCACAATGTCACATTGTATACTTAAAAGTATTACCGGTAAGTACCAATGGTTCTTATTGGGCATAATTCTCCTTTCAAATTTTCAAAATATATACAATTTATTTGAAAATAGTATAGATCTACAGGCTTGCAATGCACACTGTGAGCTGCTATTTTCAAATGGCTGAAATGTATTCGACTGAATGTTTTGCAATAAAAACAAACGTCTATAGGTAAGTAACTATAACTAAAGTTTACTAAGGTTATTGCGGTAGAGTAAAAAGTAAAAATACATATATTTGCCTCTGAGATGTAGGCCAGTACAAGTAATTATTGGAAATTGGAAATACTCAAGTAGTCCTACAAATGCCTCAAAATTGTACTTAAGTTGTTACTTTCCACCATTTATATTGAAGTATGTCGTGTTTCTGTCTTCAAAATCAACCAAACCGATATTTCACTAAAAGGTCCAATTTATAATGCATAATCAATTGTATTTTGGGGCTAGATGAGTTTGACCTTCACCTGGAAGGCTGCTGCAGTGCTGTCCTGCTACGAACTGAAGAGGGCACTGTTGGTCCTCAAGTAATATTTACGACTTGCAGTTTAATGTTCTACTTATTGTGTACTCATTACACACGCACGCGCGCACACACACACACACACACACACACACACACACACACACACACACACACAGTCAATGACAATGAATTATGTAATTCAAGCTGCTCACCCCATCATTCAGCTAGGGTTGGCAAGTTCTAAATGTCAGCTTGAAACCTTTTCCCCAAGCATTAGCCATCCTGAAGCAACTATATAGAGTCATCATCATCACTCATATACCATCATGACTGTTCTTCTTAGTCCTTGTGGGTCCTCAATCCTCAAGTGTGAATGGCGGCCAGTTCTGGACCCAATTATTCTGGTGCAGTATGGACAGTATGGAATATATATACCCTATTCTTGTGAACGTTTTTAACTCAAATCTTTGCTTCTGAGGGAAGTCCCTCGTACCACAGAAAGGGGTCGGCAGCTATTACACATAATTCTTTGGAAAGGCCATTAATGGACGAGAGCAGGAACTTGGCTTCACTCTTACACCAAGGAGTTCAAGAAGACACCCTGCAGTACGTGTGACCTAGACTATGGGGATGATATCAGCCTGCTCTGATGATATCAGCCTGATCAGGAGCTCTGGAGCAGAGTGGAGTCAGAGTGTGCCATGGTTGGCCTACGGCTGAAAGCCAAGAAAACCGAGGTGATCACCTATAACATCCAAACGGAACATCCATTTCTCGCAACAGCAGAAGGAGAGGCTCTGAAGGAAGTTAATGACTTCAAGTACCTTGGCTCATTGGCCAACTCAACAGAGCAAGATCTAAAAGTGAGGAAGGCACTTGCATGCAGGGCCCTAAACGGCATGTCCAGTGTATAGAATTCCAACCTTCCCAGACCAATCAAACTCAGCTTCTACGCAACGGTGAAATGACTGGAATCTGTTCTCCTGCTGTTCTCATGGCAGTGAATGCTGGACCCTAAAGCCAACCCTGCAGAAGTCTCCACGGCTGCTACACCAGAATGCTACGTGTCGTGCTCAACATCAGCAAGAGTGCACATGGTACAAAAGAGAATCTGTATGCTGGCATATTCAGGGTGAGCGACAAGATGGCAGCCAGGAGAATGTGACTCGCAGGACACTGCCGAAGACATCAAGAGCTGCCAGCCAACAAACTGGGGTTGTGGGAACCAACACATAGGCACCGGTCACGAGGACGTCCCACATTAACCTGTGTGTGATGGACCTATTCTACCTGGTATAGTTTGTTAATCAGATGTAACTCTTTGAGAGCGTAAACATTAAACCAAATGGACCCGCAAGGGTCCATCTGGTTTAATGTTTACGCTCTCAAGAGTTAAAATATTCATCTAAATTGGCCCAAGTCTAATTAGAAAGTATAGAAGATTAATGTTTACACTCTCAAGAGTTCAAATATTCATCTAAATTGGCCCAAGTCTAATTAGAAAGTATAGAAGATTAATGCTCATTTTTATTTGTATGTTTGACTGTTTTGTTTCCTAAATCCAGCCTGGATTTGTGGAACAAAAAGCAAGATAAATCTTTAGTTTTGGGGTTTGTATGGGCTAAAATGTCATCAAATGGTGGTCCGTGGCTCAAAATTATGAATGAATAGTGGGCCCTGGGATCAAAAAGGTCGAAAAACCACTGCTTTTAATCATACCGTGATACCACCGGCCCCCTACGGGTCGTGGCCCACCGGGAGACCTCCCTGTACGCCCAACGGTCAATCCAACCCTGGATGTACTCAATAAATATGCAGGAGCGCAGAACACCAGTGAGCTGGCTGGATGAATGGAGAACCGAGATGACTGGAAATGACGATGGAAGGCTCGTCTGAGGACGGCCTAAGAAGAAGAAGAAGGTCCTTGACATGAAATAGTTTGACAACCACTGACACAGAAAGATTTTCTGAAACATCTATGGTTTAATCTGAAGGCAGAGAATTTGCAACTGAGAGTGCCAGGCCCCCTCTAGCACCCCCATGGCACCGGACAGGCCTGCCCTGCCCCACTGCCCATCTGTGCATTTAGTAATGTGAGAAACCAACTACCAATGGTTGGTATTTGATGTTGAGTGCTGACAGTGGAATGAAATCCATTACAATAAATTGATATCAGATGGTATTTGAGGAGGCTCAATTAGCTGTACCACAGAAGAGGACCGGCCCCTTGACATTGTTCATATGCAGTATCGTTATTAAATTCATAATACAAACAAGCGGGCGTGCTACCTCTTTTTCAGTCTGTATAATTTGGATGATGGTGGATGTTTTTAATTTGTGTAGAACAAATGTAGCTAGACGGCATCAATCCAATAAAACCCCCATGTAAACTCACTCCCCGAACCCACCTTACCCATGCCCATTTTGATTGGACTGGCAAATAATGGTTGACAACAGAACCTTGCAATGGGTCTGGTCCACAAGATTCGATCGATAACACCATCTAATTCCTAAATAATATCAACGAAGTTCACACCAACAATACCAGAGGGAGTTCAACTGTCCATTCTGATTCTGTGCAAGGCAGAGTCATAGAAGCAGTGGAGTTCTGGACCAGAGCTAGTGAAGACCTATTATAAAAAGCGGCGCTAGAAGTGAAGGTGTCATGAACATAACATACAGTACTAACCATTTCAATCAATCAGTTGAGCTTTTTGTGGTTTTTGGCCATTAAAGTAGGCTAGGTATAGGAGTTTTTATATTGACGTATATTTTCGTTAACATGGGAACAACATGGGATTTCTCTTCACAGATCATTTCTTCCAGAACAACATACTAAAAGTCCCAAGAAATCCCAGTTGCGGAAATAGGTTTAATTAGGATTAGGGTGGGACTCGATTAAAAATTCTGATCTAATTAATTTGAAGATTTGAAATTAATTAATCTCAATGAATCTCATACCAATAGTTGGCCCAAGAAGCATTTTTTTCTGTCAATTAAAACACGTTGGTAGGGTGGGAGTGAGTCTTTATAAAGCAAAACTGTGTCCATACTGCAACGTGATATGTTGAGGGTGAGGGCTAGAGACAGCGTTGGTAATATCGGACCAATGGGAGGACGAAACAGTGGGAGTTGGGACCAATGGCAGCCCTTATTGGTTACCCTGAATGGCTTTTTATCTCATTGTGTGCACCAGTATATTCAGCATCATAAAATATGTCCAATGAAAAAGGTTCTGTGGTGCAAAAAACTATCTGCGGTTAAAATGAGTTAATTTCTTTAATCGCGTTATAGTTTCCGTAATTAATTAATCTCAATTAATCAGTTAAAGTCCCAGCCCTAATTAGCATCAATTCACATAATAAAGCAGGGACAATTACCAATCTTAGAATAAATCCCGTACAAATAAGTAATTGAAGCAGTTTTGGGGGTCCTACTAATTACCCAAAAGTACCCAAAACAACCCAAAAGTACCCAAAATACCCAAAAGTACCCCAAAACATACCCCAAACTACCCAAAGGTACCCCAAAGCATACCCAAAGGTACCCAAAAGCATATCCAAAAGTACCAAAAAGCACCCAAAAGTACTTTTGGGTGCTTTTGGATATGCTTTTGGGTAGTGTGTGGGGTACTTTTGGGTACTTTGGGGTAGTTTTGGGTATGCTTTTGGGTACTTTGGGGTATGCTTTTGGGTTGTTTTGGGTAGTTTTGGGCAATTAGTATGACCCGTTTTTTCTTTTTCAGACCATTTCTATGAAATCTGCAGAACAGCCAATCTGCACAGCACAAAGGACTTATAGTTCAGTAGGAAAGCAGGCGGTCTATTATGGACTGCTTGCCCATAGTGCAGTGGCTTTATGTAAAGTCTAAAATAACTTGCGTCTCACGTTACTGGCAATTACTATTGCTCATTTCCTGAACCAATTTATTTTTTCCTAGACTCCATGGGTAGTTTGGGGTATACTTTTGGGTATGCTTTTGGGTATTTTGGGGTATTTTTGGTTATGCTTTGGGGTCCTTTTGGGTACTTTTGTGTATGCTTTTGTGTATGCTTTTGGGTGCTTTTGGGTAGTTTGGGGTACTTTTGGGTATGCTTTTGGGTAGTTTTAGGTATGCTTTTGGGTACATTTGCTTGGGTATGCTTTTGGGTACTTTTGGGTATGCTTTTTGGGTACTTTTGGGTATGCTTTTGGGTACTTTCGGGTATGCTTTTGGGTAGTATTGGGTATGCTTTTGGGTAGCCTCGACACCCAGGCTTTCATTTTCGTTCGCCTTGCGCGAAAACGGAAAGCCTGGACTAACGCACGTTGGAAAGTGGCCTTCAAGTGGGAGTGAACCTTCCGGGGTGGGCGTCGCTCTAAATAATGTGACGTAGAACAGCAGTGGACGGGCGCGGGAGGGGCCGGAGATGACGACACGTTAGTGAGATCAAATCAGAACGCAGCACTTCCGCCGTGTGGATCCCACGACACCCCCGCCCCCCAAGGCCAAAATCATTGAGGGCTAGACCAGGCTAGCTTTTGGGTACTTTTGGGTATGCTTTTGGGTAGTTTGGGGTACTTTTGGGTATGCTTTTGGGTGCTTTTGGGTACTTTTGGGTATGCTTAGTTTCGCGCACTTTGGGCCGGGGTATGCTTTTGGGTACTTTTGGGTATTTTGGGGTTGTTTTGGGTACTTTTGGGCAATTAGTAGCACCTGTTTTTTTCTTTTTCAGACCATTTCTATGAAATCTGCAGAACATACAAAAAAAATCTCAAATAAATTAAAGTTGCATCAATTGTCATAAATTGTTACTTTCTATTACTTCCTTTATTTGTTTATATTTTGTGGCTCCAAACATTTAATACACTCTGCCTGTGAAAATCAATAAAAAGATTTGAAAAGAAATAAATTAAAGTTGCAGAAATATCTTCAATTGGGACTCCAAATTGCTTAGAAACGCCACTCACTGGCACCAAACACGCTGAAGTAATAGGCTACATATAGGCTATTTAAAATCCACCAAAAAATGTTTCTCTTCTGCAATAATGACGTCCAAATACAAACACCTCGATCTGTCCCAATGATGATGAACGATGCGAAGTAAAATCGTCGAACAACCAATCAATCCACTGTTTTGTACGACGCGCTTTTCCGTGTTGTCTTATAGCAGTGTTTTTCAACCTTTTTGATACCAGGGCCCACTATTTATTCAGAATTTTAGCCCCACAGATCCAAAACTTAAATATTTATATTTTATTTTGCTTATGTCCACAATTCCTGGCTGGATTTGTTAAACAAAACAGTCAAACACACAGATCGAAATGACCATTAGGCCTAATCTTATACATTCTCTAGGCCTATGTAATTCTCTATCCAAATGACTGACCCGAATGAGTTCATTTGGTTACATTTTTACGCTCTCAAAGAGTTAGGCTACACTTGGTAACTTTCCATCATTTAGCCTGAGGACCACCTGGAACTCTCTCAAGGACCACTGGTGGTTTCCGTACCACTGGTTGAAAAGCTGTCTGTCACAGGGTCACATCTTGGTGTGAACTGTGAATGAATAATCAATGATCATCACCCACACCAAGGACACCAAGACCCCGTCCGGCCGGCCCACGTTTGCTCCGTTACCATGGAGATGGTCCCCCTCCCCCTCCCTACATGAAGACAGAGATAGCGGCATCCATGCATAGCCTACTCAGGGGCGGATCTAGGCATGGGCATGGGGGGGGGGGCAATGCCCCCCTAAATGCCCAGACTGCCCCACCAAACACGATGGCATGGAAACAACTCAAGATATTTCAAATTAAAGTGCTCATATTTAACATGATTTGAATTTTGAAACATTACTACTACTACTAACTAACTATGCTAACTCGACAGCTGTGTCACCACTAAACCAACAGCATTTCATCATTGAAAACTAAAAACTCTTTGAGTCAGACCTTTAGCTTTATGCATGCTGCGTGTCTGTTGCAACTTCAACAACAACTGATGTTATTATTGATGCTTTACTTGACTAATAAAATTCCTGTAAATGAAAATGGTATGGGTGCCGCCCCCTTACACCCCCCCCCCCCTTGGGAAATGTTACATCCGCCCCTGGGCCTACTACTGTAGCGGCATTGTTTTGGAAGTAGTGGCATACTGTTCTGTGTTCTCCGGGAGCGTCAGACCGAACGAACGTGGCGATTAAGCTAAACATGTGGAAAATAACATTGGATGCATTTCTCTTCATCGGAATGATTGCGTTTACAGGTAAAGTCTCCGTGCATGCGTTCATTACCACTTCAGGGAGAGAGGAAAAACACATCATAAACTTCCCCTTTTTCTGTGTCTGGCAAGGGAGAAGATTATTGCCATTTACAGTAGTAAATGTTTAATGTTGTTGTCTTCGGTCGGTTAAAAAGGAGGTGAATGCTAGTTTGGCTGTTGGCAGGGTATAGGTGAGCTAGGTATAGGTATAGGGCTAGGTCAATTCATTGAGTGTTCAGCAGTCTGTCCATCTCTTTCCTAAATAGTTTTCAGGCTGCCAATCTCATTTTCCTGATTAGACAGTAGAGTAGCCTATATCAGTTTCGAATGTATAATGTGTACTTTATTGGGTAGGAGGTCAATCAGATGACTAGAAGGTTATTACATACTGTGCCAAGTCAAATGCTGCTTTGTCCCAAAGTGACTGCAAAAAACCATAGGCTACTTGTTCGGACTGCGGTGCTCCCACATGGTCAGGGAGGTCATTCCAATCCATTCCACAGCTGAGGAGCAGCTGGCTGCAGGGTAAAGGCCTGGCCTGGTCGCCCCCCATGGCCTCGTCGCCCCCCCCCCCCCCCCCCCCCCCCATGGTGCAGAGATTGATCCCGGGGGAGGGGGGGTTCTGTATTTGAATGTCCAGAGCACATGCAGGGACCTGGTCTTGGGGTGGAGGTTAGGGCAGGGTTCAATAAGGAGCTACTTTAGAGCTATAGGGGAGCATTGCTGTTGATGCTCTGCCTACTACTGCAGTGGTTGTCAACCTTTTTGATACCAGGGCCCACTATTTATTCAGCATTTGAGCCATGGGACAATTTAGTCCCACAGGCCCCCCTAACTAAAGATTTATTTTTGCTTTGTCCAACAATCCCAGGCTGGATTTGGGAAACAAAACAGTCAAACCGACAGATCAAAATGACCATTAATCACCTACATTCTCTAGCTCTCTAGTGTAGACTTGGGCTAATTCAACTCTTGAGAGCATAAACATGAACCCAAATGGACCGGCAAGGGTCCATTTGGTTTCATGTGTCTCAAAGAGTTACTGTACTCACACACATACTGTAGGCTACAGTAGACTAAATGCAGTTTCTTGCAAGCTTACTTATGGGTTTACAATATCATGCAAATAAAAGAAAGAATAAGTTTAAGTATTTTCTCCTTGATGAGCTGATTCTAGCCTTGCATGTTTTCCTCCGCCATTGGTGTATGAATGGATAAATGAAATCTATGTGTTATGGGTTTACAATATCATGCAAATAAAAGAAAGAATAAGTTTAAGTATTTTCTCCTTGATGAGCTGATTCTAGCCTTGCATGTTTTCCTCCGCCATTGGTGTATGAATGGATAAATGAAATCTATGTAAAGCACCTTGGATAAAGACGCTAACTAAATGCACAATTTACTGTTTAACACAGGGGTTTTCAACCTTTTTGATACCAGGGCGCAATATTTATTCAGCATGTGATGACATTTTAGCCCCACAGACCCCAAAACTAAAGATTTGCTTGTGTCCACAATATGGATTTGGGAAACAAAACAGCCAAACATAACGATTATTTTAACTATTTTCAAATAGTTACATCTGATTAACCAACTTTTCATCTGGTTAACCAACTTAGCTGGGGACCACCTGAAACCATCTCAAGGACCACTGGTGGTCCCTGGACCACTGGTTTAACAGGACCCATTTGGTGTGGATTTTTCTGTTTCACTTCAAATAGCATCAGTAATTAGTTTATGCATTTTCTTTTAACTTTGTCACATAACTTGTATAACTGTGTGTACATCCTGTAGATGTGGCTGTGCAGGCGTCCTCCTGCCCTCTGGAGATGAACCCTGCCAGCGTTGTGGTGAGATACAGAGGCACCGTCTCAGTTAACTGCAGCACCCTGCCATCCGCAGACCAGGGTGCAATGGGAATGGGCTGGCAGGCAGAGATTGGAGCCACACGCTTTGTAGAAAACGTGACGTTTGTCACTTGGATGGTAGAGACGTTAAACGTCTGGGAAATCGAGCCCGAATGCTACGTCAAGTTCCCTGATGAGTCTCTGTGTCGACAAACACTACCAGTCACTGTTTATAGTGAGTATATATCACCTGGGGCTATGAGAATTCAACAATCTCCATAATTTCACCCTGATATGAGTGTTAACACGGTGGATCTTACAGTGTACGCTCAAAAGTGAACCAAATAAAACAGGGATTTTTTTTTTTTTTTTAGCCATGGCTTTGATATTTATTATTCATTTTTATTTTATTTTATTATTTTTTTAACACACCGCATGCCAACCTTTTTGTAGCAAAGTTAGCTTGTATATAATTTTATATATATTTTGGAAATATGGACACCTTGAAGAGTTTGAAACACGTTGAATACATTTGAATTACATTACATTTGAGAAGCAATACATTAAGAGGGCCTTTGTAACTTGTTCATACATCATATTACGTTTAACACAATTGTGTTATATTTATTTCAGAAGAGCCAGACAGCGTGTTCATCTCTCAGTCAAGTCATACAGGACCAATGGTGGAGGGCACGGCGTACCAGCTGCAGTGTGACATTAACAACGTCGCACCGGTCAGGAATCTCACTGTGATATGGTACAAAGAACATAAGCCTATCCACATGCAGTCATATGACATCCTGACTGCAGTGACACCGGTGAATGAGTCGTCTACTCTCACTATCACCCCCCACAGAGGTGATAATGGAACTCTGATCTACTGTGAAGCACGAATGAACCTTGGACCATCGGGTTCAAACTATTTTCCAGTGATGAGATCAAAGTCACATGTTATGACTGTATACTGTGAGTTTCCATATAATATACTGTATATATTTGCACATTAACTCCTAGACCAGTGGTTTTCATACCAGGCCCTAGCCTGGCTCAGCCCTGAATCAGCACCTTAAAAAATACTAGCTCATTTTTTCCCCCGTGATTCAAGGACTGGCTTCCCTGCCTTTGGTGCCGTTTGTGCGGGTTGGTAATCCAATCCCAGCACCTGATTGGCCAACAGCCCTGTCACTCTCTTCGTTCACAATGTCAAACCAATCACCGTTAAGACTGCTGCTTTGATAATGCCCATCCTGCTGCTGTGGTAGAAAGGGACTTCAGTTTGAATAATGAAGTGAAAGGGAATGACAATTCAGACTGAGGTCAGGCTAACCAGGGCCCACTATTTATTCAGCCCCACAGACACCAAAACTAAAGATTTCTTTTGGATCTGTCCACAATTCCAGGCTGTATTTCGGAGAAAACAAAACAGGCAAACATACAAATCAAAATGACCATTAATGTTCTTCATTCTCTAGTCGTGTAGACAGATAGTGAATATTTTACCTTGTGAGAGTGTAAACATGAAGCCAAATGGACCCGCAAGGGTCCATTTGGTTTCATTCTTGCGCTCTCAAAGAGTTACATCTGGTTAACCAACTTTCCATCATTTAGCCTGAGGACCACCTGGAATCCTCTCAGGAACCACTGGTGGTCCCCGGACGCGACTTTTCAGATGCCACCCGAAATAAAGCAGCGGGGTTGGGAAGGAGCGCTTGTTTTATCTGCCGGCTACTACTAGTAGGGCGGGGCGAAGCATAGTTTTACTGAGGTTATGTTTAGGGTTAGTTACCCCATAAAGCACCGTCTAACTCTAACCCTAACCTAACCCTAAACATAACCCCAGTAAAACTAGGCTATGCCTAAACCTAACTCTAACCCTAAACTTAACCTCAGTAAACCTATGCCTAAACCTAACCTAACCCTAACCATAACCTCAGTAAAACTTCCTTCGCCCCGCCCTACTAGTAGTAGCCGGCAGATAAAACAAGCGCTCCTTCCCAACCCCGCTGCTTTATTTCGGGTGGCATCTGAAAAGTCGCTCCCCGGACCCCCTGTTGAAAAACCCTGTCCTAGACTGTAATATGAGGATCTCTGAACCTGCTTTTCCTTGCTCTCTTAATATTTTATTGTTTACTCTTTTTTCAGACAGACCGACTTTCCTCACTTCCCAAACAAAGACACCAGATCCAGTGCTCGAGCGTCCAGCTGATAAAATAACTCCAGGAGATCAATCGGTTATTCCCACCTCTTCATTTCTAGCCGGTTTCAATGGCACAGTCTCCAGTAATGTGGGCATTGAGACCAAGCAATTAATTGTCAATGAGGCAGCAGGTAAGACAGTGTTACTAGCATATATTATTCATTTATTCTTTATCATGTCATGACAGGTCACCTGCCTATATAGTCCCTTTGCCAGTACACCAAGGTTTTATGTTAGAAACGTTGAGTAAGGGTCCCCAGCAAAAGACTGCCGGATGCTAACTTTCATGCAAAAAATTAAAAATGAAATTGCATTTTCTAACTGGCATAATGACCATACCATTAACAACCTACAGAAGGCAAACACGTTAAAAACGCCTTGGGCGATTTTTCTGTGCAAAACTAGTGCTTGAATGGATTTAGCCTCATGAAAACAACCTAGTTAGAAATAAGGGCTTTACAGACGGGCAGTAACAAATCGCGCCTTCTCGTTCATTTTCAACAGGACCGGCATTTTGTGCTAAGAAAACAACGTGCGATAAAGCAAGCGTGTGACGTCTGGTGTTATCGTGCGGCGTCAGTTTGATGCGTGCGTGCTCGCTTCGTACCCTCGCCCGCGATGTATTTTAGACCTCAGTCCTGTGAGCTTTTTTTTTTCTTGCTACGTGATTCTCATCTGTCAGCAGCACTGGGTGTCGCAGTGGATTCACCACAATAGGGACTTTAAGCTGTCGCATTTTAGAACGGCAACCCTAACAGGAAGTACGGCTGCTATGACGCAATTACCGTAGATGTCAAAATCATTAAGCTCATAGCCATCCGCAACGGCGACGGGTTACCATGGTGACGCGTCTATGCAGCGTGTGTCAAACAGGCGTTGTGGACACTATGTTAAAGTGTAGGTTCTGCAGTAGTAGGAAGGGCTGCTACGGCAAGCAGGTTTTATCTATCGAGCACGGATCGAGTTCCTGTTGCCGTACTAGAGGCTCGCCGTCGCACAGCTTAAAGTTCCTATTAATGCAAGTGTTTCAGACCCCGTTTGCAAATCCCTATACAGTATCACATGCTACATAATGCATGATGAAATCTTGAGTCCAGTTATGAAAACTGGGCCTGGGCCCAACGTGCCCGTTGGATAATCCTTCCCTGTGCACGTTAGCATCCAGCAGTTTCTGCATGCTGGGGACCCCTACTCAGCATTTCTCAACAAATCTTTGGTGTACTCCAGGGGTTTTCAACCAGTGGTCCGGGGACCACCAGTGGTCCTTGAGAGGGTTCCAGGTGGTCCCCAGCTAAGTTGGTTAACCAGATGTAACTCTTGAGAATGTAAAAATGAAACCAAATGGACCCTGGCGGGTCCATTTGGTTTCATTTTTACACTCTCAAGAGTTAAAATATTCATTTTGGAATGTATGTTTTGCTTGTTTTGTTTCCCAAATCCAGCCTGGAATTGTGGACAAAAGCAAAATAAATCTTTGGATTTGGGATCTGTGGGGCTAAAATATCCTCAAATGGTGGTCCGTGGCTTAAATCCTGACTAAATGGTGGTCCCTGGGATGAAAAAGGTTGAAAACCCCTGGTGTACTCAACAGGTCCGGGTTCACAACGGGGCTGGCAAATAGACTAATAAATTAACACAAGTTGAAAAGAGAAAAAGGTAACCAGCTTCCATTCTGATATCTGTAATTCCTCAATGCTACTTTTCTCCATTAGGTAGTCACCCTGGGGCTGCTGGCACCACTGCACGGATTGTTGTGGTTTTCCTGGCTCTGAATTGCCTCGTGTCCGTCTGTATAGTGTACCACAAACAGAAAAACACTCCAGATCCACATACTGGATCTGGACACTTATTAAAGCAAATATCCTGCAGTTGAAGCAGATAATATTGTACAATTTCAAATGATGCTTCATTTATGCCTGTTGCAAATTGACTGGAGCGTAATATAAATATTTTATGACACATCCATTTTATGGTAAATGGTTCATTTACGTACGCTATATAACACAGGGGTGCCCAAAAGGTATATCGCATTCTACGAATAGATCACAAAGGCTGTGCAGGTAGACCACATGACCTTCCCCTAAGTTTATAAATGTTATATATTTATGTATCTGCCATGTGAATTAAGGGGACTTCATTGATTGGCATAAAAAAGGACCCGTCAGTGGTCCTGTCAATTCTGACCACTTGGACAGCAAAACGATGGGTGACGTTGAATAGCTTTTAATCCATTGCAGTGGAGTGAGTCATATAAATGGGTACATTTAACAATAAAAGCCTCAAAACACTTTTACACTTGCTGCTGCTTTCTTTTGTGCCATTTCTAACATTGACTGCTGGAGTCAGTCTGAGAGGCGAAAATGATGACCACCAGCGAAAATGATGACCACCATGAAGAACAACATTGATCCAAGGCTTTGTCTAAACCACTGTATCTGCTCTAAAAGCAGAGTAATATTTGTAATTGTAATTGAGAGTTTGTTGGAGTTGGGGATGTGTTGGGTGTTCTCCCTATCAGAAACAACAGCGCTATGCCAGGGGTTTTCAACCAGGACCCGTATGGGTCTATTTAGTTTCATTTTGCGCTCTCAAGAGTGGACCCTTGAGAATGAAACCAAATGGACCCTTATGGGTCCATTTGGTTTCATTTTGTGCTCTCAAGAGTTACAGATCTATAAGTGTCCATTTGGTTACCAATGGTCCTTTCTGGGAAAGAAGGAGGACTCTATCATAGGAGGAAAATTGTGAAAAATGAGGGTTTTATCTCTGGCGCCTGTCAACCAATCTCGCCCCAACTCACCAGCAAAAAAGCACTAGATTTTCCACCAGGAGTTTTTCCACTAATAGCACTAGGGGGGTTTGAAAAAAAACTGGTAGGTGCAATGCTTCCTTATCAGAACTGTCCGTCAACACTGTAGAACAGAAACCTTGTATGTACTGTACAAAAAACACTTTTCATTGCAGCACATTGCGAGTTTCTAGATCAGCTTTTTCCTCACTGCCTTTGTGAGAGTATTCATTTACATGGCAGGGAAAATATGGAGATACATTAAGACTTCTGTCTGACAGTATTATAATGTAATGATGGGGAAATAATGACTTCTCAAGAGCTATTAAAGCTCTTTGCGGTGGCATGTGTTTTCCCTGGAAGTGCTCCAATTAAAGATCTGTCGCACAACCACACTACATAAGTCTCACCTCTACTCAGGGGCGGATGCAACATTTCCCAATTGAGAAAATGGTATGGGGCGGCTACATCGGCTGTGGCGCGAAGCGTCACGGGTGATGAAGCCGCACCCATACCATCCTGGGTTACAGGACTTTTATTAGGCAAGTAAAGCATCAACAACACATCAGTATAACAATACAACATCAGTTGTTGAAGTTGCAACAGAAACGCATATGGAAGCATACGGTGTACTTTATCCAATTGTTAATGTAATTCCACAATAGCATTATAATTTTCCATGTATGCACGAGTTATTTGGGACAAAAATGAAATTGAAATGCAATAATTCAATTTGAATTTGAATTTTCATATCATGTATGGGCATTCCATGACAATATTAAAATTTAAATGGAAAAGCTGTTTCACATTTCATTTTGAAAGACTTAAACTGATATACAGAGGACTTTATTGAAATGCAATAAGAAAAACAGCTGCCCCAGGGTATGGCATTTACATTTCAGTGTCAACAAGCTCTTTTTTGGACAATTTTCAAATGAAAATGTAATTTTCCATCAACTTGCAAATTAAAACGGCAATGGAATTTAACATTGCATTTGCAAAGACTTAAATTGATCTACAGAGGACATTATTGAAATGCAATAAGAAAAACAGCTGCCCCAGGCAATTGCATTTACATTTCAGTGTCTCCACGCTCTTTTTTGGACAATATGTAAATTATAGTGCATTTTCTAACAACTTGAAAGTTTAAATGACAATGGCATAAGACATTGCATTTGCAAAGTTTTAATACTGCAGCACTATGGACATTATGAAAATGCAAAAGGACAAACAGCGCCCCCCAGTCTATTCTGTTTTCATTTACATGTTGCAACGCAACGAAGAGGACAGAGCTTGGAATTGAAAATGGAATCTGTCAGTTCCTCTTATCAAGGCGGGCCTTGCGCATAGGCTCCGCCCCCTCCAGAGCACTCCGCTCTAAGCTCCCTGCTGCGGTCTGAGTTGGAGGCTTGTCACTCGCATTAAAACCAGGACATGTTGCCTCGAATTTTCTCATATTTCTTATTAATATGTGTATATAAAATATAGCTAACTCGGCGAATCTCTTACGTTCATCAATATTGTTCATATAAAATATTTGGTTTGGACTTAAATATTACGATTATGAAGATAGATTTTGCCCGTGGAAACCCCATTCACTTCAATTGGATGAAATGTTGATGGAGATTTTACACTGAAATGAATATTTACTGATATAAATACATGGTTTGATAACCTACAAGTAGGCTGAAGTCATTTTCTGCAAGTCTTATGCCTCTCCATCCACGCCGTGTCTCTAAATCACTGTCTACTGCATCACACAGTCTACACGCCAAAGCAGGGGTTTTCAACCAGTGGTCTAGGGACTATCAGTGGTCCTTGAGAGGGTTCCAGGTGGTCCCCAGCTAAAGGTATCATTTGGTATCATTTTAGGCTAAAATCTGCATTACTTAATTTCCAGAAATCTACACAATTAGAGAATGTTATTAGAACTGTTACTTATCAGGGCCGGATCTAGAGGGGGGCACCCAACTAAGTGTGCATCCTGCCCACCCAATGAAAGGTAATATCAGTGGTTTTCAACCAGTGGTCTGGGGACCACTGCATGGTCCTTGAGAGAGTTCCAGGTGGTCCCCAGCTAAATGGTGGAAAGTTGGTTAACCAGATGTAACTCTTTGAGAATGTAAAAATGGAATGGATCCTTGCGGGTCCATTTGGTTTCATTTTTACACTCTCAAGAGTTAAAATATTCATATCATCTGAATTAGCCCAAGTCTACACAACTAGAGAATGCAGTAGATAATGTATTAATGATCATTTTGATCTTCCAGCCTGGAATTGTGGACAAAAGCAAAATAAATCTTTAGTTGGTGGTCCGTGGCTCAAATGCTGAGTCAATAGTGGGCCCTGGTGGAAAAAAAAGGTTGAAAACCACTGCCCACCCTAGTAGGCTCGGGCTGGCTAATTCCGGCCCTGATTGTTATTTGGATTATCATTTGACTGCCATCTCTCCTAAATACAGTATGATAATGTGGACAAAATTCTTTAGTTTTGATTTTTTTTTTTTTTTTTTTTTTTACAGGCTAAATCAAATGGTGGTCTGTGTCAAATACTGAATCAACAGTGGGCCCATATCAAAATGGTCATACTGCTGCTTTACTAAACAGTACTAAATTTAAATTGAAAGTTGCCACTCAAAAGAAAATATGAATTGTGTAATGGCAGATTATGGCACTCTGTTTGGAAAGAGAAAGTGCTTTTAAAAACGGTGAATCTCAATGGAGAATTGCTCCATCACATACCGTAAGTGTGTGAGTCCTTTTCTTACTGACTGCCTGTGTGTGTGTGTGTGTGTGTGTGTGTGTGTGTGTGTGTGTGTGTGTGTGTGTGTGTGTGTGTGTGTGCGTGCGTGCGTGCGTGCGTGCGTGCGTGTGTGTGTGCGTGTGAGAGTGAGCGGGGAGGGGGGTCTGCAGTGCAAACGCATTCGCCTGACTCCTACACTCTCCCCTCTCTGTGTGTTTACTAATGGTTGCTATAGAAACCTTTAGCGGACACACGTGGGGATAGCCACGTGCGCTTTGTGTGTGTATGTCGTCTGGGTGCGCGCGTGCACGCACGTGTACGCGCGCGGCTTCATTGCACGCCGGTTTCATTTAGAGCGCAAATTGTTTCAATAAACTTTGTGTGAGTCCTTTGCTTACTGACTGCCTGTGTGTGTGTGTGTGTGTGTGTGTGTGTGTGTGTGTGTGTGTGTGTGTGTGTGTGTGTGTGTGTGTGTGTGTGTGTGTGTGTGTGTGTGTGTGTGTGTGTGTACATGTCATTACATCACATCACATCATTTTGGGTGTCTTTTGTTCTCTGACACAGATTTTTCCAAAATATGGGGGGAGCAAGGGTTCTGGCCCTCTAGATGGCTGGCTGTAGAAAAGCCATTTGTCCAGGTGGGTCTGAGAAGATGTATATACAGTATAGATGTTATATTGTGTATATTGATGATTATAAAACTCTTTATTCCATGGTTAACAAGGGCAAGGCTTAGTATTCTTTAAAGAATAAAATAAATTACCGCTCCTTCAGTCATCACTTATCAGGTTGCAGCTGGACCACAACTGCCCAACAACAGTGACCAAGGTACGGTCAAGAGTGACCAAGATTCGGTATACCTTTCGAGCAGGCTCAGCCAATGGAAACAGCCCATCAGTAGCCTGCTTCAATAACAATACCTGCATCACTTCTGTTGATGCTTAACCACTTTGTTGGATAGAATAAAAAGTCTTGAAATTGTCATAAAAAGCATAGAAACAGGAGAACAAGGAATGCAGGTTGAATTGGATGAAATAAATGGAATAAAGACGTTTTTGGCCCCAGAAATAATAACAAGATCGCTTATTTCTCTCACAGGATGGGGCAACACACCGCATTGGAGAATTGAAATGTGTACACTTCCGTGATATTTTAATAAACAATAAACAACAATACAAACAATAAATACAAAAAGCAATCATTATTAATCAGTACAGCAACGCATCGCAAAGTATTTTCCGAGTGCGCTCTGCCTGCCTGGCTGACAGCCTGTCAGTCAAAACCGCGCTGCAGCCTGCCTCCAAGACCAAAGCCACGCCCCCTGCTTTATTTCGGGTGGCATCTGAAAAATCGCGACGAGCACACAGTTCTCTTATCAAGGCGGGCCTTCACTTATGACGTCACTTCGACCTGGGCTTTACGCGCCAACCGGAAGATTGCGCCCCACTGCCATGTTACTCTATGCCCACTGTTCACTAGCGTGATGGCAAAGTCTGTAACGCAGCTCCTCAGAGAAGCCGTTGAGGCCTTAGAGCGGCAAAATTCTCAGCTTCCCAACAATGCTACTGCCACGGCGTCCACCGCTACAGCTAACACTACCAGTGTTACCAATTTCACTGCAACTCCTGATCGGCGAGGCGGCACAAGAGGTAAGAAAATTGTTTTCTCCCTTGCACATTATGTTTGTAAGATACTGTTTATATTATGCAGGCACGGGGCACCGGGACTTTTCCCGGTGGACTGCGGCACCTAGTGGCCTGGACGGGGTACGTTTTTCCCCGAAACGTCCAGGCCAGAGCAGCAGACAGGCCAGCCCAGGCCAGGCAAACTAGTGTTTCTCCTTCCAAAAATAAAAGGATGTCCTACACCAACCAGGCCGGGCCAATTTCATTTATTTAATATTTATTATTGTATTTATTTAAGAAAAGTCCACGGCAGGCCAGTCCCAGCCAGAGTAGCCTAGTAAGTAGGCCTACCAGTGTAGCGTTTCCATGAGAGCGAGAGACTGCGCTACGCGGCTCCCAGCTGGTCTAGGGTCAGTGGGGGACACCTCCCTGCCTGTCGCTTGCCTTAGAACATAGACAGAGAGAGTTACGCAAACTCGGTTCACTTCATGGGGCCAGTCCAATGGAGGCTGTTGCGATTGATAAGATTGACAGAGTAAGTTATCAAAAAAGTAAACAACGCTGATCATTGATTTAATATAATGGATAAGAAAAAGAGGAAAGGTGGCGCTGAGAGGGACAAGAAAAAGTGCAACCACCATCAACAAGTAAGTAGTAGTAGTAAACACAACACACACTGCTGCGAAGTGAGAGGATACTATATTAAAACCAATGGAAAATTGTTTTTTCGGGGACATATGTTCAGTAAAAGTTTCCCTTTCCCTTAAAACCAACGTTTAATTCTACACTAGATTATATCACGGACCCCTAAAACAGTACTGTTGGCCTACACGAGGAGAAAGCTCATGGCAAATGAATGCCTTGTGCGTAAAGCCGCGGACCATATCTCTCCACAGAGAGCCTCCCTCTCTGTCTGTCTGGATCTCTCTCCCTTACGTTCTCGTGAGTGTTAATAATAAATTGATAGCCTAACTGGTCAATACGCCAGCCAGCTACCGGTATGTTATTTCATAAAGACTACGTCTGCCTGGCTGGGTCGGGTCTCGGAATGCCATGCCGTCGCATCTCGGAACCAGGCTCTGCTCGTAACAAGTCTGTCTCTGGTCCGTGTGTAGACAGCGTGTTACAGAAGGGGACAGGGGCAACCTCCCGTATGAGGGCACTTCTGTGTTTTAGCCATGTAAAAGTGCCGGGTCTGTTAATCCGAGTGTGGGCATGTCGCTGTAGTGTGTAGAGTGTAGACTGAGACTGCGTTATGCATTCATTTTTATTAAACAAATGCACAGTGCTCACCCAGTCGGAAATGATACAATATTGTGACATTTTTTAAAGGCAAAAAATAAACTAATCCTCCCCATAACTTTTGGGTGGGCAGGAGGCACGTTTAGGTGGGAACAAGGCACGTTTAGGTGGCCACGGCCCACCCCAGCCCCCCTCTAGATCCGGCCCTGCATATGTGCTCATTTCAGATTTGATAAATGGGCTGCCTATAGTAGGTCTACGAAAATGTATTGCATTTTAATGCATGTTTTGTATGTTCTTGTGTGTGTGGTGACCAGTGTTGCCAACTGCCAAAATCCAAAATGCACTAGAATGCACTAGATGCTTGCCTGGAAGGTGTGTAGACTTGGGATAATTCACATAAGGAATCATTTTAACTCTTGAGACTTGAGAGTGTAAAAATTAATCAGTATCAGTATTGCTATTTTCTTGTTATTATTTTATTACTATTACTGTTATTGTTTTACTGTTATTGTTGTTGTTGCACATAATCTGCTTGTCTGTGTATTTTTGGTGGTATGCACCCAGACAAGGAGGTCCAATTTAACCAAAGCACAGACTTCCACTTGTTTTTTGCTTCTCAGGGAAACCTCAATCTGACTGATATGCAGTACTTTTTTTTTTTTTTTTTTAGATATCCAGTGCCTTTAGGCAGGTCTAGGACTCTAGGCAGGTGTCCAGGGCTTCTTTGGTCTAATGTTGCCCAATGTTCACTAGAAGCTTATTTTATGCCTCTTAAAAAGGATAAGCAATATTTATCTCTCTATATAATCAGATGCCGGTGTGAGCAACTGACCAGTCTGTTCTTTTTATTTCTATTGTTATTAGAAACAATAGGAAAAAATGGGGATTGTATGCAAATCGAATAGAATAGACCTTTATTGTCCTTGTAACATGTACAACAAAATTAAAGTGTTGGACAGTCAGTGCAGTAGGAACATTATTTACATATTTAGTGTGGAACACTACATAATAGAGAACACAGGTAAAAAACAAGCACACTCAGTGATACATTCAACATGTCATTTTTGCACTATCCCGTTACTGTACATGTATGTTATGCTAAGGATTGTCCTTTATGGCATTCAGGGTGGTTATTGCTGTTTGGTAGAAACGGTTTGTTCTTGATTTGATTGACCTGTATCTTCTGCATGATGGCAACAGTTCAAACTGAGTGTCCAGGGTGAGAAGTGTCCTTCACAATGTTCTTTGCCCTTTTGACACAGCTGAGGGCAGGTGGCAGACACGGGCAACTGTTTTTTAGTAATAAGTCTGAACGCATGCTGAGAAATAGCTATTGCCCCACACTTTGCCCTTGGCGTGTGAATATTTCTCTTGGTGTTACTCAAAGGTAATTTAACCTGATTTATACAGAATTTTCTTTTTCTCCCACAGATGAGGTTTTGAGGCTTTTTGGGCCTTACCCAAGCACAAGCACACGTTTGCCACTAAGGCGGCATTCAACCCCTTCTCTACCAGCAAAGAAAACAAAAAGGTGCTCATACACGCACCGCTTCTTCTGCCTGGCTGGGAGAAAGGACTGTGAAGTGCCAAACGGAAAACAGAAAATGGCCCTTGAAAGGGTAGGGCTGGGAGAGAAAAAGATCTCATTTCCAGGTTAAGTCTCATTTTGTCTTATCTTTTTAAACAAAACATTTCCATTAAAATGTCTAATTACAGATTATCAGTATTGTCCAGGATGGTTGCTAATGTGTGTCACACATTTTTCAACACCATTTGCTAAACACATTTCAATGTTTCTTAAACAGTTTTGTTTCAGATGTTTGTTTGATGTCCATTGATGTTGCTTACAATTTTAGTTCCGGACCTGCTACAGGTTCAGCACATTGTTACTGATATTGATAATTTTATCTACTTTAGACAAGTACTGCTCACCAGAGGAGTTTTCAGCGGAACTGCTGAATCACTTTCCACAAATAAAGGAGTGTGGAGGGTTTCAGCTCCTTCGATCCAGGGGGGCAACAAGGACAAAGCATTTGGATGCAATTCCATGTCCAGAGGAAGGATATTCCCCTGTACATTTGACCTCTGGAGGAGCTACAGTGGGGCAAGCATTGATATATGTAAGACCACTCCAAAAAGACATAAACCTAGAGGTAACTTCTCCTTGACGTTTCTTAGAAATCTTTGAAAGTATATTGACATATTTCCTTTGACTAGTAAGTAACTTGACAGATATCTCTCGCTGTCTTTCTGTCATTTGTGTCTTTTTTATAACTTAGAATCTTCAGGAAGTGTCAACTGTTGGACCACTAATTGAGTGCCTGTACTGCAAAGAAAAAATCTGTCTGGGAGAAATGGAAAGCCACATTGATCTCTGTGAAAAGTGAGTGATTTGTTTAATACCCGGCACATTTACAAATAGTAACAACTAGGGCTGAACGATTTCAGGAAATGATCTGATCACGATTTTTCTGTCAGAAATTGCGATTTCGATTTTGACTCACGATTTTTCTGCAAATCAAGCTTCAGTAACAGATTTAAAACATGACAAAATTATATCAAACCATATTAAATGCTAGATTTTTCTATAGAGACTTTAGAGTAACTATCATCAGGGATGATCCTGTTGTACCTTAATCCTTTTTCAGAAGACTGTCTGTCAATGTAGCACCGTTTACACATGCCATCTTCACAAACGCACAATAACGTTAGAACAATGATGAGCATGTCCTTAAATTTTGTGATAAAATTGTACTGTTTAATATTCTAGCAAATCTGGAGAGAGCCACATTTTGAGTCCAGAGAGTAGCAACACCACAGCAGGGACAGTGGAGGAGAGGGGCCCTGAGAGACAGAACAGGGCTACAGCAGGGACAGTGGAGGAGAGGGGCCCTGAGAGACAGAACAGGGCTACAGCAGGGACAGTGGAAGAGAGAGGCCCTGAGAGACGGAGCAGGACCGCAGCAGAAAGTGTTGCCAGTTCTTCAATCCTTCATCAGCCTACAGAAGTGCCTGAGACTGAAGGTGTCTTTCCCACAGCTTGCTCTTTATCAATGCATCAATGGCACATTTGTGTGCACGCACACTTGCCCATATTTGTTATATGAAAATAAATAAAGCCTGAAAGGTGCAGACTATGCTTCTAACAGTTTTATTTGTCATAACAGACTGGAAGACTGAGCCTGACCTCATGACAGCAGCAAACATGTATCGAAGGTCCATTCTAAAGGATTCTGACAACAAGCCTGCCCTGGTTATGAGCCTAGATTTAACAAGCTCTGAAGAGGACCGTGAAAGTGAAATATTATCATTTTACAAACGGCGAGGAGTTGATTGGACAAGACCTTTCACGGTTAAACTGAAGGGTATGTTGTTGTTTCTTTTTTTTATTCTTTTGATTTTTAGAAAATTATTATTAGTTGTGCTGTTGATGATCATTGAATTTCCCCCTTGGGGGATTAATAGAGTTGATCTAATCTAATGTTGTTGTAAGCAAACGCTTATCTCTTCTTTTCATGCACATATATGATTTAAAATTTGGCACATCATCTAAAGACTACAAATGGCAATGGAGGTTGGCTTTTTGAGTGCGTTACTTCATTGGAGAGCATTCGGGTTAACATAGAAAGTAATGGGGACTATGATATTTTAAATACAGAACCACACCCTCACTGAAGCCATTTAAGCTTTCAACATTGATTTTTTTTATTGATTACAACACTAATCACACTGTTGATTTTACTATTAACTGCCACTGAATCTCAGGTGATGCTGCAATAGGGGACGGTGTAAAACGGCATTTCTTCTCACTTGTGATGGAAAAGCTGCAGTTTGGCTTCTGTCTTGACTTTGGTGAGTGAAATGAAGAACCAACATTTATTGGTATATACAGTATGTAATCAAGTGTGTTTCAAGTGGTTAAATGCTTACCAGATATTATGACATTATGTTGTCCTGTTAATATTAATATAGTCCTTTTTTGTGCTTTTCACTGATGCAGAAATGTGGGACTAAAACTTTAATTCTTGTTCTCAGACAATGTTGGCAAAACCCTTTTCTTTACTGGAGCGGATGACCACATGGCCCCCTCTACCTCTCGGGAACTAGTTGATGGTGAACTGTTTGAAGTTGTGGGACGGATAATAGGACACTCATTCCTTCATGGAGGCCCGCTGTACACCGGAATGAGCCAGTCATTTTTCCCAACTTTAAGTAGCCACAAAGAACAAATCCCTGTTCTTGGAATTGATGACTGCCCAGACATGGATGTTGTCGAAATTGTGTCTCTAGTAAGTGCCCTCTGATATTTACACAATTGTTTGTAATTGTGTAAACATACTTTAAATAGACTTTTAACATGAATTAGTGTTCCTTATACTACTAAAACAAATGCAACAGTGCTGATACATATGCTGTAGCTCAGTGGTTAAGTCAACTACCTTTGGACGCAAGAATTGCGCAAGTTCTCACTGTCACAGCGTTCAGTGCTTTTAACATACAATATGTCTTACAGACAGCACAACTACTTTGTATTCTTAAATTCTTACCTTCAAGAGTAATCTGATCCTTCCAGCATATGAACTACAATATTAAGTGATTTGTTCAATGCCCTTCAATTGCTGTATTTACTTGTTGCCTATATATTCCTTACAATTCTCTGATCCAAACGCTCGTAGATATTACAAGATTCTTTAAACAGCTTTTCAAAGTCTACACTTACCAATTTTTGATGTTTGTTATTCACTTGCATGTCAGTTTTGGGTGCTCCAGTGACCAATACACAGAGCACTGCTTACTTGATGTCTTAAAGACTGGCCTCTTTTTTGCAATTCTGCTTGTAAAATGACATACCCTGTCTGCCAAAAAACAACTTACTTTTTGAATGAATATCCCCCTGAAATGATGCTGTGGTAGCTCAAAATCGCAAGCAAATAGTAAAACATCTGATCATTTCCTGTTCAAAAGTGCATTTTAATAAAGTGAAGTAGTGCTAAAGGTTGTAGGTACAGAGTGGTCAGGTGGAATCTCCAAATGTGCCATTTGAAATTTCTCAGGTATCAAACTATACATTTAATGTATATGTCATCCTTTAGTGGTCATGGCATCTAAATAAAACACTGACTTTTTTGTACTTTTGTACATTTGAACATGATATATGTACTGTATAGTGTACATAGTTTGTGGACATAGTTTGTCACGAGTCGTCGCTAGAGCCCAATTTGGCTCCGCTAAAATGTCATGTATGAATATAATGGTGCTCTTATCATAATGCATATCATGATGGTTTGTCTTATTGGAATAGTTACTGTGCTTGGACCGCACCCATTTCCGCTTGTGGCTACATTATATTATTGTATTAGAATTTTGTAGTGTACTCTACACCTCTACATTCATTACTGTTATTATTTAATAGCTTGACAACAATGAGGAGCTGACACCGCAGGACAAAGAATCCATAAATACCTTGGGATTTCCTTGGGACCTCCCACCTGTCAATGACTGTAACAGAAGATACCTGGCAGAGACCATACTGTACCATGGGGTAAATTAACTAATCCAAAATGGATTACTGGACACAATGTGATCTTTGGAACTGATTGTTTCTTGCTACAACAAAGGAATTTGAGAGTTGGTTGTTTACCCTTTAATTGAATTAAAACTATCCAGTCAATTCAAGAGGAAGCTGTTCCTGCTCGTCATTTACGTTATAAATAACAACCTTGTTACTTTAACAGGTCATTGACAGACGGGAGAAGCAAGTCCAGCAAATGCGCAGAGGCTTAAAAGACACCAATGTCCTTGCCATGATAAAGGAGCGCCCAGCACTTACAGACATCCTGTTCCCCAGAGCGGCCGCACATATTATGGAACCAGAGGTATTCCTTATAAGTGTATTTAATCTTACAAACCCTTTTAATACAACAAGTAAGTACTGCAGTTTTTTTTAAATCAATGTCTGCAAATATTCTATGACATGCATTTAGCAATTATTTGATAGAAGATGTTGCCAAAAACCATTTTTCCCCCTCCTTTATGAAAGGTTGACTTAAAAAAAAAACTGGACAAGGGCTGATAGGTCAAAGTAACAAGTGAGGATGATATGGTAGTCATGGTTATGTCTTACAAGCTTTCATTTATTTTGTAGATGATCTTGAAAAGGGTGATTTGGCCACTACCTGACAGTGATGATGAGGATGCAGAAAGGCATGTAGAGAAATCCTGCGAAGTTACTGGCTTCCTACGGGACTACATCGAAAGAGGTAAATACTTATATTGTGTGTTCTCTCTGAGATTTGTTCTTAACTTTAAAACGTATTTGTTATCCTTAAAATATACAGTCAATAAATGTGAGTGTGTCATAACACGTGAAAATCAAAGTGAAAGTGTTGTGAATGTGAGGATGCTTATGAACTTTGATGCAGGGAGGGGATTTTTTCATACATTTTTACTCAGAAACATCAGTTGTTCCAGTGTCTTGGCATTCAGGCGATTACATATTTTAAGCAAGCTCTCCAGCTGTTCATGCCTCGCTCTGTAACGCCTCAGCATTTTTGTCGCACAAATGAGACGTTTAACCTGCTGAAAATAAAATGAATAATTTAAACTAAGTGACTAAGAGTCACTGTTAAATGGATTTGAATTCTAATCAATCAATATGTGTTTGGATATTTAGAATGTCAAACTGACTCAACAGAAACAGGTTAAAGAGATTAAGATAAAAGATAATGATAAGATAAGATAAAACTTATCGATCACAACGTAAAAGTGAAAACCAACACATCACCTGGTGATTGAGACTGAAGCAGCCCAGTCGGCAGAATAAAATGTTGACCAACACAACTAAATGTGTATTCCCTGTTTTTAATGGGATTGTTACAGGTTCTTCTGAAGAACTCAAACAACTGCTGAGGTTTTGGACGGGTTGGGCAATTCTTCCAGAGCATCTGTACGTGGAGGTGTCTCCATACCAGTCAATGCCCACTGCCTCCACCTGCCTCACAACACTAAAAATACCACTGAGGTGCACAACCTACAATGATTTTGCAGAGAATATGAAGGCAGCTGTTGGGTCTACAAAATTTGGCTTTGGCATGATTTAAAGCTCCTCCTACAAGTAATCGTTGTTATCGCTGTTAATTGTTGTTGTCGGTTAAATTCTTTTATTTTATTATGTATTATTTTGTTTCAAGCAGGCATAAATACAAACACTATAGCCAGGACATAAGCAGAATATAGGAACTTGGAAAAATAAATAAATTGTGAAGTGTTAAAAGTTTAAAGATAAAATGGTTGAAAGCGTTTCTTGTAAATAAGGACAGTTTCTGGTATTGTGTTCCAAGGGAAATTTTCAACAAGTTGGGTGGTATTGATTTTTTTTACGTTGTGATTTTCTTGTTCAAAATCTGTCAAATAACCTATTCACAAATGTACTGGAAAGTAATCTTCAAGCACCTATTTTTCACCATATGAGGTTCCCATCTGGAACTGCATTATGTTTAGAAACAGTCCTTGTTTTTAAGCGAATGGTTGGAAAAAAATATTTGGTCTGTTACACATCTAATGGATAATTCCAGCAACCTTTCACCCTATGAAGATTTTTGTATTCAATTCAACATTCAATGTGACCGTAAACGATTTAACAAGGTTATCAAATTCTACCAAATTTGCTTGTTATGATGGTTACAAATGCACTACCTCTATCTACCTCTATTCTTAAAATTACCTGTACCCCCTAAGGTGAAAGAACTTCACTTCAAAATATTTAATGACATATACCCTTCAGGAGAACGTCTTAGACATAGATTTAACCTTGATCATAATAATTGCATATTTTGTGCTGAAGAAATAGAGACCACAAAGCACTTGTTTTTTTCTTGTTTATAGTCATACTTTCTGGATTGATATGTATGACTGGCTAGAACCAAAGATCTTTTCTCTTCCACAGTTTTCTCGAAATCATCTTTGGAATGATAATAGAGGATAAGGACACAGGCATTCTATTAAACACATTACTTATGTTAGGTCATTTTTTATTCACAAATGCAGAATGATATAATAGTAATATTGTAACAAACAGTCCTTTTGCTGTCATACATTTCTGGAGGAAATCTTCAAAGTTTCCTTGGTAATTTCTTTCTTTCTTTTTTTTTTTCAAGCTCCAAAAATGTCAATTAATTGTTCAACTGTTGCATTGTAAACATCAACTGCATCCGTTAGGGACACATCCCGGTTTGGTAGTCCTGCTGTCTCCTCTGCAGTGAGGTCTCGAGGCAGTTCAACATCTGGAATCAGAAGTCCTGTAGCTTCATGCTCATGTGGCCCATCCCAGTCCCATCCCAATGTGTTATCTAGTGTATAACCGATATACACTTGTTCAATATCTAATTTGTGTGCATGCTTTATATGTGCACAGTTGTGAATTGTTCTTAGCTTATTAAACGTTATTATTGTTCTGCAAAATATTTGCTTGCTTAAAACGTATACATAATTGAAGTTATACACGCTGTTCTAGCCTTAAAATATTCAGCATGTTCTAAATGAAGTTACTTGTATTCAGCTTTTTTCACTATTTGATTTTGAATATCATTTTTGGGCACTATTAAAGCCACTCATTTTCAGCAATTTTCAACTGATTCATGTGATTCTTCCGCATTTTCTACAATTTCAGACTTTGTTAAAGAAGTATGAAAGAAAACTTATTTTATTTTAATTTTTTTACATAATTTGTACTACTCAACTTTCTCATATCTTTCATAGTTTTGAATAAAATTATTGACACGATGTTCAAACGTGCCCCTTTTAGCTCTGGCAACGTATCCATACTTTCAGCAAGAAACTTTTGTCACACACATCAAATTCTACCAAATTTGCTTGTTATGATGGTTACAAATGCACTACCTCTATCTGGTTACACCTCCCCAACTATCTTCATTGATGATTATAATTTCTCAGATGATACTTTGCCAAACAATACGATCCGTGGTCTCGTGACAAATGTATTATACCCTATGCAGTTCAGTAGGAACTCGGCTACTCATTTCTTTGATCAGCCTACTTTAAAAGAAGTTACAAACAACTTTCTTAAAATTACCTGTACCCCCTAAGGTGAAAGAACTTCACTTCAAAATATTTAATGACATATACCCTTCAGGAGAACGTCTTAGACATAGATTTAACCTTGATCATAATAATTGCATATTTTGTGCTGAAGAAATAGAGACCACAAAGCACTTGTTTTTTTCTTGTTTATAGTCATACTTTCTGGATTGATATGTATGACTGGCTAGAACCAAAGATCTTTTCTCTTCCACAGTTTTCTCGAAATCATCTTTGGAATGATAATAGAGGATAAGGACACAGGCATTCTATTAAACACATTACTTATGTTAGGTCATTTTTTATTCACAAATGCATAATGATATAATAGTAATATTGTAACAAACAATCCTTTTGCTGTCATACATTTCTGGAGGAAATCTTCAAAGTTTCCTTGGTAATTTCTTTCTTTCTTTTTTTTTTTCAAGCTCCAAAAATGTCAATTAATTGTTCAACTGTTGCATTGTAAACATCAACTGCATCCGTTAGGGACACATCCCGGTTTGGTAGTCCTGCTGTCTCCTCTGCAGTGAGGTCTCGAGGCAGTTCAACATCTGGAATCGGAAGTCCTGTAGCTTCATGCTCATGTGGCCCATCCCAGTCTATACCATAGTTCTCCTCCACCTTGATAAATAAATAATACAACATTCGTATCATTTAGTGTATATACTTTTATTTATATTGTGCACTTGACTTGTTTAACTGTTACAGTACTGTAATGATCTTATATCTTCCAAAGCACTCCAGATGACAAGAAAGTAATCTGGGTGAGTAAACGACCATAAATGAAGCCAGAGATATGGTCTAGTTTGTAAAAAATGGAAATTCCCCTTTAACACTATGAATCTGTCTTAAAAATATAGTACATACCATATCAGGATCCTCAGCCCCTCGAAATCGTACCCAGAGCAGGTATGGAGACTGATGGCCCTCGGTTCTGAGGCCATGGTGGTTCCAGGCTTCCTTAAAGAAGTCAAGTTGCCGCTGTAGCTGTAGCTGAAAGCTCCAGTGTAGTGCAAAGATATGGATCTCATCATCAGGATCCAATAGCCCCTCTACTTCCATGTTTCTGAAGAGTGTATGGAACAGGTCGAGGACTTGCTGATATACATCTCTCCATAGCCGTTCAATCCTGCAAACAATTAAAAATTGTAATTAGTTTTGTTACACAACAATCCAATGTAGTGTGTACCACTGCTATGCTTTACATTCAATATAAGAGTTTTTAAAAAGCATTTAAATTTAAAATTCATATTTTAATAACAATTTGCTTAGATTTTTATTTTATTTTTTGACAACAGGTCATTCTCACAACCACAGAGTAGGCTATAGTTTATTCTCCACAATAAGACACATGCAGGTTATGTTACCGGCCTCAGGGCTAGGGGAACCTGGGCCAGTAGCGAGTTTGCTTCACAGTCCTGGATGACTGTGGAGCAGTGAAGAATAAGACAAGTCAGTATATGAGCTGGTATTCCCCACTGCACCAGGCATTATAGTGACACCTAGTGTCGCAAATAAATCATAGCATTTAAATGAAATGAAATGAAATGTAGACTGTTTATGTTGTAGCTTTTTAAGTTATCAAAAAAATAAAATAAGGGGGGTGTCAACATTTACTTTGTTGTTAATAGAGGTAATTTTCCCACCCTCTACAGTTACAGAACACCTGTAATTCCAATTTAACAGCTCCACACTAAAAACATTATTATCCAAATTCTAGAAACTATCAGCCATAACAGGACTTTGTGTGCCCTGTCATCTTTTATTTCTATTATTTATTTTTAAGTATGATATTAATTGTATATTCTTATATCTCTGTTGTTGGTGTTATTGTGATCATCCGTACTGTTACTGGTGCTATGACTGCTATCATTGGTTATTTTCCTCCTCTTTTGTCCCTTCTGTCCCTCTACCCTCACACGCACGCACGCACACCTAGGCAACCATTTCATACCGACATAATGCCCTTCAGATGCTGGTAAAGTCATTTAATTTCCACTAAGTCAAACAAAGTCAGCATGGAATTTACCTTTGATTATGTACACTTCTCCCAGTGATGTGAGAGTGCCTGTTCTCCCCACGATTTTGCACCATGAAATGTGCCACCTCAATGTTCTCCAGACCTTTATCTGATCGAACACGAGATGGCAGAGCAAACTGGCCAACAGCAGCAAGGAAACTGTCCAGCACTGTGGATGCCCGGTTGTTGGTGGCTACAGTCAGGTACACAATTAGACGGCTAAAACCATCAATTCCACCATGAATCACAAATCTCCACCTATTAAAAAAAGGACAATGTGTTATCTAGTGTATAACCGATATACACTTGTTCAATATCTAATTTGTGTGCATGCTTTATAAGTGCACAGTTGTGAATTCTTCTTAGCTTATTAAACGTTATTATTGTTCTGCCAAATATTTGCTTGCTTAAAACGTATACATAATTGAAGTTATACACGCTGTTCAAGCCTTAAAATATTCAGCATGTTCTAAATGAAGTTACTTGTATTCAGCTTTTTTCACTATTTGATTTTGAATATCATTTTTGGGCACTATTAAAGCCACTCATTTTCAGCAATTTTCAACTGATTCATGTGATTCTTCCGCATTTTCTACAATTTCAGACTTTCTGTTAAAGAAGTATGAAAGAAAACTTATTTTATTTTATTTTTTTTTACATAATTTGTACTACTCAACTTTCTCATATCTTTCATAGTTTTGAATAAAATTATTGACACGATGTTCAAACGTGCCCCTTTTAGCTCTGGCAACGTATCCATACTTTCAGCAAGAAACTTTTGTCACACTTTAAATGTGTCAGCACAAGTTACTATATATATATTTATTATAAAATATTATTTTCAATTTGAAAATGTTGAGGTTTTCCAGGTCTTTCTGACCAAGCACTGTGAAACTGTAACACTCATTGGTTTTCAATGTTGTTTGCGCTTTAGCCCTGTTGTCAGTTCTCTCAGTGCAGTGTAAGCAGCCAATATGCACTGACTTTTGCCTTTTCACACACTTACAATATTACAACTATATATTATTAGTACTTCAACCCCTTCCACTACACATACTAAGCAAGCACGTTAATTTCACACACACACTATATATATATATATATATATATATATATATATATATATATATATATATATATATATATATATATATATATATATATATATATATATATATATGCATACGATAGTATGTAACGCAACAATATTATTACAACAGGTTACTGAAAAGATATTTTAAAAGGGGAGAGAGAGTAAAACAATAGGTTTGGTCTAGAAATTAAATACCTGATCAATTTGTGATTCCCATCAATATGCCACATTGCATTGGGGGCAGGAACAGAATATTGTCTGCGATGAAGTGTGCGATTGGCAAGGGCTCGCAACTCTGTTCCATGTGGATCCACTCTCCTCAATGAGTCACGTACCCTTGAAACTTGAAAACCAACATGAATTACACCTCTTAAGGAATACAAATCATGGTAACAGCAAATATGGTTCATTGACAGATTTACCTTCACATTTTTGTGTAAATGCACAAAGAATGACATTGGATGGAAATTATTGATTGAAAAATGAATGAGTAGCAGAAGCAGCAGGATTGTGGGTCAGTGTAGCAGTAACAAGTTGAGGTGGTATGTGTAAAACAGGATTATAGGTGGCACTTGTAGGAAACAGTTTTCAAGGTTTATTCTCTCACTTCCTAAAATAACAGTTAAGTCCACTGATGTTCATGTGTGGTGTCTGTCAGTTAACCTGGAGCACCTCCAGTCATTATCATTGTGCCACATAAAGAGTTGTTACATCCATTGTTGTTAATGTGTGATATGTTGCAGGACCTCAGGCCCTTCCAGTCTACAAGGGCACTGGAAGTGCTTCAGCAACCACTGAAGTACTAGCTGATAATAGAGTGAGGTCACACATCTAAGTTAACCAGCAATTCATAAACTTACTCTGAACTCGCAGTCCTCTTGCCTGTAGAAAGGCTCTCATCATTCTGTAGCCAGTTTGAGGGTGAGCCCTTTGAATCTCAGAAATTGTGTCATCCAGCTCAGCATTGCTGATGTTAGCATACAAGTCAGATATTCTAAACGCAAAGAAAACCCAACATTATAATATGATCACATTATAGCTAAGCCCTGTAACAAAACAAAGTACACAAAATCAAAAAACTTCACAGCTGTAGCAGCATGACTGGCTCTACTCGCCAGCGCCTCTGCGCACCTCTGTCCTCTAAAACTATTACGATCACGCTTATGATCACACATCAATGATTGCGCGCCTGTGTCGGACGTCCCGGTACTGCCAATAAAATCAATGTCATATATTAGGCTATCCAAAAGTTCTTTTTCATTTATCTTCGGTATTCCAATCAGTAGTGTTTGTCTACGTTTGTCGCTCCCTTTTGTGTAATAAACAAGTCTAGTAATAGTCTAGTGGTCCCTGAGAGGGTTCCAGGTGGTCCCAAGCTAAGTTGTTTAACCAGATGTAACTCTTGAGAACGTAAAAATGAAACCAAATGTACCCTTGCGGGTCCATTTGTACACTCTCAAGAGTTAAAATATTCATCATCCTAATTAGCCCAAGTCTACACAACTAGAAGATTAATGGTCATTTTGGTCTGTATGTTTTGCCTGTTTTGTTTCCCAGTTCCAGCCTGAAATTGTGGACAAAAGCAAAAGAAATCCTTAGTTTTTGGGGTCTGTGGGGCTAAAATGTCATCAAATGGTGGTCCGTGGCTCAAATGCTGAATAAATGGTGGGCCCTGGAATGAAAAAGGTTGAAAACCCCTGCGTTCGATGACAATCTGTTACACAGATCGCACGTTATGTAACCTAAAGTAACGTTACTGATGACAAGGTAGCGATGTATGATGAGGTAAAACTAACATTAATCCAGTCACAGTTAGATTTGGAGAATCAGATTATCTTCACACGGATATGTGCAGCTCGCTTGCAGAAATGTTGTTTGACAGATGTCATGCTTACCTCAGTCCACTTTGTTGCATCTTCCGATGTACAGTTTTTGAACACACTCCATAAAGCTCAGCGATTTCTTTCACCTTAAATCCTGTTGACAAGTATGTCAAGATAACGTCAACAGGAATATTGACTGCTGGTCTTCCGCAGAAAACGGGTGTGTCAGAGACAGACAGTCTTTGAACAACTTCTCTTAGATTTGTAAACACAACCTCGTCCACATCTGTGTCATAAATTGCAGAATATTCTGCAATATTTTCCATTATTTGCTCTGCTCTGTCACGAGCCTCTAATGACGAGATGAGGTTGGTGTCCAATTGATCAGCCATATTGGTGATTTCCCGTACCAGCGAAGCCACTGCCATTGCCTTTGCCGCTTCCATGGATGTATTATGGCCGCGAGAATGTCAGCTCGCGTAAAGCCCAGGTCGAAAGCATTGAGGAAGTGACGTCATAAGTGAAGGCCCGCCTTGATAAGAGAACTGTCTCCTCTTCGTTGCGTTGCAATGTGTAAATGAAAACAGAATAGACTGGGGGGCGCTGTTTCTCCTTTTGCATTTGGCACGCGCACACACACACACTCACTCACACACACACACACACACACACACACACACACACACACACACACACACACACACACACACACACACACACACACACACACACACACACACACACACAACACACACACACACACACACACACACACACACACACACACACACACAGGCAGTCAGTAAGCAAAGGACTCACACAAAGTTTATTGAAACAATTTGCGCTCTAAATGAAACCGGCGTGCAATGAAGCCGCGCGCGTACACGTGCGTGCACGCGCGCACCCAGACGACATACACACACAAAGCGCACGTGGCTATCCCCACGTGTGTCCGCTAAAGGTTTCTATAGCAACCATTAGTAAACACACAGAGAGGGGAGAGTGTAGGAGTCAGGCGAATGCGTTTGCACTGCAGACCCCCCTCCCCGCTCACTCTCACACGCACACACACACGCACGCACGCACGCACGCACGCACACACACACACACACACACACACACACACACACACACACACACACACACACACACACACACACACACACACACACACACACACACACAGGCAGTCAGTAAGAAAAGGACTCACACACTTACGGTATGTGATGGAGCAATTCTCCATTGAGATTCACCGTTTTTAAAAGCACTTTCTCTTTCCAAACAGAGTGCCATAATCTGCCATTACACAATTCATATTTTCTTTTGAGTGGCAACTTTCAATTTAAATTTAGTACTGTTTAGTAAAGCAGCAGTATGACCATTTTGATATGGGCCCACTGTTGATTCAGTATTTGACACAGACCACCATTTGATTTAGCCTGTAAAAAAAAAAAAAAAAAAAAAAAAATCAAAACTAAAGAATTTTGTCCACATTATCATACTGTATTTAGGAGAGATGGCAGTCAAATGATAATCCAAATAACAATCAGGGCCGGAATTAGCCAGCCCGAGCCTACTAGGGTGGGCAGTGGTTTTCAACCTTTTTTTTCCACCAGGGCCCACTATTGACTCAGCATTTGAGCCACGGACCACCAACTAAAGATTTATTTTGCTTTTGTCCACAATTCCAGGCTGGAAGATCAAAATGATCATTAATACATTATCTACTGCATTCTCTAGTTGTGTAGACTTGGGCTAATTCAGATGATATGAATATTTTAACTCTTGAGAGTGTAAAAATGAAACCAAATGGACCCGCAAGGATCCATTCCATTTTTACATTCTCAAAGAGTTACATCTGGTTAACCAACTTTCCACCATTTAGCTGGGGACCACCTGGAACTCTCTCAAGGACCATGCAGTGGTCCCCAGACCACTGGTTGAAAACCACTGATATTACCTTTCATTGGGTGGGCAGGATGCACACTTAGTTGGGTGCCCCCCCTCTAGATCCGGCCCTGATAAGTAACAGTTCTAATAACATTCTCTAATTGTGTAGATTTCTGGAAATTAAGTAATGCAGATTTTAGCCTAAAATGATACCAAATGATACCTTTAGCTGGGGACCACCTGGAACCCTCTCAAGGACCACTGATAGTCCCTAGACCACTGGTTGAAAACCCCTGCTTTGGCGTGTAGACTGTGTGATGCAGTAGACAGTGATTTAGAGACACGGCGTGGATGGAGAGGCATAAGACTTGCAGAAAATGACTTCAGCCTACTTGTAGGTTATCAAACCATGTATTTATATCAGTAAATATTCATTTCAGTGTAAAATCTCCATCAACATTTCATCCAATTGAAGTGAATGGGGTTTCCACGGGCAAAATCTATCTTCATAATCGTAATATTTAAGTCCAAACCAAATATTTTATATGAACAATATTGATGAACGTAAGAGATTCGCCGAGTTAGCTATATTTTATATACACATATTAATAAGAAATATGAGAAAATTCGAGGCAACATGTCCTGGTTTTAATGCGAGTGACAAGCCTCCAACTCAGACCGCAGCAGGGAGCTTAGAGCGGAGTGCTCTGGAGGGGGCGGAGCCTATGCGCAAGGCCCGCCTTGATAAGAGGAACTGACAGATTCCATTTTCAATTCCAAGCTCTGTCCTCTTCGTTGCGTTGCAACATGTAAATGAAAACAGAATAGACTGGGGGGCGCTGTTTGTCCTTTTGCATTTTCATAATGTCCATAGTGCTGCAGTATTAAAACTTTGCAAATGCAATGTCTTATGCCATTGTCATTTAAACTTTCAAGTTGTTAGAAAATGCACTATAATTTACATATTGTCCAAAAAAGAGCGTGGAGACACTGAAATGTAAATGCAATTGCCTGGGGCAGCTGTTTTTATTATTGCATTTCAATAATGTCCTCTGTAGATCAATTTAAGTCTTTGCAAATGCAATGTTAAATTCCATTGCCATTTTAATTTGCAAGTTGATGGAAAATTACATTATCATTTGAAAATTGTCCAAAAAAGAGCTTGTTGACACTGAAATGTAAATGCCATACCCTGGGGCAGCTGTTTTTCTTATTGCATTTCAATAATGTCCTCTGTAGATCAATTTAAGTCTTTGCAAATGCAATGTTAAATTCCATTGCCATTTTAATTTGCAAGTTGATGGAAAATTACATTATCATTTGAAAATTGTCCAAAAAAGAGCTTGTTGACACTGAAATGTAAATGCCATACCCTGGGGCAGCTGTTTTTCTTATTGCATTTCAATAAAGTCCTCTGTATATCAGTTTAAGTCTTTCAAAATGAAATGTGAAACAGCTTTTCCATTTAAATTTTAATATTGTCATGGAATGCCCATACATGATATGAAAATTCAAATTCAAATTGAATTATTGCATTTTCAATTTCTAATTTGTCACAAATAACTCGTGCATACATGGAAAATTATAATGCTATTGTGGAATTAGATTATCAATTCCATAATGTCTACCGTATGCTTCCATACACGCACGCACACATAAAGCTAAAGGTCTGACTCAGAGAGTTTTCTGTTTTCAATGATGAAATGCTGTTGGTTTAGTGGTGCACAGCTGTAGTTAGTAGAAGTAGTGTTGTTTCAAATCATTTTAAATATAAGCACTTTAATTTGAAATATATTTGAAATTTGGGTTGTTTGCTTGCCACCATGTTTGGGGGGGCAGACTGGGAACTTAGGGGGGCATTGCCCCCCCCCCCCCCCCCCCCCCCCCCATGCCCATGCCTAGATCCACCCCTGCCTCTACTTCCCCAGTGCTAGCCTGGTCTAGCCCTCAATGATTTTGGCCTTGGGGGGGGCGGGGTGCCGTGGCATCCACAAGGCAGATGAGCAGATGAGGGCAGATGACCCCGGAAGGTTGACTCCCCCCTCAAGGCCACTTCGTGTAACACGTTAGTCCAGGCTTTCCGTTTTCGCGCAAGGCGAACGAAAATGAAAGCCTGCAGGGTGTCGAGGCTACCCCAGTGCCTAGCATCAACCCATAATCACCTGTAGGTCACTCATCAAGACTATGCAATTGAGCACAACTGGCTCCAGTTGTCTTTCGTTAAAACAGAGGTGGAATTACTACTGTTGGAGAAAACGTAAAACTGCACTATACAACTACAACACGATTTAGGTTCACTGCTGTGACCGGTTAGTAACCACCATTTGATGTTGAGTTTAGTCTCTTAGACTAATTTAGGAGAAATAACTGGCAAAATGTTGGTCAAAATATATCAATTCAACAATGTGTAGATTCTTGAAAATTAGGTAATTCAGAATTAACCAACCCATGGACCCATAAGGGTCCATTTGGTTTCATTTTATGATCTCAAGAGTTACAGATCTATAAGGGTCTATAAGGGTCCATCATAGGAAAATGAGGGAATCAACATCCCTTACTAGTAAGATAAATGCAAACATGAAACTGCACATATTAAAAACTGAAAATGCATATTCAAGCTCAGTAAAATAAGCCTATTGGAAACTGGTATGTTGTGTATATATAGTATAATACTCTACCAAAAGAAGACCAGTTCTAATACTATTTAATTATCATCCTGTGGGTCGAAGATAATGCATAATGCTCTGACATCAGGGCCCTGGAAGGGTGCCTGCAGGGCTGGCCTAGAGGCCCAGGTGCATGATACCACAACCACATAATGGGCTCTGATGCAGCCTAACAGCAACAGCAGCATGTTGTGGGTTTGAATCCTGATCACAATGGCCTCTGCTGTGTAGGTCTTCTATTTTGTTCCATAGTGTTTTTTTGTTTGTTTGTTTTTTGCTGAAATTGTATTGGTATTGAGTGAAATTCATATCGACAGCTTTGAGATTCACGCTACAATTCAAGAGCAACTCAATAGAAAACTGATAACCCATGAATGGACAAACAGGTTAAGCTTACACTTATTTACAAACAAATAAAGGCATGCAAATATTCACTTCTGTAAAGTCAGAAGCAGCAGATAATAGTGGTAAAGGGAACTGAAAAATAATCAAGGAGGTGGAAAAAGGGGTGATTGGGAGAATCATATTTTTACAGAGGCCAGTTCTGAACTGCCTGTAGGTACCCTTTGAGACTAGAGTGGTTTTGAAGGAGTCAAGGGATTTGTTTTTGGTGGCATAAGAGCGGAAATAATTAACCCTTAATTGTGTTGCTACTGATCGGTGCTCAAATCTCCAACATTTGACATTGTATATTTCAAACTGTTTAACACACCAGAAACACATAAATAATGGAACAAAGTAATAAACATAATACAAGATAAATAAGTCATAAAAGAAATAAACACACCTTGCTGGCTGCACATAAACCAAAGGAATGAGTTCAAGTCCAAAGTGCCCAGGAAGTGGGACGGACAGCAACATACACAGCGACAAACTGCAAATAAAATCAATACAAATAACGTTTAAAACCTTGGCACAAGTCTCCAAAAAGTTCAGGTCCACAAGCAGTGTTCGGGTATTTTATTTACCTCCAAAAGATTTAACAGTCTCTGTGACAAAACGCGAAAATAGACTGGCCAAAAAAGCAGTGTTCCAAAAATTAGAAATAAGGAATAACGAGCTAACTGTGGAAAAAACAACAACAAACCAAAAGCTAAAATACTGACAATCAGGCAATGCCCTCTCCATCTATGAGGAGCTGCCAGTCCTGGTGTTTCTGTGATGGGGTCAGTTTTGCCACTGTATGTTTTTCTTTTTATTGTCTGTATGTGAATGTGCTGTTCAATGTCAGTGGGTTGTGCACGGAATATACTCTGCCACAGGAACGGTTGCCGTGGCAACGGGGGCGGAGCGGACAATTACCGGAACACGCCAACACGGATATGAACTGTTACCGGCTGGGCATGCAGGAGGAAGACGAAGCAAGCGTCACACGCCGAGTAGCACGGTGCAGAGACAGACACAACAGAACGCGGCCACGCCGGAGAACGCGGAGGACAGACAGCAAACGACCCGTCGCCATCGCGGACGTGTAGTCGGTGTCCAGGAGGTGTCCAGCTTCTGAGGCGGCCATCGGAGAGAGAGGGGACGTCTATTCAACGCAGTAGGGGGTCCGAGTTACGACTCGCCCCCCTCCGCAGTTAAGTGCCCCTCTGTACCATTGTTGATTCGACTGCAAGATAACCTGTGTAGTGTTCTGTAGTACCGTGTGAAGAGAGCGTTGTTGGAGACGCCTGACTGGATTTTATTGTTGCCAGCCGGCCGCCGCCCGTGGGACTAGTGTTGATTTTAGTCTGTTAGATAACTTCCCCCGTGGGACCTATCTTAATATTCAGGGTGGACAATTCCACTTACCAGCCTATATGGACTGATATTGCGTGCTGTTTGTAGTTTTTAGCCATTAGTCTTGCTGTGTGTTTATTATCCTGATTGATGTGCGGTGATGAGAATAAGTAGGCGTATTTGGAACCAAACCACTCACAAGGAATATTATTTCTGACCCCAAAGGGCCCCTGCAGACGGAACGGGAGGAGTTGTTCTATGGACTAAATGAACTGAATGGACTAACCACCACAGCAAGAGGAAGACGCGAATGGACGTTGTGCTCTCCCATATACTGTTGTTTGTATACTCTTAGCAGCCCGTATTCTAAAATATGTTTTTAGAAATAAATCTGTGATATACTGTACCCTTGACTCTTCTAGTTTTGCTCTGCTCAACCTGATAAAAGAACCTGATCATATATAGTGGCATTAGAGTTCCTGGGCTCTGGTTACCTCCAGGTGGCGTAGTCGGCTACACAAATCAATTATTCCTTACTATTTCCACCTCGCCACAGACGCTTTTTTGGCGTAGCGCGGCAGGATCAGGCCACTGAGCAGAGTTAAAACCAAGGGTTTTTTGTTTTAATTTTTTTAAAGAAAAATTGTAAACATGATGATGATGCCTGTTTTTCCGGGTGCACCATGGGTACCAAAGTTTGGTGGTGCAAACTCAGAAATCGCATATGGGGACTGGAAGGAACAGTTGCAAGGACTAGTGCAATATGCAGGCCAAACAGAACAGCTAAAAGTAAATGTTTTAATGGGGGCATTGACAGGAGTGGCTAAAAGACAGATAAATGTATTGGGGGTAGAAGAGCGTAACACCACTGCTAAAATATTCACTGCACTAGATGCATTATATAAAACCAAAGTCCCAGTCTCAGCAGCCAGGGCACAGTTTTATGGGTGTCGACAGAAACCTGATGAACCGGTACATGCTTATATTCTTAGGCTAAGGGAGCTTTATAGTGGGCTGCAGCAACACAACGAAGACGAGGCCCCTGCCGATGGGCATTTGAAAGAACAGTTTTTGCTCGGTCTAGAGGAGGGACCCTTAACACAGACTTTGAGAAGATATGCTAGGCAAAATGTTGATGTAACTTTTGATGGTCTCCAACAAGAAGCTCTGCTTTTAGAGGAGGATGGATGTGGACGCAGGTGGCCAGAGGTGACCTGCACTGCTGTGGGAGGGACAAACAATCCCCGGCCTCACTCACAGAGAGCTGACTGGAAAACGGAGTTCAAGCAAGAGATCATGGCCGAAATGAAGGAGCAGTTGAAGGATTGGGCCAAGGAGCTTCTACGGGAGCTAGCACCCAGTGGTCCGCCAGAGCGGACCAGATCCAGGAGCCCACCAAGGCATACCAGTCACACCCCGCGGCAACCAGGACACCGTCAAGAATCCGCACAGTCTAATACATGGACGGCAGACGGTAAGCCTATATGCAGACACTGTGGCCAAGCGGGCCATATTGGCCGTTTTTGTAGAAGCTCCAGCCACCCGGCACCAGATTTAAACTGATCTCCCCCACTACTGAGGCTCGGGCAGTGGGGTTGGGAGGACAGGAGGAGGTGTTAGAAGGGCCAATGGAAGCATTAATTGGACAATGTCCACAGGTTGAAGTTGTAATGGGTGGGGTGAAGATGACTGGACTGCTAGACACGGGTTCACAAATTTCCATAATTCAGCATAGTCTTTTCCTTGAACATTTTCCCGACCAAACTGTAAAAAAACTTCCTACCATGATTAAACTCAAAGCTGCAAACAACATCCGTATTCCCTATTTGGGTTATGCAATGCTGGATTTTAATGTTGAGGGCCACGAGCTCGGCACGAGAGGGGTCTTTGTGGTGGAAGATGAATCTGCATCTAATCCCCTCCTCATAGGCATGAACATTGTCCAGGCATGTTGGGACGTTGTGTTCAGAGACTCAAATGGACCTGTGTCTTTTAACTGTCAGAATCCTAAGTTTCAGAGTGCCTGGAGAGCAGCCTTCGCGGAGTGCCGGGAGACAAAAGTGACGGCAGGAGACGGGTTCAGAGGTTACATCAGGCCAGCGTATCGCAGAGGGGTTACTATCCCTGCAAGGAGTGAAGTGGTAATCTGGGGACGTGCTGCAGCTGGAACCGGCAACTACCATGGGCTGATAGAGGCCCTCCCAGAGCCCGGCACCATTTCCGTGGCCAGAACGGTAGCTGTAGTAAGACAGGGGAGGGTCCCCATTCGTGTCCGCAACCTACAAGAATTCCCAGTCGCCTTGGGACGCTACGAGAAACTGGGGCGTTTATTCCAGGTAGGGGAAGAGGACATCCAGGGCACGCGTGACGTCAGCCTACAGCCTGGGGCCGATGGCGTGGTTGAGGTCAGCGTGGTTGATATCTGTGCTGAGGCGGAGCAAGGGGAATTGTTCGAAGCGCTCAAGCAGACGGGTAGACCAGACCTGACCCCGGACGAGCAAGGCCAATTGACAGCCCTACTAGAAAAGTGGGGGAAAGCATTCGCTGCTCATGAGGAGGATTTCGGTAGGACAGATGCCGTGAAACACGTCATACCAACAGGTGATGCACCCCCTATAAGAGAGCGGTTCCGCCCCCTACCACCCATGCTGTACCAGGATATGAGAACCCTCCTAGCAGGTATGTTGCAAAATGGTGTCATAACCGAAAGTACAAGCCCCTGGGCAGCACCCATTGTAATGGTTAAGAAAAAAGATGGCCGGTGGAGGTTCTGTGTTGACTATAGGAAACTGAATTCTGTTACTCATAAGGATGCTTTCCCACTCCCTAGGATCGAAGAAACGCTGACCTCGATGACCCGCGCCGAGTGGTTCTCCACCCTGGATCTCGCCAGCGGCTACTGGCAGGTAGAGGTGGACCCACAAGACCGTGAGAAAACAGCCTTTACCACCCCACTAGGTCTTTATGAGTTTCAGCGTATGCCGTTCGGCCTCTGCAACGCACCGGCCACATTTCAGCGCTTAATGCAACAGTGCCTCAGTGGCCATATTACTAATTCATTATTAGTTTACCTTGATGACATAGTTGTCTATTCCCCTGACTTTGCCACGCATCTGAGACACTTAGAGGAGGTTTTTGAGTGCCTGTGGAAGAACGGCCTAAAACTCCGACCCGATAAGTGCAAGTTGTTTCACAAACAGGTGCAGTTTTTGGGACACGTAGCCGACAAAAACGGAGTGAGCCCAGACCCTGCTAAGGTATCCGCTGTCGTTGATTGGCCTACTCCCACCACAGCCAAAGAACTGAAGGGCTTCCTGGGCCTAGCCGGTTACTACAGGCGTTTCGTTCCGGGCTTCGCTAAAGTGGCACGACCACTGAACTCACTCCTAGTCGGCATACCGAACGACAAACGTTTAGCCTCTCGTCGCCTCATTTGGTCGGCTGAGGCCCAGGCATCGTTCGAACAGCTGAAAAAGACTTTAACTGAAGCCCCCATTCTTGCCTATGCAGACTTTTCTAAACAGTTTGTCCTCTACACAGATGCCAGCAACCATGGACTCGGAGCAGTATTGGCCCAAACCCAGGAAGGTAAAGAGCGAGTGATTGCATACGCCAGCCGCAGCTTACACCCTACTGAACAGAATGATGCCAACTATAGCTCGTTTAAATTGGAACTACTGGCATTAAAGTGGGCGATTACTGAAAAATTCAAAGACTATTTGACAGGAGCTAAGTTTGTGGTCTACACGGACAATAACCCGGTTGCCCATTTACAGTCAGCAAGGTTGGGAGCGGTGGAGCAGCGCTGGGTGGCCCAGTTGGCCTCGTTTGATTTTGAAGTAAAGTACCGGGCTGGGAGGGAGAACACAAATGCAGATGCCCTCTCTCGATTCCCCACCAGCCCCCCACAGGAGCCGTTGACTGAACCTGCAGCCACCACCGCAACAACGACAGTGACCCAGGAGGAGTCCCCCTCCACCCAGGAACCTGACTGGGCTGCTGAGCAGCAAGCTGATCCAGAGATTCAAGCTGTGGTCAGGTATGTGGAACAGGGGCGACGTCCTACCAAACTGGGACTGAGAACATTGTCTGCCGGAACTGTCAGATTGCTAAAACAATTTAAGAGACTTTGTATTCGCGGGGGCATTTTGTGCCGCCGATTTGTTGACCCTAACACCCATGAACAGTGGTTCCAGATTGTGTGCCCAGGGCCTAAACGCCAGGACGTGTGGAGGAAACACCACGAAGCAGCAGCACATGCTGGAGCAGGGAGGACGACGACTACCCTAAGACGCCGGTTCTACTGGGTCGATATGGAGAAGGAGGTGCGTGGGTTTCAGTCAGAATGCGTTGTCTGCAGCCTACAGAAAGACAGGGCAGAAGTAAGAGCCCCCTTAAACCCTGTCGCTGTCACGTATCCTTTAGAACTAGTTGCTATAGACTTTCTGACTCTCGGTAGACCAAATGATTTGTACCAAAATGTCCTGGTCATGACTGACATGTTTACCCGGTACTCCTGGGCTGTGCCCACTCGTGACCAGACGGCAAAAACGACAGTGCGAGCAATTTGGTCCCAAATTATTCAAACTTTTGGCTGCCCTGTCCGTTTTCTTTCTGACCAGGGGGGGAACTTTGAATCGGAACTGATGAAACAACTATGTGAGATGTATGGTATCACTAAAAGCAGGACGACTCCGTACCACCCGGCCGGGAATGGTCGCTGTGAGAGGATGAACAAGACCCTCCTGACTATGCTCCGTACACTAGGAGCAGAACAACAAAGTAGGTGGCCCGAACATTTGCCAGAGCTCCTACAAGCTTACAACAACACCATACATAGTGCCACAGGTTTCGCCCCTTCTTACCTCATGTTTGGCCGACACCTGAGGCTCCCAGTAGATGTTGGGTTGGGGGTTGCACCAGAACAGACTACTTATAGAATGAGGGATTGGGTTCGCGAGCACCACCAGAAACTGTCCTATGCTTACGATTTGGCTCGGGACAAGATGACAAAAACGTCAGAGCAGTCTAAACGCCAGTACGACCAGCGAGCAAACGCTACACCATTATTGAAGGGGGAGCGTGTATGGGTCCGGTGCCGGAATAGACAAGGCCAGGGGAAGCTTCATGGTGGGTGGGACGCCGAACCTTACCTCGTCTGGGAGTCGGTGGGAGACACAGGGCTAGTATACAAGGTGAAGCCAGAAAAGGGAGGAAAAGAAAAGATTGTACATAGAAATGCCCTTAAATTGTGCACAGGCCCTCTGTTACCACAAAGGTCTATGCCCTCACCGGCAGAGCCGGAAAGTGTTCCCGAGTTCCCAATGTTTTATTGCATGCCTGTGCCCCATGTTAATGTAGATGAACCTGTGCGACGTTCCGTTAGAGCAAACCGAGGGGTCCCACCAGCCCGTTATAGGACGTAAATGTTGCAGGGACTGCCAACGTTACACTGTGGGGAGATGTGATGGGGTCAGTTTTGCCACTGTATGTTTTTCTTTTTATTGTCTGTATGTGAATGTGCTGTTCAATGTCAGTGGGTTGTGCACGGAATATACTCTGCCACAGGAACGGTTGCCGTGGCAACGGGGGCGGAGCGGACAATTACCGGAACACGCCAACACGGATATGAACTGTTACCGGCTGGGCATGCAGGAGGAAGACGAAGCAAGCGTCACACGCCGAGTAGCACGGTGCAGAGACAGACACAACAGAACGCGGCCACGCCGGAGAACGCGGAGGACAGACAGCAAACGACCCGTCGCCATCGCGGACGTGTAGTCGGTGTCCAGGAGGTGTCCAGCTTCTGAGGCGGCCATCGGAGAGAGAGGGGACGTCTATTCAACGCAGTAGGGGGTCCGAGTTACGACTCGCCCCCCTCCGCAGTTAAGTGCCCCTCTGTACCATTGTTGATTCGACTGCAAGATAACCTGTGTAGTGTTCTGTAGTACCGTGTGAAGAGAGCGTTGTTGGAGACGCCTGACTGGATTTTATTGTTGCCAGCCGGCCGCCGCCCGTGGGACTAGTGTTGATTTTAGTCTGTTAGATAACTTCCCCCGTGGGACCTATCTTAATATTCAGGGTGGACAATTCCACTTACCAGCCTATATGGACTGATATTGCGTGCTGTTTGTAGTTTTTAGCCATTAGTCTTGCTGTGTGTTTATTATCCTGATTGATGTGCGGTGATGAAAATAAGTAGGCGTATTTGGAACCAAACCACTCACAAGGAATATTATTTCTGACCCCAAAGGGCCCCTGCAGACGGAACGGGAGGAGTTGTTCTATGGACTAAATGAACTGAATGGACTAACCACCACAGCAAGAGGAAGACGCGAATGGACGTTGTGCTCTCCCATATACTGTTGTTTGTATACTTTTAGCAGCCCGTATTCTAAAATATGTTTTTAGAAATAAATCTGTGATATACTGTACCCTTGACTCTTCTAGTTTTGCTCTGCTCAACCTGATAAAAGAACCTGATCATATATAGTGGCATTAGAGTTCCTGGGCTCTGGTTACCTCCAGGTGGCGTAGTCGGCTACACAAATCAATTATTTCTTACTATTTCCACCTCGCCACAATTCCACTTTAAATCTAGCCCCAAACCAAACTGAATTCCCTTCACCTGTAGCGCTCTTGCCTTTTAAACAGATGGGACAAACCAAGCACAATGTTAGTAATTGGCATCAGTGAGCTCAAATAAAGGCAAACCAAGGCCCATGAGTTGATTTACATAATATACATAATGTTTTTACTTTTTTACTTAATGTTTCAACTTATTTCCAACACCTATAATTCAATAGATATTTCAGCCACTATACAGGGGAGAGAAATACTAAATATAAACAGGAACAATCCCCCCATCCTCCTCTATAGTGCTTGACACCTTCCTAATTAACAGAATTGCCAACACTGCTTTGAAACTGATTTCAAAGGGGGAGTGGTTGGCAAGGCTAGAGGAGAGATAGGTGACCAACCAATAATGTAACTTCTTAGTGTTAGCAGTGTTAGCAAACTTCCACATTGCGCATAAGTAGGCCTTGATGAGCAGAGAGCAAGTGGCCTGACACCTCCAGGAGATAATATTCTCAACAATACTTAAAGATCTACAATGTTTATAAAGATCTCTTAATTACGTCACCATTATGTCATCACCTAAACCAGCCAATCGGAATACTTTGAGGGACAGTCGACGGCTATAAATTAGTGGCTTAAAGGCATAGTCTGGATTTTTTTTTAACTTAAGTTGTTGTTCCATTCAACTGTATTAATTAATTGCCAGAGTCCCGTGGTGAGAGTTCTACTCTGGTTTTGGTCAATATTAAGTAGTTACGGTCATTTTCTGGGGTCCCTGGGGCCACGCAGTAAAAGTTAATTAATAAACAAAACAAACATAATGTGTATTGTTGAATTATTTCTAAAATATTAGGACCTCCTTCGTTCATTTTGACCCCCTTATCACATGGAATGGAACTACTTTTTGGGCGTAGTGATATGGACACAAAATAGGCCTACATAGTTCCCTGTGATAGAGGGCTCAAAAATGAACAAAGGATGGGCTAATATTTTAGAAATAGGTCAATGACATCAAGCAAGTTGGTTTTTTGGATTCATTTACTTTCTCTGTGTGGCCCCCAGTGAGTCCCCCCAAAAATGACTGGAGCTACTTCATATTTCACCAAAACCAGAGCAGAACTCCCATCATGGGACTCTGGAAATCAATTAATACAGCAAATAGTTCATACAGCTTAACTTTAAAAAATCCCAGCTATCCCTTTAAACTGCGCCTGCTTCGCTCACACAAGTAAATAGGCTATGCAACATAACAGCCTACTCCACACTTTGCAGCCGGCTTGATGGCATCAGGCATTTCCTGTTAGAAGCAGCTGGGTAGTGTGTGTGCATGCAAAGTGAGCTGCATCAAGACTATATCGATTGATTTAACAAAATCCATAACGAAATGAATGAACAAACAAATAAACACACCTTGCTCCATCTCGCGTCACGCTCTCAAACCACTTAATTTGTAATCACTCGTGTGTCCTTTGGGCAGCACACAATTGATGGAGTTCTGGACAATAAATTAATGAGCCCCTGAGGCCGAAACCAATGAAAGAAAACTACCCAGCAAGCACGGTCAGGACCTGGATGAATTAGTGATGTCTCGACCTGGGGCACAGGGGCGGATCTAGGCATGGGCATGGGGGGGCAGTGCCTCCCTAAATGCCATGACTGCACCACCAAACATGATGGCATGCAAAACAACCTAAGATATTTCAATGATTTGAAACACTACTAATGCTACCAACTATAACTACAGCTGTGTCACCACTAAACCAACAGCATTTCATCATTGAAAACAGAAAACTCTCTGAGTCAGACCTTTAGCTTTATGCATGCGGCGTGTCTGTTGCAACTTCAACAACAACTGATGTTATTATTGATGCTTTGACTAAAAGTCCTGTAAATGAGAATGGTATGGGGGCGACCATACCATTTTCTCCTGCCCCTCCAATTGGCAAATGTTACATCTGCCCCTGCTGGGGCATCAGATCAAGTCAAAACAAGACTAGTCAAATCTGGCTCAGAACGCTGATTTCAACCAGCATAAAATCTGCTCACTATAGACATACATCCCTGGATGAATCAAAGAGGGTCTAGTAGAGGCCAGATCAACTTAAGTCGTATCATAACTGGTCAGATCTGGCCCAGAATAAGCTATACTATTTCAACTGGTTAAGAAGTCCTGTAAATGAAATAAAGATCATCTCCATATGGGCTGTGATCTGGCCTAGTCCTGAGTCACCGGAGGACGTGATCATAAAGTCATCATGACGTCATTTGGCCTGCCGAGTAGCCATGAAATAGCCCAAAATCATGCCGGGAATCATACACTAGTCAGACTGTGTGATGTCATCATCAATAATAACCTGCAGAGTACCCCCTTTTTGTGCGACATTCCTTCTTTAAGTATACTGTATCTCGTACAATGCATTATATATATATATATATATATATATATATATATATATATATATATATATATATATATATATATATATATATATATATATATATATATATATATATATATATACACACACACACACACACACACACAGTACATTATACATATATATATAGCATTTGTATAGCGCATTTATCCAAGGCGCTTTACATAGCTTACATAGCCGAATTTTTGCAGGTTTGTCTGGCTCAGGTTGCACAAACCATAATTGCGTGTGTGTGCGTGTGTGTGTGTGTGCGTGTGCGTGTGCGTGTGTGTGTAGTTGACAGAATAATGTTTTATTTTCATTTTTCAGGACCTCTCCTTCAGCCATTTATTTATTGTAGCTCTGTGTTACAGACAGTGACTGGAGGCTTGCAGGTGGCAGACTGCATACTTCAGACGGCACCACATTCAAAGCGAACGCGCACGTGTTCTGGTTGCTAATGCTAATGAATGCATATGATACACAACACATGTTACTACTGTAGATCCCGGTCTAGTGATTGTCATTGTAAATACGATGCAGCGTGACTCAGGCTCAGGCTTTAAAGAAACTGCTGGAAGAAAATGCAGTCACTCAATGTAAATAGTATTTGTAGTAGAGTAGAACAATATGAAATTTGTCTGTGGGTTTAGGGTTTGGCTGAATTCTTAAGCCCTAGAGCTCACCATGCAACTCCTTGGGTCCAAATGGTCACAAAGAGTTAACACTAAAACCGTTCTGCCCTTTGCTGTGGTTTGGTCCATATTGAATTTCACTCCTTGAATCACTAGGGACTTCAAATCCATTCCTTTTTCCAGCAGAAAATATTTTTTATTTATTTCATTTCAATGTGCAATACATAGTGTTCCAAAACATTTTTGATGTATAATATCATACAGCTTCACAGTCTCTTGAAATATACATGCTATGGTCATCCTGAAAAATAGAAGATAATAATACGTTGTACACTAAAATAGAGACTCCAAAAACAGATGTACAAAGGCAGAGGGTAAATCACAGAAAGCAGTACAGAATACAATGGCTCAGTATTGTGGAAATAGGTTCCATTTAAAAGTGTAGCAGTTTGATCAACAAGAGGAAATTTCATCTCAAAACAATGTCTCTTGCCGACTAGAAACAGACTTTTTGGCACATAACACTATCATGTGATGTCATGTGAGTCAACCTTTTATGGACCAAAATAAATAAAACTCCAAACAAACAGTTTGCCGCCTCAACCACCGGAAAAAACGGCATGGCATGTTAATAGGTCCGATCTCTGTGTTTGGGTGGAATTAAATTACTATTTGTTATTATCACAATGATAATGAATTTCCCAAAGTTACAAAAACTAATACCGTCAAAGTTATATTACAGTTTTGCCAATTGGTTGAGAGGGACATAATAACAGGACAAAGAGACAAGCTGTTGTCACAGCAGTGAGGTAGGCTGCAGGCCATAAGCTTTTAGCAAAAAACAAGCCATAGGCCTACCATGGTTTGGCTTTCATTTTGAAAAAGAAAGTAATGTAGGTATTTTTGCAGCATTTAAATGACAATACACAGCTTTCAACACGTTATTTGTACCAATAAACAACATTAACCCAATATATAAGAGGAACATGCAGAGTACCGGTAGAGCAACAAGATATGTCCATAAATAATATATCATATGCTATGGTTTGTCTTCTGTCTGCCACTGAAACATATGAGAAACAGTATTGTGGTGTGCTGCAAACATGTGCCATGTTACCTGGGAGTGACCTTTTCATAAGGCAACTTGCACCAAACTCTTAAATATAGTTGATTTGTCAATGTCACGGTGGCCTGGTCTGGAAAGGCAGATTTAATGTCATTGTGGATTCTCTAGGCTCAACACTAGGCCTGCTAATCATTTCACATTCATTCTGTCGTACATTCTCCTCGTTCATTTGCGACACCTCTGTGGAAGCTGCTTCAAATCCAGGCACCGTGTTGGCCACATGGACAACATGAACCTTGTTTCTACCATTCTTACTGAGGATACAGCTGAACACCTTCTTAAAGCCTTTTCGAAAGTGCTTGGACACAAGAGCATACACAATGGGGTTGAGACAGGAGTTGGCATAGGCCATGCAATGAGAGAGGATCCTAAAGGCGTATGTGGTTTCATTGAAAGGAAAGTCTCCATATAAGTAGCACAATATCACGAGATGGTATGGCAGCCAGCATATGCAGAAAAGCACAGTGACAATGATGATCATTTTTGTGACTTTACGTTTCGCCCTTTTGGATTCTGACATGCCATCCAAAGGGTCCACTGCTGTCCATAGGTACTTGATGGTTCTAGTGTAGGACAGACTCACAATCAGTACAGGAATGACATAGCCAAACATAAAAGTGCACGTGTCCAACACTTTACGATTCTGTTCCTCCCATCCAGGTATGCACACAGTGCTGTTGTCATAATCTATAAGATCATAGTAGCTGAGATAAGGACCCGCAAAGACCAGTGACAGACCCCAAATGACCACCATGGCAACCACTGCATTACAAGGAGTTCTTAGTTCTCTGGAGCGTAGTGGGTAACGGATCGCCAGGTACCTATACCAACAAGAAAGAATTTCATCAGTGAACTGAACAAACATATTCAGTATACTGTATAGTAGAGTTCTCAAACCCAAACAAGCCCAACCCGACATTTAGGGCCACGTCGGGCCTAAAATCTATGCTAATCAGGCCGGGTCGTGCCTCGGGTCCACGAAAAAAAAAAAGTATATTGATTTATTTTATTATAGATAATAGTTCTTTCCTGTATTTACCTATTATTAAAATGTTGCTGATTGGCATTTCACTGTTACACACTGTTACTGTGGCGAATTCTCAAATTCTGACCAAACCCGACAGTTTAGGGCCGGGTCGGGCATAAAATATACTCCATTTAGTAGGGCCGGGTCGGGCTTCGGCCCTGAACAGTTAGGGCCGGGCCTTAATTCTCCGGCCCGTTGAGACCTTTACTGTATAGTGTATACTCAGGCAAGAAATTTGTGTGTGCCTTAATAGCAAGATGAATGCAAAGATGAAACTGCTCAGTTTCCTGTTCTATGATCCTCACCAAACACTCAAGTATAGCATAGTAAAATAAGAAAGTACATTAATTGAGTTGAGAAAGTAAAACAATGCGTTGCCTTCATTTTTATCATGATGCATGCAATATACCAGATGACCCCTTCTAATACTAATTATTCATTCATGGGACTGATTTGGATCCTGGGCCTTGAGTTTGACATATTTGGTGTATTCTAACATGAAGGTTACACTGCAGGAATGAGAAAAGAAAGCACTCATGTTGTTCAATTCAGTTTGGACTTCAGTTTGGATTATTCATCAGAATCATATATGAATGCAACAGTAATATTTACATTACAAATTATACTTGTAAAGGTATATTTCATGTTTGAGGTCATTTTAACTCAAGTTTTTTTTAGGACACCAGACAGATTTTAAGTTGCTCGATTCAGTATTTAGATAGACAAATCCAATGTAACTTGTAATGTTTTGTATGTGTTTTGTCGTTTTGATGGCAACAATTTACACTTTTCTCAAATATCCATGTATTTGGTTTTCTATAGTGTAAACGATTATAGCACATTAAAGACAATACATATTTGATGTGTGCCTCTGCGGTTGGCATGCACACACTATGGCAGCACATGTTCATGAATTTATGCAAAAGTGTTGCTCATTCCACCATGCTACAGCTGGAGCAAGGGCGGATGTAATATTTCCCAATTGGTGGGGGGGCAGAAGAAAATGGTAAGGGGGCGGCTTCATCGCCCGTGTTGCTTCGCATGCCATCATGTTTGGTGTTTTGCATGGCATCATGTTTGGTGGGGCAGACTGGGCATTTAGGGGGGCATTGCCCCTCATGCCTATGACTAGATCCGCCCCTGAGCTGGAGGAGTTCCAGGTCTCCAGTGTACTGTGTAGACTGCATGGGTGGAAAGAAATCTATTAACCTCTCAAGGCTAGATGATCTTTTGAGAATAGTATCATTCATTTGCTTCCATAGGAAAGGACCTTAAAGGGTAGCGGATCGGCTGGCCTGTAAGATGAGAAAGCTATTGAATTAACACCGCCTTCTCGAAAGTAAACATCACCAGCGTGTAATAATGAGACGGTGTGTCCCTGTGGAGAGGAGAAGTCACTGTTTACAATGATTGGGAAATGTGTGTTGCCCAGCAACTACAAGGTATAAGGAAACCAGCATGCAATGGATAATAGAATGTTTATACAGGCGTCACATACGGTTATCTCGCACCGGATATAATTATTGATCATGATTTCAATCTGAAATACCTCAGTATATTATTCCTCTGGGTTCTAATTAAGCAAGCCCTCTGAGCTTTTACAAATTACAGTACACAATAGATTAGTATACATTATTATTATACTGTACATTTATACATCTCATTCCCTTACACCAAGAGACTATAACTGTAAAAAGGCTTAGGAGCAAGGCTTAGAGCAAGTATAGTCTTTGTTGCTATGCTGACTACTTTCGTGTCCATTCTGGTGCAAAGGTTTGCAGGACTGCAGAGCCCAAAGCAGAGCAGTTTAATGAGGCAAGTATTGCCGACCTGCAACCACAAGCTGAAACAAGGCTTGGCTTCTGTAATTGCTCTCCAACTGTTATATCTGGTTTCCCAGTTGATATTTCCGCTGCCAAGGGGGCTGTTTAATAACCTCCGTCTGACTGTGAACAAATCACAATAAGGGTATGGCTAGATAGCCTTGAAATTTGCAGAGGAGGAACCTATGGATTTTTGTGAACCCTTTCACTTTCCTCTGGCACCACCAATAGGCCTAGAACTTTCTAACGTGCAAATTGGTTGGCTGAGGTCTGCCACTTCTCTACTGAACGCATTCTTCTGGATAAGATGGACTTTTTATATGCACTTGGCGAAAAACGTGTTGTCTAGTCCTGTTTAATCCATTGAACTCAACCAATTAATAGTTTCCAGCTGCACAGGGACAGCAAGGAACAATCAGAGCCGTAGAGTAAGACACAGTTATGACATCTTCGCAGGAGGGGGCGGAATCATTTTGCGACCAACACGCATGTCGCGACATATGTTATTGTTATTTTTCAACTTCCAGACAGAGGTTGTGACGGTTCACCAGTCGAGACAAATTTATAATTGTTGCAATCGTTTTGCCAAATTATATTTACCAAATATAATTTAACTCTTGAGAGCGTAAAAAATTAAACCAAATGGACATTGTAAGGGTCCATTTGGTTTCATTTTACAATCTAAAAAGTTACAGATCTATAAGGGTCCATTTGGTTACCAAAGGTCCTTTCTAGGAAGGAAGGAGGACTCAAAAACAAGGGTTTTATCTCTGGCGCCTGCCAACCGATTTTGCCCCAACTCACCAGCAAAAAAAAGCACTAGATTTTCCGCCAGGAGTTTTTCCAGTAAAAGGGGGGTCTGTGGAAAAAAAGCTAAATATAGCGACACATACCTGTCGACTGACACAGCAGCCAGGGTGAAGCTGCTGGCGTACATGGTGAGGTTGATGAAGAAATGGACAGCCTTGCACATGAAGGAGCCGAACACCCAGCCCTCCAGGGAGTAGATGGTGGCTTGGAAAGGCACACAGAAGATAATGAAGAAGAAGTCTGCCACGCTGAGGTTGAGGATGAAGAGGTTGGTGGTGTTGTATCCCACCTGTAGGGGTGGGCAAAAAAATTAATACGCCAAATTAATATGCCAATATATCAATTCTTAATGCCATGATATCCATATCGAATCGCCAGGTTCAAAATCTATCTATTAATCTATTATGTTAGGCCTATTCATTAATTTGTTCATGTCAGAAAGACTGGCTGATGTTATCAGGCTGCATTGATGTGTATTATTGAACATTTTGTTATTTATATTAAAATGTTCTAGTTGATTGAACTTGTCATGGTCCATTTTGTTCAGAATTCCGCCCATTTAAGATTTCACTGTACTGTATTTTACTTGATGATGACATCAAGTTGTGTTTGTGTTGTGTTTGTTATTAAAATGATTGTTTTTTTAGGTCCTTTTTTTCTGAGGGTAAAAAAAAATCTTGAAAATGGGTGGAATCCCCCTTGTTCTAGTATAATAAAAGCACATGTAGCACCCAGCCATGAGCCAGCCACAACAGCCCCGCCAATCGGGCTCAGCCCTATTGGTTGCACGTTGGACTGGCGAGTGGGAGTCCCGGGTTCGATCCCCGCTTCTGCGCAATACTACACACAGTCATTTGTGTGTGTGTGTGGGGGGGGGGGGGGGGGGGGGATAGAGGGGGGGATAGGATATATCGATATATCAAATCGAATTGCAGCATAACTAAGAATCGCAATATGAATCGATTCAGAACCAGTGTTGTAATGGTTCTTTTAGAAGTGGGGGGACACCTCTGAAAGGGGAATTCCCCCCATTTGATTTTTTTTTTCTGAGAGTGTACAAATGTCCATTTGTACACTCTCAGAAAAAAAGAAACTCATTAACATGGTGAAACACATCTTGACGATGTCATCAAGATGTACTTCACCATGCTAATGATTTTTTTTTCAGACCCAAAAATATTTTAGATGTGAGAGGGGACGCCGTCCCCCCGCGTCCCCCCTCCACTACACCCCTGTTCAGAACCCTAAATATCAATATTGCATGGTAGCGTGAGGTAAGTGAATTGCCCCACCCCTATACCCACCTGGCCGCTGCGCAGCAGCACGGCCAGCACCAGGCTGTTGCCCACAGTGCCCAGGAGGAAGATGAGAGAGAACACCACAGACACGATCACGCTGGTGGGGTTCAGCTGGTAGCTGTCAGCGGACACGTTCCACTGCCCCGCAGCCGCTCTCATGAGGTCCTCTGAGTCGGACATGTTGAGCTGAAGATCTGAGAAAAAAAAAGAGAGACATGTCATGAGCGTAGGTGAAGTTATATGAGTAGAAATTGTGAGTTGTTGTGATACGCTATACTACTCTACACTTCACTATACTATAGCAAATAAGTATTTGCTGTTTGGACAGTACTTGAGTAAATGCAATTAGTTATTTAATTGCATAGACAATCCATTCCTCATGAAACCCTATAAGGAGAAAATACATAAAGCACAAACGACAGCACGTCAAAACCTGGCTTTGAAATGTCACAAGGTAAGCAGTGAGTTGACTATATCACAATATTACATAGCTTAGGCCTACTAACTACTTACTTACGTAGTCCATGACTCCATGGTCTACTTGTGTGCAAGCAGAGCGAGTGAGCAGAGGGCAAGGGCCCCTGACACCTCCGGGAGATAATACTCATGACAATACCCATAAAGATTTCTTAATTATATCACCATTACCGCATGTCAACGAAACCAGTGGTTGACCGATCGACCGCAAACCAAAAACCTGCTCAAGTAATACTTACTGACCAGTAAGAAGCCCAGAGGGGTGAGAATCAACCTCGCCCTAGGGCAAGGCTGCACTAATAACTTAAGTTGGGCCCAATAGAGTTTGAATGGACAGGAATCAGTCAAAAGAAGACATCAAAGAGGAAGGACAGGTGGGCAGGGATCAACATATGGAATATGGAGTTGTGCAGACTTGGGCTAATTCAGATGGTGAATAATATTCACCATCTGAATTAGCCCAAGTCTGCACAACTAGAAATTGTAGAACATTAATGGTCATTTTTGAACTGTATGTTTTCCTGTTTTGTTTCTGAAATCCAGTCTGGTATTGTGAACAAAAACAAAAGAAACCATTAGTTTTGGGTATCTGGGGGGCTAAAATGTCATCATATGGTGGTCCGAGGCTGAAAGCTGAATAAATGATGGGCCCTGATATGAAAAAGGTTGAAAACCACTGATATACCACAAGTCATGCTTCTCTTTCCACCCACATACCTCACCTCTCATCCATACACATATGCACCTTGGTATCGACAGGCAGGGTGAGTCCGAGTCAAGGCTGAGTGTGGGAGGGGGTCGAGTCCAAGACCAACAGAAACACTGCACTTTTTATTGTTAATGCCAATGAGGGTTCGTCATTATAACACAGTGGTTTTCAACTAGTGTTCCGGGGACCACCAGTGGTCCCTGAGAGGATTCCAGGTGATTCCAGGGAAGCCTTCTCATAAGAAGGGGGGCAAAAGGGGGAAGATGTGCAGGACAACTCCAATCCAGAGACCCTTTCGACCCCGATCTTCATCTCTAAGACAAATACCACAATAGGCACCTGAAGCGGTGCCATGTCATTATCCCGACCTCCCATTGTTGTAACCTCCCATTGTTCCTCAACCTCTCTAAACGTGTCTCTGTACCTTCAATATCTAAATAAACATGTAGCCTCATACTGACACTGATAGGACTGTCAGGACAATACTGAAAATACTTGTGACAATACTACTTGTAAGATAATACTTAACAAGAGTTGTGCCCCTACGGGGCACAGGTCTCCACCGTCTGGGCTCAGGTTTGAACGTGTACTAGCACTAGTCTGTCAACTATGACGTCGCCATGACGTCATGGGACGGACAGATCCAGGGCACGGACGGGCTACGTGCACGGACAAAGGGCGTTTTATAGTCACCACCTTCGGTGGAGACAATTATATAAGATACCTTAATTACATCACCATTACATTGTAAACTAAACCAGCCAACTGGCGTTTCTAAAAAAAAAAAAAAAACACCCTGGAATCAGACCGCCGTGCAGACACCAATTCCAGTACTTGCGCTCAATCCGCTCACGTAAGTAATTACGATTTCAGCATTCAGCAGATGCTTTTATGCATAGAGCCTTTTACTAGAAATGATAGTGTCGAGTCCAATACCAACAGGAACCCTGAACTCCGTTACTTAGCATGACAGCTGTCTGTAAGTGCTAGACACCTCTTTTTTATTGTTAATGCCAATGAGAGCTCGTCATTATAACACAGTGGTTTTCAACTAGTGTTCCGGGGCTACACCAGTGGTCCCTGAGAGGATTCCAGGTGGTCCTCAGGCTAAATGATGGAAAGTTGGTTAATGAGATGTAACTCTTTGAGAGCGTACAAATGAAACCAAGTGGACCTGCAAGGGTCCATTTGGTTTCATTTGTTTCATGTTTCATTTGTTTTGTTTCATGTCTTTTTTGTTTCATGTTTACACTCTCAAGAGTTAAAACATTCATCATGTGAATCAGCCCAAGTCTACACAACTGGAGAATGTAGAAGATTAATTGTCATTTTGATCTGCATGTTTGACAGTTTTGCTTCCCAAATCCAGTCTGGTTTTGTGAACAAAACAAAAAAGAAATCTTTAGTTGGGGCTAAAATGTCATCAAATGGTGGCCTGTGTGACTCAAATGATGAATAAATAGTGGCCCTGGTATAAAAAAGGTTGAAAACCACTGTTACAACACATTTATTTAATTCAAGTTACTTGTGACTTTAGTTAATTAAATTAATTAATTTCTTTTACAAGAAATTATAGCGTGAAACCTCATCAACAAGCCAAGTACAGAGAGCAAAGAAAACGCAAAGTGATTATGTAGATGTGCTGTGCACAAAAATAATATTCTGCACAGTGAGTCATAGTCAAAAAAAAATTAAAAAAAAGTTATTGGTTCCATACACCATCATTGGACATGATCTGGAGTGGATGTGCATGCTGTGATCATTGAGAATTCATTAGCTGAAATGATGTGACTTCACTTTGGACTGAGAGATAAGATATGACTCTCTTCAGGGGAGAGATTACAGCAATCGTGACGTCAATGCTGACTTCTTTTGCTTTATTCATGCTCTAGTCTGATATTCCCCAAAGACAGAAAATTGTTTGGAGTGCTTATACTTGATGTTCAGGTAGGTGAGTCATGGGAGATACAGTACAAAGGCTTAAGACAGACACCAAAACAAACCGCCTGTCCTATGCCATTTGAAAATGATGAATGGAGAGTAATAATACAAGGCAGCATATACAGGTACTGTATGTCCAAAGCTAGTATATACTGTATATAGGACACCAATTGCTGCGCTTCCTTTTTTCAAGCCAGTGTGCACCCATTGTGTTACACAATGTGGCGATGATTAGACTGGCAGCTGTAAGACTGGTTTCTCAGTGTACCAGTAAGTAGACTATCACAAAGCACTCCTCAATAATGACCCCTTCTCCCTAGCACACAATACTCTCTGCTGTCGCCAACAAAAATGAAATGAAGGCATGAATCGTTTGATGAATGGGAGGCAAACTGGAGAGTTGGAAGAAATTATGGCATTGAGATTCATCTGGACCATTGTGAACAAATTATTTCATGGGTTGCATTCTCAAACCGACGACCCTATGGATCATCATTGGACAAGCTGCTCTACCTCCTGAGCCACAGCCTAGTGTACTGTAGGAAGAGAGTAGCGACGAGCTTTGATCTCACTGCTTCGCGCTGCCTGGAGCTCTGCAAGTTCCAAATATAGGGCTACATAGCTAACCAATTGCATTACAACACAGCCTATTTTCTTATAATATACATTGTATACAGTACATGATCCATTAAGTCTTCCTGATTTATACATGTGCATGCCGTCCAAGAACAAGCCTTGTACTGATTTGGATTGATTTGATTGGAAAGCTGCCAACCTTCCTTGATTATACAGGCATTTCCTTGATTTCAAACACATCTCCATGAAGGGTAGTCCCTGATTGCCCTTCATGTCGTGAGGGGGCACTGCTATCGCCTCCAATGTCTGGCAGTTGGAAATGACACCAGGTGTTTGTTTTTTTCTATAGGGTTAGGAAAACGGTGTGGGGATGGGGGTATGTCTCCTTTTTGTGAATTTGGAAAACATCTGAAAATCAATAACTCCTCATCCACACACAGGGAATACTCAAGGGGGTTGTGGAAAAAGTCATTCCAATGGCCTAAAACAACATATCTCAATTTTGTGGAAAAAGCTTCATTGTGGATTGTGATATCGGCAGTGACTGGCATGGAAGTTACCTAGTATAGCTGTGCGACAAGTCAACAGGTTTTTCTTCACTTATAGGAAGTGATTTCATATCTAATTAGGACGTTACAACCTTATGTATTGTTTGAATCAGTGTTCTCCGCCCTGCTGCTGACAACATGATTGCTCCAAGGAAAATGTTGCTAGAAGTGGACATTGCGATAAGCCAATCATTGAAGTGTATAAATATTAACAAAATGCTATAAAGGCATTTCAATTGATTAGTAGTAGAAGTAATTATGTAAACTGCTAGTGTATTGATTGGATACCAACTGTTCTAATGTGGCTTCTGGGATATGAATGGATAAACCTTCCCTTTTAATTAAGCATTTTTGCTATGTCCAAATGTTTTGTTTAGGTTTGTTTCCTCTATTTTTATTGTATGTGGACTTCTCCAAAATGTAATGTGCGTTACACATTTTAATTTTTAAATCCGTTGCCATCTAGTGTTCATGATGAAAACCCACTTATTCTGAGCCCTCTTATTCTGAGCCGGTATTGCTTTGTTGTGGCATTGTCCCGGTACACTGCGCCTTTAAGAGAAAAAAAAAAGAAAGCACCGCATTGCACAGTGTAGAAAAAAACAAAAAAGAAAACAGCGAAGTGTTCAAGCAGAGTGTGAAGAGGCATTGTGTGCATTAAAGATAAAAAAGAAACTACAAAACCGGACTACTTGGATGTCATTTTAGTTGCCGAGGGAAAAAGAGCCTGGAGTCTTTTCAAGGGGGCAACAATTTTGGTGTTTCCGCCCGGTCAGTTTTTTTTTAATCGCAAAGCCAACAACCAGAGGAATGCTACTTAGCTAAGCAGCTAACCCAAGGGCCTAATGCACCGCAAACAAGGACAACTCAAGCAGAACTACCAGAACACACACGGAGCAAACTAAGGTAACCTAGTCATGTCTGACTCTGACTCAGAGAGGATGTCGCCTGAGTGGGAGACCATATATGGGAAAATAGAAGAAAAATTACCATTGCTGTCAGTGAAGGAGCTAAATGACACATGTGAAGCCCTCTCGCTAAAGGTGGATGACAGTGACAAAAACAAACCTCGCAGGTTGCGGAGGCTAATTCTTCAACATTTAGAGAAAAAGGAAGTCACCACTTTAGAAGATCAAGGGATGTCACTACTGCTACAGCTAGGGGATATCATTGACGCCATATTAAAAAGCCATGAAAATGATAATGTGCCTCACTCCAATGAAACAGCTGGCAGTGAAACTAATGAAAGAGTGGACCAAAGTAGCACAAAACCTTCGAATGTCCCACTCCCTAACCATACAGTTGTTGGTCCAGTCTACAAAAGAGATTTGAAGATAATAGGACAAATCGGAGAATCACATGAGAAGGATAAATTAAGCTATGCCAGCCTTGAGCGACAGATCCAAAGAGCCCTACAAAAGGGTTACGATGAAGATGAGGTTGTTGAAGCTGTTATTCAAGCTATAACTCCAGGGCTGAAACTAAGGAGTTATCTGGAAAGCAGATCTGACTTAAAACTAACAAGCCTTAAACAGATTTTAAGGACCCATTATATTGAGAAAGATGCTACCGAACTTTACCATTCACTCACCTGTGCTGTCCAGGAACCAAGGGAATCCCCTATCCAGTTCCTAATGCGAGCAATGGACCTGAGACAACAAGTTCTATTTGCTTCAGAAAGAGTCCACACAGGACTAAAGTACAGCCCAGAACTAATTCAAAGTCAGTTTCTCCAAACCGTTCTGACCGGTCTACAGGATGACACAATCCGCACAGATCTCAAGCCATACTTACAAACCCCACTAATAGGCGACGAGATATTATTGGAGAAAATGAATGCCGTGTACAGTCTGGAAGTTGAAAGAAAGAACAAACTGTCAGCAACAAAAACAAAGATGGCAAGGGTTGCAGCTGTGAGCGAAGATGAGAAAGTTGAGCAAGACTCAAAACAAAATAAAGCTCTAAAACGTGATACACTGATGGAGAAAATGGACGAAGGCAACAGAACCATATGTACAGCAATCCAAAACCTTACAACACAAATAGCGAGCCTTACACAAACATCAGTGCCCCAGTCAGCAAGAGGAACCGAGTGGCCTCCAAGGAGGTATCAGGCACGTCCCGGCACCACCAGACGTTGTCAGCAGTGTGAGGAGTCAAACCCAGATGGCAGGTGTGATCATTGTTGGAAATGTGGTAGCGGTGAACACTGGGCTGCAGGCTGCCGTCGTAAGAGAACAACCACGGCTGATGTGAGTAAAATTGAAGTCGATTCTCCTGCCGAGGTGAAGGGCCCAGTAAATCTGTTTCACATTTCTGCACCCCTCTCTAAAAAGCAGCAGCAGACGGCGAGACTGGTGGGAAAAAGATGCCTAGTCAAAGGATCACTGGGAGGTGTGACAACGTCAGTACTATGGGACACAGGCTCACAAGTATCAATTGTTAGCAGTAAATGGAAAAAGACTTACCTGCCTGAAGTGGAAGTGAGACCTGTACAGGAGTTGATTGAAGAAGGAGTACTAGATCTCTCGGCTGCCAATGGAACGGCCATACCCTATGAGGGGTGGATGGGAGTAGAGTTCAGCCTGTCTAAAAACGCAGTAGCTGGAATGAGCGACAAACCACTTCTGGTACCGATCCTGGTTGCAATTAGTGACCTTGAACGCCCCATTATCGGCTTTAATGTCATTGAGGAGCTGGCACAGGATGACACAACTGGAGAAAATGATCCCTCGGGTCACATGGTGCGAAAATTGTGCACATCACTTGAAGTGGGACGCAAAAGGGCACGAGCAGTGTTATCCATCCTGAAGAAACAAAGATGTGGTGATCATCATATAGCAAGACTGGGAAGACGGCCTGTCATGATCCCAAAACATACACATGTGAATGTGGAGTGTGGACGCCTGAACAAGAAAATACTGAGCGGCTCACATGTAATCCTAGAACCAGACCGAGACACATCGTTACCCACCGGACTGTCAGTCAGAGAACAGTTCATCCAGCTCCCACAAGAAGATAATGACAAGATCACTGTGACGGTGGAAAATATGACTGGCAATGATATCATGCTGTGGGGACGTACTACACTGGGCTGGCTACATGCAGTTGAGGCAGCATACCCACTGGAAATGAAACCTTCAGTGAGTGAGGGGCGCCGGCCGGAGATTGGTTGTGTTGAACCACTGGTGGAGCAACATAACCAACCCCCGGACGGTGTGTCGTGGGACCCTCCAGTGGATCTGAGTCACCTGTCAGAGGACCAGAGAAAGCAAGTCCAGCAGATGCTCCGGGAGGAGAGTGGGGGATTTGCCAGGCATGACTGGGACATGGGATGTGTGCCTGATCTACAAATGGATATACAGTTGAAAGATAGCGTCCCTGTTCAGAAGACATACAATGCAATCCCTCGGCACCTCTACCAAGAAGTAAAAAATCACATTCAGGACCTATTAAACCAAGGATTAATCCAAGAATCACACTCACCCTATTCCTCACCAGTTGTGTGTGTTCGCAAAAAAGATGGTAGTCTACGTTTATGTGTGGACTACAGACAGTTGAATGAGAAAACACAACCTGACCGTCACCCGATCCCCAGAATACAAGAGATCCTGGATAATCTGGGGGGCAACTCCTGGTTCACGGTGCTAGACCAGGGTAAAGCCTATCATCAGGGCTTTGTGCGTGAGAACAGCAGACACTGTACCGCATTCATCACACCATGGGGATTATATGAGTGGGTCAGGATCCCATTCGGCCTCACAAATGCACCAGCTGCTTTTCAGCGATACATGGAGGGGTGCCTGAGAGAGTTGCGGGATAAAATATGTGTCCCTTTTTTAGATGATACACTGGTGTACAGCCGGGACTTCACACAGCACATTGAAGATGTCAGGAACGTGCTACGTCAGCAGAGAAAATGTGGCATCAAGCTAAGGCCAAAAAAATGTGACTTCTTCAAGCGAGAGGTTTGTTATGTGGGCCGTGTCGTCTCAGCTGAAGGATACCGAATGAACCCAAAGGAGGTAGAAGCAGTGCAAGCCCTGAAACAAGAAACACCAGCCACCGTCCGTGAGGTGAGAAAATTAATGGGTTTCTTAAGTTATTATAGGACCTACATACCCAACTTCTCTGTAGTAGCCAAACCCCTGTATGCTTTGCTGGCAAATCCACAGACCGAAGAAAAAGCTTGTGTGAAAAGGAAGAAAGGTCATCAGCGAGCTCAGTTGCCACCGTCCTATCCGGTTGAATGGTCTGAAATTCACAAAGAAACGTTGAATAAAATAGTAGACCAGCTGTCTAACCCACCTATCATGGCATATCCTGACCTTGAAAAGCCATTTGTGCTGCACGTTGATGCTTCAGAGGATGGTCTGGGAGCGGTTCTGTATCAACGGCAAGAAGGGGTTCTCAGGGTCATCGCCTATGGATCCAGGACACTGACCGCACCAGAGAAAAATTACAAACTACATTCTGGTAAGCTTGAGTTCCTGGCTCTGAAGTGGGCAGTCACAGATCGTTTCAGAGACTACCTGTTCCATGCACCACACTTCACAGTATATAGCGACAACAATCCGTTGACATATATCAACAAGACAGCAAAATTAAATGCTGCAGGACACCGCTGGGTGGCTGAACTAGCGGATTATAGATTCACACTCAAATACAGACCTGGATCAGCAAACACAGATGCAGACTTCTTGTCAAGGAGACCAAAATCTATTGAAGAGGTAATGCAGGAATGCACAGCAGAGTGTCAACAGGACGTCTGGCAGTCAGTGGGTGAAGCTATGAGCTTGACAAGAGATGGAGAAATAAACTGGATCTCTGCAGTGACCTGTAATGTAGATGCACTGCCTGAGGAGGGCAGCACCTCAGCACCAATCCAGCCCCTGACTGCACAAGAAATCAGGAATTCACAAAATGCTGACCCAGTGCTTCGTAGAGTAGTGACCCTGAAAAAGGAACATGCTCACCTGAAATACAAAGACAAGTTGAAGGAAACAGTAGCTGTGAGACAGCTCCTCAGAGAGTGGCCTCGTCTTCAAATAGATGGAAATGGGGTCCTGAGGAGAGAGACAGCCTCCAGAAAACAGTTGGTGATCCCCGAGGCACTCAAACCTGTCATTTACAAACAGCTGCATGAAGAGATGGGACATCTTGGAGCTGATCGGATGACTGCTCTAGCAAGGGAACGGTTCTTCTGGCCCAGGATGAGGGAGGAAATGGAACACTATGTGACCAAGGTATGTCGTTGTCTGAGACAGAAAAAACCTAACAGGGCAACCAGAACGCCTATCCAAAATATTGAAACCTCTGCTCCATTCGAAATGATTTCCATAGACTATCTCCACCTGGAGAAGAGCAGAGGGGGAGAAGAATATATCCTTGTAATTGTAGACCATTTTACAAAGTATGCCCAAGCTTATGCGACTAAGAATAAATCTGGCAAGACTGCAGCTAAGAAGCTCTTCGATGATTTCTTCATGCGCTTTGGATTTTGTCAAAGATTACATCATGATCAAGGAAAAGAATTTGAAAATAACCTTTTCCATGCACTACAGACCTACAGTGGAATAAAGCACTCACGTACAACGCCCTATCATCCCCAGGGAAACCCGGCTGAGCGCTTTAATCGGACGCTATTGAGTATGCTGCGCACACTCGATGAGAATCAGAAAACCAGCTGGAAGGAACATCTCAATAAAGTGGTCCATGCCTATAACTCAACTGTACATGAGTCAACTGGCTTTTCTCCGTTCTTCCTCCTGTTTGGAAGAGATCCAACCTTGGCTATTGACCTAATGTTTCCACAGGAACAAAACAGAACAAGACAGTCACCAGCTGGCTATGCTGAGAAATGGAGAGAGTCTATGCAAGAGGCCTACGCAATAGCGATGAAAAACATGAAGAAGGCAGCAGAAAAGGGCAGAAATGCTATAATCAGCGTGTGTGGAGCTCCATCCTCGAGCCTGGCGATCATGTGCTGGTAAGGAACCTCACGCCTAGAGGAGGGCCAGGAAAACTGCGCAGCTACTGGGAGGAGAAGACATATGTCGTTAAAGAAAGGAAGAGCCCTGATAGTCCAGTTTATGTTGTTGAACCTTTGGATGGAAAAGGAAGGTCACGGGTATTACACCGAAATCTACTCTTACCGTGTCCTTACCTGGTTGACACACCGCATACCTCCGACATACCCCCGAGAGGGAAAGAGAAAGACAACAAGAGAGGAAAAACTCTGGACAGGAAACCACGCCATGATACTTACCTGACTGATGCTGAGAGCTCCAGCGAGGAAGAATGCAGCTGGCTATTGATGGAGAACAGAGAACCCTACACCTATATGAATCCAGAAGCAGCAGTATTCCATCCTAGGACAGAGACACAGCGGGATAAGCCGGAAACTATCTCCCTTCATGAAGACTCTGAAGGGGAACAGGAACAAGATGAACAGGATGTAGAAATCTCGGATGAAGAGCATCCAGCAGCATCAGAGTCTGAAGACGAGCCTGAAAGACAGAGGGGAAGACCCGTGAGAATCAGACGGCCTACACGCATGTACACCTATGAACAGTTAGGTCAGCCGACCTATCATCCCGTGGGCACCTGCAGTGTGGCGAGCACTCCAGTATCCAGTGATGACCCTGCCAGGCGACCTCTGTATCCTTTCAATTCTTATACAGAATAGATAACAGGGGTAGGGTTAAAAGGGGCAAGACAAACAGTACATGTCAAGTGGTGGTGAGACTATAACCATTCTTATTTGAATGAAAGCAAACACAGAGATGATTATGAACAATTTACAAAGATGTGTTATAAGTTACATATACATAGTAGTGTATGGCACAGAAACATGCAAACATGAGGGGTACAAGATGTGGGGCAGGCCAAAAGAGTACTATTTTCACTTCACCCCTCCATACAGATTGACTCTTGAATATGGTCATGTATGTGTGCCAATGGACTTGATATGAAGGACAACCGACAAGAAGAGAAAGAACAGACAGCAAAAGAGACTGTGTACCAATTTTGCAAACCTTTACACGTGTTACAAGCCTTGATTTATAGAAAAGAAAACATACAGTGTTGAACTTGTTTTGGAAAAATGTATGTTAACATTTTTTTTTTCTCTAGTGGGGGAGAGTGTTGCCATCTAGTGTTCATGATGAAAACCCACTTATTCTGAGCCCTCTTATTCTGAGCCGGTATTGCTTTGTTGTGGCATTGTCCCGGTACACTGTGCCTTTAAGAGAAAAAAAAAAGAAAGCACCGCATTGCACAGTGTAGAAAAAAACAAAAAAGAAAACAGCGAAGTGTTCAAGCAGAGTGTGAAGAGGCATTGTGTGCATTAAAGATAAAAAAGAAACTACAAAACCGGACTACTTGAATGTCATTTTAGTTGCCGAGGGAAAAAGAGCCTGGAGTCTTTTCAAGGGGGCAACAAATCCACTACAAAGAGTCCACCTGTGTGAGACTATAATCTCACAAACCTTTCTTGTGCATACGGCCAGTAAGTAAGTAAGTAAGTAGCCTTGCCAGGCCATGATGTCAGGAGGCCCAGCTGAGCCATTGAGGCCCATATATAGGTCAGGAGCCTATCTCCTGTTTCTGTAGCGTGAGGCAGCTTGATGTACAAGTACACCCCCTGGACATGACGCTAGTATATCGCAGGGACTTACCCCCAATCCATCCCTTGATGCTGAGTGCCAAGCAGGGAGGCATTGGGTCCCATTTTTTTTGAGTCTTTGGTATGACCCGGCCGGGAATCGAACCCCGACCTCCCAGTCTCAGGGCGGACACTCTAACCACAAGGCCACTGAGCTGGTATACGGCCAGTAGACTGCAGAATAAATCAGAATATTTATTCACAACTGCGGCAGCAGTGGCTCAGGGGTGGGTATAGTCTCTGGATGGTAACTGCATGGTCACTGCTGATGTGTCCCTGAACATAACCCATCATTTCTCCTGATGTGGTGACTGTGCCTTGCATGTTTCCGCCACCATCAGTGTATGAATTGGTGAATATGAAGTACATCTATGTAAAAGCTCTTTGGTTAAAGGCGCTACAGTATATAAATGCACCATTTAAATGAGAACATGTGTGGGAGTGAATAATTTTAACTTTATTCTTTATGAATCAATAATCACAGCTCCAAGGTCCCATCAGCCCCCCTTCCAAAACCAATAGGTTAATATCATTTTTTAAACCTTTTTGGGAAAACAATGGAACTGTTGGAAATCACACCAGGTGGAGGTTTTGTCTATGGATTTTTAATATTTGTGGAAAGGGCTTAAATTCTGATACTGGCAGTGACCAATATGGAAACTACCCAGAATTACTTTAATGGTTATATCATTAATCATCAAATCAACTCCTTTATTCATACTTAGGTGGATCCAAGTCTGCACGGATCCAACTTGAAGCAAGAAGTCAATTTTCCATGGCTGACTTCCCGAGGGACTATGCATGGCAGGGGCGTCCTACTCCCTGAGTCAAGCCTAAGCTGACCGCATACCTCCAGGTTTTCTACTTCGGGGCCCAGCAGGGCTCTTTCCTCCTCATGAGGAGCCATTGACTGCTCCTTTCAGCTGCATCTCATGCAGCTTTGATGGCTGAGCGCTGGTTCTGGCCTCTGAATCCCAGGTCTGCAAACAGTCTGGTGCTAGATCTTGCCACAAACCCCCTGCATCCCACCTCTACAGGGCGGACTTCGGTGTTCCAGCCACGGTGTTGCACTTCAGCAGCAAGGTCTGCATAGCATAGATGTTTTCGCTCGTAAGCCTTGTCCACTGCATCTTCCCCATCTACTGTGGGTTTGATGCTGTAGACCTTTTTTAGAGAAGGGGATCATAGCACCAGGTACAGAAACTATGTGGGACAACAGCGGAACAAAAATATGACACTGTATATCCAAAATAATTTGGAGTTGTAGTATTGTTAGGTTGTTGTTTACATTAGCACAGTGGCACAGCTTCCATATGTCATCAGTCTCATGTTGATCCCACCTCTAGCAGCCGCGTACAGATGCATAGAGCTCCGATCAGATTTTGACCCGGAGTGCATTGGGTCTGATCAGATTTTGACCCGGAGTGCATTGGGTCTGCCCCAGCGTTTCCAGATGGGAGCAGTAGAAGGAACGCACTACTGCCCCCAGACGGCGGAGTCAGGTTAGGTTGCAGCAATCTCCAGAGGAAAAAAAAACAGCTGTCGCTCAATATCTGCCAGCATCTTCCAGTTTAAGCAGATAGCTAAGCTAAGCGTAGCTGGCCTCTCTCAGATGGTGTGGAGCTTCTCCTGGTTACCTTAGCCCTTTCACGGAGAAAGGTAGTTGTCTGTTTTTGGTTGGATGCTGGTGGTGGTGGTAGGGTGTTGGTGGCATCCCTGAGGATGTGATTGTGCCTCCATGTATACCGTCCCTGGGTGAGACTGGGAGAATGTGCCAGGGTGGCTGGCATTGAACATGGGGCACATGTCGGGTCTTCGCCAAACCACTGATCAAGGTTAACAGGGGTCGGGAGGAGGTCTGATTGAAAAGCTCAATTGTCTTGCTTCCATGGCCCATGTCCTTCCAGCTGATCTTCCTCTTCTCCACTGTCCCATCTTGTCCACTGTCCCTGTTTCCCAAAAGAGACTGCTTTGCCAACCGCGCGTAGTTCCTCCACCACCATCTTGCTCCTTTCTGCTGCTGTGGCTTTACTCCAGGCTGGCCGGGTGGCTGTTAGCCCAAAATCTCTTCTGCCTTGCAGAACATTTCCCACTATATCAGCTCACACCTGCCATCACTTGTGGGTTAGCCTGGTCTAGCCCTCAATGATTTTGGTCTTGGGGGGCGGGGGTGTCGTGGGATCCACACGGCGGAAGTGCTGCGCTGTGCGTTAGTCCAGGCTTTCCGTTTCGCGCAAGGCGAACGAAAATGAAAGCCTGAGTGTCGAGGCTACTTGTGGGTAAATCCTCTATTTTCACTGTTTTAAATATCTTACAAAATAATACAAATGCATAATCATTATAGGCATAAGAGACTACGCAAATTACCAGTGTCACATGTATTCCACGGAATATTCCTTGGAATATTTTTATTTGTAGAGGTGAAAAGCGGCCTGGCCCAAATCTTTACTCTAACACACCAAGCATCATGGCTAACCGTTGTGTTCAGGGGCACTTGAGTGTCTGAGATCTAGCACTATAAGCTGGCTCAAAAAACTACAATATCAGACTTTATGGTAATTTGACTCAAACCCTTCAATTCCCCCCAGACAATGTAACACACAATTTGAATGTCAATCCAGGGTGTGGAGGGCAGGCATAGTAAAACTCTTTTTCTCTCTCAAAAAATGTATGCACTTACTTGCTATGTACAGTAGCCTATGCACTTACTAAATACATGCACTTATTAAGTGCTGAGTATACAAAAAAATAAATGAAAAAATACACCCCAACAGCAAAGCAACAATACAACAGAGACAAATATACAACAATGGGATGTTGCATTTCTTTCACCATAATGCTGGATTGATGGTCTGGAGGGGGCAGTTGTTTTACAGATGGGTAAACAGGGTGGGGACTGAAGCCCTCTCTGATGTCTATGTGTTGCACTGGGCTGAACAAGGTTGTACTCCAGTACACAAGAGGAAACACTTGACCCCTACGCTACCCACACTGAGCATTGTGAGCCTTGTATTGAGCATTGTAATCTGAAGCGTTATGGATATTACAATATTCAATGAAAAGCCTTCAGTGGCACAAATGTTCCAATTCATCATACATTGTAAAACATTTGATGGTGTGACAAATATGCGTATTGTAGTAATGGACAGTTCCTAGAACATCAGTGACAAAAGAGGTGACGAAAAACATAACTGCAGGGAATCAGCCACACCTGCTCTCCAAATTAATTACCCTGACATGGAGTTGAGTTTGTCAGGAGTCACTGTACGGAATTCCAAAGAGTTGTGATGCTGTTAATCTTTTTCAACATTTTCCCCAGAAATGTTTTCTGACATCCAGACCCTGTGTCCCAGCCTCGACCTACAGACCTACAGCTCTGTCAGTGTTGCCAACTTGGCGCATTTGTCACTATTTGGCTACTTTTTGGCTGGTAAGTTGGGACGAAATTCATTGACAGGCGCCGTGATAAAGAATTAGATAAGCAACTGTTGCGATGCAGGTCAAGCTTTTCTGGTCAAGCACTACCTATGTGTGCCTATTGGACACGGAGATGGTATAGGGAGGGACTTAGTGAAGTGCTCATTCCACATCAGGGGGATTAATTTTGAGAGCGGGGGTGAGAACGAGGAGCGTGCTCAAGCCAAAGACGTGAGTTTGGAGAACTGAACAGGGCTAAAAGAAATTAAACCTACACTCATTTCTAACTATAGTCTCAGTAAAACAAAATAAATAATACAAAAACCACAGCACCAAATGGTCGGCATGAGATTTAAAAAAGATCGAGGGATGAAATGGTGTAGGGCTGACCGTACCTGATACCGTTTACAGTCTTCTGTGAACCACATGGTGTTTACCAGGCAATTGATTCTGACCTGACGACACCTATTATCATTCATTTCCGAGAAGACATTTTATTTCCAGTCATAGGCTTCCAGGTGAACGTGGCTTGAAATATGAATCAGGCCTACATAATTTACCACTTCACTTCACTGCCTGCATTCTGTATCTTTAAATTGTATTTCTGTTCAGGTTTCTGAACAATGAACAATGGTTCTGTTCAGTTTAGGTTTACCTTCTACAGTTTTGCTATATGCTATATAGTGGAGCATTCCAAGGTGTTTTTTGCAAGATTATAATCATTACAAACAGAAAATGTTCTTTTTTTGTTTGTATAAATCAGCCACGCACACATAAACATAACATATACTGTATTGGAACTTTAGGCTATCTCAGCCAATATTCCACTAGAATAAAGCTATCCGATTGTATGTATGCACAAATTGCACATACAGGTATGCACAATATTTTAATATTTGGAGCGAAAAAATCCTTGTTCAAAGCATTTTGTTGCAAAATATGAATAATACACTTAATACCCATTCTTGGTAATAGTCACTTATTTTGTTGAAACATTTTCAACACAATGTGAGACTATTACCAAGAATGCTGGGGAATGATACGGTACTCTAAGGAAACATTACTGTCTCCTTGGTCAGCTAAAATAATAATGCAATCAAATACTGTAGCTTCAACTACAAAAGTAAGCTGAGACAATGCATGAAGCCCAGTGGACCAAATCCTCCCTGCCAGGGAGATTCCCCTGCGGATGAGCGGTGGTGGGTGGATGTGTGGCTTCCCATGTGTCCGTTCCACCTTCTAATCCAAGTGCTTATGAGATAATACAATCAGTGATTGAAGCACTAAGAAATTCTGCTCTCCTTAAAAGACAACAACGATGAGTGATGAAAATGTATTTGCGCTCATTTTGAGCAAATTACCAGTGTGTACCAGAAGGCAGCTTTACAAAATGAGTTGTTTGAAGGAACGATGGATGTTGTTCCTAAAAAAAAAAAAAAGATAACATAACAAAAGCAAAACAGCAACTCTGTTTATATAACCAACTAGACACTCTGATTTGCCTTTCCCAGATCAAACCAATTTCAGCTTGATTTCATTACATTCGGATGTCAAGACCCAGCAGAGAACATTCACTAGAACGCCTGGGGTCTGAAATACAACCTGCAGCCACAGTGATCTGAGGGCTTTGACATAGCTGTGGAGTCTGTAGTCATTGTCCTTAAGAGTGATGGATGGATTCTGTTGGGGCATCACAGCCAAAGCAGACTGCATGCAATGAGGGATTAAATCAATAGTGTCAACATGTGAAGGCACAGATGTGGAGCATGGCCATGAAATGTGTGACAGGGAATCATGCATACTGTGTGTACAAGATCGTTGTGATTAGATCTAATAACAACCAAACTTCAAAGGCAAACATGTTTTCTCTTACCGCCCAGTTCCCAATAGCCTCCTTAAAGCAGAAACAGTATATAGAAATGGCAGAAATAAATATAACACGCAGATGTAAATCTCAACAAAGATTTGTGTAGAGTAACAGCATGCAGATTATATATAGGCATATGTGATGAACCTACCAGTGTTATTAGTAGACAGCATCCAGTGGTTCAATGTCCTGCTAACACACAATGCTGTAGGGTATTATGTTGTTCATGTTATGATAACATTCCTCCCCTGCACAGCGATACGTGACTCTATTGCTGGTATCTCTGCTTTCCTCTCTATCCCTCCCCCTCTCTATGTCTCTATCCCACCCCCTCTCTCTCTCTCCCTCTCTCTCTCCCCCTTCTACCTCCCTCTGTCTGTCTATTTCTCTCTTTCCTTCCCTCTCTTTCACTCTCTGCAACCCTCCCATCCCAGCCTCCTGGTAACAGCTCCTCCCTCCCTTTTTAATGTTCACACGGACTGAACGCAGAGAAAGATTGCCCAGTGATGGGTAGCGCTGCAGTGCTTGGCAATCTGTGTTTAAGTTGTACTTAATCAGGTGGCATGCTGACAATTAACCTTTAAAAATATTGATTAAACACATGAGGAGATCAATCGAGGGCACAGGCTCAACAGCCTCCTGGACAGCAGCTTGTCCCAATGTGTGGCAATGCCTTCTTGAGTTTGTATTCATCTTCAATGTGCTGAATCGCTGTCCCAAAGGCATTTTTGCATGGATGGTCATCTATAATTAATAAAGCTAGTAAATTAAAATTATATAACGAGATGAAGTCACATTCAAAGCAACGTGCATACATGCAGAATATGCACACCAACCATGATACAATATATTCTAACGATCATTGATTCCCGTAGCCAGAATCAAGATTTGGTTCCACCCGTGATCGATAATGTCATACGAACAACATATTGAATACACAGACAACAATTGTAGAGCTTAAGGGAAGGGAAGTATAAGGAAGCAGACTCAGCATATGTTATCAGATCTAATAAGATCCTGAATGGCTGCTTAACTGCCTGGTATGCCTTAACTCCACCAATGTCAACCGCAAAGCAAAGCAGAGGGTTGTGCGGACAGCCGAACGCATCAGCGGATGTGATCTACAACCCTGTATAACGAAGGTTGTGTCAGCTTGTGGAATTACGAAGGACCCAAGTCATCCCAACAACAACAGACTGTTTGAGATGCTGCGGCAAGGAAAACTAGCCACCTCTACCCCTCGCCTTCTTATTGAACTATCATGATCAAATTGTGTAACACAGGTTCAGTTGTAACTTCTTGCTACAGTACTACAAGGAAAACATGCACATGTACAACGTACAGTAAACATATGATTCTCTTTTTCTAGTCTTGGCTTGCCCTTTTTGCTGTATTTTGCTGTCCTTGCTATTGTATTGTATATTTGCTGCTGCATTGTCAAACAACAATAATTTGTACTGCACCCGTACATGAGATGTAACAATGAAGCACAACCTTGAACTATAAAAGTCAACTTGACTTCCATCCTTGTGTGCCACTATACACTGCTGTTGAGTCAAGGAGTGACTTCTGAAGGTAGTCGCCTCCTCAGCTACCCCTTGAGATAAGAACCACAGTTGTCAAACCAGTCAAGATTAGATTGCCAATCCAACTCTTGCCAATCTGTCTCTAATAGGACGACAACAAAGATTTGACCATGAGCGTTTTTTTTTTACTACTTGTTCGCTGTCATGCAGCTGTGAGGGCCGAGGACCCCTATAGTCCAGTGGGGGTTCCAATAAGTGCATCCCCAATGACAAATTAGTTAATATGCAATATTAAAATCTTTTTAACCTTTTTTAACCCCAGGAGATTCATAGGATTCATCTACTAGTCCACAGTGTGACACTTCGTCATCGTGTCACGCTTTTAGATCTGCTATTCATGAAAAGTTGTGGAGTGGAAAACTGTGAAAACTGTGAATGGTTTTGAAGAATTTTGAAAACATTTAATATCACAAATCTACAGGAGTGTCAAAACCTATGATGTGGTTCTGTGCCCAAATACATACATTTTGTGGTACTTTCAAGGGCGTCCAGGGGGTGGTAATATATCTACCCTTGCTAATAGCCACTCTCTGTACCGCTTGCACTTAAGTGACCAATTTAACCAAATTCGATTGCCATTGAGTTGATCTTTTCTTGTTGTCTCTCTTGCCCGTATAACTTTACATTCATTGACCAAATTCAACCTGGTGTTATAACCCTATTTTCAGCATACCATTATATAAAAAGTTGGTTCTTAGGCCTATATTTAAATGGAAAATTACAGATCTAACCCACTATGAGCTTGTAGATATTCTATTTTTTCTCTTTTTGTGGTCACGTTTTTTTCTCCCTCTAATTTTGAAATTAAGTCACTGGGTACTTGAAATGAAAATGCCACGGACACAGCAATACAATATAGACAATTGAGAACCAGTATGTTAGTAGAGTAGCTCTTATATAACGAGTGGAGAGATAAGAGTAGCTCAGTGATAATAGCGCTGCAGTGCTTGGCTATCTATGCTTTGCCAAGCACTGTCCTTACTTATCCTGACAATTAACCTATAAAAAATATTGATAAAACACACGTGGAGGATCAATCGAGGGAAAGGGCTCAACAGCATCCTACATGCAGCATGTGTGCATGTTTTCCTTGAAGTAGAAAGTCAGGTTCCATATCACAATTCTTGGGTTTGTATTCAACAGGCTGAATCGCTGTCACAAGGGCATTTTGTATGGAGGTTCATCTATAATTTTTTTTGACACCCTCTAGTTTTGTCTGGAAGTAAGCCACTGGGTACTGCCATGGACTCATAGCACTCAATACAATATTAGTAGTAGTGTTTGAGAACCAGTATATTAATAGAGTAGCTCTTATATAAAAGTACCTCTTATGCTGCTCAGTTGTAATGCACTGCTCTGTAGGATTTCATGCTTATTGTTTAACATATTAACAGTGGTGAAAGTGAACAGGGACACACAGGAGCTTAATAGCTCCTGTGCGCTCCGGCAGTAAATGTCTTAAAGGGTCGCCTTTAAGACATTTACCGCCGGAGCACACAGGAGCTATTAAAATGTTATATTAAATAACCTGTCACACGGAGAGAAGTCTACCCAGTTTGCGTGACCAGGGCCATAGAGTATAGACAGAGTTACGCAAACTCCGTTCACTTCATGGGGTCAGTCCAATGGAGTCTCTTCTATAGACTTCTACTGAGAATAGGGACAACACATAGGGACAAGTCCTGTAGCTGAAGTAGAAAGGAATGCAGTGGACTCGGGCCACAGCCCAGATACTGATCGTATTCTTACTCAAACCCCTTAATTTTAGTTCTTCTTTTACTAATATTACAAATTACAGTGTTAACGATGTATTTCCAACTCCAGCTTGTCCCTATTCAGGCTGCACAGCGTTCGAGCGCCCAGTTTCCGACCATGCAATACCCCCAAACGAGGGGGTAGACTGCTGGCTGGTTGACATGATGGAGACATTCTGCTGCGTTACACAGCCAAACTCATCAAAATGTCCAAGAAGCCATTAAGTCATTATTTTGTTGTTCCGCAAGAAAAAGTGCTTCTAAATTGTAACCACGTGTTTGTTAGTTTTACCAATCATAATGATGACTTGTCCAATGATGTGTTGTTACTACCCACACACTGTCACTGCCTGCACAGACATCCGTATTATAGTGGATACGGAAACATGTGCAAACCGGATATAGTAGGCGAGCTTTCTACTATACTACAGACAGATACACAGCGCAATAGTTAACTGATTGTTCCGAGCAAAAAATAAATAAAAGCATCAGTAATATATATATATATATATATATATATATATATATATATATATATATATATATATATATATATATATATATATACTGTATATATATATATATATATATATATATATATAGCTGTGCAACAAATTGTAGCAAGGATTTTAAAGAGGAAGGAGGAAAGTGTTGTCAAAGCAAAGCTCAGAAGAATGATAGTAATAGACAGTGACACAGAGAGTGATAGAGAGATGGGGAGACAACCCACTGACAGAGGAACCAACACCAAAGCACAGGAAATAAGAAGAATAACAGACACTGATATTATTATAAAATTCCTGATTTGTATAGCACCTTTCTAAATAGTCTACTCAAATAGAGATGGAGGTTGAAATAATGTTATTTTGCATTATTTTGCTACAAAATAAGTTATTAAATGAAAACCTGTTTCTTGTGTAATGCCTCAAATCCAAAACAGTTCAAATTCAAGCTTGTGTTACACTAGTACATGCCATTAGGCTATTATATCTGGTATATGGTTGTAGCATTCCATTTACTTTTTTGTACTATGGCATAAATGGGGCAGTAGTACTTTCAAGTTGTTACAATCAATCATGTTATACTACGTGTAAGCAGGTCCCTAATGCATAGTGTAAGGCAGACCTGTTGGGCTTTATATTATGTTCTACTGTAGGTTAGGTATCATGGTACCAAAAAAGCATTTTCCTATGCATTTTAGGGACACTGTGGAGTTTGAACGTCCAAAAATATTTCTGCGGCTTTCCCTGATGTTGCATGTTGCGCCCTTGTCTCTGATTGGATGTTGTTCCAACGAGTAGGTCGTGGCCTATTTGTGCACAGCGTGCAAGTTTGCACTCTACCGAGTTCTGTTTTAAAATGAATGAACTTCTGGGATGGGATTCTCCTTTAACCCTGGCCCATAGCCACAAGATGATCCCTTGCCAAATCGACCTCCACACTCTCACAGAGGAGACTACCAATGAGCCTCATCTGGCCTCCACCAGCAACTCTATACTCATACTACGGTATGTAGGTAAGTAGCCTTGCCGGGCAATGATGTGGGCCCAGTTGAGGCCCATATACAGTAGGTCAGGAGCCTATCTCCTGTTTCCATAGCACCAGGCAGCTTGATGTACAAGTACACCCGTTCAGGAAACAAACACTTGTGGCTTGTGTGTGAGGGCCAACACTCACACACAAGCCACTGAGTTTAACTCCTGCTTCTCAACTGTGATGTATTTCATTTCAGCCCACCATCTACTCTATGTTGGCCAAAGGATGTCTTAGATTGCCATTCATTGCTCTAACCAAAGCAAAATAAATACAATAAAATGAAGTAAATTAGTAAATAAAGTCTACAGGCTTGCCACTTACAGGTGATGGCTTCTACAGTATGGGATCTTGTCGATTTTAAATGTAACACTCAGCATGTCAATGCTTCACTTCCTTTCCAACAAAAATAAAAGCTGCATGTTATCATTATTAAAATCATCCCACCTACTGAGGGGAAAAACAAACCTACTTTCTGGCCTTGACACCCTCAATGTGCTTGCTTCACTTTCCCATTCACACACATAGTCAGCATACCCTCAATACTCAATTTACACTGAATTCCAAGTGAGAGACAGACCAGTATGTGCCCTACAGTACTTACCGTATCCTACCTACAGCAATGTGAACTACCGGTAAATAAGATTATTCCAAGAATTCTCTGGGTGTTTTTGTTCATGCCAGTGTTTCCATAGCAACCACAGAATGGATTACTTTCAAAGGATGTTGAAGTATTATCTATATGAACACAAGAGCTCAAGATTTCTTCTGACACTGTATTGAATCATTAGGTAGCTAGGCAGGTCATTGTGAACAACCTTTCTGTATACTCAGTCTGTAGACTCTGTACACACCTACCTATAGACATCCAGTGCGATCTCTCTCTCTGTCCGATTGGTATGTACGATGTTAGGTGTGTGTGTGTGTGTGTGTGTGTGTGTGTGTGTGTGTGTGTGTGTGTGTGTGTGTGTGTGTGTGTGTGTGTGTGTGTGTGTGTGTGTGTGTGTGTGTGTGTGTGTGTGTGAGTGTGCGATAAAACCAATATACTGGTTTGTCCTATACATAGCGGCCATTCTTTGACTTGTTTGACGAGTAATCAGAATTTAAAAAGTTCAAATCATATTAAAAGAATTATAATTTCCGACCAAATATAACATGGGGGGGGGGGGTCTGCTTTGGAGGTCAGGACGTTACCTCCTGACCTCCAAATTGAAATTGAATATAGTTTGACAACAGGTGGTCTGGGGACCACCTGTGGTCCCTGAGAGGATTCCAGGTGTGGATTCCAGATGGTCCGAGAGCATAAAAATGAAACCAAATGGACCCTTGCGGGTCCATTTGGTTTCATGCTTACACTCTCAAGAGTTAAAATTTTCAGCATCTGAATTACCCCAATTCTACACAAATAGAGAAATGGTCAATTTCATCTGTATATATGACTGTTTTGTTTTCTCCGAAATCCAGCTTTGTATTGGGGAAAAGCAAAAGAAATCTTTAGTTTTGGGGTCTGTGGGGTCATCAAATGGTGGTCCATATGTGGCTCAAATTCTGAATAAATAGTGGGCCTTGGTATGAAAAAGGTTGAAAACCACTGTACAATTTAAACTCCTGGAACACCAGAGTTAAAGAACAATACTTTTCGCTCACACCTCCATTGTGTCAGACGTTTCTGATCTAAATGGAAATGTTATTAAATGCAAGTGCAGCTGTACAGTTTGCCTGCATGGTGAAATGTGTTGATTACAGGATGAAAAGTCTTCTGTAATAGTGTACCGTGAGAGAAATACCAATAACATAATTAGCTCCATGAACCAGACCCTCACAAAACACACCACACGTTCCCCACTCAATTACGTTCAATAAGTGCACTATATTCTATTATATGCCAGACAGTGTAATATGGTGTGCATCAAAAAATATGGCCCACAGTCAGGGCCGGATCTAGGCATGGGCATATGCCCAGACACCAAACATGATGGCGTAGGCCTACAAAACAACCCAAATTTCAAAGATATTTCAAATTAAAGAGTTAATATTTAAAATGATTTGAACCACTACTACTGCTACTAACTAACAATTGTGGCACCACTAAACCAACACCATTTCATCATTCAAAACAGAAAACTCTCTGAATCAGACCTTTAGCTTTATGCATGCTGCGTGCCTGTTGCAACTTCAACAACAACTGATGTTATTATTGATCTTTACTTGTAATATAAGCCATGTAACTGAAAATTGTATGGTTGTGGCTTCCTCGCCCGTGGTGCGAAGCGACACTAGCGATGAAGCCTGCCCCCATACCATTTTCACCTGCCCCCCCAATTGGGGAAATTTACATCCGGGCCTGCTCACAGACAGAAATAACAAAGTGCAAAAGTTAAGTATAGTTAGTAAGCAATATAAATGTTCCAACCAAGGCCGGATGTAGAGGGGTGCAGCTGCAAGCCCAATAAACGTGCGCCCTGCCCATCTAATCAAAGGTTATGCAAAGTCTGTTTCCAACCCCCCATTATAAAAATATCACAAGATATCTGTACGTTTTAACATATCTAAATGGTTGTGCTAGGGCAGTGCAAATCTTCTCTTATCTACTCTTATATCTCTTGAAATGGGGCTAATATAGTGACGATTTGTGGGTTCTTGACATGGAAAACTTGATAATCCGTTTTATGAGACATTTCCATCAAGCTCTGTGTTCCTACTATAATATAGTAATATGTAAAGAAGGCATAACAAGCTTTAAGTTTAAACTCTCTGTTCAACATCACCTTCTGTTCCCACGGTCATGAATGTGGGGGTGGGGGTGGGGGTGGGGGGTGATGGTGGGGGGGTTTGAAATGACAAAAAGTGGTACAGTGGAGTCACCTGCTATATATTCCCACCCTGGTTCTAGCAAAATGTCTTATTACTATAGCCTATATCATCCTCTGTGTAAATGTGTTATTCCTTTCCATATAAAATACACATTTACACAAGATTCAAGGTGTTTGCACTCCCACGGTCACAGCTGCAAGCCTCTTTCGTAAGAGAAGGTGATAAAGTGGTAAAGTGTTAAGGCTTTCTAAGCATGGACTCAAGGACTTCACCTTTTCAGTCGATAAAATGAAATCCAGCCTGTAGCATTACTACAGGGGGAGGCAAGCAGTTTTTATCACATCGCTGCTCGAACTGCTCTATGGCAGTAACCACTAAACCGGGTTTCTGTTTATTAACAGGTAATGCCTTTTAACACGGTCACAGTTCTTCACACAGCCTTCCTGTGGTGTTGTAAAATCTTTCATTTGAAACATTTGTCCCCATGCAGAAGATAGTTCTCACAGTTAACGACGTGGAGATTATCAGCTGCATGGTGTTCTCCAGGACATAACAAATTTGACATTACAATAAATTATTTGTCTGAGAGATTCTCACAAGTCGTCACGACCCCCTACCATCAACTGAATTTTAATTAGCCCCTCGACACCACGCGTTTCAAAATTGAAAGGACTGACTTTGACCCGAAGAAAGAATTATGGAGATCTCAGTTCTTCAGCTAAAAGGAAAGGGAAAAAGAAGAAAGAAAGAGAAGGGACAGACAGAAACATTGTCCTCTATAACAAATTAATGAGGAGGCAATGTCATTTCTGTCACAGATTTCTGCAGGTTTGGTAGAATACACACAGACAGGGTTGTTTTGCCTGTCTGAGTTAAAGGCCCAATCCACAAATCTCGTGGTCACTTGCATGTATAATCTTGGAGACCCAGGCGACCAGGGGCGGATCTAGGCATGGGCATGGGGGGGCAATGCCCCCCTAAATACCCAGTCTGCCCCCCCAAACACGATGGCATGCAAAACAACCCAAGATATTTCAAATTAAAGTGCTTATATTTAAAATGATTTGAAACACTACTACTGCTACTAACTAACTACAGCTGTGTCACCACTAAACCAACAGCATTTCATTATTGAAAACAGAAAACTCTCTGAGTCAGACCTTTAGCTTTATGCATGCTGCATGTCTGTTGCAACTTCAACAACAACTTATGTTATTATTGATGCTTTACTTGCCTAATGAAAGTCCTGTAACCGAAAATGGTATGGGTGTGGCTTCATCGATGAAGCCGCCCCCATACCATTTTCTCTTGTCCCACCAAAATGCAGTAAGTGATTTGGGGGATTAAAAAAAAAAAAAAAAAAACGGTCCTCCCAGTAACAAGATATGCATATGCACACACTCTACAGTGGGGGGAGTGAAACAGGCCAACAGCACATGCACCCCCACTCGATCTAGCCTCGATCTCCAGGCTTACATCTGCGCCGTGAAATGAAAGCCTGGAAACAGACTATCAAAAGGCGGGACTTCCAGTTTGTTAACTTCCCCTGGAAGTTAAGTCAAGTTTATTTGTATAGCACATTTAAAACAGCAGTTGACCCAAAGTGCTTTCCATGATTTTTTCCCCATACAAATGAATAAAACCTCATAGCATACAAAATAAAATGTGATAAAAACAGAACAAAATAAAATAGGCTAAAAACAGAACAATATAATAAGAACATCACACGGAGCAATAAAACAGGCAGGAGAATAATCACACAGGGTCAATAAAACATGTACTAATTAAGAGCTGAAGGCAATTGCGAAAAGGTGAGTTTTTAGGGAGGACTTGAAACTGTCAATGGTGGGGCTGGACTTAATGTGTAGCGGGAGACTGTTCCAGAGTTTGGGGGCTATGGCGGAGAAGGCTTGGTCGCCTTTAGATTTTAAGCATTTTTTGGGGACCGCAAGGGAGAGCTGGGAAGTGGACCTAACTAAGTAGCCTGAGGGGAGATGGTGCAGAGACCAGGTCACAAATATAGTCGGGAGCAAGGCCATTTATGGCTTTAAAAACAAAAAGTAAAATTTTTAAATCAATCCGATATTTAACAGGAAGTTTCCATTTTCCTGCCAATCGTGGCGCGGTGCTACTGAAAATGTAATGTATTTCTTCCTTTCTGCTCGCAAAGCTGTTGTAAAGGTTTAAATTAAAATATGGAATCATGTGCACTTTGCACATTTCTATCTATGCTTTGTTTGTTGAAATCATTTTTTTCTGAAAATAATAAGAGTGAACAAGTCAAGACGCTATTGAGGACTGAACAGGGTAATTGTTTTGCTGGGGACTGTTAATACAGTAACTTCCGCAACTCCTGTTGATAGTCTCAAAAGCATACCGGCATCCAGGGTGCACTGGATCCTGATTGTAGGAAGGTCCCTCTCATCCTGATTGGACGAAAGGCTTTTCTCCCAAAGCCAAAACCAGTGTTGGGACATGTGCACTACATAACTTAATATATTACATAATATATTACCAAAATGCAGTAACTTGTAATATAAATATATTACTGAACAAAAAACAGCTAATATATTATACTTTTCTTTCTGCATTACTGCATTACTTTCAATATTACTTTCTGTCAATCTGTCTCGTTGAAAATGTTCTTGTGAAATTATCTTGACAACTGCAGAAGTTAAATAATTACTTATTTTCTATCATTTGTCATCAAATTATTCATTCAGGAGTGACATTTGTTCAAGTTGATTTCATATGGATTTGTCCAGATAGCCAAGTGTGCTTGCTTTATTGTAGGTATGCCACTGGTCTACGCAATATTTGATTAATAGTGACACTAAATATTAAAATATTTATTTTGTAAAAGGTTTTTTCAAAGTAATATGTAATAGTAATATTAATATATTACGCTTGCTCAGACAGTAATATTGTAATATAATATATTGCTTTAAAATGAAGGTAATAATTAATAAGTAATATATTAACAAGGTAAAGTAATATTCCCAACACTGCCCAAAACTGAAACTAGCGTTTAATGATGCCAGAAGCTCACTGGGGACAGGGAAGATCTCCTTATATGCTCACCACTCTTTATAATAGGAAATATTAGCCAAAAAAGAGGCAAAAAATAATATTTGAATTAAGTGAAATGCACTTTAAGTGAAAAAGGGAGTGATCAACCCCGAAAATGTATATAAGGGTGGGAAAGGAGTGGGAGTGAACATTGTACTTCCCTAAAACAGGGGTTTTGGAAAGTTGGTTAGCCAGATGTAACTCTTTGAGAGCGTAAAATGAAACCAAGTGGACCCTTGCAGGTCCATTTGGTTTCATGTTTACACTCTCAAGAGTTAAAAAATCACCATCTGAATTAGCCCAACTAATGCTGAAGTCTACACAACTAATGTTGAATATTAATGGTCATTTTGATCTGTATGTTTGGCTGTTTTCTCTCCCAAATCTAGGCTGGAAGAGGAGGAAAGGGGAGGGGATGCACATAGGTTTGTGAATCAATAGGGGGGTCGGCTTTCGTTTCTAGGTTTGATTGCCCCACTATGCCATGAAAAGGTATACTTTCATGCTGCTGGAAGTTAAAGGAGAATTCCACCCCAAAAGGCTTTAACTTTATTTGTAGTTGATTTATTTCCAAAAAATCCAGTTATTTCGTGAAATAATGTCCGTTTCCCTTATACCCCCTATATAGAATGGGGCTAATAGGTGTTGTTCAAATTCAAAACGTGGAATTCCCAGCGATCCTAAGGGACAGTTTCAGGTCCCAGGCAGCTACATGCATTACCTTACCCAGTTGCCATGGAAACCAGCGTAGAGAATCTTGGTTTGTTCCGAGACAGATTTTGTGTGTTATGTTAGAATTATAGCCGATATGTTGCTTCTCACATAAAAACAAAACTTGTTATCTTACAGTCCTCAACCACATGAGCGTCAGTGAGCTTGTAGTTTTGAAGTTTTAACAAAGAGAGCGTGAAAAAGATAGATCGAGCGTATAGTACAGACCCCCTGGGTGAGAATTAACAGTCATACTATAGGGTTAAAAGCCAAAGGTAATATTATATAATCACAGTGATTTGACATGCCTAGACTTTCTGGTCATTATTCTATTTTGGAGTGGAAGAACTGAATTTTGGTATCCACATTATTAAAAATACAAAATCAGGTTACTTTCATCTTAAGAATTTAACTGGAATTAGATGATTTGCATGCCTCTCGAGGATTTAATATTTGTCCATGCATTTATCTTTGATAGACTTGGTTGGTGTGTCTTTACAAGTCTGCGTCTAAACCAGTGTTTTTTCAACCAATGGTCCGGGGACCAGCAGTGGATCTTGAGAGGGTCCCAGGTGGTCCCCAGCTAAATGATGGAAAGTTTGTTAACCAGATGTAACTCTTTGAGAGCGAAAAAAAAGAAAACCAATGTACCGTAAATGGTTTCGCTTTTTACACTCTCAAGAGTTAAAATATTCATTCTAAATTAGCCCAAGTCTACACAATCAGAGAATGGTCATTTTGATCTATGTTTGCCTGATCTGTTTCTGAAATACAGCCTGGAATTGTGGACAAAATAATAATAAATCTTTAGTTTTGGGTCTGTGGGGCTAGAACTTCATCAAATGGCGGTCTGTGGCTCAAATGCTAAATAAATAGTGGGCCCTGCATCAAAAAGGTTGAAAACCACTGCTCTAAAGGGATGGACCCGCTGTCCACCCATTTAGAGCAGTGGTTTTTAACCTTTTTGATTCAGAATGCTGCTCCATTAGTCAAATAAAGACAATGAAAGTCATCATTTCTATACAGCACTCAGAACTTCGGACTGGCTTTCTGTCTGCCAAATAATTTATTTGGTTTTGTTGTTGGTTTATAGCAATGAATGGATTATATTAATTTCGTAAGTAGCCTTGCCAGGCCATGATGGAGCCTATCTCCTGTTTCTGTAGCGTGAGGCAGCTTGATGTACAAGTACACCCCCTGGACATGATGCTAGTATGTCGCAGGGACTTACCTCCAATCCAACCACCAACTATCCAACCATTTTAGAGTCTTTGGTATGACCCAGCCGGGTATCGAACCCCAACCTCCCAGTCTCAGGGCAGGATAGTTGTCTGGTACAGGTGTGCTTTCTGTCCCCAGATTGAAAATTAGTATGAAGTGAAAGCAGCATTCCATTCCATTTTCATTCACTGTATAAAACAGCAGGATTGCTACAATTGTTTACAATTGTCAATTAGTCCATTCAGGCAGGTAATCCATTTTTGGATTGTGTATATTATGTACAGTATTAAAACATGAAATTGTTTGGATGCTGCTATAAATATATATTTATATATATAAATGATTCTAATTTCCTATGCTTATTTAATTTAGTACTTTGCCCTAATGCGCTGTTTTGGGTTCACCCCATGACTGCCGTAATTGTTGAAATACTGCAAACTAATATACAAATAGACCTGCCTGGTTTGTTCCATTATTATTTAAGGTTGAATTAACCTAATTGCCTTGCAAAATTAGAAGTCATTTAAAAATGATAAATGTTAAACAAAGAACATTTCACATGCAATTTATAATATTAGTGTTTGTTTTCCCTGATGCAAATGGTTCATCAGGGTGTCTAATTATCATGGAATTTTGAATGTTATGGATTTATGCTAATCAATTTTGGAGAACATCAATTTTCTTTCAACTCCTCACCTCAAGTGTGCACTTGTTGATTTCACAGATGCTGCTTTATTAGTTGTGTCATGTCTAGTGTGATGGCAAAACTAGCATCTATTTGTTTCTTTTGTTTCTTCATGTCCTTCAGAATAGGCTTATAAAGAATGCATCATCTCAACAGACAGTGGCGCTCTATGCCTGTTCTTTTTGTCAAGTTGTAGCTTAAGATAAAAAGCTTAGAGAAATGTTTTAACGTTCCGACACACATCTCATAATCATACCTCATCCCCACAACCCAACTACGTAATAGTGGTGAACAGAGCGAGGATGTGGGGCGGGGATGTTTCTACTCAGTGACAGACGGTATCACCAAAACCAAAACAAACGCCCAACACTGAAGTGAACTAGAAAAAGTGCCCTTCTGGGCACTGGTCTCGCATTGGCTATAGGCCAATGGGAAAAGGTCCATTCTTTGCCATGCCTTTCATGGCAATTGGGTGATTTGAGCCATTTTTCTCCCCCACAAAAAAATGTTTTGCAAAAATCCAACTGTTGGTGGCGCTATAACAGTTCACTGTAAAAAGAGTGTGCTTATATTTGCACGCCCAGTAGGAAAGTGTGTTAAAGATTTCACGTAATTTGCACTCTGCGTTAGCCTGACCTCAGTCTGAATTGTCATTTCGTTTCGCTTCATTATTCAGACTGAAGTCCCTCTCCACCACAGCAATTTCTGGGAAGCATGTTATCATAGTGGCAGTCTTCGCAGTGATTGGTAGTCATTAATGGCATCCAGGGAGTGTGTGCAAGGTTTGGCATCGACCGGATTAACCAGGCATTCTGCCTGTGGAGACAATAATTGCTCTGTTGCAAAGATACAAGTTTAAGGAATTCCAGTGTTTTTCAAGCGCAGATGCATGTTTTTCATATGGTCACGTTTTAGTGATGAGACAGCACTGTGACCACAGGGAATTTTCACTGCCATTTGCTTAGCAGCTACTACTAGCAAACACGCCTTTTTGATATTCAAAATGCGATCATCTAGTACTGTTGACAACTGGCAGACAAGCGAACACACTGCTGCACAGGCTGCAGACTGCAGTGTAAAATTCAAAATTGCCAGGCATCCACAGCTTAAATTGTCTTAAATATCATGTCTTAAATCTTAAGTCAAAACTTTGAGGTGTGGCAAAGCTGTTTGGCTGTTTTGAGTGGCCATGTCTCATGTCATCCCTAAACAAACATTAAACTCCATAGACTCAGCTGCCATAAGGTAAGACATCATGCCATGTGTTGGATGGGCCAGGGCTCCTCAATGGCCCACATTGCACACCTTTCTTCGATCTAGAGAAAGAGTAAATGAATGAGATTTTCCTTCAGTTCTGTGAAGCAGAGTGAAAATAAGGAATATTGACCAAGAGGAAAACAAACACAAAGTCAATCAATCGTGTCACAGGACACAAATACCAATACATGTTACTTGTTAGTTTTCATGGTCACCGACTCTTCTGTCATTTCAGATCATCACCTGATGATTCATCACCATAAAACATTTGGTTGTGTCAAGCAGAAAACAAAACAAAACATGTTTTCAAAAAGAATCATGATTCACCACCACCAGGAAATTGGATGGCTTCCAGTGTTGCCAACTGCCAAAATGCACAAGTGGCACTGCTTCATTCTAGGCTTAAAGAAGAAAACAGACAAAACCAAAAAGAACAGTTTGGTGAAATTTGAAAAAAGGGACCCTGATCTTTTTTCTAAAATTACTATTAATTATTAATATTATTATAATTCTTTCTATAATTATTTTTGTTTTATTTTCAATTTTCTACTTTCTGTTCAAAGGATAGGCAAAATGAGCCATTGGCTACAACCTAAAGACTTTCAAATTCCCAAAACCTCAACACAACATACAGCTAACATACAGGCACTCTGCAGGTTCAAACCTCCAATAGCTAAAAATGCAGTGAACTGAACATGATGCACCCAGGCATTGTAATGTGCATGCAATATAGAAATGCTGTTTCACTTTCAAAATGTTCCTCTTGAAAACAGCCTTGGACCTGGCTCCCACCTTCGCTTCTACAATCCTGTATATTTGAAATGAATCTTTAGAATAAGTGCGTCTGATGCTCTGCTTTCATGTCAGTGTCCTTGAGTGGGCTCTGATTTTCACGCCCATTGTTCGCCCAGTAACATTAAGGCTAGGACATGGTAATTGGTTTCTGCCCTGTGAGAGGCTTTTATCATTATGAATTCTGTGCTGATGCTCTGACTTGTTCTGGGGGACATCAACTGGGGGGACATCAACTGGCGGTCTGTGGCTATTGAGCAGTCATGAAAAATGTACTGACATTTTTGCTGGTGACACCAGTCACCATCCCAATAGCCAGGCCTACTATGAAATGATTTTGGCCAAGAGGGGCGGGGACCGGCGCAGCCACGCCGGTAGATCGGGTAGATCTGATTTGATCTCACCAAAGTGTCGTCATCCCCAGCCCCTCCCCCGCCCCTTTGCTGCTGTGCTACGTCACATCATCTGGAGCAACGCCCACGCCGAAAGTGTGACTCCCACTTCTAGGCCACCGTGGCTAATGACTGCAGGCTTTCCGTTTTCAAGCAATGCGGAGGAAAACGAAAGCCTTGGTGTCGAGGCTACCAGCCCAATATCACTACTAGATCAGAACTTTGGAGTGAGTGTAGCAAGTTAATCATCTCTGTTCATTTCATGTGGCTCTTCTATTGAATGGGGACAACGAGATGCATTGGAGTCTGTGTATCTGTTAAAAATAGTGCAGGAGCCTAGGTCTCCCCTCTAAGTTTGGTGTTATAACTGTTGTTTGTTGACCAGGGCTGAAATCTTCCTTAGATTATTGTGATCGGGACAGCAATATTGTTTCATTGTATCATCAGAACAGGCTTTTTAGTCCTTTTAGCTTGTATTGAACTGTACTTTCCTCTATAGTCCCCTCAATATGCGAGAGTGGCGTCATTATTGACATGTCTAGTAGGCATCCATCTTCAACCGCTTATCACTGGCCGGGTCGTGGCGGCAACAGCTGCACCAGAGAACAACCAGAGAGCTTCAAAGCAACATTAGTATCTTCCTCCTGGGGGATCCCGGGACGTTCCAAGGCCAGTGATGCAATCCCTCCATCTGAGCCTTGGTATGCCCCAGGGTCTCCTCCCGTGCTTCGAGGACAGACATCGACAGATGTGTACAAGAAATAAGATGGGATCTAACAACGGCATGGCTCGTTTTAAAATCTCTGACAGAGATGGCACATTACAGCTGAAGCTGGCAGCTGAAGTCTTCATCATGTCTGTCTATCAGTCCCTCCTGCCTGGTACACACAACACCACTGACACGGAAATGTAAAAGCACCAGTAGTTCTAGTACTTTTAAGTGACAGTCTTGACAGAGGGGGCTAGGCAGTCCAGTTGAGGGGGGCGATGCCCCCTAACGAACCCCCGTGATGCCAAGGGCCTGCTCTGACATCATGTTGATGGAGCCAGCAGGTACAGTGCTTACTGTTCCATCACACTAAGCACTGTGATAGACGTTCTCAAGATAATTGCTTCCCGCCCCTCGCTTACACTTCCATTTTAGTAGTGGGGAAGAGATGAAAATGCTCTTTCACCCAGCAATGGAATAGCAAGTAATGTGGGACCACCTACACTTCCATTATTACTGGAAGAAGGAAAGAATAAAGGGTTTTTCTAATGGTGATATAAAAGCATGTTATATGGGTCACTGTGTTCTCTAGCTTTATTTACTGTATGTATAAATAGTAAATACATTATATTTTTACAAAGTTTGGTGGTGGGGCGCAAAGAATGACATGAAGGGGTGCTGAAAATCTGCAATCTGAATCAATTCAAAACAAGTATAAATAGTTATGTGGTAACTGTCAGTACTGTGAATTGGAATCGACTGTTGAAATGTTTATTGCATTAATGATAATCACCATAACTGCAAAATCAGTATTTTATAGCACTTTTATCCGTAGCAAAGTTGGTTTACACAACAAGATGACTTTGAGAGAAAACTACCTATAGCCTCAGTGGGGAAAGCAAGTATCACAACAGGGGTTGTGAGACTTTGAACAGAGCACCTTAGAGATGTGTGGAAATGATAAAAAATGTCCCTCCATTCTGTGAGAACTGGGGGTCTGAAGAAAAGCATTGGTGAAACAACTTGATGACAAGTTGTGTTTCACCATGTTATTTTTTTTAGATCTACTGTACATTTCTAGGAAACACAAAATGACGGGAATGTTTTAAATAATTTCCACACATCTCTATGGCATATTAATGATAGTAGAATGTTGAAAATGGGTGGGATTCCACTTTAAGAAGCACGGCATTTTACAGTCAGCACATCTGTACTTTTACATCCTTTTGGAGTATTGATTTTGTGATCATCCTTTAACATGTACAATGTGCGGGTTATGGGAACAATTGTGTAAGACTAAAATGAAGAGCTTGTCATTCAACTGTCGTAGGCTACATATGATCACTGTTGGGCAACATACCTATATAGTAATATCTTTACTTGACCCCTTAAAAAAGTAATATTACCTTACTTACTATAATCAAAGAATATTATATTACATATTATAATATTACTTTCAAAAGTCCCCCCTTCCACCTGCAAAGGAATAGAATAGAGATGTATAACATAATTTTTGATAGCTTCTAAATCTGGTCTATTTTCACATGCAACAACAAGCTCAGAACTAGTGAGTAAAGAGGCATGTATTGGCATTACTTATGTAAACACCTGTAGTGTTTAAAATCCTTAATATGAGTTAAGACTACGCCACTCCCGATCACAGGGCGGGAGACCCAGAACCATATATATATTACCAGGTAAGTGTCCAGTTTGAGTGGACAAGAACAAGCAGTGGTCAGAGGTAGATAACAATTTTATTTATCAAAAGGCACTTAGTATTGACATTTTAGTTAAAATCACGTTTCCATGTACTACTGATAGGGTATAGGTTTCTTATAGACAGATTACTTACAGAGGCTAGGAAAGAACTGAGAAGACAATGATTAAGTCAATAAAACACTACTATAACTGCAAACCATTTAAAAGCCAACTTCACTCAGAGCCAGATATACTTGGCATTCGGCACTACAAATAAACACAGCAATCCATTATCAAAAGGGACAAAAACTGTACACACCATGCAAAGATGACTAAAATCAGGTGCACTTCTGCAGTGTAACACTAACTCTATCAGTAGGTCTGCTGACAATGTTGCCTATTAAACCCTGTGGTTGTAGAGACATGAGGGGGATTTAAAGTTTAACGCCGCATGGGCTAATCACAAAACACTACAGACTAAAATTGTAGCAGCATAGAGAGATAAAATAAATCAAAAACAAAAAGGTAAAAAGAACAGCGGCTCGCAGTATGAGGCCCAATCTGTAATAAAACACAACCCTTTGTTAGCCTCTTAGTTAGTGTTTGTCATGTAGCATTCAGACTACCACACAAAGTCTGACGCTGGACAAATGCTGGTAAATTACATTAACTAGGACCTTACCCGTTCTGAATATATGAACACCAAACAATGTGCTGTGTGGGTAATGTGATATCACCAAAGATGCAAGTATTTTGATTAAGGATTGCTTTAATGCACACTTTTGTGCAGAGAGAGAGAGTGTGTGTGTGTGTGTGTGTGTGTGTGTGTGTGTGTGTGTGTGTGTGTGTGTGTGTGTGTGTGTGTGTGTGTGTGTGTGTGTGTGTGTGTGTGTGTGTGTGTGTGTCTATTTGCATTTCCCCCTGTGGCCGAAAAGGGAATTGCCTATGTTAACCGAATGGGGAAATCTAATGCACCAATAAATTCATTATTAATCAACAATTTGTTAATTTGAAAAAAGGGCTTCCTCAGTCTCTTCCTAATGTTATGGTCAATGACTGTGTGAAAAATCAAAGCGATTGGTGCAGCCAGTGATGAGTTATGCTCGTTTCAGACAGACAGACAGACAGACATTTGCTTAGTTATATTACATTAATGTGCTTTACACTACTCTTGTACAAACGTACCCAAATCTGGTATTCAAGACACTCAGGGTGAGAATTAAACAGGTGGTGTTGCATACGTGGTCAGGCCACAGTCTGTATAAAAATATATAGTACAAAACATTATAGAACATAACTGGCATTTTAGTTCTATTCAGAAACAGTCTGTCTAGTAGTAGCATTTATGAGGTTCATGCTGCTAGGCTACCATGTGGATGCTGCCTACCTCTAGGCTTGGGGATGTGTAGGCATACACATAGAAAACACAGTATCCACTATGCCAGTGGTTTCGTTCACACAGTCTGTGTAGTAGAAAAGAATAATAAAGCTTTAAATTTCATTTATATAAAAAACCCAAACTGCTATTCTGTCCTATACGGACACAAGCATACCTCAATATAGTAGTGTGCACACACAGACACACTCGTCTGATAGACGTTACTCAGTTTGGACACCACGCCGTCTGTATAATACAAAAAGCATAATGAGGACTCTCGTTTCATTCATAAAAACATGCTATGGTGCTGTGATATACGGACCGGCGTACCTCATATAGTAGCGTGTGCACGCACGTACACACATACACACAAACAGGAACACGTTAGACTTCGTTCGCCACTCGGCTCTGCATCTAACAGTGAGACAGACGTGCTTTATAAATAACAGGGAAGTATTACAACTTTGACTAAAGTGTGTGCTGTCGCACTTAGAGGTAAGCATACCTGGCTTCTCAAAGACGCACATATACTGCTGCTGCCTACAAAGTCAGAGCTCCATAACATCTAACAAAAGAAAGGAACAAGGCGTAAGTATAGTGGAGGTTGTCTACATATATCAACTTGGTGACAGAACACGCTACATATACGTCCAAGTGCTTACCTCGGTGCTCGAGCATACACACACACGCCAAACAGTGTGACTGAGTGAACTGACTGAATCGGGACCGGAAACAGCCTGGTGAACGCCGCCTATCCTACTCTGCCTGGCAGGCTACCTGATATGCTGTGCTGAGGGGGGTGGTGCTATGACACCTAACTGGTCTCCGACCCACTGGTTACACTTATTACCAAAATAAACATTTTGGCATTTTGACTTATTTCTTTTTGCTGGAAAGGGTAATACTACGGTAATATGTAATAAGTTAGTTACTTCCCAACACTCTATATGATTCTATTCTAAATCACAATTACTGTTGTGTTTGTGGTCAATGTTTCATTCCACAAATTTCACAATATCAAGAAAACATATACATTTTTATAACATGACTGTCAAGAATCAATGTTTGGTGTTTGGATGTACATACAAAGATCAGTAACCAGAAGCAATACTGGAGGTCTTTATACAAAAGCATCTTTTTGAAGTCTCATCTAAAATGTTTGACTGCCCTCTACTGTACAAATCTGGAAGAACTACTTTAAAAGATAGTTCTATTGCTTTTATGGTCAGTAATTGACTAAACATAAAGTAGGCTACCAGTGCACATTTAGTTAATTTTACTCAGTGTAGAAGGTGTTGATTTAAACATTGGTGCTCAACAAGCCACACATCTGGTAAGAGTAAAATAATATTAGATTGACATTTTCACACATCTTGGAGTGTGGACAAGTCTTTGGTTTGATCAAAATAGTACAAGACATTCACATGTTCAGAAAAAAAAAAAAAAAAAAAGCAGTCCGTTAGATCTGTTTCCCCCTCATCTTCCATTAAGGGCAAAAGCATTATTCAACCTGTTCGGCTGTACGGTTTCTTGTTTCTGCACCATACTGTCCATGACTAACAGAAACAACTACCAGTATGGCTGTATGGCTTCCAGGATCAGACTTCCAACACTCGCTCTGATATTAATATTAAGGCCATCATAGGGTTGGTGATCACCCCCTCCCTTTTTCAACTTCATGCCATCAGAACTACGTGTAGAACAGGTTCTGCTTTAGTAGTGTTGTCACATCAGCCATCGCAGCATTAATCATTCAGCATACAGATTATAAGACGGTTCTGTGTACACTGGGGAGGTCACATTCATGAATTGTCTCGGTGATGTTTTTTCTGTGCTGTGTTTGTTGTGGGCGTTCAACAGGAAGAAAGATCAATATCCTTTGAGACAATAAAGATTATATTTATTAAACGAGGATTTGCGCAATATCCCTGACCTTTTAGTGCCACCTTTGACTGTACTAATAAAGTAAAACAATCACACTATTGAACTGTGAAAATTGTAATTGGTTCTCAGTTAGTTAAAAAAAATGGTTCCCAGTTTAAAAAAAAAAAAAAAAAAAAACTCACAGCCTCAGTCTTATGGCAAAAGCACAAAGGGACTGTGGAATTTCTAAAAGTCTGACTTTGCTTGGAAAGTCCACATAGGAAAAGTCCTCATTCCTTCCATAGTTGGACAATGAAATGCAGACATTCAGAATTAAACCAAGTCAGTGTCTCAGACATCTTTAAAATAATTTATTCAAGATTCATATGGTAATATCTTGCTTAGTGATCAGCATATAAAATATGTACAGAGCAATGCATTGGTAAAAGTGACATGTTCAACTGTGAAAGTATGTGCTTAAAGTAGAGAAGCCACTAAGCCAGTAATAATTCAGGAATTTCTGGAGAATGATCCTTCAAGTTAAGAATTTTAGTGCTGCTTCACTGCTAGTCATCAGTATCCTGAATGTGCAGCTCAGTGCACAGGCCTAGGTAGTTGTCAGAATTTATGAAAGGCTGCAGCTCGAGGGTTTGGAGGACTCTCTACCCTGAAATAGAAACATGAATAAACATAAATATTTCAAAAGGTCACCTTTAATATACAAGTATTAATATTATTGTCATTTATGTACTGGGTATCTGCAGGTATCAGCACGGTAATTGAAAGACTTTAATATCCCTGCGAGAAATTAAAGTATTAAATAATAATACAAAATATTTTGTGGTTATTTAATGTAATCTGCATTATGTACCAGTCATAACTATGCCAGTTGAAGGTTACCAACTTTCAGAGATGCTGTGGTAATACAGATTCTGTGTGTGTAAATAAACCAGGTCATTTGTGACCTTTAGGGTCACAAATGACCAAGGCTCTTTTATAATTTTTGCAAGTGAATCCCGATGTCCACTTTGTTGTTAAGGTAAGAAATGAGCCTGCCCTACAGTATTTGGCGCCCAATGCTGTGTTGGTCTTAAAATAATATTACAAACATATATTGCACTTATGCCAGATTTGTTCTTAATCACAGGCAAAACAATTTATACAGTACATGTATGGATAAGAACGATCTGAGAACGGCACAAACCATTTGGTCAAGCGATTGATTCCGTCGCATTCTCTTGTCTTGAGCAAAGAATTTCAGACCACTAACGCAATTTAAAGTTTCATACTTGTTTTAGACTTTTGAATACACCACACGCCAAACTCAAGGAATACAAGCAGGTTTTTTTAAGTGTTCTGCACCCAGCATGAAGTTACGTGCGCTAATCGATATCGATTAGCGCACGTAACTTCACATAGCCTTTTTGTCGCATTTTATTTGGGACAGAATGGACGTTGACATCCATTTTTTGCAATGCTATGCATTTGAATGTCAGTATCTCAGATTCTTACCCCTGCTCAATGTACGCTTTCCTGCCAGACCAGGTGTTTTCACTGTCCGAGAGTGAGAAGTGGTTAACTGGAGGCAGGAAGTAAGGTGGACGTGCTGTGAGCCAAGGTCTTGGGCATGTGGAGAACCAAGTGTGTGTACTGCGATCGCAACGTTACAAGATAGTCAGAAATTATCAACCCCATCTTTAACCCTCACCCTGAACATAAACGCAGGCACGTTGCAGCGTGGACACAGGGTTTAATAAGACGACCAATCTGCAATGCTGATGGAATGCTTACCATGAGCATGTTGCAGTGCGGACACTGGGCCGGTGCCGCGATCGCGGGACACCCACTTGGTTCTCCACTCTCAAGTCCATGGTTCGAAGAAACCCTGAACCCCTGCCTCCAGTTACCCATACTTGCCGAGTCTCGCGACCCAGATATTTGTGCACGAATGGTTAAAACGGACAAGCGTTCAAGGCACCACACACGCGATTACACGATCATGACATCTGGTTTTGGAGATCTGGCACTTCAAAATACGGATTACTACAGGGAAACCTTGGCATAGCACTTTATTTTGTAGTTAATAGCCCATAGAAACCCTGTATGTCGTTTAGTCCCATTATGCAGTTGCACCATTTGTGAAAAGTCAAAATATCGAGACATGTGCTGGTACCTACATGTTCTCCTGTTAGCATGTTACTGGCTACCGGCAGATACCTGTTGTTGTCTCTGCTGTTGCCGTCTGTACTCTTCCTCACTAGCAGCGAGGGCTTGAGCCAGAGCCAGGTCTTCCTGCTCCTGAGGGCTAAGACACAAAAACAAGGCTAGGAGTTATCAAACATAGAAAATAAACCAGCCAAAACATAATCTAATACTTGGGTATCAATAACAATATAATACTTTCAATGTGGCTTTCAGTGCTATACTAAAATGCGTTTCCATTTTCGATCTGGCTGTAAACTGCAGATACAGACCCAGTTCAGTGAGGACACTACTCTACTCCTGTCCTTGAGATAGTGAAACTAGAAATTCCACTCTCATCTCCATCAATAGTAGTTTCAGGCCATAACAGTTTTCTTGCCTGAGTTATAAGCAATGTGAAGTGTTTGCACTTTGCAGGATACTGTATATACGAGGACGGTTTTAGTTCTTATTGTGGGATTAGTTATTAATGAGGACTTTGCTCACCTAAGGGTTGGCTGAACAACACTGTTCCTCGACTCAGCCAACGACATCTCCAGAGCCCTTTGTAAGGCCTGCTCCTCTGTCTGAAATGGCAGGAAGATGTCACACACTCACATTTAACCACAATTAATTATTATATGTGCACTCAGGTTCTTTCAGAATCAGGCTATGCACAGTGTCAGAACGATTATACATACCAGGCCAGCCTGAAATGAGGCTGATGGTGGTATTACATTCTGTGCTACAGCTGGAGTAGGCATCCATTGGTGCTGGCTGAGGGAAGAAGAAACAATTTTAAATTGTTCACAAGGTAACTGTACAACTGTTGTTCACAAGGTAACACGCACAAATGATCTTTACTTACCCAGTGTTGTTGCTTCTGTGATTTGCAGGCACACCATTAGAAACGGGGCCAGGGTTTCCTTGACTGGCTGAACTAGAACCAGACCCTTTGCTGGACGAGGCAGTTTGGGCTCTCATGAGAGCAGCATGTCTACAGCAAAGAAATCAGATTGTCAAACATCATAGTTGACAGGAGAGACACAGTATTAGCAGTGGCAGTGGGTAGAGTGGTGCATTAGGATATATTCATCACATACCCACTCTTGGAGACTGGTTTGTCATCAGTCTTATTACAGTCATGGTCGAGTGGGTGTCTGTGTTTAAGACAATAATTCAAGTGGCACTGGTCACAAGTAACTCGTATCATTTCCTTCTGCTTACAGCCTCCTCTTGAACATTTATTTGTAAAAATCTGTAGCGGGTGGGGATAAAAAAAAAGGTGAATTCAGGTTTATTTATTTTCATTTGGGCTTTCATTCGTCATAATCACTTTTGTCTCATGTTATGCAAAATACATATATTGTAAGAGCAACCTTTCTCTTTCTCTGGGCAGGGTCAGACTTGCAATCCCGATCAATGTGTTCACCAACTTTAATGTCAGGCATTTCTCCTCTCTTGATGGGAATTGGAATGTTGCACAAAGGACATACAGGGACCTGGATATCCTACAGAACCAACCACCAAGCACAATGACAATTACAGATCATCACTAAAAGAGGATATTTATTACATTCTCAATATAATTTAACAACATTCAACAACAAAAATCAATTCCATTGACAGATGGTTGACATGGTTGCATGGAATACTGTAAACTACCTTCTTATATGACGACATGCACTTGTGATTTGCATAGGTGATGTGGTCTTTACAGAAAATCTCTTCACAGGCATCACATCTCATGGGAAGGAAATCTGAAATAGTAAAACGGCTTCTTAAAAACATATATTCACAAACACACACCTGGAACTTTAAGTTGATCTCATCACTTCCAGTTTCACTTGTTTATCCTATATGAGTTCTGTCGTGAATTTAGATTGAGAAATGTATTTTCTTGACATGGAGAAACAACGCTGTTAACTGAACACTCTATAGTAGGGGTAACAATTCGGCAGCCTGTGCCACAGCAGAAAGGGTTCCAATCAGGCCAGAGGGATGATTTTTAGGCCCAACCTTCCATCAAGATTTTTGTGATCAACACTTTGACAACCATTTGTGGGCCGGGCCTGGGCTGTCTCTCTCTGTCCCTGACCAACTGACTCCGGGCCAGGCTTGTGCGCCATTACATTAATTTTCTGATGTGAATTTCACCCAGATTAGACATGCTTGTAGCTTTAGCAGCAGCAGCATGCTGCTTTCAGCTGCTCCATATGGTCTCTCATCCATGCTCTCGCGCTCATTCTAATTATTAGTCTGCAGCATATTTGTTATATCCTCGCATACACAAAATAAAAGACAAGTAAAACACTGCATAGCAGCGCATTGTGAGTTTGTAGATCAGCTCACGTCACAGTGCAGCAGAAGTTACACAACTCCAGAGAGAGGAGATGGACTAGGGCGCCGATCACACTTTTAAAGTTTAACCCTTTCTGTACTGCGTTTTGGTGTTCTAAGCATTATATGTTATACTTCAGCTATTGATCAGATCTACAAGCTCATAGCACGCCACCGAGTGGCGCACTATGAGCTTGTAGGTCTGCTATTTTTAAAAACTCATGAGAATGTGCTGCAAATCTTTGAATATATCATTTCAGAGGCAGACTCAAATCTTTGCTTCTGGGGGATCCCTAGAACAACATGCTTTCAGATGGGGGTGTGCAGCCAAATATACATAATTGTGGTGGTACTTGGCATGGAATATGTTGAGCGTCACTGATCTAGTGCCAGAAAGGATAGCAGAGCTGAGGTGAGATGCTACACGGCTGAGCTGCTGCAGGTTAAACATAACGTGGGCTATTCATCAAGTATGGATGCCATACACGGCAGAGAAAAGTAACAAGAGGATTTGTCCCCTCACTCCTTTATTGTCTTGGTGGAGACAGATAGACTCCATGGTGTTGGTGTTTCACTAAGTGTAGATGCTCTGTATCTATTCTGTATTGTATCTTGACCACTGCACCGCCATCTTTGAAATGTTGGATGCCGTGGTGGTCTGCTGTGACGGCCCACTGTGAGTGTTGTTATCAACACTCACAAGCATGGCTCGCGGAACCAAAAGGGGCCACAGGGGTTGACACTAAAGTCTCCGAGGTCAGGTTCTACTTGCCCTCAGGTCATGGTCACTTGCCCCCCAGGTTCAAGGTGGTCCCCAGTAAGTTGGTTAACCAGATGTAACTCTTGAGAACGTAAAAATGAAACCAAATGGACCCTTGCGGGTCCATTTGGTTTCATTTTTACACTCTCAAGAGTTAAAATTCATCATCTTAATTAGCCCAGGTCTACACTGTAGAAGATTAATAGTCATTTTGATGTGTTAATTTGCCTGTTTTGTTTCCCAAATCCAGCCTGGAATTGTGGACAGCTAGAAAGCAGGGGAAGACACACAGAGGCAGAGTGCAACCTTCAAGACAAATTTATCTTGTGTTGTGTTATAGTGGACTATGTTGCACAGTTGCCCGATCGGGCAACCAGGTAGCAGTCTTCACTTGCCCCGGGCAAGCGGGCAAGTGTTAGTGTCAACCCCTGGGCCAACTGTTCCAACTTGTTCTTGTTGGCTTCCTTGTAATGTTAATACGTCAGGAGGCATTGCTTCCTGCAACAGCCCAAAATGGGCAAGCGCATCTCTTTTAACCCATATGGCGCGATTTTCGCTCCACACGTTGTCCCTAACGTTACCCGATACCCGCAGCGAATTCCCTTATTGCTATTTTGGTCACCTTTTCTCTTCCCTTAGCCACTATTCTTTATGCCGACACCGTTATTTGTGACTGGAGGTGTGGTCATGGGCGTGTTTGTTGCGCAGTCCCTTAAGTTGCTAATTTCGTCAAATAGATTTGGGAACTAGATAAGGCCAGCTCAGACCACCCGTTAACCGATCCGAGAAGGCAGAGCCACGTGCGCACGGTGCGGCGTCTGTGCGCTTTGGAGATGTCCACGACTCCACGTGGAAAGGCGCCAGTTCAATTCATCTCCTTATTTATGGATTGTCCTATAAACAGCTGTAGATTGCCTGCTGTCGGTAACTTCCTTGTGTTTAGGTAATGTACAGTATATAATATAATTAAATACATTAATTAACTTGTGACGCAATGCTGTAAATTGCAAAAAACTCGGGAATATGCGGCAAAAAAGACGTTTTTTTGATCATTCATTTCTCAGTCAATTCTGGACCATTTTTTACATTTCAAAATACAGCGTGACGGGAAAAGCCTCCTCTCTCAGATGCTGCATAGCATATGTGGGTAGTAGGGTTTAATACCGGGATCCCGGTTTCCCGGGACGCCCGGGTACAACTGACTTAATTTCCCTCCCGGGAAATCCTCCGGGACCCGTCTTCCCGGAGGTTATCATTTCTTTCTCAATTTTTCCACACAAATCGTGTTTTTCCGATATCTGTGAGTGGTAAAATCAAATCTATAACCCTCGCATAAGTTCCAAACATCACTGATAATTAGACTATGCAGCGAGGGGGCTATGAACAGGAGCCCCGCGGGACACAATATTGGCGACACGTGGTCTAATGCGAGCAGTCAGGACTCAGGACTATGGACCGCACGAATGCCGCATCCTCCTTCATTCATTGAATCAGATGCAGACCAGCTTATAGCATACACTAGCAAAAATATGAACGTCTGAAGAAAACGTTGGACTTCCCTATAGTATACTGCATGGACTTATTTTCCTCGCGACAGATTGTCCCTGTTCTACAACTTCTTGTATATCACACGGCCACTCAGCAATGTGAAATAACTTACAACACAGGTAAAAAAAAAAAAAAAAAAACACCACAGCGCTCTCTCTGTCTCTCCCCCCCATGTCCACCGAGGCTATTGATATTACAATATTACAATATACCGTATACAAAATAAGTTATATAACTTGCATCCCGTAACTTGTTGTCATGTCAGACAGCGACTAAAACATGCGTAGTCAACAACGCTTCGTTTGCATTGATGAGCTGGAAACGCAGCTGCAATCAATAGTAGGTAAATGCCCATACCAAATATTTGATCGTCAAGCCTCAATCATCGTATCTTACGCGATGTACAAGAGCACTTTTGAGGCGCGTTCTACCATCGTATCCTCTTGATGTGCAGACAACCTTATTATGCGATATCCAAGACCACATTTGAGTCTCTCTCTCTCTCTCTCTCTCTCTCTCTCTCTCTCTCTCTCTCTCTCTCTCTCTCTCTCTCTCTCTCTCTCTCTCTCTCTCTCTCTCTCTCTCTCTCTCTCTCTCTCTCTCTCTCTCTCTCTCTCTCTCTCTCTCTCTCTCTCTCTCTCTCTCTCTCTCTCCAATAAGTAGCCTATTTTGCGTGCCGCATTGCTAATATCTGTGTAACCGGCTTACATTTGTATTTGATATTGTTCATATTTTGTTAAAATTAAAGGTTTAAAACAATAAAATATCACTATTCAATTGAGAATATTAAGTGTCGACATATAATTGCATTTTAGGGGGACTTTTTTAACTGTCTTATCCTTCTATTTTTTTTTTACGGGAATTCCCGGGAGCCCGGGAAATTGTCGGCAAAATCCCGGGATTTGAAATGGGCCAAATTCGGGAAAAATATTAAACCCTAGTGAGGACCCCTTCTCTAAAACCCGCATCGAGCAAAATGTAAGTGTCGGGGATTCGGTGGACCGTTTCCACCAAAATCCCGACACTTACATTTTGCTAGATCCCGCATCGTAGAGAAGACCTACCCACATATACTATGCAGCATCTGAGAGAGGAGGCTTTTCCCGTCACGCTGCATTTTGAAATGTAAAAAATGGTCCAGAATTGACTGAGAAATGAATGATAAAAAAAACGTCTTTTTTGCCGCGAATTGCCGACTTTTTTGCAATTTACTTTATAACATTTCGCAGACTTGGGATAAATGCACGCCACATACAGCAAAAAAACATGGAACATGTTTTTTCAACATAACATGTTGAATGGTAAGAAATGATTGAGAATTGACCGAGCTATAATTGTTTGAAAATGAGAGCATAATCTTTGAGAATAGGCGTCTGTCCTAAGCCCGCAGCCAGGCTGCGTGCTTAGGAGGGTCAGACATAGCAGTAGGGATAAGGGAACTAGATAAGGGATGAATTAAAGGGAATGGCAAGACCAACACGGATTGGATGAAAGCTAAAAACGCCCAAACCACACCTATGCATAATTTAACGGGTATAGGAGGTGTTTAAGGGAGATGGCATGGTTACGAAATTATCAACTTTAGTGTGGGAACGCCTCTTCCCCAATGCTAAGTGCGTTAATTGCGCATAAGGGCTAATGTAACCAAAATCGGGCCCCTAGTGTCCTGAACGCGTTTTGGTGTTTTATCTGTTGAAAAATAGCAGATCAACAAGCTCATGTCGCGCCACCGAGTGGCGCGACATGAGCTTGTTGTTCTGCTATTTTTGAAAAATTGTGAAAATGTGCTGCAAATCTCTGAATACATTATTTTGGAAGCAAACATTTTATCTCAATTTTTCGCTTCTGGGGGATCCCGAGAACAACATGTTTTCAGATGGCGGTCTGCAGCCAAATATGGGTAATTCTGGTGGTCCTTGGCTAGAAATATGTTAGCATCACTGACACAGGAGCACAGATTTTTCAGAAAAAACTAGAATCTAGTGTCAGAAACTGTAGAATCTAGTGTCAAAAACTCTATTCTAGCGTCAGAAAGTAGATTCTAGTGTCAAAAAGGAGATCCTAGCATCAGAAACTATCATTTAGTGTCAATAACTAGAATCTAGTGTCGGAAACTACTGTAGAATCTAGTGTCAAAAGCTAGAATATTGCTGCAGCTATAATCTGGTGTCAGGAACTACTGTATAATCTGGTGTCAGAAACTCGAATCGAGGGTCAGGACACAATGGGTTAATGATCAATGTGAATAATTGATCTCTTATTTCAAGATTGACTCCCGTGCCCCACGATTGAACATTGATTAATCACTGGGGTCATCAGGGCTATGAAAATATTATAGCAGTAACTGACTAAAGCAGTGACAGGTGTGCATTCATGCACAACTGGTCTGACCCGCATCGAGTTATGATTATGTTATGATATGATGAGTTATGATATGCTCCAGATCCTGTTCATTTGTGGGACAGAAGTATTGCATGTGTGGAAAAAGCAAATTATTAATATAATAATAAAATAGGAAATATAGAGAAAAAATAGCAGATCTACAAACTCAAAACACATCACATTTGACCTTGTAGATCGGCCATTTTTGTATTTAACTGCAGTATGAATTCTGGATCAAGTGTGGAAATATGGTGGCACCAGGGGAATATTTATCATGTTATTTTAAGACTTAAAAACACATGGCAGGAAAAGAGACCATGAGAGTTTAACAGAACGTCAACTATTAAGGGACTAAATATTAGGGTGTTAGAACACTGACACCTGCCAGTCACAATGTGGGACACTTGACTGGTACCCTATTTGAAATGCAAATAGGGACATCTGGGCACCCTGTTTACACTTATTTCACCAAGGAGAACTCAGTGAGGAAACAGTTAGCCTTTCCAGTTGTGCTTACCTAATCGTTTGCAGGACTTCTCTGAGCAATGCTCCCCGAGATCTGGAAACTCCATTGTACAATAGTGATGCAGCCACCTTTAATCAAACCAAACCCTGGGAGAGAGAAGGGGGGTGTTAAAAACTTAGCAAGATCCAGGATTGATTCACTCTTTTCAGGAAATTGGAATGAATTCAGCATCATGGCAACCTTCCTGGGTTGACACATCAGTGACGTCATATACTACTAAAACATGAGATGTTTTTCCATGCACTTATTTTGATCAGATATTTACTTATGCTTGCTGTATACAGATCATTAAGGTCACATATTAATGCCAGTGGTTTTCAACCAGTGTTCCAGGGACCACCAGTGGTCCTTGAGAGGGTTGCAGGTGGTCCCCAGCTAGAGCTCTCAACAGGCCAGAAAATTGAGGCCCGGCCCTAACTGGGCCCTAACTGTCAACTGAACAAGCCCAAAGCGGGGCCAGCCCAACCAATTAGCATAGTTTTAAGGCCCGAATGTCGGGTGGGGTCGGGTTTGGGTGGAATTTGAGCAGTCTACACAGAGTAAAAGTGAAAATGCCAATCAGCACCATCTTCATAAGAGGTAAATACACAGACAGACAGAGCAGAACTATTATTTTTATCATAATAAAATAGGCCCGATACGGCCCCTGAAACAGGCCCGATTTGGCCCTACTGATCTGCATACACTTTAGGCCCAAGCCCGACACTAAAATGTTGGGTCAGGCCTGGTCGGGTTCAGGCAGAGTTTGAGAACTCTATTCCCAGGGCCCAGTTAAGATGGTTAACCAGATGAAAAGTTGGTTAATCAGATGTAACTCTTGAAAGTGTAAGCCTTAACCATGTGCTATTTACCGGTGTTCTACAATATGACACCTAGTCACCTACATTCTCTTATTAATCAGCGTTTGTTTCACAAGCAGCTGATACTTGATATCTGTTGCTGTTCTAGTCAAGTGGCAAAACCGTGCTAATGTTAGCCGACTTTAAAGTGTGAAAAAAGCTAGTGTAAAAAAATAAGTATCTGAATTCTCCCAAGTCTAATAAACTAGAGAATGTAGAAGTTTAATGGTCAGCTTGAGCTGTATGCTCGACTGCTTTGTTTCCCAAATCCAGGGGGGGGGGGTCTGTGGGGCTAAATGTAATCAAATGGTGGTCCGTGGCTCAAATGCTGAATAAATGGTGGGCCCTGATATCAAAAAGATTGAAAAACACTGTATTATGCCAATTATATATAACAGAAAAGTTCAACATGTGCAAGTCAGCATCCGGGAGCTCAGCAGTTCGCTCAACATTTCCAATGAAAAAGGTTTGTGTTGTATCCTCCACTCTCATAAGTTCATGGCAGGCAGGTGCACAAAGTTATAAATCTGACGACTGACTAATCGTTCGGTTCATTTGGTCAGCGACACGTCGACGTCGTACTACAGAGTAGTATTAGACGTTGTGTGAATGAATTAGAATAGAATAGGCTTTGGAGTTTGAGCTGGCAACAGGCCCATGCACTTCAAACCGAGTTAAGAAGTTACATAACAACTTGAGCCTGGATGCTGGTGTAAGATAAATCAACCAGACAGATTATTATTAAAAGAGGCAAACACTCACTGTGCGGGTCGCCATCCATCCATACTATAATTCACGACATGTCTGTCTGTCTGTCCGTCCGTCTGAATGAATGTCTGAAACACAAATTACTCCGCGATGGCAACACCAATCGCTGTAAGTTTTCACACAGCCGTTCACCATAATATCATGAAGAGCGTGACGAAGCCCTTTTGCCAAATTAACACACCGTTGATTTATAATGAATTTATTTGTGCATCAGTGAAACTATGCCTAAACCTAAGTCAGTAAACATTATAAAGTCAGTAAAACTGTGCTCACTAAGCACGGTTCACGGTGGCGTACTAGGTAAAGCAGCTTGGCTGGTAGTCCAAGGGTCGTGGGTTCGAATCAGGGCTAGGGCTTAGTCATTTTTTGCTGGCATTTTTTTTGTTGCAGTTCTCTGACTGGCCGGTAGAGGGAGCAGGCGTGAGGTTGCATCATCATCATCATCACACACACACATGCATGCATAGGCGCACGCAATGGCGCGCATGTGCGCAACAATGCGCACACACACACACACACACACACACACACACACACACACACACACACACTGTGGCAGTGATTATTATTAAAAAGTATAGCCTACCCACAACTACACATTAAAGCAATTACATACTTACATGATTGGTATAATCTATTAATTCACGTTAATTCGCCTACACTGTTATGATCTGCTAATTCACTTTACAGTTTTACACTGTACATTATTTGTTGTTCATATATTCACAACGGGTAAGGTCCTAGTCAAACAAAACAAACAACACGCCTCTGTTTTTAAAGTCGGCTAACATTAGCACGGTTTTGCCACTTGACTAGAACAGCAACAGATATCAAGTATCAGCTGCTTGTCAAGCAAACGCTGATTAATAAGAGAATGTGGGTGTCGTATTGTTGTAGAACACCTGTAAATAGCACACAGTTAAGGCTAATGCCAAATTGAAGTATAAAAACAGAAAAGTTGATTACATCTGTAGCTGTCCCAGTGGGCCAGTAATAGTATTTTTATTTTGTTTATTATTTTTCTGGAAATAATGTATATTTTGTTTGGGTGACTTATTTGGTTGCATTGGTGGTATGTTGCCATCTACTGTTCTTCTGTGTAGTCTGCAGGGGACATGCAGAGACAGGTCTGGGATTGATGGGGTAGCGTTGATTACAGCACCTGTGTGGGCTGCACTAAGCTTGCTCAGAAGCAACTGAGACGCGGTGAAGAAAGGAGCTCTTCTTACGCCAGATAAGAGCGTCCTTTAATATAGATAAAAATAAAAAAGACCACGGAACTCTCCTAAATGCAGCAGCAGAAGGCGCACACGGTATGTCACCCGTTGTATTTTGTATGTAAACTGTCAATATTTATTTTATTTGGTTGTAAAGTGTTTGTATACTGTGAGTTATGCTTAAAAAATATGTATGTATTGTTTGCTTTTATTTACAGTTTTTCACGTTGTCTGGAGAAAAATAAAACCTTTAGACATCAGTTGGAGCGTCCGTCTATCTGCTGATTGTAAGAGACTTAGGAGCAGTTACAGTGAAAAACGTGGCCAACCACCGCAGAGGGGAAGACGACTTCCATGCGCACGGCGTGCGTCAGCCATCCACCTCCTTACAACAGCGGTGGGCTTCGGGACGAAGCGTTCCAGTCTACTCGGCACGCCACGGGAGGGGCTTTCCAGGGACTCCTCGCCAGTGCCACGCAACGAACCACCCTGCCTGTCTGCAGCCCCGGTTTGGCCCGCAAGCATCATCATCGCCTGGGGACGGGGATCGCATAGTGCACTTGAACTAGACCTAAATATATACGGAAGTACGGTGGGCCAACGGAGAAGTAAAGGTTGATGCTGCAGTTGTCAAGTCGGCCACAAGAAGGCAGCATCTTCCCTTTTTGGTCTTCACGTTTCTAAGAGATCAACGTTCATTGCACAAGAGTCAGGTGACAGGTCAGTTTGTGTATTGTGTGGACATAAAAAAGAAAAAGAAAAGAAAAGAAAATCAAAGAAAAAACGAACTGTTTTGAAGGTTTAACATATATTGCCTGAAGAAAAAGAAAGAAAAAAAAGGATTTAAGATATTCAGTATTGTTTTTGTTTGAGGACTATTTGCCAATTGTATGATCATTTTGATTTGGGAAAATTACTCTGGATATAGTGAACTGTGAATAACGTTCAAGAATTGAGACATTTGACGACATTTAATTTAGGAGTCTAATTCCAAGGGGTACCTTTCCTTTAAATAGAAACAAACGTCAACAACAAAAGGACACTTTAATGTGATTCAGGTTGTGATTTAAAATAAGTTTGTTTAATTCCACTAGTCTGACTAGTGAGTAAAAAAAAAGAAAAAAAAAAAAAAAAACAGAAAACAAGACAAAACAAAAAGGGGACACTGATATGATTTAGATCTTGGAGATTTAAATATATATCCTTTTGCATGTAAACCATTTTTCTTACCAAAAAACAAAAAAAAAAAAAAAAAAAAAAACACTGTAACCTAAAAAGAAGATGGAGGAGGGTATGGTTGTTCCACCAGAGCAAATAGTTGCTGCACTAAAAGAAGAAAAGGCACAACTAGAAGAGAGGTTGAAAACTGAAAGTGATGAGTCAGAGAGACAAAAAATCCAAGAGCGCATAGATGAGATTTATTCATACTTTGCACAGCCTACAACACAGAAAACAGTGTCAGAGCTACCACCTGAACCTGCAACTGAGGTCAGGCGATCAGAAAGGGAAAGACGCCCGACGGAAAAAATGAGAGAATTGTTAGATCAGGACATAAGTAAGAAAGAACTGAAATTTATGTCTGCCTACTTACAATTCAAGGCGGGAGTTCAGTTTGTCAGATTAAAGCTAAAAGAGGATCGCACAAAACCTGAATTAGAAGAATATATACAAACAGTTCAGGAATATGTGTCAGACGTAACAAAACTCTACGAGAGTATAAGAGGGATAACGACCCCATCTCAAGACGTACGAAGGAAGACAGACACCTGTGTCTCGGTAGCTAGTGAAATAATTGATGTTCTAAAGAGCCGTTCAGAGGAAGCTGGGACAATAGAGTTTGACCCAAAGGCTGCAAAGGCTGCAGTCCTCCAATTGCTTCAAAGAGAAGATGCCAAGTCAATCTACGGCTCAACTGTGTCGAGAGCTGAACGGGGCAGCAAGCAAGAAAGCCAAGCCTCTGAAGCTTTGTCAGTTGAAAAGGTAAAGATGGTTGCAAAGTTGGCTTCAAAAAGGGCTGAGTTGCACGCAGAAGAAGAAATCTCAGTCCAAAGGCTCGAAATCATGAAAGCTGAACAAGAAGCCATGAAAGCTGAACAGGAAGTCATGAAAGCTGAACAGAAGTTGAGGAAACTTGAAAAACAAAAAGAATTGGATGCTGTAGAAGCAGAATACAACGCCTTTGTGGAAGAAGAGAAAAAAATGAATACCCAAAGAAGGAATTCACAAACAGTGAGTGACCAGCTCTCATGTCATACGGTCATTCGACAAACTAGCACTCCGTGTGCTCAAGGCTCTAAACGACTTCCTCCTCCTTCCAGTGAAAAAGAAGAGCCCACAGTGCATGAAGTTAGTTTAGTTCAAGCATTACAAGAGACGCTGACACTGACTCGGCTTCCAGCACCTGAGCCTTTTGTGTTTTCAGGTGACCCACTCAGGTTTATTGAATGGAGAACATGCTTCAAAGCTCTGATTGAATCAAGCTGCACAAAACCAGTGCACAAGCTCTACTACTTAAAGAAATACATCAGCGGAGAAGCACTGTGTGTGCTAGAAGGCACCTTTTACAGAAACGACGAGGAAGCATATAACCAGGCTTGGGATGCCCTCAACGAACGATATGGACATCCATTCGTGGTACAAAGGGCCTTCAGAGAGAAAATCAATAACTGGCCAAAGATTGGACCGAAGGAGTCGTTTAAACTGAGAGAGTACAGCGACTTCCTCAACTCATGTAAGAACGCAATGCCCTATGTGGAGGGGCTACAGGTCCTTAATGACTGTGAGCAAAATCAGAAGTTGGTTCAAAAACTTCCCGACTGGGCAACTACCCGTTGGAATCAACATGTCACTGAGGTGTTATATGACAAGAAGCCATATCCAGGATTTAGCACATTCGCAGACTTTGTGGCAAAGGAAGCACGTGCAGCGTGCAACCCCATTACCTCCCTGCATGCCTTGAAACATTGTGATGAAAAATCTTCCGCTACCTCTGGGAGGGAACCGAGGCGTTCAAAGGCGAGTGTCTTTGCAACAACGACAGAAGTGTCTCAAAAATCCAAAGACACCCAAGCAAAGTCAAAACCAGTGGGCAATGGAAAAAGGGAGAACGTAAATTCCAAAAATAGAACTTCAGCAAATGCGAAACCATTGAACTGTATCTGTTGCAAGCAAAATCATTTCATCTACAAATGTGAAACGTTTGCTGCATTGACGCTCAAAGAAAGGAAAAGATTTGTCCGTGAGAACAACATGTGCTTTGGATGCCTCCGAGTCGGCCACGTTTACAAGGAATGTACAAAGAAGGCCACTTGTAATATCTGTAAAAAGAGCCATCCATCTCCACTTCACGAAGAAGCTCCTGAAGCCAAGGAGCCCTCTACTGGATCGTCAGCTGAAGCAAAGGAGTCCTCTGTAGGATCATCAGACACGGAGGCAGTCGCTTCAACGATGTCATGCAGTGTGACCGCCGATAACGGTGATCGTACATCAATGATTGTGCCTGTGTGGTTGTCATCGGCCGATGGCACCTCATCTGAAACTTTAGTGTATGCACTGCTCGACACACAAAGCAGTAACACCTTCATTGACTCGGAAACTGCAGAGAAAATTAAGGCAGATTCACAGCCAGTTAAATTGAAACTGTCAACAATGACCGACCGAGGTTCGGTGGTCAAATGCCAAAGAGTGACTGGCCTAAGAGTTAGGGGTTACTTCTCTCAAGAAAACATTGATTTGCCACCTGCATACACCCGAGAGTACATACCACTGGAACAAAGCAGCATTCCCACTCGGAAAACCGCAGAACGGTGGGCTCACCTTCACTGCATATCTGGAGAAATGCCTGAGTTGTTGGACTGTCCTGTTGGTCTCCTGATCGGCTATGACTGTGCGAGAGCTCTGAAGCCCACAAGAGTAATAACCGGCAAAGATTCTGAGCCTTATGCAGTCAAGACAGACCTAGGCTGGAGCGTGGTGGGGTGCGTAGCACATGCAAGCTCACACGAAGTTATAGGGTTCTGTAACCGCATTGCAGTTAAGGAAATCCCTCCAATCACACCTGCGTCTGTGATCAGAGCATTGGAAACTGATTTTCTGGACACAAACCCGAGAGATAAGAGTATATCGCAAGAAGACATCCAGTTCCTACAACTCTTGAATGGAAAGGTCCAGTATGACAAGGAAGGACATCTGGAAATGCCCTTGCCTTTCAGAGAACGCCCTCAGCTCCCCAACAATAAACAGCTCGCTACAGTCAGACTGAAACACCTGAAAAGGAAATTTGACAAAAATGCTAAGTACAAAGAAGACTACATTAAATTCATGAACAGTGTCTTCAAGGATGGCGATGCTGAAGAAGCTACGGGCCCATCAAAGGAGGGAAATACATGGTATATCCCACACCATGGGGTGTACCACCCCAGGAAGCCCGAAAAAATACGGGTCGTCTTTGATTGTTCTGCCAAATATGGAGGCACCTCTCTAAACGATCACCTGCTCACAGGACCAGATCTAACGAATGGACTCACTGGAGTGCTGTGTAGATTCCGTGAACACCAAATAGCAGTCACATGTGATGTGGAAAAGATGTTTCACAGATTTCATGTTCGCAGCGAAGATCGCGATTTCCTGAGGTTCCTGTGGTGGGAAGACGGAAACACAGAAACAGAGCCCAAAGAATATCGCATGCGAGTACATCTATTTGGAGCTGCTTCTTCTCCTGGATGTGCCAACTACGGCATGAAACACCTTGCCAGTGAACACGAGAAAGATCATCCTTTGGCGGCGAGCTTCATCCGGAAGAACTTCTACGTGGACGATGGGCTTATTAGTGTTGATTCAGTTGAAGCCGGCATACATCTGGTTGGTGAAGCTCAAGAAGTATGTGCCAAGGGAAAACTTCATCTCCACAAATTTGTGTCCAACAACAGACACGTGATGGAAGCCATTCCAGTCTCAGAATGTGCTGCTGGAGTGAAAGATGTAGATCTGAACTACAGTGAACTTCCAATGCAAAGTGTACTGGGAGTGAAGTGGAACGTGGAGTCTGATATGTTCTCGTTCAAGGTCTCGCTCAGTGAAAAGCCTGCCACGCGGCGTGGAATCCTATCCACCGTTGCAAGTGTGTACGATCCACTAGGGTTTCTCGCTCCCTACATCCTGAAAGGAAAGAAGGTTCTGCAAGAGATGTGCAAGCGTGGAATTGGATGGGATGAACCACTTCCTGCTGAATTGAAACCGAAGTGGGAAGCTTGGATAAAGGATTTGGAAAACCTGGGAAAAATCCAGATACCAAGATGTTACATTCCTGAGAACTTTGATGTCATCCAAAAAATTGAGCTGCATCACTTCTCAGATGCTAGCACTCATGGCTACGGGCAATGTTCTTACATTCGAATAGTGTCTGACAAGCAAGTGCACTGCTCGTTGGTTATGGGAAAGGCAAGAGTAGCACCTTCCAACGTAGTCACTATACCACGCCTTGAGCTTACTGCAGCAGCAGTCTCAGCATCCGTGAGCAGCGTCCTTAAGGAAGAACTGGAGTTGAAAATAGACAAGGAGTTCTTTTGGACTGACTCGAAGGTGGTGATCGGATACATCAAGAACGAGGCCCGGCGCTTCCATGTATTTGTCGCTAATCGAGTCCAGAGAATAAGAGAAACTACAGATCCTGAACAATGGTTCTACGTTGAAACAGATGAGAATCCTGCTGACCATGCGTCTAGAGGACTTGGGGTAGCAGACTTGATTGACTCGAATTGGTTCACGGGACCCAAGTTCCTATGGGAACGAGAAATACCTCTGAGCCAGGGAGATCCAGAGCTTCTGCTTGGTGATCCAGAAGTGAAGGTCCTGAAAACGGATGCCATCACAGCTGACAGCTTTCTGGATAGACTATCAAGATTCTCTGATTGGCAGAAGGCCCTAAATGTCATTGCAAGAATTCGAAGATTGACAAACAAAGATCAATCCGGTCCCATCACTGTGGAAGAAAGAAAGTTGGCCGCTTTCGCTCTTATAAAGTTGGCTCAACATGAGGCCTTTGAAGAACTGAAAGGTCTCAGTCAAGGCTCTATCAAACTGCCTAAAACTCATCAACTGTACCAACTAGATCCTATCCTTGAAGATGGAGTTCTCAGAGTAGGTGGGCGATTGAAAAGATCTTCATCGACGCTGGACCTGAAGCATCCAGTGATTCTTCCCAAGGAAGGCATCGTAACACAGTTAATACTTGATCACTGTCACAAGAAGACTCAACACCAAGGCCGCGGGCTGACACTGAATGAGCTCAGAGCCAATGGCTATTGGATGTTGGGTGCAAGTAAGGCAGTAGCTAAGCACATAAGAAATTGTGTCACCTGCAGGAAAGCACGGGGGCAGAGTGCAGAACAACGGATGGCTGATCTGCCTGCTGACCGCCTTGAACCTTCACCTCCATTCTCGTACAGTGGGATGGATTGTTTCGGTCCTTTCTACACAAAACAAGGCCGAAAGGAATTCAAGCGCTATGGTCTGTTGTTCACATGCCTTAGTTCTAGAGCGATCCACATTGAAATGTTGGAAGATCTTACAACAGATGCATTCCTGAATGGATTAAGATGTTTCATTGCAATCAGAGGAACAGTGAGACAAATTCGATCAGACCAAGGCACGAATTTTGTCGGCGCAAAGAACGAGCTGGACAAGGGTCTAAAGGAGTTGGACTCAGAAAGACTCTCTACCTACCTGGCTGGGAAACAGTGCGACTTCATCATGAATGTCCCAGATGCGAGTCACAGGGGTGGCGTATGGGAGCGTCAGATAAGGACGGTTAGGAGTGTGATGAGCTCAGTCCTGGCAGAAGCAACGGGAAGATTGGATGACACTTCGTTGAGAACCTTCTTCTACGAGGCTATGTCCATTGTGAACAGTCGTCCGCTCACCACAAACCTCATTAGTGACCCCAAGAGCCTTGAACCATTGACGCCAAACCATTTGTTGACAATGAAGTCGTCTGTGCCTCTTCCACCTCCCGGCAACTTCGTTAAGGAAGATTTGTACGCCAGAAAACGATGGCGCAAGGTGCAATATTTAACAGAACAATTCTGGAGCAGATGGTGCCACGAGTATCTGGCCAACATTAGGCTCAGGCAGCAATGGCATACAACCAGGAGAAATATGCAAGTTGGGGATGTAGTCATCGTCACTGAGAACAATTCCCCCAGGAACGAATGGAAACTTGCTAGAATCATCGAAGCTGAGGAAGATCAAGATGGATTAGTACGGAAGGTCAAAATTCAACTGGGACAGAGTAACTTAGGAAAGAAAGGTGAACGTCTGACACAACCTTCTATTCTTGAACGCCCAATTCAGAAGCTAGTGGTACTAGTTGAGAATAGGCCCTAAGTTATCTTCAGTAAACTTAAAAAGAAAGAAGACGAATGATACACTAAGACAAATCAAACTCACGAACAAGGACAGAATTAAAACAATGTTGAACAGTCAATTTTGAATTAAGAAAGCACAGTTAATGTGATACCTTTATTTTATAAGAAAATTACAGATTTATACGGCCTGAAGAGTTCATTACAGCAGTAATAAATCTCTGTAATTTTGGGGGCAGTGTAGCTGTCCCAGTGGGCCAGTAATAGTATTTTTATTTTGTTTATTATTTTTCTGGAAATAATGTATATTTTGTTTGGGTGACTTATTTGGTTGCATTGGTGGTATGTTGCCATCTACTGTTCTTCTGTGTAGTCTGCAGGGGACATGCAGAGACAGGTCTGGGATTGATGGGGTAGCGTTGATTACAGCACCTGTGTGGGCTGCACTAAGCTTGCTCAGAAGCAACTGAGACGCGGTGAAGAAAGGAGCTCTTCTTACGCCAGATAAGAGCGTCCTTTAATATAGATAAAAATAAAAAAGACCACGGAACTCTCCTAAATGCAGCAGCAGAAGGCGCACACGGTATGTCACCCGTTGTATTTTGTATGTAAACTGTCAATATTTATTTTATTTGGTTGTAAAGTGTTTGTATACTGTGAGTTATGCTTAAAAAATATGTATGTATTGTTTGCTTTTATTTACAGTTTTTCACGTTGTCTGGAGAAAAATAAAACCTTTAGACATCAGTTGGAGCGTCCGTCTATCTGCTGATTGTAAGAGACTTAGGAGCAGTTACAACATCTTTGTTAAAACGCTGACTGTATGGAAGCTAAAAGAGGATTCCCAGACGGACAGTCCCAACGCGGGACGGTCCCGGTCGGCACAGTCCCACTAGCCAGACTATCGAGCCCACCGACATATAACGGAGCTAGTTATCTTTTTTATGTTAGTTTTTTGTTACGTACGTGTGTATTTGACACATAATTAGTGGCATATTGTTTCAAACACACCTACAGTATGACTATTAGCCTATGAATCGACTTTGTCGTTGCGTTTTAACAAGTGGTGGATAAATCCTCTTTCCGTTTCCGGTCAGAGCTAACGAAAACTCCGGACCATTTCTATAACTCCCGACCATTTATGCTTGTAGATTCTATAACTCCCGACCATTTATGCTTGTAGATTCTATAACTCCCGACCATTTATGCGTGTAGAAAAGAGCGACCAACAACTCCGGACTAGCAAACCAGTCCTATTACTGGCCAAGAACGTCCTGTTACTGGCATTACTGCCGCGTGTTATCCAGTAGTGTTATTCTCACTGGAGTGGTGTTAAGAAATAATACGTGTGCCAATACATAATATATGCTATAAATGATACGAATACGTGAAATATAATCAGGGGACAGTGTATGATAATACGTGAAATATAATCGGGTGGGAGCGATCGTATATGATAATACGTGAAATATAATCGGGTGGGACCGATCGTCTGAACCACCTGGGACTACACGTCCGGGACCGAAGTCACTTGGGACTGTCCGTCTGTCACCCCTAAAAGAGCTAACTGGGCTGCCATTAGCTACATGTCACAGTCAGAGCATAAACAGAGTTATGCAAACTCCGCTCACTTTATGGGGTCAGTCCAATGGCGGCTCTTATATAGCCTTCTATTGAAAACGGAGACAACAAATAGGGACAAGTAGGCAGAAATGTATTGGACTCAGGCAGCAGCCCAGTTCTATTGTAGAAAATAGTCTTTTAATCAGTCGTTGCTGTACAATTAAAATTTAAAACAGTTGACATATGCTTACAAATCGCTCTCATTTGCGCCGCTCTCGATGAAAACAGTGTATTCCCAACTCCAGCTTGAACCTCATTCAGGCTGTATGAAGAGCGCTCGGTTTCTCGATACCTGAATGTCGCAACTCTTCTACTAGATGGCTCTACTACATTTTACACTTTAATGAACGTTTCGGCTGACTAGTACTACCACCACCACTACAATAAAACACTAAATCGTTTTCAACACAATACATTATGATTTCTACTCACCGGACGACTGTTGTTTGGCTCAGTTTAATCGCAGGTGCCCAGGATATATAAATTATTAAATCTGGTCAAAAGTGTGTAGCTCTCTCGAGCAGAAAACGTTAGCACCATCTGACTGTGTTTTTATCTTGTTGTTGGGTTTTGATGTGTCATCCATGGCTCCTCCCACTTCCTTCCGCATGACCAGACCATACCAGACTCCAGAGCCTTGACGAAGCTTCTCGAAGTTACACGATGGTGCCCGACTCTTCCATCGATGGATGGAGGGATGATGTCATCGAAAATAAACGGTCTACGGTTTGGATCGTTTTTCCCCCAAATAACTGTAATGTTTAGTAAACAGTACTTACGTACTTATACTACTACTACAAGACACATGCCAACAGTATGTCTCAGGCTACTGTAGTGTACTGCCTGGCAGATAGGCCCTACTCTTATTTTTTTGTTTAGAAACTATACAGTTATTGATGGGGCAGAAAACAGCCGGGCCACGTGGTTCATGAACTCGCGCGAGCCCATAGACTTCAATGCATTTGGTAACTCCCGGTTGTCCCAATTTTGTCCTTAATCTCAATAGAGGTTCATAGGCCCCGTGAAGTGAACGGAGATTGCGTAGCTCTGTCCTACTATAGGCTCCGGTCATTGCAGCGTTTACCAGTTGATGGCAGCAAAACCTAAGAGTTATTACTATAGTACACACACACACACACACACACACACACACACACACACACACACACACACACACCACACACACACACACACACACACACACACACACACACACACACACACACACACACACACACACACACACACACACACACACACACACACACACACACACACACAAAATATAAACGCAACACTTTTGTTTTTGCTCTCATTTTTCAGGGGATGCAACAGTCTGTATCTGGTTTGACCACCATTTGCCTCATGCAGTGCAACACATCTTTTTCGCATAGATTTTTATCAGATTGTCAATTGTGGCCTGTGGAATGTTGGTCCATTACCATTACCATTAGCCATGCCCAGTCTCAACAGAACAATCTAAAATGATAGTGTACAACAATGTGTGGCTTTGTACATTGTCAAGCTTTATATTGATGCTGATCTTTCCTTTTCAGCAGCATTTGGCACCTGCCCACAGAGCCAAAACTACACAAATAAAATTACACAATATTCTAATCCATTACATGGACGTGTATGTACACATGATGATACAATTCAAGTCACATACATTGGTTACTTTAAGGCAGTGGCAGTCTTGAACTCATGCTTCCTACTAACACCTGACATCATGAGTTTCTCTGGTTGGACATAGAGTGTGAAAGGATGTTATTCCAACCAGTCCTTCTCCCCTGTCCCCTACCCTATAGGGACACAGAGAGAACATGCAAACTATACACAAAAAGGCCCTTTCACCAAGTCCGCAGAGCTGATTTTCAATCAGTTGCCTGGAGACAGCCAGGTGGTCCTCAGGTGCTCCCCATGCAGGACTTCAGTGAAATGCCATTTTCAGTTTACAAACTGAAAATAAATAATACTGTATATACAGTATATATATCCACCATACCCCTTGTACATATATACATACAAACACATACACACATTCACACACGCATGTACGCATATACATACGTGCCTAGATACATGGATCGATATACCTTATAAAAGAAGGAAAACAAGGCGGAATATACAGTATATATACTGTGTATATATACACACATATATACAAACTGTATATACATACAGTACATACGCAAATGCAGGTATACACATATTGTATATATACACATACATAAACATATATGTGTACATACATATACATGCACATACACACATATACATGCACATACACATATACACATGTAGAAGAGAAGGAAACCAGATTCAGTGTACTGCATAGTACATGCTGTACTGTAATAATACTATTTGTGTAATTATGAAATGTTAATTAAGGAACTGTGTAAATGTAGTTATGGATCTCACTATCATTGCCTAGTTATTAATGTGCATTAAACATGTGACCACTAGAAATTTAGAGGTCTCACATTCAAGAGTTAACATCATTTGTTGTGAGCTGTACTATAGCTTCATCATATGAATTAAAGTGACTTAATGTAGTTTTCAATTGTCATTGATTTGTATAATTGTATTAATTAAGTAATGGATTTGCTCGGGTTCAGGGACTAGTTAGTTCCATAAATTCACCGCAAAGGCTGATAAGACTTCTTTCTTTGATATTGGTATGTGATTTTTTTTGTTTGTTTGTTTTTTTTTTTGTTTTGAAGATGCCAATTTCCCTTAGTTCATATCTGCTCTCCCTGAGCTTAAACAACTCCTGCATGGTTGAAGGAAGCAACTTATTATATACCTATATTGTGCATGATTTTTACAGTACTGAATTTAACTAAATCGTCCAATTTCAATGTGCGATTTTTAATGAATAGTGGGGTTGTTGGTGCATAATAGCCTACCTGATAGACAATTCTTATTGCTTTCTTTTGCAGTATAGACATAGGATGTTGTGGCACAAGTGCTTATAAACAGGTTACAAGTTTGTAACCAAATGGACCCTCAGGAGCCTGTTGCTCAGAGGGTGTATAAATGGAACCAAATGTACCCTAACAGGTCCATTTGTTCCCATTTGCATACTAAATTGACACTGATTGAAATCTAAATGGAAAATGCGCTATAAAAATACAGCATTGTGTATTTTTATAGTGCTTACTCCACAATAACCTCACACACCCATGGCTGCGGAAACCATGCCTACCAGCAAATCAGGAGTGGTTCAGTATGGAGCCAGAACAGTCTCAATAAAGCTGAACATACACATCTGTATTCCTAATCAACATGCCCAGATTTGTCTGTGATTTGTAGCTCGCATTTGTGTTCTGTACTTGAGTTTCAAATCCACACACCCAGGTTTGTAATTCCTGTTTGAATTTCAAATCCACACACCCAGGTTTGTAATTCCTGTTTGAATTTCAAATCCACAAACCCAGATTTCTATTTCCTATTTGAAATCAGAATTCACACACCCAGATCTGTGTTTCGCATTTGAATTTAAAATTCACACATCCACAATTCTATTTCGTACTTGAAATCAGAATTCACACACCCAGATCTGTCTTTTGTGTTTGCAATCCCTATTTCACACATGAGCACAGATGTGAGATTTGAGGCCCCCTGCTGGACGCCTAATGCCAACTGCTTATCTGTGAGTTGTTTTTCTAACCTGTACAGCTACAAATCTTTTTGAGACTCTTACAATTCTTTTTGAGACTCTCTTGACGTTGGGCGGAGACAAACGTCATCATTGGCTGAGGTATCTGTCAATCACAGAGTCCTCAGCCAATGATGATGGTCTGCCTTCAGCCAATCCTAGACCTCCTTACATTGTATCAGAGCGTGCTGCCTCCTTCTGCTACTGTTGCCACATCCTGTGAAAATAAGCCAAACCACAATAATGCCATAATATAATACTAATACTGCTCTTTCAAAGCATTTATTTATAAATACTACAATTGTGACCATTTCGATACAATACAGTATATATACACACACCTATGCTACTATACACTCAGTAAAGACACCAGAATGATTCAGTCAGTCACTCCCCCAAAGTTCCAGACCTGATATTTAACTCTGGGGGCAAACAACATGACAACTATGACGTCATATCACTCAGCCCCTGGCTGTGTCTCTCCCTCCAGTCAGTAAAAGTTAGTTGCACGCTTTCGCTACTACTACGATTATGTTTATTTGCCAGCAGCTTTTTTTTTAAGTAAGAAGCAGAAAGGGCAGTGTGTTTATCCTGGATGTACCAGCAAAATGAACCCAGGTGCGGCATATTTTAATTTTCGCTATTTGATTATAGGGTTCAGAAGCTTCTATTGATTTCACTCCTGGTGACACATCGTCAACTACTGTCCAGACTCCAGAGACGCCACAGTGTCTCCACGCACAAGGCTATCTCTGTCTGGGTTCTATGAAGCAAATATTTTGATGTTTAGAAATTGTATTGAGGTTGTGTTGAGGTGAGGTTGTGTCCATAATAAAACAGAAGAAGAAGCGACAATGAATAAAAATGAATGAAAGCAACTATAAACTACTAAATAAAAGGTTTTGAAATGGTCTGAAAATGTATAGAAACAGGAGACCACGGAGTGCAGATTGAATCGCATAAAATAAATGGAATGAAGACGTTTTTTGGCCTCAGAAATAACAATGCTTATTTCTCTCACAGGATGTGGCAACCCTATTCGGCTGTTAAGTACGACGTCATTGTGGGGGCGGAGCTACGTGCTGGCTCCACTGGGAATTTCCTCCCGTTCACTTCAATGCAAAACAACAATGGCGGAACCCGTGAATCTTTTTACGATAACGTCCTTTTTCCAAAATGAACCCCTGAGAGTAAAGAAGGGGCTTAATGCATTCTATTAGTGATGGGCAGTTGAAGCTTTTATGAAGCTTTGCACAATTTGAACCGATTGGTTCAAAAAGGTACGAAGCTTTGAAGCAGTGGTTCAGTCATGATAGGGACATCTGCTGGTGAAATGCTAGAATGCATTTCTAGCATTTGAAACAGTGAAACACTCAATACATGACACGGTAAAACAATAATAGGCTAAATATTATCAGATTTGATAATAGAAATACACTTGTTGATTAGGCTACATATGAGGTTTATCCCCATGGCTCTGGTCATCTGTTTTTTTTTTTATCTGGAGTGTAAGAAATTAATACTATCATCCGTCATGATGATATCATATAAAACCCACACGATATATATATATAACTTTAAAAATAGTTACAATGTTTATTAAACGCAATCATTCAATTGCATTTAGTAAACAATATAATGGAGTCACTGCATATTCTATTGTATCAGCTGATTACAGCACCCCAACCCTGATTCGAACCCGCGACCCCCCGTTTAAGAGTCCCGCACGCTACGCAGATGCCACTGAAGTATTATTTTGACAGAGCTTCTGTCGTGGTGAAAGCCGATCCGTGGCAGCGGCAGAGTATAGACAGAGTTACGACAACTCGGTCCACTTCATAGGGCCATTCAATGTAGGATCTACTTAGACTTGAATAGAGAATGGGGACAACAAGTCCTGGACCTGAAGTAGGCAGAAAGACATTGGCAATAGTCCAGCGTTAATTATCTTGAATCGCTTTATTTTAGATCGTGTTGTAGTGTTAGTACAACCGACGTAAACATGAATGAAAACGTAGGTTGTCCCTATTCGGGCTGCATGAACAGCATTCGAGCGCTTGGTTTCTGACCCCTCAATGTCGCAACTCTTCTACTAGATGGCTCTGATCCTTGGAACCGTGATCGAACCTGTATGAGGAAATGAAACAGTTACTGCTTCGAACGTCACTGGTCACGTGACTTTTCCTTGAGTGAAGCAAGCTTCGGAGCAGTGGTTCATATGCAAATGAAGGCGGCGTTCGGAGCTTGTGTCGGAGCTTCAGTTTCACACGGCCATCACTACTTTCAACTCGGATCGAGTAATCAATGTTGGTGTTCTCCCAGGGGGATTATTCGAGGTAAAGTCCAAGCCTCTATGAAAAAAAATATATACCAGACTGAGGTGAGTGTGGTGCTAGTTTTAGCGTTAGCTCGGTGATATTAGGCATCCTGGCTTTTAATGTTATATTCCACGTTTACTGGTGTTTCATTAGCCTTGGATAAAGACTGCCATTGCCTTATTTTATCGGTAGATAATTGTTTCCCAGCGTTTGACTGATAAAATAAATGTGGTGTGCTTGGATCCAAGGCTAGTCTGTGATCTTGCATACTCAGAATTCAAAACACATACTTGCAAATAATTACATATAGACCTATTTGTAAGATCACAGCCATTCTAGGGCTATCATGTGCCACAATCTATTTTTGGAACGTTATGTGTCATGTTGGCTGGGCACTTTGATGTAAAATGGGCCATTCTGTCCTATTTAGTCCTATAAACCTATTTTATCCTATATGTAAAATGGTCTTAAGCTATTTAAAGTAGCCAAGTGGCCTTGTACAACAGTACTAAAGTGAAGTTGAACTGGTTATCTCCTAGCGGTTAACATTAGTACACTGTGATTATACTGTTCAGCTCCCAGTACAACAATATTGTACTGTGATCGTATTTGTCAGCTCCCAGTACAACAGTATCACACTGTGTTTCAATTGTAGACTGGTTGTACGGGTCAACTACAACGGACTCAGTTCCATACCGGAACAGTGGTTGTCTGCCTGTGCCAAGAACATAATCAATCTTTTTACTTGTATTCTTAAATTTATATTTTAGAAAAATGAATATTAATGATAATCCTGGAAACCTAAACATCCTTTCATACTTAATTTCCCATGTTCCATGCTTTTCAAGACCTGAAAATCTATGAAATGAAATTCCATACTTTTCCATACTTTCCATACATGCATAGAAACCCCTCCTGGCACAGTGAGGTAGACGAAATCCAGGACTCTTTGGAGGCCCAGTCGTTGGAATGAGCTGACTTTAAATCCTCACTGGACACATTCATGTATACTTTATTATAATTTACTTTTATCAATGTTTTGGATAAAATGGTCAATTTTACATCAAGGTGCCCAACTGATCTGCCACATAATGTTCAGGTTTATAACATTATATGCCATGTTACCTGGATATCCAACTAGAAAGCCACCCCCCTGGGCTCAGCAGCTGGAAAACATGCTAGTTGCTGATGTATGGTAGGACATAACCAGCAGTGTGAGGTCTAGGACTGTTGTGAGGGTTGAGTTGTATTCGAAACAGGTCCATGTAGGGAGCCAGATGGTCACCTACAGCAAGTGTGAGTGCCCGATTGGGCAAGATAAATGCCACCACATGGCAGCCTTGCTGATATGGGTGGAGAAAAATGTGTCCCGCACTGACGTTGAGTGCGTTTGGAACAAGCCAAAGACGTCCAAATCAGACGACATTGCTTTTAAAAGAATTGCCTCTATGACACCATCCACAACACAAGGTAATTAATTCTTGATAAATTGCATTATTTGTAGTGTACATACAGTGCTTTCTTAGTTGTGATTAAGATGTCTTAATCACAACGATTAAGATGAAATATTAATTTGACTATGCATTTATACTGTCATTTCAGCTGGAATCAAAAACAAAGAAGTGAGTCAGGAGATAAAGGATATGACGGTGTCATCCTTGTCCCAGCTCCGCCGTTTCACTGGGATGTGGTGGATCTTGAAACCAGAAACACCTCAGGTATGACAAAGTGCAATGAAAATAAATAGTATTGGCCCATGACCAATTAAGTTTGACTTGATGAAACAACACACATGTACATTATGTAATGCCTTGCCATTCACTGTGTGTGTGTGTGTGTGTGTGTGTGTGTGTGTGTGTGTGTGTGTGTGTGTGTGTGTGTGTGTGTGTGTATAAAATATATATTTATATATAGACACTTCCTAGAGACGGGACGAATTGGTGACCAGTCCAGGATTTGCTGAGGCTGAGGACAAGGCTTGTTTTGTGTTGTCATCGCTTGCTGTCACTGACGCGGAGAAGCAGCAGATTGAGAGAGACACTGTCTTTCAAGCCAAGAACGATTTATGGTAACTATAACAACACACCACTACACTTCTCACAGTTTATTCAACTTCTATAATGAAACTACAGGATCAGGAGAGGTTGTCTGTTAGTCTCCACTCTCCAGATATTATGAAGTAAAGTAATACTTACTGGTAAACTTTTAGGTCACACACACACACACACACACACACACACACACACACACACACACACACACACACACACACACACACACACACACACACACACACAGTGAATGACAAGGGATTGCATTTTGTACATGTGTGTTGTGGGCCAATACTATTTGTTTTTTATTACACATTACATCAATGTCATACCTGAGGTGTTTCTGGTTTCAAGATCTGTGACAAGGATGACACAGTACAACTCCACTACTTGATCACCTGTGTTACTGGTGTTTTGATTCCAGCTGAAATGACAGTAAAAATGCAGAGTCAAATTAATATTTCTTCTTAATCGTTGTGATTAAGACATCTTAATCAAAAAAGAATGTATGTACACTACAAATAATGCAAATTAACTAGAATTAAATATCTTGTGATGTGGATGGTGTCATTACAGACACTCTTAGCAACAGTGTCATCAGATTTTGGTGTCTTCGTCCTCTTCGCCCTCCACACACATCCCACATCTGTACGGGACACGTTTTTCTTGACCCAAATAAGCAAAGCTTGTGGTGGCATTTGTCTTGTCCAATTGGACACTAGCAGTTGCTGTAGGTTACTTTCTGGCTGTATACATGCACCTGTATCTGTAACTCTTGAGAATGTAAAATGTTTTGAAATTATAAAATGGAAAAAAAAAACCTATACGGGTCCATAGGGTTTCATTTTACACCTGAGAGCTAAATGATCAAATCTACACAATTAGAAACTAGAATAACATTATTTTGATCAATATTGGCCTGTCATCTCCGAACACAAATAAAGAATGGAATTGAATATTTATGACCAATTTATAACAATACTGTGTTCAAATCACCTAATATAGTATGTTTATCGGATGCTTGTCAATGTGAACTGTATCTTTGGGTTGTCTTGTGTCTTTGTAACAGGATGGCTTATCGTAAGAAACGGATCACAGCTAGCAACTTTGGTCTCGTCTTGGCAGCAGTCAGGCGCAATCGGTATCCACCTTCCTTATTCAAGACTCTGCTTGGCCAGTACAACCTCAAAGAGGGGTCTAAAGTAAGTTGTGAGATAATAATTGTTTCAACTGAAGGTGTCCTTGTCTTTAAGAATCAACTTCACTAAAAATGTATTAAAATGCAAAACTACATCTAAACAGAGCTTACCTTTATGGTCAAACAATTATAGCATCTTCACATGATTGCACACACTGTGCATACATACAGTGTATGTTCAGTCATGTATTTACATGTCGGATAGAATTCTTGGGAATCTGGATCTTATGCCAGTAGGGGTGGGTCTGTTTCGGTGCCAGGGAACCTGTCACTGCATCCAGCTATTTCTCTGCTTGCTAAATTATTGCGACAAATGATTTATATGGGTCTGGAAATTGGGTCAGATGTTCTGTAAAGGTTTTGGAAATTCATTGGTAAAATGTATGGGAACCCTGAGTGCTATGTTCTTCTCCCCTCCCTTTGTCAAGGCATGTGATTGGGGCATCACCCACGAACCAAAAGCAAAACAGGAATTCACAGAGAAAACCGGGCTTGTTGTCCAAGAGAGGGGGGGGTGTTCCTCTCAAACTGCTCGGTGGATCTCCAGATGGGACCGTGTCTGATGAGTGCATTATTGAGGTAAAATTATATTTTGTAAATACACAGTATAGTAGGCAAGTGGTTCTCAACCTTGTGGTACAATTAAATCATACAAGAATAATGTAAATAGATCAACAAAAGTAACAATTATCTATTTATCTATTAATTTAATATATTTGTGTAAATTAAATGCTAAATTCCACTTTTACTTTAAAATGATTAAATTCCTAAAAAAAGTTGCAACAGATATGAAATCTGGCCTGACTAGAAGTTTGTTGACTTGTAGCATGTGATTAGAGCAGGGGTTTTCAAACTTTTTTGACTCGGGGCACCCCTGTGAATAACCTTTTCATCCAAGGCACACCTGAATTACATTGTTAATTTTACATCATGTTAGGCTACAGAAACTGGCTATGTTGCGGATACATATCAGTTTCCATCAAAACTGACCGAAAATAACTTTATACTTGACATTCATTGACCACTGCAATCCCATCGTCCTTATTCTAGGGGGAAGGTTCACCAAAAATAGCTGATCTACAAGCTATTTTTCTCACAACGCGTCACGCGATGCGTTGTGAGCTTGTGGATCAGCTATTTTTGGTGAATAAGCGTGTGCTGTAGATGTATAAAAACTCATCAAGTAGAGTGCAAATCAGGTCTGTTTTACTAAGCATACTGAAGTCATTGATGTAGTGACATTGATGAATTCTGTATAATATCAAAGTAGTCTGAGGCACCCCTGGACTAGTGTCAAGGCACCCTAGGGTGCCACGTCACCCACTTTGGGAAACCCTGGATTAGAGCACTAAGAACATTGGTATATTCTAAGGAATAGTCTAAAAGGTTTAGAGAAGAGATTATGGCTTTGTATACAATAAAATATGAAGTGTTTTGAAATTGTGTTTTTTTTTTCTCTGAAACAAAATCACAGATTTTGTGAAAGTGTGAATAGCCCTTTATGCTTCATTTTAAAATGGTGGTGTACAGTAGGCTACATAAAAAATGGGGAAATAGATGTGTAACAGCTTGTGTCACAGCTTGTAGATGATTACATTTTCAATACTCTATATTGATTTCAAGTCATATAGCCCAGATGAACTTAACCAGCTGGTGCACTATTTGCCTTTACCCAAATATTTTGATATGTTTTCCATAACACCCACCTCTAGGTCAAGTGTCCCTGGTCTGCAAAAAATGTGACGGTCCAGCAGGCAGCAGAGAAAAGAGACTTTTTTTTTCTAGAGCTGGATGCAGCAACAGGTTCCCTGGCTCTGAAACAGCACCACCCCTACTGGCATCAGATCCAGGGCAATCTCCACCTGACCAGAGCAAACACCTGCCACCTTGTAGTGTGGACCCTCATTGACCTCGTCATTCTGCCAGTGCAGAAAGACCCAACATGGGCAGGAAACATTGACATTCTAGAAACCTTCTACAGAGACTGTTTCCTCCCAAGAATTCTGTCCGACTTGTAAATACATGTATTGTACATACACTGTATGTATGCACATTGTGTGCATTCATGATGTGAAGCTGCTATAATTGTTCTACCAGAAAGGTAAGCTCTGTTTAGATGTAGTTTTGCACATTAATACAGTTTGCAGGGTTCCCACATCTTTTCACAAATGAATTTCCAAAACTTTTCCAGGACATCTAAACCAATTTCAAGACCCATTCCAATTTCATTCATTTGGCTCAATAATTAAGCAAACAAACAAAAAAAAGAAATTGTGGATGCTAATCCAACCGTTATAGCCCTGTGAGCACCTGTATTCCTTATGCATGCGTGGAGTGCGTGCAAAGAAAATGTTTTTGTCCGGTTTTGTTCAGTTTTTGTAGGGATTACTACAGTTACATTTCTCTCTCCACACACTGTGGACAGTGTATTTTTCCATTAAATTCTAGGACCCTTCATCAATTCCCAAACTTTTCCAAATAAATTCCAAAACCCATATTTTTCTAATTTCAAATCTTTTCTAGTACGGCTGCACAATTATCAAATAAAATATTGCAATCTAGATTCAGACACTTGTACAATGTACTTTCTAGAGAGATCCTGATATAGATTTGAACATCATCCTTTTTGTGTTGATTTCGTTGATTTCAATTTTTAGGAGGAAAAGAGAGATTCACATTTCACAGCGATAAGCGTGCAGCCCTATTTTCCAGGAATTTCATGACAGTGGGAGCCCTGATTTTGTGCAATGTGTTTTGATAAAAAGAGCAGCAGCACATTACTTCACTGGCACTTTATTAAAAGTAAAACGTTAACAAATTATCTGTGTGCAATCATTTCATCAATTTCAAATTATCTGTGTGCAATCATTTCATCAATTTCAGTCAATCATTTCATCAATTTCACGAAGTATGAGGGTTTGCAGGTTGGTAAGACACACACACACTTTCAGTATCTTGTTGATGTTTTTACTGAACTGATGTGGGATATTGTCCAAGATGCAGAACAGTTTCAGCCTCTAAATGGAGCGCTCCACGTGGATCCGTGCACTGGAGGTGAGTTTGTTTTTCTTCACTTCTTCTTGCGTGAATTGTCCATTTACAAGAAAGGATGGGATGTTAAGCGTAACCCCTTGTGGCAGGATGTCACGAATTGTGAAGCCTTTATCTGCCATCACCATGTCACCTGGTTGTAGTTGTCCAAGAACTCCAGAATCTTGTGTTATTGCTTTGTCTGAGGTGCTCCCACCGTAATAGTCACTAACAAACGTAATCACTCCATTAGGAGCCACACCTATTAAGGTTTTGTGTGTGGTCCGTCCTTTGTACTGGCTGTATAGATGACTCTGTGTCAAGCCTCTCTGTCTTGGAGACAGCAACCTCTGTGCAGTCGAGCACAATCCTACAATTAGGAAATGGACGGAAACACTCTGGCAGTGATGTCTGGTTCTTGGCAGTGGAGGGGATGTTGTTCTCAAGCATACCAACATACAAAATGTCATACAGGGCACTGACAATGGTGAGAAAAATGTTGGTTACTGTGGCTTTGCTAATATTAAACCTGGTTGCAAGGTATACATGACCGAAATTATGTCTGAGCTTCATCAAGGTCAGCAACACCTGATCAATTAGGGGCATTCTCTGGACTTTCCAGGCAGAATGATAATTTAGCTCAAATTTAGACAGAAGTTCCTCCAAAAACAGGACAGTAGCAGCATCAGGTAAGCCAGTGAAATGATGTACTTTGTCAGAACTGGAAGAAATTTGACTAAAAGAAAAGGTTTGCTTTTGTTTCTCCAGTTCTTCTTTCAGTTTCACAATTTCTCTTCTCAACATGTCATTCTCTATCTCAAGAACCACAGTACTGTTTGTAGTAAAAGTTCTCTCCGTTGAGGTACTAGGGGTCTCTGCAGTCGCAATGTCAGCATTGTGTAGTTCAGGCCCATCTGTCCCTTGATCTACAGCATTGTTGTAGTTCAGGTTCATCAGTTCCCTTATCTTCACCACTGATAGGGAGCGGGACTTTCTTCTTCTTTTTGGGTGGCTGGCCGGGGTCACTTGGGAAAGTCTTCCCCTCGTTCCATGCAAAGCGCGATGGTCCAGCAGCTTTGCCATCCGGAAAATGCCAACTGCACACCCTGGAGTTGGAGCCTGGGATGAAGTCGTCACGTCTGTAAAAAGAAAACACATGAGTTATTAAAATGTATTTATGTGCACAATAATTACAGGGTAGCAAATTATTGGCAGTGAAAAATTAAAGCTGAACTGTAACATTCCTTGTCAGCCCAGGATTTGAAACCTTGTTTACTGCACAAGTGCTGACATTATTTTTATTATTTTTCTTTTCCATCTTCTAGTTGACTTTGGGCTAATTCAGATGATGAATATTTTAACTCTTGAGAACGTAAAAATGAAACCAAATGGACCCGCAAGGGTCCATTTGGTTTCATTTTTACGTTCTCAAGAGTTACATCTGGTTAACCAACTCAGCTGGAGACCACCTGGAACCCTCTCAGGGACCACAGGTGGTCCCCGGACCACCTGTTGAAAACCCCTGTTCTACTAGATGGCTCTAGCGTCATTGGCATCAATAGCTTCATTAGCATTGCTGTTACACTGAAGACTAGACATTTCAGAATGGTGCTTACAGGGGAATATCGCTCCATAAAAAACTTTATGTACCTTTAGTTGGCCTTTCAAGATCCATAGTTGTTGTCCTTCGTCCACGTTGCCCCTCGGTTGATTTAGCCCCTAGGTGGTCCCTGTAGTCCGATTTTAGCGTGTAATGGGAGCATACCATAGACATACTAAGAAACACAGTATAGGGTTGCCACATCTTGTGAGAGAAATAAGTATGTTATTTCTGAGTCCAAAAAACGTTCCATTTCTTTTATGCGATTCAATCTGCATTCCGTGGTCTCCTGTTTCTATACATTTTCAGACCATTTGAAGACCTTTTATTCTGTCCAACAAAGTAGTTTATAGTCGCTTTCATTCATTTTTATTCATCGTCGCTTCTTCTTCTGTTTTATTATGGACACAACCTCACCTCAACACAACCTCAATACAATTTCTAAACATCAAAATATTTGCTTCATAGAACCCAGACAGAGATAGCCTTGTGCGTGGAGACACTGTGGCGTCTCTGGAGTCTGGACAGTAGTTGACGATGTGTCACCAGGAGTGAAATCAATAGAAGCTTCTGAACCCTATAATCAAATAGCGAAAATTAAAATATGCCGCACCTGGTTCATTTTGCTGGTACATCCAGGATAAACACACTGCCCTTTCTGCTTCTTACTTAAAAAAAAAAAGCTGCTGGCAAATAAACATAATCGTAGTAGTAGCGAAAGCGTGCAACTAACTTTTACTGACTGGAGGGAGAGACACAGCCAGGGGCTGAGTGATATGACGTCATAGTTGTCATGTTGTTTGCCCCCAGAGTTAAATATCAGGTCTGGAACTTTGGGGGAGTGACTGACTGAATCATTCTGGTGTCTTTACTGAGTGTATAGTAGCATAGGTGTGTGTATATATACTGTATTGTACCGAAATGGTCACAATTGTAGTATTTACAATGATAAATGCTTTGAAAGAGTAGTATTATATTATGGCATTATTGTGGTTTGGCTTATTTTCACAGGATGTGGCAACAGTAGAAGAAGGAGGCAGCACACGTCCGATACAATGTAAGGAGGTCTAGGATTGGCTGAAGGCAGACCATCATCATTGGCTGAGGAATCTGTCAATCATTTTCCTCAGCCAATGATGACGTTCGTCTCCGCCCAACGTCAAGAGAGTCTCAAAAAGATTTGTAGCTGTACAGGTTAGAAAAACAACTCACAGATAAGCAGTTGGCATTAGGCGTCCAGCAGGGGGCCTCAAATCTCACATCTGTGCTCATGTGTGAAATAGGGATTGCAAACACAAAAGACAGATCTGGGTGTGTGAATTCTGATTTCAAGTACGAAATAGAATTGTGGATGTGTGAATTTTAAATTCAAATGCGAAACACAGATCTGGGTGTGTGAATTCTGATTTCAAATAGGAAATAGAAATCTGGGTTTGTGGATTTGAAATTCAAACAGGAATTACAAACCTGGGTGTGTGGATTTGAAATTCAAACAGGAATTACAAACCTGGGTGTGTGGATTTGAAACTCAAGTACAGAACACAAATGCGAGCTACAAATCACAGACAAATCTGGGCATGTTGATTAGGAATACAGATGTGTATGTTCAGCTTTATTGAGACTGTTCTGGCTCCATATGGTGCTGCAGTCTGTTCCACAAAGACACTTCAATTCGGTAACTCTGTGTAAAGCCGAGGTTTGAACCGGCAACCCTGTGGTTACCATCCAGTCACCCTATACCCCTGATCCAGGTTCAAAACGTTAGAGATCAGGGGTCAGAGATCAAACATTAAATCAGGGGTTTCAGCCAGTGGTCCGGGGACCCCCAGTGGTCCCTGAAAGGATCCCAGGTGGTCCCCAGGCTAAATTATGGAAAGTTGGTTAACCAGATTTAACTCTTTGAGAGCGTAAAAATGAAACCATGGACCCTTGCAGGTCCATTTTGTATGATGTTAATACTCTCAAGAGTTAAAATATTCACCATTTAGCCAAAGTCTACACAACTAGAGATGTAGAAGATTTGTATGTTTGCCTGGAATTGTGGACAAAATGGTGGTCCGTGGCTCAAATTCTGAATAAATAATGGGCCCTGGTATGAAAAAGGTTGAAAACCTCTGCATTAAACGGTAGGGGTCTGTAGCCTATGATGACTCGTGTAACTGGGGGCCATTGAAATTAAATGTGTTGAGAATCACAAAAAAATTTCCTCATGGGGGTCCACGGCTTAATAAGTGTCAATTTGGGGGTCCTTGACATGAAACAAATTGGGAAGCACTGGTCTGTGGAGCATCAATTCCTCGCCTGTCCGACAGACACTGTCTGCTCTTTGCAGCACCTGGCTCGGGAGCCAGTAATACTGCTGCCAGATGGCACCGCTCTGAAAACACCTGGTTCATCAGTGAAACAAAGTGTGTGTGTGTGTGTGTGTGTGTGTGTGTGTGTGTGTGTGTGTGTGTGTGTGTGTGTGTGTGTGTGTGTGTGTGTGTGTGTGTGTGTGTGTGTGTGTGTGTGTGTGTGTATGTATGTGTGCGCCGCGCGAGTAATCATCATCTTGAGTAATCATATGGTTGTAATACTTTGTATCCTCCTTATACACAGTTGACAGTTTAGTAGATAATGTATCGTTTCCAAAGTGGTAAAGTGGTGGCGTTTATTGCCACTTTACAGTAAATCCTTGAATTTCCTGCGTGCATTCAATTCATACTTGTTAAAGTGGGAACCAGAAATTCCAGGTACAGCCACAAGTGGGCGCCACAGGTCTTTTTTTTATAAAGTTCTGCATGCAGGATGGAACAGACTTGACCTTTCTCCCCACTGAAGTGAGGTCTCCAGAGGGCCTGACAGGATTTTAATGTAATGTGTATTATACAACGTTATCTGTACACAACTCTACTTTCCCCTTTCCGGTTTTTCCTCTGAATTCTGTATCAGAAACTAATAATACCTAACCACTCAACCACAAATACAAAGTGGCTATAAGAATCTATTAAGTAAGCCTGCAGTTTATTGACCAATATGTATAAAATTATAATAACTTAAACAGGTTCTGTTTCTTTACACATTGTTTCGTGATTACAAATTACAGTATTGCAGTATAAACACTGGGACTTTCATATTAGATTATTTCATGAGAGCAGATGGCTTGGTTGTGGAAGAATAATGTGAGGGGAAATAACAGATATATATAGGCTTTGTTTTGAGCCTTTGTGTTTGGCTATGTGAATAAAAGTTTAGACTTTGTACATTATAGTGAACAGGTTGGCTACAGTACGTGCTTGCTTAGCATGTTTGTACAAACTTTCTTATAGCATACATAATACACATATGTTCACACACACACACACACACACACACACACACACACACACACACACACACACACACACACACACACACACACACACACACACACACACACACACACACACACACACACACAATACAGTATAGCCTATGTCACCTATTTCCTAACATCCAGAGCCATTTGGGATTATGAGGAGGATGGCATGAAATTTGGATAGCATACACTTTTTCTTCCTCTATAGAGTTGAATTATTAGATTGAAGTTGAATAATAAGCACTGAGTCAAACAGCACACCCTTCATCTGCGAAGCTGTAATTAACAGGGCAAAATGCAGGCGGTGGAAGGGAGAAAAAAATGCAAATTATTCCGCACAAAGGCTCCTCACAAATTGGCGTCACCATTTCTCAAATTATATCATTACTATATTTTGAAAATGTTAATCTGTTGAGCGGATTTCCCGGGGGAGTTGAGTAAATTAGTTCTATTTCCGAACTGCCTCTCTGCAAAGGCACGAGAGCGACAAGCACCTCTGATTTGCTGATTACAATTAGACTCCCCGGTTTGGGCTCCTTCAAGCATTGATAATTTTCGGCATATTAAGCACGTTTTAGCAAAGGTGATAAGTCAGTTTTAATTGAAATGAAATTATTATTCTAATGGAAGTTTGGTTATTATTATTAGGAGGCACTAGTCATTCTGGCTTCATTTTTTTAATATATAAACGCAGCGAGTAAAAAAGATTTTGAAGGGCATTAGGGTGTCAGGATTGAATGAGGTAATTTGAAGGGAATTACTTTCTCTTCTATCAGAAATGAACTGAATTAAAAGTCCAAATCAATCGCTTTCACTTCTCCATTCTACTTTGACAGCAGCACAATTACAGATAATTAGATGGAGGAAACTTTTAATTGTGGGATTAGAGGGAGAGAGAATTTGTAGGATCAGAGGAAAAATTCGAAGCAGTTTCTTGCTTAAAATCGAATCAAAGGATTTGTGAGCTTAAAATGGCAACCAGCTTTTTTACTGTTTAATTGGAATTGCATCTAGTTCATCCAAATTATCCAAAACAATTAATTTAGATTTAATTCTATAATTATCATCAAATCGAATAATGTGCAACCTAATTTAGATAGTTAAAAATTAACGTGCGTGAAGTTAATTGAGTAATTAAACTCCTAAACTGCTGCCTATTAATTTGCTAGCCTAATTAAAAATGAATTTGATTCTGTGTTGGTAAAGTATATCATTGTTGGATGGGTGTTGATTAGGTTTGTTTTTTATAGTATCTCTAGGTTTATCTTGGCAAGACTAGCCGATATACCAGAAGTAGCCTATTATCTATTCGGATATCTTTAATTTTACTTTGTAGGCCTAGACATGGTGTTTATTGTTTGGAAAGATGTACAGTCCAGAAGGTGGCAACAAGCCAACAACAGCTTTAAGTTTCAACAGTTTGCAAACTAATTTCGTGGTGAGTGAGTGAGTGAGTGAGTGAGTGAGTGAGTGAGTGAGTGAGTGAGTGAGTGAGTGAGTGAGTGAGTGAGTGAGTGAGGAATAGAGAGAAAGTCCATTGCTAAATCAAATGCAAAAATGCAATATCAAGGCATATATTCATTCATTGAGGCTCAAAAGCATCTAATCACTGTCTGATATAAACTATTTAGGATATATGTATATACGTTTAGAGTATATATATATATATATATATATATATATATATATATATATATATATATATACTTGACTCAATTAAGTTAAAGTGTGTGTGTGTGTGTGTGTGTGTGTGTGTGTGTGTGTGTGTGTGTGTGTGTGTGTGTGTGTGTGTGTGTGTGTGTGTGTGTGTGTGTGTGTGTGTGTGTGTGTACCTACTAAAGCCCTTTAGGTAGGCTAATAATAATGATGACTTGCACACCCAGTCAGTCAGTGATTTTATTGGAGTGGAACTTAATTAATTGTCAATATGTAGAAAGAAAATTATATTCCAAAGACCTTCTGCAAATGTCCTTGAAAAGACTCCCTCCGTAATATAAATATCAGTTGAATTAAAAGAGACTTGCATTTGTCAATAAAGTTAATCAATTTTCGGATTTAGCTTTTCTATATCACATGTGGGCGAACAGCCTGTGCAGGAAAGCTGCATGATGTGTCATGATGATTTCTTGAACTCGGCGACTTACTTGTCCTGGAACTTATTTATTGGATAGAAGACTAATCAATTAGCCTATCAGCCCAGTGCGTTTATTGATTTTATTCAAATACAATACAGAGTACCCTACCCTGGCTTCCCATATGCGACAATTATTCTCATGAAATAAACAGTGTATGTTTTCCTCTCTGAGTCTGAACTGTCACATATAGGTAGATAGTATAGACCAGTTATGAAAACGAAACAAGACAGGCCAACTGCGCAAGTGAATGCTGGCCTTGTAACGTCTTATTATCGGGTTAATTAAAGCTAGAATCTGACAATGTCACCCGGTTGTAGAAAAACGGATTTAAATGCAATGTCTCTTGAGACTGTGTCAAGTGCTGCTTTTCACTGAGCTCCTGTGCAGTGCGCCTGACTTGGGGACAGCCTGCTTGGAATCAACGAAAAGCAATTATTGAATTTTAGATGTTCAAAAAGAAAAAAAGAGGGGAAATGAATGGGGTGGAATTATTCATAAGATTGTGTCCAGTGTGAAAGGAGAGAGGGAGAGAGAAAAAAAAAGTTAATATACAAAGATAAAGGCTTCAAAGCCAGCCCACTATAGCTAAAAAGGGGAAGCTTGGATAAAATAGGCAAGATCATTTCCAAGGAGTTCATTAACATGTATAGGCTACACACACTGAAACACAGAGGGTTTGTTATTTGGGCTTGGGGTCAAGTGACGAGCGGATTATATACTTCCTCATAATAATATTAATTAAACAATTTGCATGCTAATAGGGTAACAATTATCGCAGCTTCTGTTGAGAGATTGAGGTTATTACAACATGCCAATCCGGGTGCCAAGGGTCAGGCGATGAGTGGGGTGCGAAATTTCAACTCTGATTAACATTATGACAGCACCATGGGCACGGTATAAATAAAGTCGAATTAATTATTTGAAATCTAATGGGGGGATATCAGGGATTTAGGCAGTCTGCTCTAGTCTTGACGGAAATCCCAAAATTGCAATACCAACCGCAACTGTTCAATCAGGTTATATTGCATAATGTTCATGTTTTGTCCCATTGGATCTATAGCCTAGCAGGCCTGATATTCTATTCTATATGCGTCATTCTTGTTTTGTAAAATGCAATAATAAATAAAGCCTATAATTAGCCACAACGCTTCTTTGGTCATATGTCAGATCTCCATGCTTTGTCGTGGAGGAGTGTCCTTATACTCTTAGGGCTTTACCCTTGTGTGATGCGTAAAACCTCTCAATTCCTTTCAAACATAACCAAGTACCTCGCCTTGCCCTTTGTTATAGCACCTTGCCATACAATAGCCAATGTACACAAATTAGTTTTCTCGGCGAACGCAAAGCTTTAGCCATGACTTATAGTCTAGGTTCTGTTGTGGGCAGACATGCCATAAAACCTGCAGCCGATTCCGCCTAGCCTTCCTCTGGCTTTCGGTGCGCGCGCGGCGCGCCTCGGCGGTGGTGGTCCCCCGTGTAGTTGCGATGTAGTTCTTATCAAAGACCTCCTGTCTTGTTGTGACAGCTCTGATATTGTTTATTGAGGTGGGATGTCAGGTTTAATTAGCAATCGATATGGAAAGCGTTCGCAGCAGACCCCCGCGTCTCTGACGTCAGAGTCGATTACCGTTTCTCATTGGTCTCAAATTCCCAAAGCCGAGGCTAATTATTGGAAGGTTCGTGTGGATAAAGTAAGTGCTCATCCCTCCCTCTCGCATCATGTCCCCCTGCCCGCTGCTGGCCACGGTGACTCGCTGCATGCTTTCCTAAACCCACATCCCACAGCCAGCCTCCTCCTCCTCCAGACGTCGTTTCCCTTTCGCCTGCAGCGGGGATGATGGACAGCAGGATACTGGACGCGCCTCATGCCCAGTTCGGAGGCTCTCTCGGCGGGATGGTGGGCTTTCCGTACCATCTGAGCCACCACCACGTTTACGAACTGGCCGGGCATCAACTTCAGTCCGCCGCCGCCGCGGTTCCCTTCTCGATAGACGGATTACTAAATGGCTCCTGCACGGCGTCGGTGGTTAATTCGAACCCTCTCTTGTCTTCGGGCTGCGGTATGAATGGAGATAATCAGCACTATAAACTGACAGGTAAGCGAAAACATGTGAACGTTTCTCTTCGTGCTTGTCATTGTTGGCCGATGTGGCGTTCGACCAAATCCAAAACAAAGACGCGAAAAGCATGCTGTGATGTCTTCTGTTTATTATTTGTTTATTTTTTGAACGAAATGCAATACAAAACATCAACGAAATAACAGAGAATTTATCGACTCCGCTGAATTGTGACAGTACTAGAAAACCATGTGTTTACCTACACTACACCACACACACACACACACACACACACACACACACACACACACACACACACACACACACACACACACACACACACACACACACACACACACACACTCTACAGTCATACACCAATGATAGGGCTTATGTTAACACTAATAATGGTACGATATAGTGTGTGATATATAGTGGCAATTGTGCATTTAACAAAATAATTACAGTATATATATATATATATATATATATATATATATATATATATATATATATATATATATATATATATATATATATATATATATATATATATATATATATATATATATATATATATATATATAAGCATTTTATTATTGTCCTTTATTTACATGATCTCAATTTGTGTTTGTGCTCATGTCAGACTCGGGAGATCCAGACAAAGATAGCCCTGGTTGCAAGAGAAGACGAACTCGCACAAATTTCACAGGTTGGCAGCTGGAAGAATTAGAGAAGGCTTTTAATGAGAGCCACTATCCCGACGTTTTCATGAGAGAGGCTCTGGCTCTCCGTTTGGACTTGATAGAATCGAGGGTTCAGGTAAATATCTCACGTTTTCAATGAGCATCTCGTTATTATTTGTTTTCTATATAGCGTGTTAACGTGCTATAATAATAAACAATGCAATGTTTTCTTATAATGTATCCCGTTTGTTTACCAAATAGTCAAGATGTCAGTGGTTATTTAAGGCTAAAGCTAAATGATCCAGTTTTGGTCCATTGTTGTGTGGCTAATAAATAATAAAATATTATAAAATATTGACATATATACTGAAGTCTTACTATATCAATAGCTATTGGGGTGAAAGCAAACAGAGCAATTTAATGTTATTCTGCTCTGTAACCCCGTTATAAAAAGAGGCATGCAAAAAATATTAATAGCTATATTTGACCCAACATTGGTTTACTTATAAAAGATTTGCTATATACTGCAAGGTGCAGGTCACCTCATGCATCAACTTTTGTCTAACTCCTCAAATAACCTTTTCTACATTCCAGTGCATGCTATAAAACGTCTGCTTGAATTGAACAACAAATAAAGGAATATAGTTTTAATGCTTTTTCGCATTATATGTCTACCTTTCTCCAAAAGATATCCCACATATTAATGATAATATAGCAACAATGCGGGAGTGTTTTGTTATTTAGGGCTATAATGCTGTATGTGGTCAATAAGCATGACTGCAAAATATTGGAATGGAACAAACAATTTGGTATAGGACTGTCTTTTGAAGTATACTCAAAAAAATATATATTTTAAATAAATATTGAAGATTTAATTATTGTTAACCTTTCGAAATTGGAGCTGTATTTTTTGTTTTATTTTATTGTACATTTTCCCCATAAGCTCACAGTTTTCATTTTCCATGGTGACTAGGTATGGTTTCAAAATCGGAGGGCCAAGTGGAGAAAAAAGGAGAACACAAAGAAGGGTCCAGGCCGACCGGCGCACAACTCTCACCCCACGACGTGCAGCGGAGAGCCGATGGACGCGGAGGAGATCGCCCGGAGGGAGCTGGACAGGCTGGAGAAGAAGAAGCGAAAGCAGGAGCGGAGGCTCCTGAGGTCGCAGAACAAACTCCTGCACGGGGACTTATTTCACACCCCGGGATCGGACAGTGACAGCGGAGTGTCCCACGTGACGGACAGCGAGCACACGGGCCTCCATTTTGAACCTCCCGCCGTGGCGGGCAGAAACCAAATGCAATCGAGCTGCGACCAAACACCTCATAATAATAATAATAACACTAATAATACTAATACAGCCCAGAACCAAAGACAATCGAACCACGAAGATGCTGCCGGATCCGAGCTGGACTCGCCCGACAGCAGCCAGCAGCAGAGCCTGTGTGCCAGTGGTAACAACACCAACAACAACAGAGCCTCCACCAACCTCCAGAAACTGAACCCCTTTAGCGTCGAGAGCCTGCTGTCGGACTCCAGGCCGAGACGCAAGTCCAACGTGGACGGATTCTCTGCCTTACAACCCCCCTCGTCGCGGCCTTTGATAGGGAAAGGACACTTCTTGCTCTACCCCATCACCCACCAGCCGCTGGGATTCATTGTTCCTCAGACGGCTCTGAAGACATCATCATCAGCTGCTGCTGCTGCCGGGCCAAACAACAACAGCAAGGCCTCTGATGACACTGACAGCACAGAGAACTCAACTACGACAACGACTCAACGTCAAAGTCCGTCCAGTGAGCACCGCGGTGGTGGTGGTGGCGGTGGCGGCGTTGTCTCACTGACGACCCCGGGATGTAAGAATAATAATAATAACAATACTATTAACACGAACTCCTCCGATCACGGCGATGCGTTATCAATCATGCACGGGCAGGTGGTGGTGTCGGAGGAGAGAAAGAGCGGAGGAGATCGAGGAGGAGGTTCGCCACAGAGCAGCCCAGACCGGGCAGCGACCTGCTTCCCCAGCGGTCTGGCTAACAGCATGTCTTCTTCGGCTAGTGGCAGTGACAGTAATACGTGCTTTGCGGACGATGACAGTCCAGAGCCCTTGTTATTATTACCCAGTGGTAGACCCACCGCCAACGAGTCAAAATCGTTTCAATCAGAGAGGAAAGAACTTTTAGAGAAAGACTACTCCAAGTGCGTAACGACCAACAGCAGTCCTGCAAGACCAGAGACAAAGACAGACTCTAAAGAAGTCGATATGGAATAATATTAATCCATTCGGTGGTAAAACCTGCAGAAACATATTGATATAGCGTCTATAAAAGTGACACCATTCATTAGGCCAAAGCTAAAGCATAAACTACCATCTTTGCATATAAATCTATAGTTTTCTTTTGACTGATATTTTGGATTAATGGTGCGTTAGCCTATCTCTCTCTCCCTTTCTCTCTTTCACTCTCTCTGTCTGACTCTGCGTGCGTGCACGTGTACGTTGTGCGTGCGTGCAGTCTGATATAGGCTACACCGTGTGATGTGTGATGAACTGTAAAGAAAGAAGTAAAAATACATCAGATTCAGAACCACAAAAATCCTCAAAAGCTGTAAAAAGGTATTATACTATTTATATATGTAAGGTTTTCGTAAATAAATCTATTGTATACAAGAAACCCAAACCGTGTGAGACCTTAAATAGCACTATATACAGTATAGCATACAGTAGTAGGAAGGGCTTTCTCAAGGAAAATCTCATGTTGTACTTTGTATATTGCCTTAACAAATTTATTCATCTATAAGCCCCACTGAAATGAGGTTAGGAGCCCGAGGCGAAAGGACCCGCTCGACTCCTGCAGAGTTTTGATATGAAAGTAATTATTTTTCCCGGTGGCTACTGCGGGGGATTCAGTTTATTTTAGCTCAAAGGGTTATAATACATTACCGATTTCTAGTGATATGAAATCACATAAACTTCCCAAGAATAATAGAATTAGCATGAAAGGCTGGGGTGTCAAATTGAAATACGAAAATAATAGCCCCGGCAGCTGGGAGTGTGTTTGTGCATATTGGATAGGAGATGGGGAATTCGTGGGGCGGAATTTTCATGAGCTTTTCACTTTGTCAGGGGCCCTTGTAGCCGGCTATATTAAGATAGATGTTCGATGATATCCCTCATTGTTCTGTCGCTTACATTGATGTTTCTGTGTTATCAGCCTATTGATCATGCGTCGGCTGTAATGGGACGGGTGAGGCAAACGTGCCTATTTACAATAGCAGAACACATTTGTTCTAATAGGGTTGGCGGTCCCCAGGGAAGCCAGCCAGGACCTGGGACATCTGCGCCTTTTCCTTCGCAATATTAGCAGCTAGTGTTGACCAGCACACGTCGATGTTAGAAATAATGTGATGGCTTGACTATGGCAAACACAGGAGTATACACATACAGGGAATATATATATATATATATATATATATATATATATATATATATATATATATATATATATATATATATATATATATATATATATATATATATATATATATATATATATATATATATATATATATATATATATGCATGCGCGACACAAAGACACCATACACAAATGTAAGTGCATCGATATGGCCTGTGTTTAGTGGTGTTCACATCCCTGTTAAAGATCCATGCATGCACGAAGCCTTGCTTGAGGTGCTGTTTCTCTTTGGGTCTTCTTGATTTGCAAATAAATTGAAAATAATCAGGGGGCCAGCTTTGCAGCCTGAGCCGGTGCAAATGAATTTCTGAGCCCAGTGTCCCTTTCAAAATATTTACATAATTTTCAACCGATGCAGCTGTTTGCTCTGGGAAGCAATGACTTATTAGGATGGGGATGATGGGGGGGCAGGGGCCCGGGCATAGCCAGGCAAAACCAACATTGCACTGAATGAGCATAGAAAAGATTAGTGCTGGGTATAACGCTGATGTGCTCTGGGCTATATCGTAATAAATTAGAGTTTTTTTAATAGAACTCATCAACAATGAGTCAACCGAGGTTGCCAGTTTAAAAATAAATAAAAAAAAAAAAAAACAGACCCATAACACTCCGTCTAGGTTTATTTAGATTGTGGTCCAATCAGGGCCAATTTGAAATAACCTACGATTTGCGTCCTTCCTTCGGTTAATTCGGGAGACTGTGCACGTGTGTGTATTTTTCTATCTTAACGCTTCTTTAGGCTATTTGGAACGTATGCCCAGTTTCATACATAATTCATTAGCGCACTGAATAGGAGTATCGCTGGCTGCACATTGGTGGCCTTAAGGTGAAATTAGCGATTTGCTTAAGTAGTTAAGCTTTTCTTGCCTGAGAGCTGCACGCTGCATGATTCAAGACAAACTATCAATCGATACAGCCGAGGCAGCCTGCAGGAGACGTGTCGTCCATGAATCACACTTTATGAATTCAATTTCTACCCGGAGAAATTTTCAATTTGAACGCCCCGGATCATTATGGGGGAGAGTGTAAATTGTTTTTGCTCTATTATGCATCGGACGCCATCATTTTTCTTTCTAATTACGGAGGTGTCAGGTCGGGCTGTCATGCAGACGCTGATTTTCAATTTAACTGATCATCATGCATTCATTTTCCCATTTGATAAATCTGCTATCTCGGAGCCCTTGCACCATGCCTGGAATGCTAAGAGAGAGAGGGAGAGAGGCACAGATTGGCAAAGTAATAGGGGCCTATATACGGCAATAAGTGCAGATCAGGCAGCTAATTTAGCACCTCCTGGTATTCCATTTCCATTTCTCATTTTCAAGTCTCAAAGGAGGAAAAGCAGCCCAAAGGCAGCAAGCTGGTAGCCCAGGCTATTCTCCATCGGAAAGAGAGAGAGAGAGAGAATCGACCAAAACGCTTGTTTTTCAACCACACATTTCCCAAATTAGGATATCAAGCTTAATTAATGCTAATAGAGTTTTCTCTCAATACGTGTTAGTTTTATTTAATAGAAACAAATTTGCACAATTAATTATGGGCGTGATATTAAGAGTCTCATTTGCTGCATTCAGAGCAGCCGTGGTTAAATCGCAGGGTCTTCAGTAAATTAACCTCTTTTCCCTTCCCCCCAAACAAAAGCGGGAAAGCCAAACATTTTTTTTGCTCAATTTCGATAGGCTATTATTGTCTTTGCTAATAATCCTAAAACACGAGAGACCATTATATATTGGACAGAATGGACACTCAGTCAAAATAAATAAAAGCAGAACCTGACTAGAATGCTTTGACTGTCTGGCTTAGAATATATATATAATTTATTATTAGTTAGCCTAGCTAATAATACATAAATAAATATAAAAATATATACAAATATAAAATAATAATTATAATAATATAATGTGTAGTCTTTGACGTGATGTACCTAAATCTAATAAGAGATCCAAACAGCTCTCCGGTATTTGACATAATGCATGCACAAATTTAGAGGAGATGCACCTGCATCTTCTTCAATTATCCTTGTGCGAAATATGCATCAGTTGCATCCCATAAAAATACAGAAAAATACAGAATTTACTCATGCCTCATGCTCAAAACAACATGGTCAACCATGTTACAAATACTTTTAGGCTACAAAACAGACTTTGTGTTGACATGTTCTATATGTTCTTATAGACTTGGATGAGATAAAGCCAAGGTGATCATATAACTGAGACATCACCCCATCTAAAATACAGAAATGAAATGGCACTTGACATTTGACTTCTTTTCAACCCACACTCCTTTTTAGGATTATTTCACATCTCATAATACTCATTAATGCAGTGGATTTAATCATTCTTATCTATCCTGTGCAAACCTGGCATATAGGCCTATAATTAACATAGGCACATGTGCATTGAGTGTTGGCTGATCCTTCAAAATAATTGTAATTATCCACAAGCATTTTTCTCCCCCAAAAAGTCCCTGTAATGAAAATGAATCTACTTAAGTGTAGAGACACACACACACACACACACACACACACACACACACACACACACACACACACACACACACACACACACACACACACACACACACACACACACACACACTATTACAAAAAGTAATGTTTTAGCTGTCAGTCATTTAAATGATGTGTGCGTCAACAAACAAAATAAACTTGCGTAATAAAATGGTTGTTTTTTAATTATCAATATTGAGAGCTGGGGGCAAATAATGAGACTTAAGACATCAGACATTACCGTCCCCAAGGGAAATTCCTTGCACAGCTCATACAGTACACTGTAGGCCCAACAGAAAACATTTCATACAACAGTATACGTGCTGCTGAAGACTTCTGGAGTGTGCATGATTAAAGTTGACAATTCGTTTTAACCAAAGTGAAATATAATTTCACTCCAAAGCCAGTTAGGGGAAAAAGTAAAAAGAAACACAACTAGGAGGCACCATGCAGTGTAATGTTGCCTGACAGTGACATTTAGGCTAAAACAAGGCTGAAAACATGACTGTTTCTGGTTATACATGGAGTACAAGTCATAGCAAAAACATTGCCGTCCCATAAAACCAAATATCTCCAGTTATAACAGCATATGACACCAGTGAATCCATCACTGCATTGTGCAGACTGCAGAGTTACAGAAGGGATGCAAAATTGTGATTAATGTTTCAGTGCTACACCGTATATGCCAGGGGTTATTCTGGCATTCTGGAACTATTGTCTAAGAAAATTAATCTGAATCTGACACACACATACAAAAGTATAATTATGCATGATGACATCATGGTTTATTTATTTCTTAAGATTTGTGAATCCAATATATGAGGTAAAATTGAAATCTAAATGCGGCTCTGGCCATTAAATAAAGAGCTTAGAAAGGATTTACAATATGTGATAGAGTAAGTGTGCAGAAAGCATGCACAGCTGACCTGAGTACTATACCTTATCATACTGCTTTCATCATTTCATGTATTAATTTCATGTTTCAGTCACAGTCTGAACACAATAGCAAAGTTATGCTGTATGCTACTGCTACATTGATCTGAAAATAGCTTTGATCAGGAGTTGCTTAAAGGTGTCTAATATACCCCTAATCACATATTCCTAAATACCCATGAATATCAGTCTAATTCAACAGTGCACTTACTTCTTCAACAGAGCAAAGGTCTTGAGTTAGACATACTGTACAGTTCTGCAAATTATTTGTCTTTCTCTTATCTTGATAAAAGTATGCATCTTGATATTATATAGTCTCTTTGTGTTGAAATAGCTCCAGGGCTATAGCTAAGAAATGAGACTCTCCCCTGTTCCCCACATGCACACTTCCATCCCTGTGCGATGGTGTGAGAGGTCAGAGGATCCACTTAAAGATGTGCCACACCTGTTGTTATCTGCCTGACCTCATTATCTAAAAAATGACCGTTATTGTCACCATAATTATCTCTGCTTCTAAATCACAGCATGAATACAATGTCTGAGAAAGAAGCTAATCTGTAGAAACAAAATGGTCCTCATGGCAGGGTAGATCCAAGATAAGAGGATCTACTGAGCTAAATATAGAACACTTCACACTTGAAATCATTATAATGTTTCTTTGGAGCTTTAAAGCGTATGATAAAGCACTCATGTGCGTCTAGATTTGGAGCATCATAATAATTTAAAGAGCGCTTGAAATGGTCTGAAAACACAAAGCAGTTGCACAGAACACAAGCTTTCATCATGTTTCGAAAATCCTCAAAACAATGAAAACGGCTATAGACTTTTTTTTGCCAGGTTTCGCTATAAAAGCAAAACTACTTGTTTGGAAGCAAATTACCACAATGTCCAAAATGCACAGTATGATTTATATGATTTTTTCATAGTTCTATAGATACAGTATGTGTTTTAGACACTTCCGGTCAGCAGACCATGCATCATATCCTATGTTCAGTTTAAAATACTTACCAATATAGTTATAAGCAGTAGTATGAACTGACTTGACCAGTGACCTGCAGAATTAGAGGCTGGATGACTAGCGTTACAATGAGGACCTGTTCAGCAGCTTAAAGAGATACCATCCATACAAGTTCTAACAAAATGACGTGTATTTCCAAGAGCCTATTCAGCTGCAGAATGTCATGTACATTACAGTGTAATGCTCAGCTCGGTGAAGTCATGGAACAACACCCAAAGTCAAAGATGCGAGGAGTCACCCACCCCCATGTCCATGAACACTTGGCACTTTGCCTTAACCTGAAGATCACTAGTCAGAGTGGATCCATTTGGTCAAAGGACGTTTTCAATCAACAGCAAAGATAGACAAAAGTCTTTTAAACAGTTCACCCACAAATGGCAATAACAATTTACATTTTAATCAGTGATTTGAAAAATCACTGAAAAAAAATCGCTGATATAGACCCTCATGACATTTGAATAGGAATCACCCGTTTTTGACCGGCACACCCCCTCTAGACCAAAAATCTCAAAGGGTGCATTTATAGCTTTTTTCCCCAAAGCGCTTTACATATATTGTGTATTACATTCATCCAATCACACACATATTCATACACCAATGAAAGAAACCATGCAAGGGACCAATCTTGCACATCGGAAGCAATTAGGGCTTCAGTGTCTTGCTCAAGGACACAGAACCTTGCAGTTCCCATCCGACTGTTCTACCAGCTACTCTACGCATGAGCCAATGCATCCCCACTTGGATCTAAAACACTGGAAAATGTTTCAAAGTGTATAGCCTATACTGACTAACAGTTGACCAACGATGGTTCAAGCTCCAAAGAATGGTTCAAAGAAATGTAGTTGTTTTATATTTATTTACCTCCACAAACATCAATAAAAATCAGCACAGCTTATTCACAGGGCACTGGCCTAGGCAGAGAGATGACAACTTAAGACTGAAAAAACAAATAAGAAAAAAGAAACACGTGAAAACATAGCCTGGCTAAAGCCAGACCGAATCAGATATTGGCAAAAAAAATGCCTGTCAACAGATTGGTCTGGAATGGCTCAATTGTATGCCCATTTCCTACTCCAGAATCAACCAGGACACAGTATTCATACGTATGTTTGCATATTGTGTACTCATTGGCCACCCCAATTTTCTGCCAAAAGTTGCACAACGCATAGACGTTATAGGTACACTTACATACAGAAGACCCTTTAAAATAATACCACAGTTGAACCAGAGGTGAAACTACCATTGGTTATGGTATGAACAATAATTATGCAACAATTCAGCAGCACTTTTATTTCCATTATAAAAACCCATCCCCAAGTTCAACTGGACAGCCAGCAAGAAGGAAGTCCATGATTTTGCCTACTTGAATCTCATGGTGCAAATGGGGCGACCCAAAGTTCTGCTTCATTTTTTATATACTGTACATTTCAGGTGTCAAAACTTGAAACAGTGGCTAAAAAGTCGCTGAGACGTTTTTGATTGGACCATGAAATATACCAGTATAAAATATACCAGCCATTAAATTGAAGTAGTTAACATAATGTCTGATTACAATGCCATGGACATCAGCAAACCGAGTTCAGTCAGATAACTTACGGATAGACTGAACCAATATTTACTATATAATGAGAATACATGTGGATATATTTCATCCTGGTGTTAGTCTCTGGTACATTTTTCTCCCTGCTCAGCACAATTAGACAGTCATCATTAAACATTAAGAGCAGTAAAATAGATATTATACAATAACAACCCCCCACAGGGAGCAGAATTAGATCCCGCCGCCACCCCGCGGGAGCATACGGCACATAACAACCAGGAACACATACGCAGAAGGAACGAAGGAAGAACACAGACTTACATAAGCTTAAAGGTGGAGTGCCAGTGAACGTTCATGGAGATGGACAAACGTTCAGTGATTGAAGGACTTCACCAATGGAGGTCCTAGTTGCGAGGAACAAAAGGCAGGTCTTCCTTGGCTTGTAGATCTCATGCTTTTCCTCTGTCCAGCCAGGTTGGAGGTGTGTAGGAGGCTATGGATGAGAACAGAATTCAGTTCAGTTCAGTTTACCTTAATTGCCGGGTTATAAAGCGCACCTTAATATAGGCCGCACCGACCAAATTTAGCGAAAAAATCAATTGTGTACATATACAAGACGCACTGGCCTATTAGCCGCGGGTGTTTTAATGCTTAATTACCATATGTAAGGGTTCTTGCACAGATGAGACTGTCGGCAATTCTCAAACAATGCTGTTTGAGAAGCATCCTTTTTATTATTTAAACGACTACAGAACTGCACGTGCTGTATGTAATTAACGCTAGAGCCATAGACCAAGGACGGATCTAGGCATAGACATGGGGGGGGGGGATTGCCTCTAGACGCCCTGACTGCCCCACCAAACATGACGGAATGCAAACAATGAAAACTTCAAAGATATTGCAAATCAAATGCTTATAGCGGTAGTTAAACATGGAGTAACCACAATTCTGTCACCACTAAACCAACTGCCATTTTCGGCTGCCCCCCTGATTGAGAAATATTACATCCAGGCCTGTACTGGCCAGAGTGTAGCCGGAGATAGGCAAACTCCGATCACTTCATGAAACCAAATGAGCGCTTGCGGGTCCATTTGGTTCATGAAAAAAGGTAGCATACCGTACATCTGGTTAACCAACTGTCCACCATTTAGCTGGGGACCACCAGGAATCCTTTCAATGTTTAAGACGCTCGACGAGGCGTCTTTATTGCCGCCTCCACGGACCCGTCGTCGTCCTCCTCCTCGGGCGGCGGCTGCTGCTGCTGCTGCTGCTGCTGCCGCCGCCAGCCTTTCTAAACCCGTTCGTGGATGTTTTTTTTTTTTGACACTTTTCTACGCAGTAAGGATCCACTGGCAGTCAGACTTGATAAAAAGTTGCTTTCAGCATGTTCCTCGCCCTGGTGGTGCGCGCGCTGGTGGCGCCAGCTCCTCGGAACGACGGCGCGCGGTGGGTCCACCACCGCGCGCCGTCGTTCCGAGGAGCTGCTGTCTCCGCCGCGCCGCGCCGGCGTTCCTCGCGTCGGTCCGCCGTCTAACCATTGATTCATTGATCCCAAGGCTACGTGCAGCAGAGCGCGCTGTCGTTTTCCTTATTTTTCAACCAGCTCGACTGACTTTAGCTGCGTTATATGCACTTCTTCGTTTGCTTTCCATGATGCCTTTAGTTGTGTCTGTCTTAGCGAACTGCTTGTGCCCTGTCCCCCTACATTTCCTGCTCGGGCCGGCTTAAAGTTGGTGTCATACCGTGCATTTAGACTTAGAACGCCCTATACTATAGTGTTTGTTAGCCGTAAACATCCATACATTGGCCGCACCGCTGAATAAGCCGCAGGGTCCAAAGCACAAGGAAAAAGTAGCGGCTTATAGTCCGAGATTTACGGTATTTATTTTGGTCCTTACTGGCCTAGTACCAGCTGCACCCGTGTGTGCACTTACTATAGAAAATATCACTGAGCACCACCAGGTATGAATATAGCCAGCTTGTTAATTGCAGCATGGAAGACATCCAAGTGATAGCCAGGACACACCTCGACACATGCAGAGGTACAATGTTGACCGTCAACATTGCACCTCTAAAACAAAAACCTCTGTTTAGTTTAGTTAATAACTTAATAGGCCATAGCAAGGAGATTAATTTCCTACAAAAGATCCACACAGTCATCTTGAACATGACTGCACAGCAACTTGTATAGTGTGACTGATGTGCAAGCTTTACCGGTATGTAAACACTATTATGTGGAATTATTTGTAATGCTTACATGGTTATTGAGCCATGTAAACACTTTGTCCATTTATTTTCATAATCGGTGCAAGCTGCATGCATATAAACACTCACAAAAGGACAATGTTTATAAAAAAAAACATTGGCATTGAGGACTATAACCACTTGGTGGAAATGGTATATGTAAGACTAGTACTTTGTTTTATGACTTCCCAGGGAATCCATGTCCTAGGGGTTAATGCAGCATGAAGTGTGAAAACTTCCTGAGATGGTACGAGTTAGTGTTTTAAGATGTTCAGGCAACACCATCCACATTTATTTTAGTGTGTCAGTTCCTCATGTTAAATCGGTCAAACATGCCCCAAAGGCCAGCTGCTACCACTGCTCACAAGCGGGACCTATAATGTCTTACACTTACACCCTCCCCCAGGAATGTTATAGAAACGGCAAAATATTTATTTTCGAGAATAGGATTTGTACAGTAAGTCGTTATGAAAAACAGCAGTCAACATTGGATCAATATAGAATCAATACTCTCCTATAAATGTGCAAAATCTCTGGGTGCATGCGTGTTTGTCTCCATGTCTCTAGTTCACAAATATCAAGCCTTAATTGTACAATGGGCATTGCCAACTTGCATCAGTTGATCATGATTTAACCCCTCTATTCTTTTGATGAACTGACTTGAGTACTAGTACCACTTGAGTACTGGTAGCCTAGGTAGACCAGGTCACCGACTCACCACCTTACGGTAGTCACCACCATAGACTACCGTTACCCTCACAGGGTGACGTAACAGTCACCCTGTGACTGAGCCGGTGGAGACCAGATCTAGTTTACATAGTAATCTCGTCTCACTGCGTGCAAAGCAAATGCAGAGTAGATTTTCAAGGAAAAACTATAATCCTAATGACAATGGTCCAGTTGTTTTAAGCTCTGCTTGCCGATACAGAGGGGAAAAGAGCACTTTGTCAATAGTACAATATCCAAAATCGACTATAGACTATATCCAGTCTAATGATATGGATATAATACCGATGCCCTGCCCATGCACAGTAAGACCTCATTAGGTCAACATTGTGAGGTCAACATTGTTACCCAATGTTGACCTCATTATCATAATGATGATGGCATGTTATGTTAGTCCTGACACTGACAAAATCACAAATATTTAGTACACGTAGTGTTTGTTCATAAGGAGCCTTAACATCTCGCCATATTTTTATTGAACAAATGGAGTTGGGGATACAAATTCAGGATATAAAGGTCATGTTAGGGTTGAACATTAAACAGAATTGGAATTGTAAAACTGAAAAAAGAAAATAAAAAGGAAACTATAATAAGCGTTCTTGCAAAATTGCGTGTTGCTAACGGAGAAAATTAATACTCATGACATTATAAAAGGTCTTTTACTTACGTCACCATTAGATCATCACCTAAACCAGCCAATCAGAGTACATCGAGGGACGGTCGACTGTGCACAGACTGCTTAACTGGTGCCCACTGCACTCACCCAAGTAATTAACAGACAAAATTAGAACTGGAACCCTGTACAAATTCAGCTGATAAATGGCTACTTTCTCCTGATTGGATGAAATTGTGTGACCTACCTGACCATCTCCTTCCAGTGGAAGAATATTAAAATAACAATACACAAAGTGCATATAATAATAATGATGATGACGAGGAGATTATGATTGAGAGGAGTTTGCCTATTGACTGTTTAACAATATCATATTGTAAAATTGTCTTTAGTATGTTAATTTATGACGCTAAACCTGCTAAACCTTCAGTAAGCTTTCCCTTATGGATCTGCCTAAAGGAGGCAATACTAAGAGACACTTTTGCTTGCAATTAAAAATGGTTCCTGTGAAAGCGCTTAGGCCTATACTTGTCACCCAAGACAAGTCTTTAAGACCCAGCTTTTTCCTTTCGTCATTAAAGTGGTATTGCAAATTTAGCACATCAAGGCCAAGACCTCAGATCTCACTATTACATGCACACATTATTTAATCCTTGGGCTCCCTGGTAGTATAGTGACATGTACAACCCCTGTCATTAACGTTGGCTGTAAGCTCAGGGACGGACAAGACTCAGGGATCCACACAAGGTGAAGTTTTTCATTTAATGGCCACAGGGATACAGAGACTAACTGGGCCTGAAACGTAACTATCAAAGCGTCCCGTACGGCCACATGTTGTGGCTCTATGGTCCAATCAATCACATTAGTGCACACGGAAGCACAGGGAGATCTGACAGCCTGGAAGCATTTCAATACTGACACAGGCAAGCAAGAGCTCCAGGCACACTTCTGGAAATAAAAATGCCTCGTATCAGTCTCCTAAATGGGTGTGATTAGTCATAAAGGATCTTATTGTGAAAAGGCTGGAAGCGAATTAGAGGTGATAGTGGGACAGAATCGATGCTGTTTACCTCTCAGAGGTGTGAGCATATCCATCAGCAGTACGCTGTGGAGAAGGAACTGTGGCTCACTGCTTCCTCACTCATTTATTGACAGCTTGAGGAGAACCTGAGCACAGAACATTGCAAGACATAACACTCATTTCTTGACTATCGACGGGTATCCAAAGCTTTCACATTGTGTGATTAAGGAAGAGCAGAAATAATTAGAGCATCCAGCATTCTAAACCGGATATCCTATCTATTCAAATTGGCTAATGGACCTCCAACCTCCAAGGCACTCTGACTTGGCCGTAACCTTACTAGGACAGTGGTTTTCAACCTTTTTGACACCAGGGCCCAGCATTTATTCAGCATTTGAGCCACAGACCACCATCCTTTGCTTTTGTCCACAATTCAAGGCTGGATTGCAGAGAAAACAAAACAGGCAAACATACAGACTGAAATGACCATTAATCTTCTATATTCCCTAGTTGTGTAGACGGGCTAATTCAGATGGTGGATATGTTATACCTTTTACCTTTAAGAGTGTAAACATCAAACCAAATGGACCCTTGTGGGTCCATTTGTTTTTACTCTCTCAAAGAGTTGCATCTGGTTTTACGCTCTCAAAGGGTTACATCTGGTTAACCAACTTTCCATCATTTAGCCTGGGGACCACCTGGAATCCTCTCAGGGACCACCTGTTGAAAACCTCTGCCATAGGAGTACCCCCAAGCCCAAATGGTGTGTTGTCCAACCCTAATGTGTCATCATTTGCATCAGCCTCAAATAAATCAGTTCCATTTGGGCATAAAAGGGACAAGGAGATACTACCGGTAGTTTGGTTAGCTTGGCTTTTAACCTTTTTGGCCAAAAGTGGATGAGTGTGGCTTATTAGCCAAAGGAGATACAGAGGTCTGGCCCTGCCCCGTCCCCAAATATTCATTTAAATTAAGTTGTTAAACCAGTGCAGATCTTCAGGTGAGTGTGAGCGTGTTTTGGCCGTCATATTATTAGACCAATGAAAGTGTAGTCCCCATTTCCCTCTCTAAGAGATAGGTGTGCTAACCTGCTCATGGCACACTGCTATTTTGTTCTTATTTTGTGGTGGTTAGCATGAATATTTCTGGAATGTGGACATTGGGCATTTAGTCCTTTATTATTTTGTAAGCGGTACATGAAGCTAATCATACAAAACAAAAGTGTTATAAAACCATAAAATATGGCAACAGGCAGCCAAGCTGTTGTTGTTGTTGATGACGATGATGTAGTGTTTAGGATCACAGATAAATGGAAGGATTTGTTTGCAATATGAACAAATTTCAATCCACCATTTGACATTTCTGTAGCCTGATTGTGTGCAAGTATACAGCCTGACCATTCATATTGGATACTGTGGATGTTCTTCCGCCCGAAGCAGTGCGATGCTGAGCAGTTTATACTGTCTGTCACCTCACTGTGGGTATCAACCTGGGAAAACGTACTGTAATACAAACACTCTCCACAGTCTCCGCAGACAGGGCGACGAGGAGGCCAGAATTATAGGGTTTTGTCTGGGGTTACAGAGGACGGTTAAATGGGGTGACACATCTCAAGAAGAAAACTGTATAGGGTTGATGGGTGGCCTTGGATTTAATGGACTGCTATCATATCCCAGAGGTGCGTTTTCCAGAGGCAGATGGTTGCGTGTTGTGGGCAGAGTTGGTTGCAAAACGCACCACGCCCCTTTTTCCATCGCAACGGCTGAATTCCCCTCCTCTCCCATCTGAGCAGGGAAGGATTGTCCAACGAACACGTTGGGCCCAGGCCCAGGGACCCCTGAGCTAAGGGGGACCCTGAGCTTGAGTCTCCTTGTGATCGCTAAGAGGCTCAAGCTCAGGGCCCCAAAGAAAGGGGTGAACAGTGGTGCACACTGCACACGGTGTCACTGTTATTAACAGTGGGTCCATTCAGAAAGTCCTAAACCATTATGATACGGTGCATTACTGCAAGTGTTTAAACATTTTGCATTTATTTGCCTTAGTTATTTTCCGTGTTTATTATTTTCAAGCAATCCCCTGTGTAGGGGTGGTAGGTCTGCGGGGCTAAAATGTGCTCAAATGGTGGTCTGTGGGTCAAATTCTGTATTAATGGTGGGCCCTGGTGTCAGGGAATCTCTGCAATTCCATTATATCAGCACCAGAACCCCAAATATGTAAGCCCAGCTCAAAATATGTAAGCCCAGCTCATAGTTTTTGTTTTAGAGCACAGTATATAGTGCATGGATGCATGTAGCTGTAGGGGGTAGAGAAGGATGTTGAGTTTAGATTGAACCAACAGATACGTTGGGGTTCTGGAAGTGTAATAATAAAATCAACTTCTACCAAAACTCTCATATCAAAACTGGTATGAGAGAAACGAGTGGCCTCCGATAACACCCAAAATAAGTCCAAAGCTCTTGACTTGGCTAAGCAAATAAAGCCTAAAGGTAATTTTCTGTTTCTGTTTCGTTTTTGAGGGGATGAGCAAAGTATGCATTAAAAGGATAAGATGTGAGGACGTAAATTGTGATTGGCTGGTGTGGTAATGTAATATGATGTGCCCCTCAATTCAGACAGGTGTGATTTTATTTATTTATTTGTCCCATCACTTCATACACATCCACTCCATGGTATATGCTTGGAAAAATGCTTAGAGTTAAAATAGATCTAATCTCATTTGATTTATTACTTAAAATTTGTTTCATTCCAGAATGCTGTTATATGCTATATATGATTCACAGACATTTCACATTTACACAATAAAGTCCTTGCTATTATCCACTTAATTAATCTTAATTAATTTAATATTTTTACAAATTAATTTGTTTTGTGCTTGTACTTAGTAGTACATAGCTAGGAGCTACAGAGCATAAACGGAGTGCCTGTGGACACTGGAGACGTTAAGAGTCGGGTTGGGGGATGGGAGACATAAAAAGACATGATGTTGCACGCAGCTGAACTGAGCAGCAGATACAAGGTGTTGAACAACCCCACTGAGTATGATACATTATGCATAGATCAGCTGAAGACTGTTAAGCAATAAACCTAGAGATTATACTAACCAGTCAGTGCAAACAGATGTACATGCACAGTAGAATCCTGAATCCTGTGTTGTGAGAGTGTACATATGTGTACGTACTCATTAAACACAGGGTTAGGTAGATATGTCACAGGCTACGTTGTGGTTTAATCTGTTGTATATGTAACAAACACCCTAAGCAATTTACAGTTGGGAAAGTAAAAAAAAAAACCCTGACAGGCTGGCAGGCCCCATTTACAACTCCCCCTAGACGAAAACTATAGCTGAGATTTGTGTGCAAGTGAGTCCTTGTTGCGGTACTGTATATTGTGTTGTAAATGTGTCTTCACCCTGTCATAAAAAAGTTGTGTGACTTATGAACTGCCTCTGTTTTCACAGATGAAAAATGTTTACATTGGTCAAAGCCGTCTAGAAGGATCTTACAAATCAGAGTACTGCTGTCGAGGGAAATTCAAAATTGGATTATAAAAGAGCAACGGTCTACAATAATTTGGTGAAAGAGCAATTGAGATTGTGAAGGTCTCAGTGGAGGAGCTGAATTCAGCTGAAAGACAATTTCAACAATTGCAACTCCTTTACACCACAGTATATACAGTATATATATTCTTGTTATTGTTATTTTTCTTCTACTTCGAAGAAGGTTGCACTGGCGAAGGCTGGAGATGATCTTTTCACTCCTGTCTATCCGTCCGTTTGTCCATCCTTTCTGTTTGTCTGTGAGCAGCTAATCATGCACACGCACACATGCAGTATATTGTGAATATATTGAGAAGGCCTTGCTGGTTTAGATCACCCGATTGTGCCAGATCTGATCCGATTTAGTGACAATATGCTACCCACCCTAAAGCCCTGTGGATAACCATTTAGATGAAGCACCATTCAAAAACAAGACAATGCCATCGTTTTCAGAATTGGCAACGTACGATTCTCTTGTTATTTTCTGTCCTTAAAGAAAAAGATAATCAGAGCTAAGTAAACAAAATCAATGGCACCCTTTATCTGGATTTGCGTATAATAATGTTTGCATCATCCTCAGCTGACACAATGACAAGCCAAAGCATAAAGCAGAGCAGACACATACTGGTTGATCTCTCTGTCAGCACTGTATACACCTGTAGCTGCTGAATCATTGTTGTCTACTCCACTACAACAGATGTCTGGGAAGCGCAGCATCAGCAATGGACAGGAAATGTAGCCTAAACCATGGGAACAGACTATTGTTGGAAATTCATTCTTCTAAGGAAAAGGCACGATGACCTATTTTCAACAGCAAGCTTTCAAGCCACACTATACCTCAGAGAGGACCCAATTCTTCTGCAGGAAAAGGTGACCTCACCCTTTACAGAGGGCAGTAAATGACCCTCTCTGTGCAACTGACTCACTGGAAATCTGGAGGTGCAGGCAGATATTTTTGTGAGTTCCAAATGTGGATCAGCAATTGAAGCGGCTTTCTTTAAGAGACTGACGTAAGAGGTTGTCACAGTGGTTCTCAAAGTGAGGTCCACGGTTCCCCCAATGGTCCTTCAGGTGGTTCCAGGGGTCTTCAACAAAATGGGGAACAGCATTATTATTCCACAGGACAGCTCTTTCATATAAATGGTGCATTTTTATAGCACCTTTATTCAAGGTGCTTTACATAGATTGTAGATCCCATTAACAGACATGTAGAAGTAGAAGGATATGTATAAGTCTCTGATCCAACAGAAATATTCTCTTATGGGGGTCCCTGGTACAAAACAGTGATGCATTATGTTCAACTACTGCACAAAGTTGGCAGAGGAAACCATGCAAGGCACCAATCTGCTCATCGGGAGCAGTATAAGAATTAGGCTTTTAATTGACACATTGATTGTTTTATTGCTTTTTACCTGTTTTATGTCTTACTTTTGTCAATTGTTATTTTATTTTATGTACTGTATTTTTTATGCACTGTAAAGCACTTTGTAACTTTGTTTAAAAAAGTGCTATATAAATAAATGTATTATTATTATTATTATTATAAGAATTAGCACTTCAATCAAGGACACTACACTATATAGAATCATTCAGAAACAAGTCTCACAGATGCAGCTAATTCATTTCCTGTAGGCAGTCAGCTATTCTATTCAAATTAAATGGGGAAACGTTACTCTTTTACCTTTTACAAAGATGCCCAGAACATTGAATGGGTCTATAGGGCTCAAACCGGAAACCCTTTGTTTAACAAGCAGGAGCTCTACCCTGTGAGCCACTGCTGTCCCTCATACACATTTGAGGTGTCTGTGACGTTGACATGGAAATGTTTGCATCCAAAGGCCTCCCATCCTGTCCCTAGAGTTATACTGCTCATTTTAAAATAAATCGTTCAGAACCAAACTGATGAATGGGCAAGTTTGATCGCAATCCTTTCCATTCGAATTTAAGATAGCTTGTGTATAGAGCTGCCATTTTTGCCTGGGGGTGGCGCTATGGAGCAAAGGCCAAGGGGTCACCAAAACCATCCTCTCTCGGGGCCATGAACATGCTGAAAACATTTCACGGCAATCTGTCCATTAAATTTTGAGCAGTGTGTGCAAGTGGACAATTTGGCCTAAGAGTGATGTTTGAGGAAGGCCATGATGAGGTCAGAGAACCTGCAGATGTACAATATTATGACAATCTAGCTAGTATTTTTGAGATTCTCTTGTTTGGTGATAAAAGCATGGCCCAAAAATGTTGCTCATTGTTAGACGGTGGACTACCATGCATAGTTCATTAAAATGTTAATGGGGAGTCTGCTGATGCAGCAAGTTAGTGCCCTGACCATATGCTGCATGTAAGTCACGAGGACCTAAGTTTAAATCTGACTCCCTTCTCTCTGCCCTCATTTTCTCCACACTTAAAGGGGAACTCCACCCATTTTCAACATTGTAATTTGTCATTAGTATACCCTAGAGATGTTGTGTGGACATGGTAAACAAGTTCCCCCAATTCTGTATTTCCTAAAAATGGAGGTCTGAAAAAAATCATGGTGAAATACATCTGATGACATCATCAAGGTGTATTTCACCAAAAAGGTCTGATTTTTCTTTCAGACCCATTTTTCCTGAGAGGGTACATTTGTATCCTCTCGGAAAAAAAATCGAAATGGGTGGAATTCCCCTTTAATAAATATATACTGTATGTAACACTTTAGTTGAAGGTCACCTATATAATGCATTATAAACTTATTCTTAATGCATTATAAATTCATAATGCATTACAGACAGTATAGTACATTTATAACTGTTAGTCATAATGCATTACTATGCGCAATGGAACAGCACATTATAACTACCAAAGGCACAGATATAAATGATGTGCTGCATCATAATGCATTATAACCATTGTGTTTATTAAATGAAATAATGTCTTATAAACATCCAACATGCTATAATAGGGAAAAGGCTTTCCGTTTTCTATTTGAGGATTTCAGCAAGTTTATATCGGAACATAACCCATGCATTCTGGAAATCATGTATGCTATTTCTCATTCAACTGCAGGGGATAACATGTTATTTTGTAAACAAGACCCTTCTGGTTGTGATCGTGTTCTGTGTCAACATCTTCAGTCTTAATTTGTCAATTTTTAACTCTGAGACTTTGATAAAGGGACATGAAAACCCAGCTTTAGTTGTTTGTTTTCTGCTTGAAGAAAAAAAATAAACTGCATCAGAGTCATGTTAGGCTGCATATAAAGGGTGGGGTCACATACAGGTCTAAAATGAAACCAACACATGCCGAGGCGTCAAAGATGTCAATTATAGCATGTTCTCTGGGATTGGGGGCTGCATGTGGTCGGAAGTGACATACATGGAAATCAATTTGCAGACACGTACAGTTTGCACTTAGACTATAGGTGTATGGCATTGGTCCAAAGGCTCTTTATTCTAAAACAGAGGTTTTCAACCTTTTTCATATCAGGGCCCAAAAAAGTATTCAGGATTCGAGCCACAGACCACCATTGGATGACATTTTAGCCCCACAGACACCAAAACTAAAGATTTATTTTGCTTTTGTCCACAATTCCAGGCTGGATTTAGGCAACAAAACCGTTGAACATACAGAACAAAATGACCATTAATCTTCAACATGCTCTAGTTGTGTAGACATGTAGGCTAATTCAGATGGTGAATATGTTAACTCTTGAGAGCGTAAATATGAAACCTAATGGACCCGCAATTAAGGGCCATTTGGTTTCAAGTTTACGCTCTCAAAGAGTTACATTTGGTTAAGCAACTCTCCATCATTTAGCCTGGGGACCACCTGGAACCCTCTCAAGGACCACTGGTGGTCCCCGGACCTCTGGTTGAAAACCACTGCAATATGATATTGGTCCAAAGGCTCTTTATTCTAAAATACCATTGGTCCATTGGTAAGCTCACATTATCTTTCAAACCATTTGCTCCACACCTTCCCTCATGCAGAATGGAAGTGATCGAGAAGTGTCTGTTTCAATTTTAGGTATTTAGCCGACACTCTTAATCCAGAACGATTTACAGTAAGCATTGATGTGTGACCACGTCTAAGACTGACCTTTAAATACACTGAGATCATGTAAGCCATGTAGCTGCAAATAAGGGACTTAATTCCTTTCGCTCATATTGTATGCCACCAAAATGTGGAACGCCCAACCAACAGTCATCAAGACAGGCTGCAAATCCATCGATTCCTTCAAAATCACTATCAAATGGCACAATGTGCGCTTTTGACTTTACAGAAGTAAAGTGCAGAAGATGTTTTTGTACATCTATAAATGTCTTGATGAAATGAACAAGGTGGATTCCATTGTAAAGTAAACAAGTGCAAGCTTTGTTTATCAGTATTGTATGGAGTTGTGCTTGAATTGTACTGAAAATCTATAAACTGTTTCAATTAATCAGTCAGTCAATACAGCTAATATGTACTTCCCGTTGCACTGGATTACTAAACTACTACTACTTGTACATTATGGAGTTTTTTGTTTGTTTGTTTGTTTATTCACTTGCCCAGTAAAATAACCCGTCCACCCAGTATTCTGCCCCTTTAAGACTGAGGATTTGATTGCTGGTGTCCATCCAATCAAAATGTTACCTATTTTTCAATAAAAAGCAGCTGGAAGTTGGTAATTGCTTAGTGGCAGCAAAGATAGTGTGCATTTGAATAAATGACAACACAACACAGAATTCCAGACAACAGCGTGTTCTCTTGTCAGTCTTATGGGATGTGTGCACATGCGAGATATCCTCAGCTACAAAAGCACTTTCACATTAATGAATAGAACATGAGCTGAGGAAATTATTCTTTGAATTTCTCTGGGCAGATAATGATTCCCATCTTTATCAGTGGTTTATCTTCTAAGGTCAAGATTAAAGTTAAAAGTGATGTGAACCCCTAGTGTCTCCAATTAAAAAAAGGAGAAAAAAGAAACGAAAGGAAAAGAGTGAGCCAGAGCAAACCGGGAGAGAGGGAGAATGAGGTAGGGAGTCTGCCACTATATTCTGCTCTCCAGTCCCTGCAGTATCACAGAGAAATAGAAAACAACACAATTAAATTATGACACCTGACACCTAGACCTCACTTCAGTGAAAATCATAATGGACTAACTGCTGAAAGTGAGATGCTGTCAGACGATTAATGTGATCACACACATTAGCACCTTTCTAACTTGACATTTTGCGATGATTTTCTTTTTCTTCCGGCATTATGTCCTATGGGTGGATTTCTTCGGAATTCATGTATTAGAGAACCCTGAAATGGAAAATGGTGCTCTTCACTGTTATATACTGTATATCTTTTCTTTTGCCTTTTCGTAGCTGTGTATATCCACTGTGCTTTCAATTAAGGGAACAGCTCTCTTGAGAAAGAAAAGACAAAAATGTAAATAATGTATTTACCAAGTGATATTTTCTGACTGTACTGTCCATAAGATTGGAAATACTGTCTTATACTGTAGTTAAGCTGTGGAGTTTCATTATTAGACACATTTAGCACCATACATTTAAGGCATTTTCTCCATTCAACTGTGATCTGAGGGTGGTATGAATACTGCAGGTAGTGGGGATTAATGTGACGGCCTACTTGATATCTGAAAACAAGAATGCTTTATTTGATGATATAATTCAGATTTCTGTTACTGTGCTGTACTTTGTTTTGTACAGGAAATAAACAGCTGATGTAATATATAACAGCCATAGAAGAGAAGGGGAAATTTCAGTGTCAATACAGTAAGCAAAAGTGTTATGTTCCTCTGACCATATGCAGTACATGTAGGGCCAGGGTTGATGTTAGGCAAGAGATTGAATTGTTGTTGCTGACAAGCCAAGCCAATGGTTCTGAGAATAAATACAGCCTGCATAAACTAGAGTTGTTGCATGGATTTCCATTGATTTCAACACAATGTCATATTACATTGTTGCAACACTCTATTCCCATGTTATATAAAATGAGTAGTAGATTGTCCTCAAGTGAAGGCTTACAAGAATTGACCAGCTTATTTCTTATACTGCAGCAATAACCGGTGATCTGAGGCAATGTGCATGATTGTTTACCATTGCCACTGTACTTTTACATTGGAACTATTTTCCATCAGTAGGTCCATTAGGTTCTTACTTCTTTTATTGTATTCAAGTAACAGACAAGGGGCAGCCAACCTTATCAAATTGTCTCTTTTTCTTTTCTTCTTTTTTTAAAAGTAAGGTAAAGAAGAAACATAACTGATCTGCAAGCTCATATTGTGATATGTTATGACATGATGTGTTGCAGATTGGCTATTTTAACTATTCTTCATACAAGTTTATAGAGGCGGTTAGTCCTATTAGTGTATGGGCAGTCTTTTCTCCAGCTCTGAGGAGATTCTAGTACTAAAGCCAGTGACTTAATATCAAGGGCAGTGGCTGTTTCTAACAGGAATGGAAAAAAGGAAAAAGACACCTTATTGCAGGGTTATTAAAAAGAAAAAAAAAATGAAAGCAATGCTTTCCAATCATTCTTGTACTGAATGCATGTACTTGCAAACACACACACACACACACCATGCATGAACGCATACGCACACATGCGCGCACGCACACACGTAAAGCCCACAATAATGAACGTTTTTTTTTATATCAACTAAAGGCATGATTCATGACATAAATCCAAGCAATCTCAAGACGTTACAAAAACAAATCCAACACATTTAATTGCGGCGTGGTGTCACTGTGACACACCAGAAGAAGTTCTGTTATTTGAGCCTTGCAAAAGCCATTTTAAGCTAATATTATCATAGATTGTAGAGTAGAACAAGATGTTTTTTCTCCAGTACCAAACAAGAGTGCCTTTACTGCAACACTGCAACACAATTTCCTTATCCCCCAATATTGGATAGTATAAATTACACATAGTTTCACTACATGTAATCAGTAATTGACTGACAAATAAACTGCTCTTGATTTTGTTGCACTGTTGTTTTTATATACAAAGTGAACAGGGCAATCAGGAAGTACGCAGAGACAGAACTGTATTAATGCCCATCTGGCAGCCTCTACTTCATGTACTGGAAATATTTATTTCTATTTGATTAGATACTCATGTGTGTGTGAAGGTCTGAAATAGAGTTTTGGCTTGAAACGTTACCACTTTAAGTAAAATATATCTGAGAGCAGAAATTGGTGTGCAGACTCTTATTGTTGAGATTATTCCACCATTCCACTGGAAAGGTAAATGCAGTAAGATGTAATGTTTATTTATGAATGTTGGATTGATAATAAAGATGTAATTCTGGATTAAAATGATCTCAAAATAGGATGGATGGATATATGTCGACCTTAAGCTTAAAACACAAATGTCTACGATCATTACTGTAATAAAGGATGATCAACTTTAGGATTTGCTTTCCTACTACCAAATGTTGAACACGTCACACAATAACACGTTTCTTTATACTGCATATACGTATTTTAATGTGCTAATGAGCATCATTGTATTCTGTATAAACAACAATAGAGACACCAGTACATGGGAAAAGAAAAGCAATCCTTTTGCTCCAGTGGTCCATGGCAGATGGATGATTCCTCAAGGTAGAATTCTTTAGTTCAGTTGAGCTGCATTGATTTGGTAGCATCGGTTGGATGTCACACATGCACTGAACAATGCTCAATGACTTTGCTATCCTATTCCCATTTAAATTGCCTCTATGTTTCCTTTCTGACACCTGTTTAAATCAATGCCTTCCTCTGCAGGTCATGGGCTGGATGTACTAAGGCGCACACCGGCCGCCTCTCAAATCCACTAAAATCAACACAATAATTGAAATATTTTCAAGCTGATTACACCGCAGCCTGGGGCTTGGCTGGTTGCTAAGAGTGTGCTCCCTAGTTGCTAGGGGGAGTAAATCATCTTGCATTATTTGATTTCTGTTACTGATATGAAACCGCTAGTCCCTCGATTAAATGTCTCACAGTCAAACACCTAGGGGATGGACAGGAGAGGAAAAATAAAATAGTCGCTACCAACCTGTAAAATAGCATCTATAACTTCTCTTTTCCGTGGGGCTTTGACTCAAATCTGCTTGTTTACGTTTGCTCCCGCCGAAATAAAAGCCCCGGTGCATCTCTCATTGAGGGAAAGCAGAAAAGACAGTGAGATGACAAGAAATCACACACCATGCTTGGGGTTTGGTCCCTTGTATCAACACAGCATGGAGTGTCTAAACCATGTTATTCTAGCAGCAGGCTCAGTGTGATTCACAGTAACAACCTTTATAAATAACACAAGTCAAAGACTGCAGGGGAGACGCCAACTGAACAATATACTGCCAAAAACAATCCAAAGAAAAAAGACAACGTTGATTTGACAAGTTTCCCTGTGTCACAATTCATAACTCATATTTCCCTTCCATTTTACTCTTATAGTTGACAAGACGTAAGAGCCAAAGCAGACCCTTTTCACAATGGACACATTCATGAGGCAATATATCGTGCTTATGGAAAAAATAATGATGCAAGTAGTACGAGGGATTAATGATTAACATTTTAATAGAAAATGTAATCATTTCCCCATCACTGCAAATTGCGCATCTCGAAAACTGTTAACATTGGGGCTCAAATCGGATTGAGTTTCCCCTCCCGTGAAGTATCACCATGTCGTTGATTATAACCAACAAAGAGAGAAAAGAGAAGCGCATTCTACACACATGATGCTCACTGATTACTATTGGACATTCAGTTTCATTGCATTAAATATTAACACTACATTGAGGAGGATTTTCTCCAAAGACATGTCAGACGTTGAACGCCGCTCCAGCCGGCCTTGTCAAATGAGATCAGTGCTCACCATAATGGTGAGGTCAAGTGGAGGGGCAGGCTCTCAACTACATAACAGCCTGACAGCCAGCGTTGGCATTATGGCACATAAGCGCCCAGTACAAAGATGAATGTGTTTATAAACACATTATGATGCATACATGCAATTTAGCATACCCAAGGTATATGCTACTAACAACATCTCCGGCATAATCCTCAGAAATTTGTGTCAGTTAGATTGTTTAATCTATTTATGCAACAGCAGATTACATCTATCAAAAGCCTAAACTTCCTATTATACCCATCTGATCCCCATACAGAAAATACAAGCCGTTTAGTCATATTGTTGACCTCAGCTACGAACAGCATCCTGCTTTTCTCATTCTCAATTGGACAAAGCTGACTGGCGACGACACTAAAAAAGAAGGGGGGGTCACTAGTGATTATACGGCCTGGCTGCTAAATAAATGCTTAACCACTTAACGGGGGTCCCTACATTAGCTCGTATAGCCAAGGCTGCCTGGTGGATCGATAAAGCAGCCCCGCCACTCCTTTTATTTATTTACCAACTAGCCCCGTTTCTTCATGCGACTGAGTTTGTCTTTGAACTGTGTGCTCGCTTGTTTAACTGCTTTATTTAGGCTCTGTATGAGACCATCTGGTCCCCCTGTCCTGTAAGTCTCTCCTAAAGCCCGGGCCTGACAAGCAAGAGATATGTCAATGCAGTTCTCAGCACAAAGCAACATCTGCCATGCCTGACGCCCACTATTGTATGGCCATTTAATCTGTCCCCCTCCTCCCCTTAGCGGCGCAGAACAGTTCCCTGGTATTATGTTTTGCCACTCAATTAGCATTATCATCCCGCTGAAATAGAAGCCAATTTACCTTTAATGATGTGATTGTTAGATGAGTGACAGCAGTCAGCGGCCGCCACTATCGCTAGATAAACGGAGGCCTGGCCCCTGTTTTTCCTGACTGGTCCTGCCGAGGGCCGGGAACGTCGGAGCCAGCCAATCGCGATGGCCCGCCTTCACCCCTTCACCACCAACATTGTTTCCTCCAGTTCACAGAGGCAGTGTGCTGGAAAATTGAGTGCGGATTCATTAGGTTTTCAGTGTGCCGCTCGAGTCAGTTAAATTGATACATTTCCTAACAAAATTGAAGTGCTTTTGTGGTGCCTGCGGATGGCTGGTGACCCCACTCGGCCCACTGAGCAGTCGGAGCAAGCTGATGGATCCATTAGACCGCTTAGGCTGCTTATTCCTCTGCCTCCATCTCTGACTGACACTGTAAATCTGAACCAATTTCAGACTCTAATCACCATTACAAACCCCTTTCCACTGTCCATTTGTTACTCTGCAATTCGAATACACTACCTAGATTGGCTCGGAAATACCAGTTTAGAGGGGGGCCCTCCTACTTTCGTATGGTTAAATGGTTCATGACTGGTCCCCTTCTTCTCTCAGCTGGAGCAGAGAGAGGGGAAGGCAGCGGCTACTGGAGGAGGAGGAGGAAGAGGAGGAGTGGGAGAAGGAGGAAGGGGGTAATAACGTACTGGTATACAGTGAAACAAAAGGCCTTGAACAATTCCCCAAAGATAAACCAGAATTAAGAAAAACGATAGATAAATGAATAAACAACACATGGCGGGGAGGAGGGAAAAAAATGGGAATGAGTGTGAAATTCGGCGAGATGACAGACAGGCCTCAAGGCCACTCTGCCTGCCGGTGCTGGTGGAGGAGGAGGAGTGTCCCTTGAATAACAATCACTATTACACCTCCAAAACATTTCCTCATCCACTAGCCGTTTTTACCCAGCTCTTTATCTGCTCACTCAACCGCACAGCGCTAGCGAAGCAGCTGGGGGATATTATTACCCTGTTGGCCCCAGTCATATAACTCTGCTTAATATGCACTCTATAATTTAAGAAACTTGAATTATAACTGGAAATACCGGCGTCCCTTTACGTTATCTATCTAACCTTCAACTTTGTTCAACTTTGAATTAGCGACTGAACATTTACACATAACAGGTAAAACAGTCAAACAATCTGAAAGCTAAGCCTTGGCGAGCATGCATTATTTATGCCCTTAAATCATGGCGGCTGAATCGAGGGGCTTATGGTAGGAAAAAGCAGGCGAGCTCGCCCGTCAGTCCCTTACTGAACGCGTTGAAAAATAGCAGATCTACAAGCTCTAACCTTAAGCTTGTGTTCAACTTTGAAATTAGCTTTGACTGAACATTTTTACACATAACAGGTAAAACAGCATCACTGACACAGAAAGAAAATTTTCCAGAAAAACTAGAATCTCGCGCCAGGGACTAGAATTTAGTGTCATGGACTAGAATCTAGTGTCGGGAACTAGAATCTAGTTTCAGAAACTGGAATCTAACTTTAGAAACTACAATCTAGTGAGAGGAACTAGAATATACCGTGGGGGACTAGAATATAGCATGAGGAACTAGAATCTAGAGTCGGAAACTAAAATCTAGCGCTGTGAAGTAGAATCTAGCATCAGAAACTAGAATCTAATCAGGACATAATCTGTTAACTGCTGCACCTCATATCCTCTAAGTGCAGGGGAAACACATTTTAATTGATATTGAGATGTTTATGCCCTTAGAAAGTAATTAAGATTTTCAATTAATCCAGTCTAATTTCTGGACATCTTGGTTCTGTGTCCTTGAGCGGCCAGCGATTAATTCCCCAAACTTCCCCTCCTTCCACCGAAAGGGAAGGAACTTCAATTACTTTGCACGGAATCGCAACCCCCGTAAGTGACCTCATCCAAGGCTGCATCATCAGTTAAATTAAAGCCAAAAGCAAAACCCCAATTAAATCATATCTGGGCACAATCACCATTATGTAATGGTCACTGGTTTAAGGAAAAAAAAAAAAAAAAAAAAACGCCGGCTGATTTGTCGGTTGTGCGTATATGGGTGCATAGGTGTTGGAGCACCAGGGAATTTGGTTTATTGCTCACGAGGGTGTGAATACTTGGGGTTTGCTGGGCATTAAGGCGAGTCTGGCCAGGAGCTCTTAAGATATCAATACTCCAGTTCCATAACAATCAATTAAAAACAGCCTACTTAAGGAAACGTGTGCTTCCTCTGGGATAGGAGACGTAGCATATATGCAGTAATGTGCTGACCTCTCATCACCCTGCCCCCCCCACCCCCATGCCTGCCTGCATTTGTTTGTTTACTGTAATATTGTTGTCCAAACATGCACCATACCAGCATCACAGAAATGTTTGCTTAGGATGCAGGAAGGGAAGGACTTTATCAATCAACTCAGAGCCGCCGTGTTTCCCTTTGCATCCCAGATACACCCTTGCTGATACGTGTAAAAGGTATGCCAAGCACCACACCTGATATGAAAAAAAAATAAGCCATTGGTCACAGTGCTTTTTTTTATACCTATGGTGTTACATCTCCCCAAACGTCAAATGTTTACATACAATATGACAAGGCGTTGACTGCCCAAAACCTCTATTGTCATGTCAAGAATAAATAATAATTTCTCCTTGCTGCCCTTGCAGTGCAGTTCTGCTCACACATAGAATCACCTGCCCATCTTCTAGGCAACGGAAAAAAAAAAACGCCTGCTTGGGGATTATGGTGACATAATCTTAGCAGTGGCCTACGAGTGGAGGTCTGAATGGGTTTGAACCCTCTATGCCATGCTGAGATAACATTTGTCACCAGGGTTCCTGGGCTCCCTATTCATAGATTAGTGGACCGCCGCCTTTCAGAATGTGAAATGGCTTTGGCACCACTGCATGTTTATTTTCAAAAACCTGCGCCTCCGTGGATGAGGGGAGCATCTTGTCCCCTTTCTTACAAGCACCATTGCTTGCCCTTATACACGTGCTACGTCTAAATCGCTGGCTTTCATTGTCTGTGTTCCATTCTGAGGGCGGCAAGAGACTTTTTACTCCTTGTTGTTGCTCACTTCCGTGGCTAAATATCTAAATAATGCACACACGGAGAGCGTCAGCGAAGATGCTATTATTATATGACATTTGACAAACACAGTTCGGTGTGCAACACGAAGCCAACGCTTATCAGGGAGGTAACAAGGAATATCTTTTCAATTTTTCTTAATAATGTCTATGAGAAGCATCGCAGCACCAAATATGATGGGTATACGGATAAAAATGGCGATAAACCTTTTTTCCCCACATCTCAGTCAGATTTAAGACAACAGATTAGGCTAAATTATAGTTCAAAGTGATGATGTGAGGATGCTGTATTTCCCTGGACTTCTCTTGGCCATCCATATTATTTGACCATGCTTCAAGGGTTCTTTAATCAGCCCCGGCAGTCCACACAGTTAGCATTTAAAGCGAACCCCTTGCATCACAAAAGGGCGGGATGTGTAAATGAGATGTGACATTTTATTTGTGCAGGGCTATGCAGCAAATAAATAAATACCAAGGCCATGACAGTCAGAGGGCTGGGAGAATCCTCTCTACATTGCACTCTCTGGTTAACTGTCACACCATTAAATTGTCTTTCGCGTTGACACGTCGCCATGCGATTGGTTTAGCAGATGTAAAGAGAGGGAACACTTGCCAAACAGTTTCCGAGAGCATGAAATTGATATTGTGAATCACATGTGACAGTGACTCCTCTGTCCTATAATTGATCTACATTAAGGCTACAAGGCTGTGATTGGAGAGCAGGAGCACATCATGAGACTCTGTGTGTCCCTAGCAGGCACTCACAGGAGTTTATATTCCCTCGCACTAGAAAGATTACATCTTCAATTTTACCTGGGGTGTATCTGTATGGACCTCAGTGGGCCGAGGAGATATCGCTCTATAAGTGGGACCTTACTTATTGCTCTTTCAAGTGGTGGTGGATCTATCCATTCGCTCTAATTAAATTGAGCTTTTTAATCTGGTTCTTCTAATCCAGAGTCAAGTGTGTTGGGACTCGGGATGATGTGATTTTGAAAGGGAATACTCTTGATTCGCTGAGACATTCTTATCTCCTCACAAAAAAAGAGGTTTGCGCACTATATAAGCACAATACATTCGGGTCTTTGGAGTGGGGCTGTCTTCTAAGTAAAGAAGAAAAGCAGAATGAAAAATAAACCCATTGATCCAGGTCAATATATTGTGTTATTGCAATTTCTCTTTTCTTTTTAAATAACTGAAAATAAGTTATATAAAACATGAAGTAGACCTACGTATATTCTTCAAAATGATTAAAAAAATCCATGCTATAATGTGATTGTTAAAAAAAGACTGTGGCATGAAAACATCCCTACGTCCATAGAAACATAAATACAATTATATACAGTATACGTAGAGGCAAATCTTTAAGATGAAAGCAAACTATTCATAGAAAATCTAATAAATAAGTAAACCAACAAATAAATGCCTGCCCAGGCACTGAGATGATGACCTGGTGTTGGTAATCCCAGGGTCCACCCGGCTAAAGGCAAGGCTTCCATCTCAAAACGCAGCAATCCACTGCTGCACTATATAACCTCTCAGCCGGGGGAATTCATGCGGTTTGGTCTTTAAGATCCAGATCAGGAGCAGGTCTGATAAGGCTTGTTCTAGCTGGCTATCCAGAGATAGGGGTCTTACCTATGAGTCATTTTCAGCATGATCGCCCTTATCTGTGTTGAGCTGGCCTCCCCTGGCTACTCAGGGCCTCTGTTTAACCCTGGCCCTCACATGGCTTCAGCGCCAAACACACACACACACAAAAAAAACACTCAAGCCAAAGATGCTTGTTTGTAGGGGATTAAAGGTGTGCTTTCACCCCCTGCCTCTGTTGCAGCATCCCTGTTTGGCCACAACTGTTCTGCCGCTGCGCTGCCATCACTCCCATCAACACACTGCCAGGCCACCTTCCAAGTTATATTAGCTCATTTAAACCTGTGTAAACAAGGTCATGTAAATATTAGACCGTCCGGCCATGCCAGAGCAGAGAGTACAGCTAGGTGTTCATCTGGCGTTTTTTATATGCACCGCATGTGCATCCTCCCTGTTCTTATTTTAGTTATGAGCTCTTGTTTGTGCTTTTTGTATTGGTTTAATATTTATATGTCTCACTTACACACTTTCACACATCTTCACTAGACAAAGTTGAAGATCTACAACCTCACAGCATGTGAGATTGTAGATCAGCTGGACATTTGCGTGACAATCTTGAATAAAGAAGAAGGGCATTCATTCATGAAAAAAAATAATAAAAAAAAATCACAAAATGCCAAAACATTTGGACATGCAAGGTTTCTGCAATACAGCAATGATATTAAAAGCAAAAATGTGGCGAGAAGAAAAACAGCTATGGGAGAATTGTGCTAGTTTGGATGGTACTGTGAAGAGAACAATGAATATACTTTAAGCCATCACCACTGAGGGACGAGTTCTGTCCTGAATTGGCTATAAAGGATATAAAGTAATCCACAACACATTGCATAATGGATATTTTAATCATGTCTCAAAAAAGGCTAGAGCATATTAATTAAAGTCGCAATTCATGCATAAAGAAATGGTATTTGGCAATTTGTGGCTGCAAGCTGAAATGACAAATACACCTGAGAAGATGGACGCCTTAAGTACAAGTCTGAAGAGGAAAAAATAAAAACACAAACGTTTGTTGTCCAATTCACCCTCATGTCAAGTCCTCCCATAGCCCAGACTGTGCTTCTCTTCTTCACACCCACTGTCTGCTGCTTTGTGGTTGGACAGGAAATCTTTCTGTCCATCCACAACCACTGAAATAGCGTTTTTCATTTGCTCTTTACTGTGTCGGTAAAAAAAAAGGAAACATCGCAGATGCAACATGGTGACTGGGTATATTAGGTTTATTTTTCTCAAAATGATATTTTAGCCAATTAAACAAACTAAAGCAAGGTAGAACAAGGACGGACGAAGGCAGAAAGATCCTGCTGATTAGTCAGTCAGGAACGATTCAGAAGGTGGTGAACTGAATTGTATTGCTGTTTTAATGGTTACTTCGTAGTGAAGATTGATTGATTGATTGATTGATTGATTGATTGATTGATTGATTGATTGATTACATGATTGACAGAAATGTAATCAGTACAGGTTACAGACAGTCAGACATACATGAAATCAGTACAGGGCGCAGTCAAACACAACAACCAATGGGATCACCTTGCCCTTATGTTTCCATTCAAATCCTGCAAGGGGTATTCATTCAATACAAGGGAAACGTCTGGAAATTCAAGCTTACAAAACTATGACAATTTCAAACAAGGCACACACACACACACACACAAACCCGCTTTCCAAACAAAACAGGGTTACCGTCAATATTTCAGTTGGGGCTCGAGGAGCTCAATAAGGTTAAGAGTCTAGGGCTTTGTTTCTATGGTAACAATACAAGTACTATATGTGGTGTATTTACATGTTCCTGTCGTTGTGGGGGGTAGGGAGGGGAGGGGGGGTGGACTCGTAGGAGTAGAAGTGTCCCCTAAAGGAATATCACAGGAAGATAATCATCAAGTCTTGACACCAGCATATCTCTCATGTTTGCCTATCCCAAAGTGCCAAAGCTCTGCAACACTCTCCACCACACTAATTGCCAACATTAGCAGTCCTATGCTCATCCACTGAGACACTATCACGTTTTTTTTTTCCTTCATCCCCCAGCACTTTATTAACATTTATGACAAAAAAAGCGGATTCATTATCTCACTATTTTACACTGTTGTCGTCTGTCAGAATCAACGAGGGATCTAATCTTTAGGCCTTGATATGGATAATGCCTAATTTATGCCCGGGCGTGTGATGGACTATAAATCGGGCTTAATGGAGAACACCAATTCAGCCTGCCCGACTCCATCTATTTAGAGTGATGCACACATTATGGCTCAAATAGCCTAAACGGCAGGTCCTAAATGACAGCTTGCAGTAAACAAACAGCAGCGGGGAGGGAATGGTCTGTACTTAAAGCCCAACGCGCTGCACTCTGGGGGGCTGGCGGGGGGGACCTCTCCATGGTGACAGGAGGATGTGATCAAAACAGTCCCTGCTGAAATCTATCCAGGTTACAAAACACACACATACCAGGGGCGGATCTAGCCATAGGCATGGGGGGGGGATGCCCAGACTGCCCCACCAAACATGATGGTATACAAAACATATATGCCTGTATATAAAATGATATGAAACACTACTACTGCTACCGACTAACTACAGTTGTGGCACCACTAAACCAACAGCATTTCATCATTGAAAACAGAAAACTCTCTGAGTCAAACCTTTAGCTTTATGCATGCTGCGTGTCTGTTGCAACTTCAACAACAACTGATATTATTGATGCTTTACTTGGCCAATAAAATCTTTTAACTGAAAATGGTATGGGTGCGACTTCATCGCCCGTGGTGCGAAGCGACATGGGCTTGAAGTCGCCCCATACCATTTTCTCTTGCCCCCCCCCCCAACTGGGAAATGTTACATCGGCCCCCGACACATGCACACGTACCTGCACACGTACACACACACACACGTGAGAAAGCACGCATGCACACAGCATGGGCGATGGAATACATCAACAGTTTGGCTTTTGACCCCGACATGCTAGAGTATATGTATATGCATGTGTCCCAGAATCACAAGAATAAAATAAAAGATTGCCACTGGTGTAAAAATAAAATCCCAGACTCCCTACCATCCATCCATCCATCCATCCCAGCCCCCCGCCCCTCCCCAACAGAAAAAAAAGCAAATAATAAAATAAATAAACAGAGAAATGAAACAAAAACCAACACAAAAGCAAGGAGACAAAGCCTTGGAGAGCCTTGTGTGCACAGCACACACACTCTTGCATGAATGCACACTCACACACACGCACATGCAAGTGTGTACATGTTTGTAAGACCAAGTGGGAGAAAGACACAGGGAAATGGGGCCATAAAAAAATCTGGGGAAATGACAGAGGAATGAATGGAAATATTGGGGTCATACTGATGGCCAGCGAATTGTGTTGTGAATTGAATGAAGTCATCTTTAGAAAGGCTGCTGTGTGTGTGTGTGTGCGCGTGCGCGCGCGCGCGTGTGTGTGTGTGTGTGTGTGTGTGTGTGTGTGTGTGTGTGTGTGTGTGTGTGTGTGTGTGTGTGTGTGTGTGTGTGTGTGTGTGTGTGTGTGTGTGTGTGTGTGTGTGTGTGTGTGTGTGTGTGTGTGTGTGTGTGTGTGTGTGTGTGTGTGTGTGTGTGTGTGTGTGTCCCACCCCCTCCCCACTTTATTGAGAGAATAGCCATATTAAACACCCTGTTCTCTTTGTGAAGTCAAAGTCATATCCGATGATGATTGGGTTTCGGGGGAAACGCTCCGATGGAAGGAATCGAGCCCATTGCACCCCCTCCCCAAATCACCATCTCACACCACATTGGCACACGCGGCTCACTGCCTCCCGGTTTTGGTCCAAAATTGAAGAGCTTGCACAGAGGAAAATAAATAGACGGGTTGAATGGCAATGGCCTGAGCCACTGAACCTTTTATCAGTGGGAATCTAACAGCCTGCGCCGTTTCAGAATTTCAGTTTAGCTTCCGATTACGCGACGTTCCCGGCATTTTATTCCCTACATCTCTATGCTTCATGGCCCTCAGACACTTCTCAGTAACTGCCTATTATCAAACAGTTCCACTCCACTGGCCCTGCCAATAAAACTTTTCATATCCTTATAAATGAACTCGGTCGCTTGCGTTTCTAAACATTTACACTGCACTAAACAGTTCATCTCCACACCTTGGAAATTGGCTAAATTCCCTTTTCCTTATGAATATATATAGGAGGAGATTAGAGATATGATAGCTTTTCAGATTGCTGCGCCCAGTGAAATTAGTTTAGTGAGCATTTACAGACTAAATTGGAACCATTAAATAGCGGATTGAATTGATGGCACATTCATTGTCTCTCCATCGGTATCACTGTAAAATCAATTAGCCGTCACTTTTCCATTCTCAATAAAGTATGATTGTCAGCCACGGATGAACAAAGAGGATCCTGACAGGCACTCAGCCCAGGACACCATGAGAAAACAAATTTGTGCGCATGAGGGCAGAGTCTGGCAAACGTGATCTGTAATTGCGCGAAGAAGCACAATTGTCTTCATCAAAAAGGCTAGTATACACAGTATGGGCCGTTAGTTCAAAAACGAACCGCATAAAACTGACATTGACCTCATGAAAACAAAGTTAAACAAAGAAACGCCGGATGAGCTAACATTGTGGATGAGGTTCTTATTGTATGGAGTAGCTATGGAGGTTATTGATTTTTTATTATTCAAGTGAAAACACTTGCAAGTGGTAATTTCAGATTTATACGTTTTGGAATGAATATAAAGTATTATGTATCCAATTACGACAACATTACAAATTCTGAACTAACCTGCATGAATGCAAGTAGGCACAATTGTCACCCTCAGTATTTACCACATGTACAGAATGTGTAGTTTTATGCCTGGCCTGGATGTGATGTTCAGCTGCTATACAGCATTTTATTGACCTTCCCTTCATCTTCAAGTGGAATATCATATGTTTCAAGAAACAATCTGTTTGCTAAATGCATCCAGTGACAGTCAGCTGTTCGGCTTCAGCACCAAATCAAACAGCATCATGCCTGTCAATTTGCCAGAGGCGCTGCTAAGTGTCCTCTGAGATCAAGACTTTCATCTAATTTCGCGTTCTAATGAAATCAAATAGGGTCCCTCAATATGCCTTGTTGCGATGCTTCTCCGCAATATATCCACAATGAGAATCCCGTCTCTCCAAGCAGCTGAAACGCCCTCCCCTCTCTATTTGCTGTGTATAGACTAACATATGAACATGCATATGAAATTTACCCAAGGCTGCGGCATCACATATGTCATTAAGCCATAGATGACACAATGAAACAAAGCCAGTTTTTCCATTGGACCATTTTGTCGAACTGATGGAAGGGCATAAATATTTTGCTGTATATGCCAACACCAGATTAGAACAATGCGGCCAACAGTCTGATGGGCTGCGAATATACTGCTGCTTTTAAGACCTGCCAGTAATTAGTGGCCAGGATTCCAATGAAGGACAGCAGCTAATTCCATTCATTTATTTTTTTATCAGTACTACTAGGGATTCAGCAATTTCAGCAGTTTCCTGTGGACTTTGCACAGACTCACAGCTGGGTCTCGTCAATTCCTGTATTTTTAATGCTTAAAATGTATCATATTAAAATAAATAAATAAAAATAAAAAGCCAATCAAACCAGATGGTAAACATCAAATCTGGTGCCCTTCCCCTTGCAGTTTTCATTATTATCACCATAAATTAACATTACTATTCCAGCAAACCCAAAACAATGAGATGATATTCAATTCCAATAATCGCAGAAATACCCTGTATTATAAATGAATGAATTAATTCATTTACTGCCAGAGTTTCAAATGAACGGATAAAAACTCAAGTTAAATAAATGATCATGGCTTCAAAAACAGGAAGTGAGATGTCACCGAAATAATACAAGCGCAAGTAATGGGTTCACATTATTGAAGAGCATATTATATTCTTCTAATTTCAGCAAATTAATGAATCCAGATCTTCCTACGGCAATTACTATGGTATGCATATGTCTATTGGCAGAAGATTGGTTATCTCCACAACAAAGTAAAGGGCTTTGGGATCCTCAGATGAAAGGTGATATGGAAATGCGATCCATTATATTACTGCTTCATGCGTTATCAACACTTCAGCTTCCAGCATACAGTATATACTGTATATGGACGATACATAGCACTGTCCATGCTCATCTCAGAGGTAAATACTTTGGTTTCATGAATACAAATGGTCGCTCATGATATAGGCAGGTTAAGGATTCAATCTCTAGTCTTTCTGATTCTATGGCTATTCCAGGCCCTTGGAAAAGAATGCATAGACGACGTGAATGAAGCCCAGCATGCCTTCAGATATGAGCTCAGTGTTTGGTTAGGGGGGATGGGATCATAAAGCCACTGTGTGTTTTACTATTGGTCAATAGCAGCTGCATGGACTCTCTCTCAGGTGTGGTGTGAGACAGACAGACAACGTAAAGCTCCATTTGTCACGCTGTAGAGCCGCTGTGGACTTGTACATCTGCAATTCTCAGTGTGACACCTATAGCTCAAGTATAGCTCATGCATGTCGGCCTGTCTGATTGATGAATAAATAACCCCCATCCAAAAAAAAAAGAGTTGAACTTGCAGATCTCAGAGTAGACATGATACGCGACTAAAGTGCATATCATGCTTCAGGCAAGCAGATCCACCTCAGACCAGCTGAGGAGCTACTTAACGTACAGTACAGGAAATACAGGAAGGTGAGAACAGCTTAGATGGGGTTTTCTCATGAACCTGTCTGACCTGGGAACCACGCTCTAAAGGGGGGTTGGTGGTGGTGGGGGGGGCGGGGAGGCCCGGTTTGGGCACCCCGGGGCCGTGGCGGAGAGCAGACAGCTGATGTTTGGTAGCAGGCGGACGGGCGGATGGAGGGGAGCTGCTCTGTCCACAGGTGCTGCACAGATGCATCCAAAAACGGAGGCGGCAGGCGGGCAGGCAGGCAGGCACCAGTTATCCAGGGACCACGGTGGCCCACCGGAGAGTCTCCCGACTCAGTCTCAGCTCACAGCCCCTCGCATCTGCTCAGCCATTCTCCGGGAGTAATTACACATGGCACCGGGTGTCCATGATGATGGATGCTGCGAAGTCCAACATTATTTGGCTGCGCTCTCTTTTAACCACTTAAACATCATCTACTCCGTTGACAGGATTCCCACAGGGCGCTATAGTATAGCATTTTTTTTCCTGTTACACCAAATCTCTTCACTGAAAAAAATATTATTTTAGCAGAACGTCCTCAAAATAGGGATCGGGTGCTGTATAGGGTTCAAGTGGTGGAGGTTAAACGGTTCAAAGAAGCTAATTTTGTGTGCAATTATTGTTTTTCTATTACATTTTAAAGGGTATTTTGTGTAAGTGAGGTCATGCCACCTCCTCTTTTATAGGAGGATTTTCAAGATGTTCCATTTTTCTGAGCCATTATGGAGACAAAATGAAATCTAGGAGGAAATGCTGTCCAATTGGTGTCATAATTGCCATTTGGAAAGATTCATAATTACAGGGTGCAGCTATCAGATAAAGAAATAACTGGAGATAAAAAAAGGAGTTTGGCTCGCTAATGGAAATCTGTTTGGAGAGGAATAGATTCTAATAAGTCATTTTGCCTAATAAACTATAACCGATTTAATCTCCACCTTATCAGGCCAAGATTTCACCACTTTTCCTTTTTAATTGGCTATTTTGTAATCCTGATTCCCCACAGAGCGGATGGTCTGTCTGCCTCTCCAGAGGGTTAGCCATGAAATCAGTTTGAAACACTGTGTCAATCTTATTCTGAAGTGACCATCTGGCCGGTATACAGGAGCCGGGGACCGGCGCGCAGAACCGTGGGGTCTCTGCGAGGCAATCATCGGCAGATTTACACAATGTGTTAATGCAAATTTAATAGAGACTTCCTATCGGCCCGCTTTAATCTTCCCTGCGTCCTCAATGTCAGCCTGGGCTGCTATAAAGCCTTCACCCTAGCAGGGAACTCACTGGCTGGTCATATATGTTCTGAAACAACACATTTAGCCACTGGGTTTCAGTTGCCTGGTACATTTTTTTTTTTTTTTTTTTTTTTGTAAAACACACCAACCCGTTTTAATATGCCACAGGATATTTTTACTGTTCTCTGGCTGCCTGCAGTGTTTACTGTATGTAGGCCACTGAATAGGTGACAGATTACTTAAGATTCAAACCATTACTCAGGCAGCTTCATGTAGCACACGCTTCATAGTGCGTACAGTCTGATCTGCTGAATAATGTGTGTACACAAGCTTTTTTTTTTTTCATTTTGTTAAGGGCCGTTTTGCTTTACTTAAAGACTCAAGACTTAAAGACTCAATCTCAATAGTAGTATGTCCCTTAGCTCTTGAAAAGCTGTCATCCCTGTATAGAACATCCTTTGTTTATAGAACTATTAATGTATTCAAGACATCATTCACAGAGAAAAATATTGTTCAAGCTTTTGAGGCACGGACTGACAAATCTGACAGACATAATATGGTTCTCAGACGTTATGAAATGTTGTGCAACAAAGGATGCACATTAGGGGGAAATATGACCTGGAATAACATCATCACAGCTGACACCTCTATGGTTTGTGCCATGATTCTAATTCAGTTTATACAAAATAACTGCCTCATCTGCAGTGGTTAGAAGGAGGAGGCCTCTCTCATAGCCTCGGGATGATCTTCTGGGTATGGGGGGTGGACACGCCCCCCTATCTATATTCTCCATTGAGAAATATTTCTACCCAGAGTTGGAGAGTTGTATGATGCCTCCAGGTCAGGGGCATTTTTGCCATTAGGCAAACTAGGCAGTTGCCTGGGGCGCCATGAGGGGAGGAGCGACCACCAGACATGGTATTAAAAGGATCCAGCTAATAAGCCACATATGGATTAATACATTATACTTGTCCTCTATAACTAGAATGAAGACGGGTCCCTTTGGTAAGGGGGGGCTCCAGGGAAAATCTTGCCTGCATGGGGCTCCAAATTGCTTAGAAACGCCACTGCTCGAGGTCAACCACTATAGCCCTTTCTGAACCATGTAAGCCAGTGAGTGTCTCTCCTGTCCAAGAGCGGATTCCCTCTCGAATGAGCGGTATTTGGTCTAACATGCGGAGGAGACTGTTGAATCCTGGGTTTTAGGATGCGGCTACTCCTCTTTGTTTCGGGAGAGGACATAACATGTACGGATTGAGGGTTTAAAGCAAACAGTCTCTGGGCTAGTGGAAAGTACATTTTCTGTCTCATGCAGTATAGAACTAATATTAAACAGAAATGTCACACCGATACAGCCAGGTTTTTCTCAGCTGACTATTAATTTTATGTAAACTTAACAAATATATTTCTATACTATCTCATTGAATCAGACTTTGAAGGGCTATTGAATTTAAACTTTTTAAACCCAACAGCAGCCTCTCTATACGTTGTTGTTGACTGGCGTCTCAGAGCGTTAGGCCTTTTTTCACTATATACACTCCAGATCTCTCTTCATCTAAAAACTGTGAGCTTGTCGGTCTACAATTTCCTCAGGATGTCCATCCCCGGGATCAATGGGGGGATGATCCACGTGACAGAATATGTATTATGATAACCACAAAACCATGCTTGACACTTTCACAGTGACCAGTGCCATTTATTTTGACGTCATACTCTATGGAGCTGCACCCTGGACTGGCAGCTAGTCCAGTGGCTCCAGTCAGATCTGCGGACGTGCAGAAAATTATTGTTTCCGGTCATAAAATTCTGTTCTGAATGGCCCTCAGATACAGAAATGCTATGTTTTGAAACAGAACTTTTCAATTATATCTTATGCAGTAATGCACCACATTTTTTCCATACAGAAATTGTTGACATTGAGTTTCTTCTGTTATGAGCACATTCTTTCTGTGGGACAATTGCTTTAGGAGAAGAGAACAAGTACAATGTATAATTCCATTTCTAGGCCTACATTCTCACAATCAGATGAACACTGCAGAATTCAAGGTGCCAAAAAGCAGTTAAAGTCATATATTTAAATTTTATGTGAGTACAAGTACAAAATTATTGGCATCAAAATGTACAGCTCCAAACGTATAAAATAGCTCATCACCCAAAATGGTCCATTACACAATTATATTATTGGATTGTAATTAGTAATGCATTCATGTGTCCATCACTTTAATGTTGCAGCTATAGGTGGGGATGGTTTTAATGACTTTTAAGTGCTGCTGGGTAGCTTAAGCTATAATAATATATCACCATTCATTTGATGTATGTTTTATATGAATCTATTAAATGCCTCCCATAAGTGCTTAACACATAATGCGCTTGGTATTTGCTGGGCAGCCGGTGGACCACCATTGCGGACCCCCTGGCGTTAGTATGAGTCATAGTGATGCCAGGGGGGGCCCAATGGCGGCTATGACTCAAACATAACCATAGTCAAAGAGTTCACTATGACTCAGAAACTTTAAAAAGAGGCAAATCCATTTAAAAAACATAAAGAAGTAGAGTGAGAGCAGACAACAGTGGCACACAATAATATGTTCTGACGCATTCAAAGTGTAGTCCAAAAGTGCTATTCACCTCAACATGATAGTTTTGGAGACAGTTTGCGGCGAGAGTTTGGGGGTGACTCAGACATAACCAGATATACATGTATATTTGGGTGTACAGCTACTGTACACACAAATATGGTGTGTGTGACTGTGTCATGATGACACATGCTGCCTGTGACAGCATGAAAACAGACCTAAACAAACCGAGATTTTCAAAATGCACCGATTCCAGACACAACAGAAACCACATATTATTAGATGTGTTGCTTTTGATTGATCCAGAGCCATAGAGTATAGAGAGAGTTACGACAACAAGTAGCATGATGAGGAAAAACTCAAGGAAGGTAAAAGTCATTCTAAATTACGTTTCAGCACTTGCTGGTTTAGAATCACATCACCATCACAATGGCAGCATCATACCACAAACTAATGATCTTGTTACAGTGTAAAACCATGTGAACATGATCTGTATGAAGTCAACACTCAACAGATCATAGTGTTACTATACGCCAGGGGTTTTCAACAGGTGGTCCGGGGACCACCTGTGGTCCTTGAGAGGGTTCCAGGTGGTCCCCAGGTTAAATGATGGAAAGTTGGTTAACCAGATGTAACTCTTGAGAATGTAAAAATGAAACCAAATGGACCCTTGCGGGTCCATTTGGTTTCATTTTCACACTCTCAAGAGTTAAAATATCCATCATCTGAAGCACAATTTAATTAAGAAGTTTACACTGTTTTGTTTGCAAAATAAATCCAGCTGGGAATTGTGCACAAAACCAAAAGAATTCTTTAGTTTTAGGTCTTTGGGGCTAAAACGTTATCAAATGGTGGTCCGTGGCTCAAATGCTGAATAAATGGTGGTCCCTGGTGTCAAAAAGGTTGAAAACCCCTGCTATACGCTGACAATACAAGAGTCAACAGCAGGAGACTTTATACTCCCATCACACGACAGCAAAGTACAAATCAGTCATTGTACCACATTCATCATTTTCACCCCACAACTCCTGTCTCCTGTGGTAAATGTCACAGAAATTCACAACCATCAAGTTGACAGCCATGTGAAAGAAGAGGAAACCAAGTGTCACAGAGAGAGCACCACAGCAGGGACAGGCACCACAACAGCTAGCTTTCTCAGTGTACAACCATGAGTAGCCTGCAGCACATGACCAAGCTAAACTTTAATTAAACAATTATACTTCATTAACCATAATAATTATGGTCCCACAGCAGTCTCTACTTGGTTCCCTAAATTTTCTCTTTGCTGAACACATCCATGAGCTTGTAGATTTACTATTTTTGCCAAATGTTCTGCGTATTTTTTCCAAAATGTTACGCCTATTTGAGCATGTCTGGAATAGAGACAACGGCAGGGCTCAAATGGTTAATCTCTTTAATACGAATCAATTAAAAATAGCATAATCACCACGCTGTTTTGTTTTCATATTGCAAGCCTTTTGAATTGTATCATTTTTTTATTAGCTTGGGCTTCTTGCTGGTTAGGTGCTGGTAAATTTCATCGGTCATGCTGAATTGCAAAGTAATTAAAACAGTTGGAAGTACACAGAGCGGTTTTCAAGAAAGTTCTATTGTCATATCTACATAAGACAGGGAAATTGGAATTTGTATAAACATTGGGAACAGGTAAATAAAAAAAGAAAAACTTTGATGTTATTTCAGCTTGAGTGTTTCTTAACAAAAGAAAAAGCTAAAGGGAGGGAAAAAATGAAAATCAACGATTTTTTTCCTCCCCTTCTCTTCTGTGTATTTAATTCGGTAGCCACTTTTACTCAACTTATCTCCTGCCTTCCACCATATCCAAGTGAAGGGAACAATTCCACTGAGAGAAAATATTCCTTATTCACTCAAAAGTGTGCCATGTGGCATTTGGTTATTCATCGTTGTAAACAAAATGTGATAATCTGCATTGTTTACTCTGACCTCTTCGTAGGTCGAGTCGAATGTGTTTGTAAAGTTATACTCTAACATAAATTCCATTATTTTTAATGAATACACGTCATTCAAGATCACATTCAATTGCAAACAAACACAGTGTTTGTAAAAGATAAACCATGGGGCTTATTTATAGCTCAGAAAAATGATCCTGGCATGTAAGACAAACCACTACCCTGGAGATCGTCTGTAAGTAAGTCAACATGACATGAATCATGATGGACGACATTTTAAATGGAGCACAGCTACAAACTTAACACTACCACGGGCCAAGTTAAGAGCAAACGCTTCCATCCCATGTAGTCTTGGAATAATGGAAAAGGGCCCTTACATTATTGCACATTCTACCTGGAAGCTATAGAAGAGACTGACATTAATCCCAACAGTCTGTAAAAATTGAAGCAATAAAAACCACAAGCAGTGGCATCAAATTTCTCTGTGGTGATGCTCCTGAAAAAAATATAGATCCACAGACAAACAATGATATCTATATTTGATTGTTTCAGTAAAGATTCCACGGCTCTCTCTGCGCTCCCTTTGTTGTACATGAGAGACATTACACCAGTGGCAGAAATATGACCTCATTTGCTGAGGAGAAGAAATTTAATTAACAAGGCAAACAGTGTCTGCCTGCCACTGTGTCTCAGCAGAGACTCCAGGAGATAACCGTTACCTTTCAGAACAACCTTTTACAGACAGGTTGCTTTCTCCAGACAGCGACGCCACAAGCCCCCGGTCTGACACAGAGGCCAAAACCACTGTCTGGGATGTTAAATATCTGCATGCAGGTTTGCTCTGACAATGTACTTCCATTTCTACAACAGAAAAGCATACAGCATGCCGAGGATTTTAGGATCAAACTCAATTCAGCTACCGGTATGCAAGCTGTATATCCAACATCAGAATACAGACATCTGACTAAATATCAGGGGTTTTCAACCTTTTCCCAGCCTTGACTTGGGAGTCTTCCACAAATTATGAAAATGATCAACATTTTAACTCTTGAGAGTGTAAACATGAAACCAAATGGACGCGCAAGGGTCACAATTTGCCAATGTTTGCTTCTCTTGAGGAGCCCAAGGTAAAGCTACAGCTTATAGACCAAGGAAATGGGATGTTTGATTGAATTAATGGTCAACCACTGATATTTGCTAATGGCCATTGTAACATCTTTTATGCTTTTATAATGTGTTAACAGCTTACAGTTACATCTCTTTGTAAAAAAAAAAAAAAAAACAATACCTCTGCAAGGCAAGCCATGCAGTAATAGCGCTGGTGCTCTATTACCCATGGTGCCATTATAGCTTATGATTATTATTCTGAATAGCACAACGCTCGCCTCAAAACAGTCGCCTTGGGCGTAGAGCGGCGTAACTGTTCTGAGTGCTTGGTGGGTCCTATTCCTAAACATAACCTCAGTAAACTATATGCCTACACAGATAAACGTAACCTCAGTAAAACGCTGCCAAACTCTATTCCTAAACATACGTAGGCCTAAAGTAAAGTATAAGTCTTGCCGAGCCATGAGGCCTATAGGACAGTGGTTTTCAACTAGTGGTCCGGGGACCACCAGTGGCCCTTGAGATGGTTTCAGGTGGCCCCCAGCTAAGTTATTCAACCAGATGCAACTCTTTGAGAGCGTAAAAATTAGAATATTCATCATCTCAATTAGCCCCAAGTTTATACAACTAGAAGATTAACAGTCATTTTGATCTGTATGTTTGGCTGTTTTGTTTCTCAAATTCAGCCTGATATTGTGGACAAAATCAAAGGAAATCTTTAGTTTTGCGGTCTGTGGGGCTAAAATTTCCTCAAATGGTGGTCCGTGACTCAAATGCTGAATAAATAGTGGGCCCTGGTATCAAAAAGGTTTTAAGCCCCCTGCTATAGGGCAGGACCCCATCTCCGGTTACTGTAGCGTGAGGCAGCTTGATGTACGACTATACACCCCCTGGACATGACACTATGGCGTGTCGCAGAGAACTTGTGCCCAAATTCCAACCTTTGATGCTGAGTGCCAAGCTAGGGAGGCACTGGGTCTCAATTTTCATGGTCTTTGGTACGACCCGGCCTGGCCGGAGATCAAACCAAGACCTCCGAGTGCCAAGTTAGACCCTCACAAGGCCACTAACCCCAAGAAAAAACCCAGGAAAACTATATGCCTAACCCTAAACCCATTTCTAACCTTGTTTTCAGTAAAACAAATACAAGAATACCAGAACCTCCACACCAAGTGGGTGGCTGGAAAAGAAGTGTTTTAAAGACGGCCATTCCGGTTAGCTCTATTCCTCCGTCCATTAACTTTGTGCAAAGAGACTTATGAAACCTTTACATTATATAATGGGCATGGTGGAGAGTATTGAGTGTTCTACCATCATATTTGCCATGAAGAAGAAAATCCTGCATGTGCATATATGCACATATAAGTTATGCATATATGCCCTACCACATACTGTCAGTTTCATCATGAGATCATAAAAACTAATAAAATCAAGTATGTACAGTATGTACTGCTCCCTCTTCCAGCAGCAGCAGATCTAGTATTTTCAGTCAGAAAATAATAATAATAGACTACTAGACCACTAAGTTTGACAATACTTTTTCCCCCTCCACAAATGTTGACATACCATGACAGGCACATATTAGCCTCTGTGAAATTCAATATATCTAAAGTGAGCTGCATCCAAACTTGAGCAAAACAATTTTAAGCCTAATTTGGTGTGAGACATGACTGGCCCAGTGGCAGTGTGCAACTCAGCCAATTACGATAAGGATTAAGCACATGCAATCAAAAGATAGAACAAGATAACGTGCAAAAGATACATTTGGAACGCAAGCAATTAATTTGAGAAGCATGGCACCCCGGTTGTTAAAGATGAGGCAGGCGATGGCGCCGCTCTAACGCTCCGCCATCATTATTGATGGCAACAGATTACCAGTTTCTCTGCGTACCGTGCGAGTTGGCTAAAGACGACGCAGGAAAAAACGCTGTCATGCGATTGGAAGGGGCCAGACGGCACTGTCAGGGAGTCCGCTGCGTTCATTTGGTGGCTGCTGTCTGTAACTCATGTGCCTAGTGAACCCGGGAGGCAGAAAATGACTGAGTTCACAAGTTGATTAATGAGTCTACTGCCACTACTTGTCAAAATCTGACGCTCGATTGTTAAGCTTTAACCCTTTTTCTTTCTTCGTTTTACAGAGAAAAAAAAACGCATCTTTAGATTTATCTTCAGAACAGTTCATGTGGGCAAATAAAGTCAAATTGATGCTAAACATACAGGAGTTATTTTTTCCCCCGGTGGTATATAAATAAGGGTTAATGAAATACATAAGTATGTCGTATCAAGCACGTAAGAGTGCGCGTGGATTCAGCCCGCCAGCTGCATTACTTTGATCTTGACAAGCTATTGCGAAAACATTATGACAGATCTGTGAAGGGGCCATTCGCGGTGTGGTGGAAGTGGTTTCGGTGATGTAGGAGAGAAGATAACATATGCTTAATCTGTTTGCCTGCTAACTGTCCAACTGTTAGGAGAGATGATGAGATTAATTAGGAGCAGGATTGCTACTGAGGGAGAGATGAGACTGTCATCAGACAGTAGGTGTTGAGTAATGATGGCTGCCACGTCTCCGCCATCAGTAACGCTTAATTTATGCCCCGTCGCACGGCAGTGTCGCGGGCCAAACACAGCAGATATGCAAGCTCAACGCGTAAGCGTACGCGACGCGCGGTGAGGCTTTGTAGATCTGATGTTTTAGATGCACTGACACCATCGTGCGGAGAATTAAAGCTCAGTGCTGTCTCTACTGCTTTAACTCTGACCCAATTAGAGCCCCAGGTAAACAGGCTCCTGTTGTGGTCACAGATACTCCCCCACCCCCACCCCGCCTCCCCCCGAGGGTTGTCGGTGAAATGAAGCTGTACGTTTTATCTGTACATCATGGTTGGAAAAGTCAACTTGACAGAACACGGGGGCACTTGATAAACAGTCTATCTAGGGCACACACTGTATAGCGGCGTCTCTCGGGGGGGAACAGTCAAAACCCAAGACATTACAGGGAAACCCAAAGCAAATTATCCCGACATGGATGAAACAATAGCAAATTGGACAAATGATATAATTTGAGTCGTATAGGCCCCAGCAGAGTCTGCTTGTTTCCTGCACTCTGAGGGATTTCGAAATAAGAATAGTTTCTCTTTTTTTTATGGTAAAGGGTCAGGAAACGGAGTCACTCCCTGCATGTTTTCCACACACTGCGAGGATGTTTTTGCCGTCCCACTGAAACATCCTGGCAGCAAACGCATTCATTATTTTGTTCCTGTGTTTTTTTTGTTCGGTGCTTCATACGTGCAGGAATCCTGGTTCCATTATTCAACAGAGTCTCCTTTGCTCTTCAAAAAAGATATACAGGAATATTTGAGAGACTGTTCAAGCCGTTGTTGCCAAACCAAGCGCCATGAAGGCCCGGTTTTGTTTTCCACACACTATAAATCACCTGCTATGTGTCAGAGCTGCTTGCCAACATTACCGATGCTACTGTATAGCAATCAACTGATCTGGTACATACTGTACATGTATATACTGTTTCTTAGAGCTTCATGGGCAAGATATTACCCCTCAAACATCTGCTGAACAGAACAGCAAAAACCTCCACCTGAAAAATATGCTTAAGTGCTCAGATTTCAGATAACACCAAACCAGTCTATTTCTCCTTGTCCAACTAGGCTAATTAGACGTGATTAACCATGGGGGGATAGGACTGATGCAAATTGGACGGTGTGGATGACTTTCCACTTAAAAATCAATTACATTTTTGGTCCCAGGAACAAAGGTGTTAAATAAGTTCAGGAGGACAAAGGTCTCCACAGGATTTAAAACTCTCCAAGAGGGTGTGTGTGTGTGTGTGTGTGTGTGTGTGTGTGTGTGTGTGTGTGTGTGTGTGTGTGTGTGTGTGTGTGTGTGTGTGTGCATGGCTGCTTGGCAGGAGGGGTTGTAGGTTGGGGAAATCTTAGTCTAGACTGAGTGGGCACTTTTCAGCAGGAGGGGAGGCACAGTCGGCCATTAATCACCCACCACTGACACCGAAAACCTTCTGCCCCTCATAAGGACAAAATAACCTCTAACAATGAGGGGGACCGCGGAAACTAAGTGGCCAGAGACAATGGGATATTGGGTGGTAGTTTATGTTCCCCTCATAAGCAGCCCAGCCAGCCTCAGAGGATGGAATTGCCATCGGATGCAGGTCCCTGCCCGCATGCAGCAGCAGGGGAGGGACATTACGCTGGTCAGCAGCAGCAGCAATGAAGCGGCCTAAAGATTCAAAGTGCACAGGGAAGAACATGCACCGTTTCTCACATTTAACTGACCCCCGTATAGTAGCGTCGTTATATACACATTTAGGACCAGCTAGGGGATGGGGCGGGGGGAAACAGAACAATGTTATTGTAAAGAGGAGAAAAAGCGTATGAAGGCTCTGAGGAGGATAACGACATGAGAAAATGTTGAAGCATTCAACTTGGACTGTAGTCTGTACTAGTATAGGAAGCATTCACAAAGATGGGTTAGAACTACAGTACTGTATGAGAATGGATTATTATGATTTATTGCTAAGGCAGTGGTTTTCAACCAGTGGTCTGGGGACCACCAGAGGGTTCCAGGTGGTTCCCAGCTAAGTTGGTTAACCAGATGGAAAGTTGATTAGCCAGATGAGAGGGTTGGTTAGCCAGATGAGAGTGTAAAAATGAAACTAAATGGACCCTTGCGGGTCCATTTGGTTTCATGTTTACACTCTTAAGAGTTAAAATATCCATCGTCTAAATTAGCACCACTTAATTAAGAAGTCTACGGTACATGAGAATGTAGAAGAAATGGCCATTGTGATTTACTACTATATTTATGTTTGCCTGTTTTGTCTCCGAAAATGCAGCCTGGAATTGTGGAAAGAACCAAAAGAAATCTTTAGTTTTGGGGTCTGTGGGGTGAAAATGTCCTTATAATGTGGTCCAGCTGTGGCTCAAATGCTGAATAAATAGTGGGCCCTAGTATCAAAAAGGTTGAAAACCACTTCTATAGAGATGCACAGTGACGTCACCAGCCCTGTTCCACTAGTGGATTCCTCATTCATTTTTCTCATAGACTTTTCAAAAATGGTTAATAAAAACACGATTGCGCCGCGGCCAAAGCCAACTCGGGTCGTGAAAAATCATGACAACAAACACAAAATCGTCATATAATATATAATTAGGAAGAAGTAGAAAACAGCATGATACAAGACTTTTTGTTTCGTTTTTCATCTTAGAAATTATTTTATTGTCCCAAAAGTTTGTGTGTGTCATCATGATTCGTCACGACTCGAGTTGGCTTTGTCCGTGGCGTAATCGTCTTGATATAAATTATTTTCAAAAAGTCTATGAGAAAAATGAATGGGGAAAAGACTTCCGGAACAGGGGCGGTGACGTCACTGCGCATCTCTATAGGGAAACGTCAGTAAAGGATGTGTGTCGGTCCTTTCTGGCTGTAGGCCTACACACGTGTACATGGTGTGTTGTCATTACAGATTGGAGCCGGGGCTTTCTAACGTTCTCTGTGAAAGACTTTCATTTACATTCACAAGCTCTCCAGGGTAATGGAAGCAACTTCTGAACTCCGTGAGAGAGAGAGAGAGTGAGAGAGTCTCTCCTTTAAAGCGCTGCGTGATAAAGCGCTTTATTTCATTAGTTCCCACTGTATCTGCAAGTATGTCACAGCAGAATGACACAGGAGAGCTGCCAGATTAAAAAAAGGAATAAAACTAAACGGGACCTTTAGCAATAACAGGCATTTGCATCACGGTTCTCAAGAAGCCCTGAAGCTGATTGATTAATAGAGACAGGGCATGCCAAGCCATATCAGGCCCCCTGCTCAGGTTAAGTGGTGCTAAGATTGTTTTATATAGTCTGTGATTAGAGGATGAAGCTGGAGGAGTTTGATCTTTCAGAGTTCCTGACCTCCTAATCACATGGGGACGTTTCGATCCAACCTGCTCACAGCAACTTCAATCAGACACACTCTTTAGAGGTGGGAACCGCCGGCGGGAAATAAACTTCCTCATATCACGTCAATAAACTGGTCTGGAAGGAAGGTCTCTCTCTGCAGCATGATACATGTTTCATACAGTGGGTAAAAAAATAATAAATAATCACACTCGGGTGAAGTGAGGGGCACCCATGCATGTGGCTGCCACATGACGTTCGGGGCATGCCAATTTCTTTTGCTGCTATAGTATAGTTCCTTCCCTGATGTTGAAGGAACTCTAGCAGCTAAATGAAAATGGAGAAATGAAAATGGCCAGATTTATTAGAGCTCTAGATTTGCACTCAGTAGAGCGGCAACCTTGTGTAGCCATGGTCTACTTTTGTGTGAGCAGAGCAAGCAAGCAACCAACCAGAGAGCAAGTCCCCGACAGCTCCAGGAGATAATACTCATGACAACACTAAAGGCATACTGTAACTTTTCCATATTGACTGGTGGTCACTGCCGATACTGTAGTTTTTAAGTCACATTCTGATTGGTCCTTGTTATGAAGGACCAATCAGATCATGTGTGCACGGATGTCATTTTCCCGAGAACCATGGGAACCACAGTACCCTGTCACTTTTCTACAGAAAACATATTTAACAGGCTTTTAAGACTGCCAGGGAATGGCTTATATTATGACAAATATGCCAGTCATAACGGATATAAAATTTAAGATTTGTTTTAATGAAAAAGTTACCTACCATCCCTTATATACAGTACATCACCTTTGCATCATCACCTAAACCAGCCAATCGGAGAGTACTTCAAGAGACGGTCGACAACTGCCGACCGATGGTCAACAACCCCAAAAGGATCGCCTTACTTGCGCTCGCCCTGCTCACCTAAGTAATATTTACCGACATCAAAATCACGTTGGACGAACCCGATGTAATGCTTAAAGTGTATGTAACAATAAAGACCACATAAGAGCCTTAGCATGCTGGTAGGTCAATACACACTTAAAGGGTGATGAAACTCGCCTTTCATTCTCTCTCGGCTCACCCCAATGAAAACGGGGTCTAATAACAGCAGGGCTCCGATGTGTGCTATGTATGACTCCAGATTTCGCTAGGTTTCAGCCTGATCGAGGACTTCCATTATACAATTAAAGTTAAATATTTAGTACCAAACGTATGTGAAGAGTATTCAGTGACAGTAGTCTATACCTCCTTGTCCTTAATATTGGCAGAGTGCACAATAAACATGGCACTAATCAGTGCAGCGGTGGGGATTAAACCCTGGAAAAAAACACAAAGCACAGACCTTCTACTCGACGTGTCGCCCCCCTACAGAGACAAGCCGTTTAAATGCAGTGAAATGGGCATTGAGAGAGCAGCAGAGGAGAGGAGAGTGTAGGAGAGAAGTCAAAAGGACTATATAAATTATATATGCGACCTCTTCACTTAAAGGGGAATTTCACCCATTTTCAACATTTTACCATGTCATTTAATATACCTTAGAGATGTTGTGTGGATATTATAAAAAGCCCCCCCCCATTCTGTGTTTTCTAAAAATGGAGGTCTGAAAAAAAATCATTAACATGGTGCAACACAACTTGATGATGTCATCAAATTGTGTTGCACCATGTTAATGATTTTTCTTTTAGGATCCATTTTCCTGAGAGTGCACGAATGGAACCAAATGGACCTGCTAGAGTCCATTAGGTTCACATTTGTATGCTCTCAGGAAAATTTAGAAAATAGGAGGCATTCCCCTTTAATCTGGCTCGTAGGTGAATAACAGAACTCTAATATATTATTGATTTCTGTTGCTACTATTCCATGCAAGCAAAGATAACCTGATTGAATCACGTCTATTTTAATGACTATTATAATGCATTTTTTTTTGTTCATACAGTAAGTATCAAGTCCTGGCACTTTGGCATGGGGGGGCAGATCAATGTGGAATTAATTTTGTACTGGCCATTTAGGGAGCATCATGTCTTCAGTGTACAGGGTTTGAGTTCAAATCAACATATGAAATGTCAGAACAGGTCAGCTTAATATATGGACATCTAAGTGTCATTCTCTTGAGTGTACAGGGTTTGATGGGGGCTGGGTTTTCTCTGGGTTCGGCTGAACTAATAACTTTGGGACAGGCCCATCTAGAGTTTGAATAGACAGGTGTGGTGTTGGGGCCTGTTGACTGCTGTCGCCCAGGTGGATGCAGATGCATGACCTCAACCTTTAAGGTCTATTACCGTCTTACCAATAGAGCAAAGGTAGGCAATTATTTTTCCCAAGGGGCCAAATGAGAGATGACATAAAATATTGTGGAGGGCCAAGACTTTTGACATTTTAGCCCCAAGCCCCAAATGGACCCCATTTGGTTTCATTTTTACGCTCAAGTTTAAAACCCTTCCACGGACCGGTCAGAGTCAGCCAAAGGGATCGCATTTCGCCCCCGGGCCGCACAATACCCAGGTATGCGATAGAGTATACTGACATTCAATTCAAAACAGGGAAACAATGGGGACCGCTGCTTCGTAAATGCTCTCCACTACTGCGCAGTGACACCTCCCTCGATTTGTAACTTTGAAACTCACATGGTAGTTTTTGGCACAAATCATCAAATCTATAATTATAAAGAAATAAAGTGAGAATTTCCAAGCCAAGGCAGACAACACATTTTCTTAAGACCATAGTGCTGTGGGAAACGTTGGATTCACTCCCTAATAAGTGATAAGACCTGAGGGGGATATCATACTACAAATGCCAGTCATCAGCCAGTAGTTCTCACACTTTCACAGTTATTTCAAAAATGGCAGTTCGAACAAGCTCACAGTGAGCCTGTACAACAGCAATTTCTGTAATTAAAGTTTTTTTTTTTTTTTTTTTTTTTTTTTTTAGTAGAAAGACATCGAATGTTGAATATAACACCATCTAAAATGACAGGCTTGAATTACAGATTTTAATGGGCTAAAGAGCTGTTACTCTATGTACCAAAGTGAACTAACAAGTTGATCATGGAATACCACCGTTTTGTATAGTTCATCAAACTCAAACTCTCTGGAGTGAACACAATTATCTTCATCATCAAAAGCAATTATGGATGCACAGAACTATTGTCCTATTGTCCCTTGCGCCGATAACACACAATTAACATCACAAAGGAGCTAGGGAATAATGGAGCTGCCCAGCTGGTGTAAAAGGGACATGACAATACGTGTGACAAGCCGCAGTCAGATGTTAGGCACACACAAACACACACACACAAAAACATGCTTCATCCCATTCAGACGTGAATACGTAGAGTCAAATAAAACATGATCTTCTATGACAGTAAACACAGACATAATGCAGACATGATGTAGGGAATATCTGACGCACCTGACAACATAATACCAATGACTGAACGCCAGTATTCATAAACATTATTCTTATAATGCCTGGAGGGACAGGGACAGTTCATTAAGTTTTAATTAACATTCGCTACTGTCTGTCAGTGCCAGAATCAGAGCCAGGAGAGAAGAGTTTCTCTTGACGTCTAATCTGAGATATTACAATGTCAAGAAAATATCTGGAAGATATTTTTTTCAGGGGTCAAGGCATTTTAAAATGTGTCCCTGTTTGAAACTCATCTGTTTTTTATTTTTATTTTACTACAGCCTATAGCAAGTCAACAATCACTTAGCAGTCAGGATTATTTAGACATTTTACATACGTTGTGTTTGAATTATGTTTGGCACGTTTTTGAATGCCATGCTGAATTCCATGTGATGTTCACCACCTCCAACTCCATTATTTAGCCTGTATCTTATTTTTGTATTATCTCAAGAAAAAATATATACTAAGCAGTACAATAAAGAGACACAAATCTGTGAGAGGACCCCTCAGATTATTAATTGAATATGAAGGATCCCAAAGGAAACAAGCCAGTGTTTTCTTGGGATATAAATCGTACGTACTATTGAACCATACTTTACAAACTGACTGTAAAGACTCCCATGCTCTGGCATGGGCGTAGAAATCAAAATTAAAAGTACATGATAAAACGATTTTTCTCTTTGCCACAATAAAGTGTTTATCAGTTGTGCCAGTTGAAGGCGATAGAGGCAACTTTAGTGCCTACAAACACTGTTTGTAAACAGATTTGTTTAAAAACAGAATCTAACTCCACCTCACCTCCACTCTATTGGCTCAATATGAATCTGCTGGAGACAGCTGTGCTGTGATTGGCTAAAATGCTGCCTCATCCCACACAACTTGCCCCCCCGCCTCACAAATTAGCACCGTCTTTCCAGAGCCTGACGAATGTTTTGTTTTCATGATTTGTTGACAACAACAAAGTTCTGGACCGTCTGCAGGACAAAGCAAGTGTCTGTCTGCAGGGAAACAGCTGCAAGTAGAACCAACGTAGAGGGGGAAAAGGCAAAAAATATAGCTATATATCCATTTATATTTTTGGCTAAAAGTTGCTTCTACTCCCTTTAAATCCTTTGTTATGAGTAAGGCAGACCATTATTTTTATCCTTGAACAGTCGCTGATTAATTTATTATTGATTTAAAATTTATTTAAAGCTAAAGTAACATTATATAGCATTAAGTTTGCATACAGTAAAGTACATTGACATAATCTGAAGCCCACCATGTTTGTATATACTCACATGATGTCTACATGAAGTAACAAGCGTTCAATGGATCTGAAAAGTACATTTCCAAATTACTGTCAGTGCAAAGTTCCAGCCACCATGATGGTAAGACATCGGAGATTACAGTCTTGGCTTTGCAACAAAGTTGATTATGTTCACAATGCTAATTAAACTGTTCTGTTGGCATAACACAATGTTTGGTGCAGTACCAATGTACCAAAATCATCACGATCCGAGCATACCTTGGGACGGCATTACCTCAAGGGTACAGGGAATGAACACTAGATGCGCAAGAGATAAAATGAGCTGAATAAATAGCAGGTTGTTGATGAAATAATACCAGATTGCCGTAAATCTACAGTATATCACCTATTTAATAGAAGGTGGGAGAATTGGCAGCGTGGGTCCCGCCGCAAAAATGCAACAATTGTCTGTGTGATTCATGCTTGCTAGCAGATTCGTGACGTGTCTCGTGTTGAGGTACTGTAGCTGAAGCCAATCTTTTTCATGCTGTAATTGTAAGTCATACTGTAACTTTTTCAGTCACCCAAAAGTTGCTATTGATATGTTTCAGTGGTATCATTTTCAACAAAATCAACACATTTTGACACAGTTGTCTAAACAACTTTTGGCGTCATTGTAAATGTATTCAAAAATGTATTTATGCATAAGTAAATAGATAACATTTCTGAGAACGCTGTTGCTTACCAGCATATCCTATTTGCCAACACAATTTGCTTTGAAGTGTTACTTTATTGATTTTATGTTTGAACTGAATTATGTGAATTGTAGCTATACTGTAGTAGACCATATAGGCAGACCAGAACTAGGTGTCACCAAACCAAAAAGACTGCTAATGTATTTTAATTTACGCAGTATTACTGGTACTTTAATGCTACCTTTATCTAAAGCCCAGATTTGTTCCACCTTTCAGTGTCCACTGTCCACTTTAATGCCCCTTTGACACAATATTATAAAACGTTCCAATGTAAAAATGACTGGACCAAAATGTAATAATCTATTCATAGACTTGGGAGTAATTCATTCATCAATTGCAGTTTGCCAGTGGTTAATGCCTTCTGGTCTAAAGTATATTATTTATTTTTTTCAAATTGTCATATATTTAATGCAACAACTTATCATAAAGAGATTAAACCCTAATCCTACTACCACAACACTGCACCTAACATTAACACATTTTCTGTAGGAAATCGACTTAAAGGTCCCTTAGGTCTCCCATTTAATGCATTCGATGGATTAAAAAAAACATATTACACAAACCTTTAAACAAGGAAAGAAGTGTGGTCATAATTTTGAGGCCCAAATCTGACATGCATCTACAGTATATTAAGGTTGAGTCAATATAGGCCTATATACTCTTCATAGACTACTTATGATGCTACAGTACATCCTGCATGTGCATTTGACTTATACAATTAGACTTGTTTCTACACTGCACAAAAGCATGCCAGTTCTCAGGCTCTATATTTCCCTTAAGAAATGTACTGTGTTTGTCTCTGTAAAACTACAAACAGCACAATGAGAGAGAAATAAAAGACAGGGAGGATATACTGTCTGTAACACTGACTGTAGCGGGAGAGTTGCTGCTGCACTTTATTGTTGTTTGATATTTAACTTTGTCGTTCAGATGCCATCATCACGCCAGTATTTGTCGTACTGTACTTGTATGAAACGAGATAGCCTGTCAGACGACAGCTTGCCGTCTCCTATTCTTACGTTCCAATCTTCTGTCAAACCCAGGCCAGAAGTGATAAACATGTCAAAATAGACAGATCGCATAACACACGCACTGCACTTGCACTCATCTCCCTACAGCTAATACTCCTGTTGGATACGTTCCCTAAACCGGAGTGAACCACTCCACCACGTCCACTCCTTCCCTTCACCAGAGACACTCTGAGAATCCCTGGCAGCTCATTTATCAGGGGAGATCCTCGCAGCACTATTCCTTCTCCCTTTTCAATGCGCAGGGTAAGTATTTTAATTAGTTGGCTAATTGTCTAAGTAATTGGAAGACAACTTAGCTCAAAGAGTAATCAATCTCTACAGGGCTGTGTTCTATCACATCAAAGGATCTGTAATTAACACTGCTAACCATGGGATGGTCTTTGACTGAGCTCGATAGCACGGGGGCGTATGATCACAGATAACACTAGGTTGAGGAGATGGATCCGGGAAGGAGGGCCCTCCAGTGAGTGGGAATAAAAGGGTTATCATTTAGACACAACAAACCCTACTCTGAGACTGAGACCCGAACACACGTTGCAGACAGGAGCCCTCCTGCTATCCTCGTATACACTGACCAACCATGATGCAAGCGTTGCACTCGCTAAACAAAGCAGACAAAGGCAGTGGTTATTAAAGTGTCTGTGTGTGTGTGTATTCGTGTGTGTGCGTGTGTGTATCAGTGAGTAAGTATGTGTAGGCGTGCATGTGAGCTTGTCTCTGTGTGCTGCGAGTTGCATAAATTTGGTCTAATTCTGCTATTGTAAATAAAATAAAAAGAAAAATCAATATGAACATATTAGCATGGATCCTAAATGGTGAATTCCTTAAGGAGGGGGGAAAAAACTCCCACTTGAGTATCTGCTTGGTGTGTTTTTTTAACAGTAGAATGGCAATTCCATCGTACGCCTTCATATATCCAGTATCAATTTCACTTTGAGGCAACCCAAGCATTAAGAAATTATACGTTTGGGATGAACGAGACTAATCATGCCTCAAATTCCATCCATTTGAGGCATTTTAATTTCCCCATTGTAGAAAACAAGATGTATAATGAACAATTATACAAAAAGTCAATTTCAGTGCTATGCAGAAGACTTAATTAAAATTACTAATGAAAAAACAGTCTGGAGGTTTACTCATCAATCTCAAAATGAGCACATGCTTTGTTTCGTGGGAAGGTAATGAAAATGACCTGAATGGCAGCACGCGGCATTTTTTTTTTGTTTACAAACAGTCATTATGAATGAGATTAGCCAGCTAAAACCCATATTGTTGTTCATTTTGAAAAGAATGTGGCATAATTGGCTAAATTGCAGAAAGATACCGCAGCCAGAGATCAATACCATTACATTATTTTGAGACATGTGTATCCCACTATCAATTAACCAATGTGTTCAAGATGCAGAAATGAATGTCATGCTTGTGGCAACAGCCTAAAATGGATAATTATGATGAAACATCATCCGGTGCAGAGCAGCTATTGGAAGACGTTGCTATTCCCCGCGGTGGTTCCCTCCCCCCTCTGGCCCTATACGCTCCCTGCCGCAAGGCACTTCTCACTGCGCCACTGACAGATTGACAAATAAGGTTAATAAGTACTTTCCACCCCTCCTAAAGGCTAATCAAATATTAATCCTTGAGGTGTGGTCAGCAGAAAAGAAAAAAAAAAAACAACAACAAACAATTGGTAGAGGGAAATTGATCGAATTGATTCCCTCTCGTGTAATGTAGAGGCCAGTGGGCTGGGGGGGTTGAACGGGTGGGAACTGTGTAGAATTCTCTCAGGCTGAAAAGGGGGCAAATATTTGGGGAACACCGACACCTGCTTAAAGCGCAAATAACATACATCCATAAAATTGTTTTTTTATACTTAATATCATATAGCAAATGTCCCTCAAACGTATTTCTAATAGTTTGATCCTCAATGTATCATCGCTGCTATAACCGTTCCTTGTCATTTCTTTATGGACAGTTACTGTATGCTACAGTACTACAATGTCCTGAGGTGGCCAGCTTGGAAAATCAACAATATTGGACATTGTAAACAAACTAGAAATGCAATTTTGGAAGTGAAGACTGAAGAAGAGGTTGGATTATATAAAGTATACCATGCATTGATGACATCAATATGAAGCCAAAATCAAAACAGCTGTTCCTGAGAGCAATTTCCATTAAAGCTCCTACATGGTATGAAATTCTGATTTTTCAAACTTATTTGTGGGGATACAAAACACACACAGGAGCAAAAAACACACAAAATAAATAAATAATTGAATGAATGGATGAATGAATGGATGGATGAGTTGAATTTCATGTTATTCCCCTCTAAAGCTTTTCAAGTGCATAATATTACACATACATCCTAGTCGGTCGCCCATACCCCTGACGTTGAGGCTTGAATTTGGCATTGTTATGAGACAGACTGACATTCCCACCCATGGCATTTCCCCCTGTCACTCTCCTTTGTGTTCTACTTAATAAAGCGGAATTGCCCTTGAGAAATGTGTTATTTATTATTTATTTTAGTTATTGTTTTGGTTATGTATTGTTTTATTTAATATAAGGGTTGACCATAGAAATACAAATGAAAGCAGTGACCCATTGAAATGTCTATACTAGTATCAAGGGACCAGGAGAGAAGTGAAATAACCGTCTAGATAGAACACATGACACTTTCTGCTTGCGAGGAACTTAACACTTCAAGACAAGACAAACTATTAGCGACGAATTTATGTTTCATATTAACATTTTTTATTTTCTGCCCACGCTGGTTTTCCACAAAATCAGAAGCCTCAGGACATTTCCGGGCCTAGTGGACCATAGGGGGAGAGCCACTACTCGTGTACTGATAGGGCAAAATTGGATCCGGCGAGAATGCAAAGAAGCTTATCACCCAACACTTCCAGGCACTGCTCTCCGCTAGAGCATATGTCAACATCATTTATTAGATGTGGCCAGGGACTAAATTATGTATGATCACAAAACGAGGGGAAAAAATAGGGAAAATAGGATCTCACGCAGCAGGTGGATGGAATAATATTTGAGAGAGAATATGAAATTGTTAATAGAAGCCCTTACGGGAGAATATTTGTTAACATGAGCCAGGGAAGTCATTTGTAATACTTCCATAATTAATCATATGGGGGCATATTAAATTATATATAATGTATATGATATATAGTAAGTGCACTTAAGTGAATGTTTGCTTTTGTTATTTCTTTCTGTTTTTGAGAAGGCGGCTGCCGGTGATCAACTCTGTCTACGCGTTGATTATGTCGAGGACTTCTACAAATAGCATTTTCGACTAATGCACAGAGATACAAGCGGTATACGTATATCACGTATTTTTGAAATTGCATCCTGCGCAAATTGCATTTCAGAAATAGCATGTGGCATTTTGAAACCTGTTAGCAGCAGTGTATTTGCTTCAGTCTATCCAAACATATACTAAGTAGCTTTAATATTGCCAGATGAGCAATCTCTCAACCAAAATACTCTTTGGAGATACTGTGTAATTGACTCCACATCTAACAGTATGGAACAAATCCCCCTAGCAGAGGGAGATGACAAATTGCATTAAAAACACTCAATTGGGCCAGGATTGGATAGAAGCTCATGTTCCTCTTTATCCCATTAAACATGAAACAGTTTAATCTCTGAAACTTGCTGACACAGGGGGAAATGCTTAAGCATGCGGCATGTATTTGATTTCTTAAAAAAAAAAAGAAGGGGAAGGGAAAAAACCCTAAATCAAGGTACATCCACGTGGCCTCTGAACTACAGTGCACCACTGTGGCAAGAATAATGGCAAACGCATCCAATCTGGACAAAAGCACTGACATCTCCGCTTGTCCTCGCTTCAAAATAACACGGCATCAACATCACGTCGTCTATATGGCAATGCTGAAGATACTGACGCACACATGCTAGGATTCTGCCGTGTATCACTTGTTTCAGACCCTCTCTCAGAGTGGAACATGAAAGAGACTCAAACTGTCAAATCATCCAACTTTCGTCTTCAATGGCTTACCCGATTTGAACATGTTCCGCTTCTTTTCATGACATGTAAACAGGTTTTGACATGGGTCTAGTTAAATGTGTAAGACACGCTGAAGAGAAAGAGAGGGGGGAAAAAAAAAACAGGAGAGAGAAATGCCGGTGCAAAACCAAACCTGTCAACACTCAGTATACCTGCTTTAAATCTGTTCCCCATTTCAGGCAATCTGTGGGAACCAGGCCTGTGGAGTATATAATCCTGTTTTCATCCGCACCACACCCCCCCTACCACCACACCACCTCACCCTCTACTCTGTATCACACTTTCAATTCCACTTGCTTGGCCCTTTGTGTGATTTTCATTTGATCTTGCCTTTAAAATTCAAAATCTATTCGTTTTTTTCCCTTCTTCTTCTTCTTTTGATTCATGCTGTTGCCGTGAAGCCCTATTTATGCCTTATGTTTGGAATTGCAAATCAAGTGTGTGTGATTTCAGGGACGGGTACATGGAAGTCCAAAATTCCCCTGGCAATCACCTTTTATGATTCTATGGGTTTAAAATGTTAACAAGGGCATTTTAACGGGGTGATTTGTGCAACACCAGCCAGCCTCAGCCTATCCATGCAGAATAGATCTCTCAGTGATTCTCACAATTATCTGGTAGCATTACCTTGTACTTCTACCGGCTCTAATAGTCCAGAAGCAAAGTAATGTTAAGTCTTTGGTCTGAACCAAACCTTCTATCTCACACAGATAGTGAGTCACCAACAGGGTCGGATTGACCATTGGGCGTACAGGGAGGTCTTCCGGTGGGCCACGACCCGTAGGGGGCCAGTGGTATCACGGTATGATTAAAAGCACTGGTTTTCAACCTTTTTGGTCCCAGGGCCCGCTATTCATTCCGAATTTTGAGTCACGGAGGACCACCATTTGATGACAACATAGCCCCAAGAGGACCCAAAACAAAAGATTTAGTTTGTTTTTTGGTCCACAATTCCAGGCTGGATTTGAGAAACAAAACAGTAAAACATACAGATCAAAATGATCATTAATCTCCTACATTTTCTAACTAGACTTGGGCCTATTTAGATAAATATTTTAACTCTTGAGTTACTAACTCTCAAAGAGTTGCAAACGTTTCACCAACTATACCAGGTAGAATTGTGGTGGGACGGTCTAGGCCAAATCACACTAAAATTTTTTCGCCCAGTCCACGACTGGTCACCAATATGCTCTTATAGTAGGAAAAAAAAGTCTTTGTAACAATGCACTAGCACTGCCCTGACTGAACATTCTGGTACTACTGCGCTTCAACGTAACATCAGATGCTGCAGAAGTTCTGGAACCAGTGGAGAGTCTCAACTTCTGCTTCATCCCAACCCAGTACAGGAACTACTTTTACCCTTTGGTATACTTAGGGCCATTTTGATGCAAATACTTTTGCACTTCAAGTACATGTACTACTAATTTTGAATTCCAGATTTCTATTTGTAATCGAGTATTTCTACAATGCAGTATTGATACTTTTACTTAGTAAAGTAAAATAAAAATGTGAGTTTATTATTATTATTAAGAGACAACTGGCCGGTGCTGGGCACCTGCATGCCCACGGGCACACTTGTCTCTTTGCATGATGCTTTTTAACCACATAAGTGAATTAATTAGTATACGGGTAATAATAGACTTGACATAGAACTCATGGATGTTATAGAGTTGTGTTAGAGTTTGAGTTTATGTTCTTTAGGAAGCTTTGGGGTGGTTTTCCTTTTGATATAATCTTGGACTTGATGCTGGGGCTGACTAAATAGGCAACTTAAACTCTTGTTTCAACCAAGTCACTTGTGTGGAAAAAGCTAAAGAACCATGGATTGTGGAAAATATTCGCTGGTTTCACACTCTGCTAACCCACAATGCTGTGGAACCTCATCTCGCTGCAGTGGAGAGAAAGGTTCCGATTAGAGCTATATGGTATATGGACAAATTAGCCACTTCATACTGTGATATTCCTGCATATTCCTATAGGCCAGCCTAGAAATAATCACCCCTCTGGTGCTCTGGTCTGCCTGTAGCCTCAATATAATTGAACTTTTTTGGGCGATTTAGGTGATAGTCAATGGAATTCAAGTGACGAACGCCGGTGGTGTCCCGCTGTTAAAACATACTGTTAGAGAGACTGTAGTCACCCAACTGAGAAAATTTCCGCCACTCCGTAATCTTCTCGTTTCAGTCATGACCCACACTAGGTGAAAGTAGATGTTACTGTCTCCTACAATTTTTTGTCAAACTACAAATATGAAAAGTTACACCTGGCTTCCATCATATATACATCAGCTGCAACCCACAACTGAAACAGCCTCGGGTAGCAGGGTTTGACACTAAGGTCTTCGAGGCACTTGCATTGGCATTGGGCAAGTGCCCATCGGGCAAGTGCAAGTCAGGTTCTACTTGCCCTCGGGTCATGGTCACTTGCCCCCCAGGTTCCAGGTGGTCCCCAGTTAAGTTGGTTAACCAGATGTAACTCTTGAGAGTGTAAAAATGAAACCAAATGGACCCGCAAGGGTCCATTTGGTTTAATTTTTACACTCTCAAGAGTTAAAATTAATCATCTTAATTAGTCATTTTGATGTGTTAATTTGCCTGTTTTGTTTCCCAAACCCAGCCTAGAATTGTGGACAGCTAGAAAGCAGGGAAAGACACAGAGGCAGAGTGCAATGACTGTCTGTTACATGCTTGCAGTAAACCGCCCCACCAATCAGCTGGTCACCACACCTATCCCACCTGTGTCTGGTGCATGATCACTGTCAGGGTATTTAAGAGCAGCTGTGTCCAACAGCTCACTCTCTTCTCAACACCAACCAGAACAGTTGTGTTTTGCTTTCGGTTACCTTTGTTATGATTTAGTTAAGTTAAGATGGGCTGGTCGTAAGTATATTCTGTTTGCCGTTTCTTTTTGGTCAGTTTAGTTTGTTATTTTGTTTTGGTAGTTTATGGGGAGTCTGGGCACTCCGACATGCACATAGTGTATAGCTGCCCAGGCTCCCCCACTTATTAGTTCGGCCAGTCCATATTTTTGTTTGCTTAGCTTTTTGTTTTGTTAAGGATACTTTGTTAGGTCTTTTGTTTTGCTTATCGTGTGTCATTTATTCAGTCCAGTCAATTTAGTCATCTCAGTTAAGTCATTCAATGTAGTCTATTTATTCAGTAGTCCATTCAGTCTATTTATGCAGTAGTAGTTTCAATTTAGTCTGTTCCCATTCAGTCATTTGTGCATTCAGTCATTTAATGCTGTTTTTAAATAAAATTGTAAATATTTTGTACATTTTGACCTGACTTGGTGTCCTGTTTTTATGTTATGGGTCCTTGGTTTGAGCCAACTTTAAAGGAACGTAACATAAATGGGGGCTCGTCAAAACATTAATTAATTGGCTAATAAAGTAATTGCTTGAAGATATAAAAACTTGGAAAAAAGAGGGAAAAAATATATAGTTGAAATTTTAGTAGGCAGGTGCATTGTTCGAAATTTGAATTTTTCAGTAGGCGGGTGCATTTTTGGTTTTCATGTTAATAAATGGGAGCTTGTCAAAAGCAAATTCGGTACAAACATGATTATGGTCCATAATGTGACTTGGGGCTTTTGCTATATTATGTTTGTAGTACAAGTAATGTGGCTTAAAACTGATAACTAATGGAGCTCTAGTGGCAGGAGTTTCTAGTTTGAGGGGGATTTTGTCAGGTACTGTTTTTTTTGTTTTTGTAACAGTGAGTGTATTCAGTGACCTGTTGAGTGACATCCCAATTCGTTTTGGCCAAATGCTTATTTAGTTAAGGTGTACTGTTTTTGTGTTGGGGTAACCTAGTTATCTGATATCAGTAACCTTTTGTTTTGTGTGACCTTTATTTTGGTCTGTGTGGTTAACTTATTTTTTCTGGTTAAGTCAGATTTTGGTTTGAGATTGAATAATGGCGTTCAAACTTGATGATTTTGTGAGGGACCCTACCTTAGAAGTTTTCCACAACTGTGCTAAAGAGCATTTGTGTTTAATTGCAGATCATTACAAAATACATGTAAGTGCTCTAGAGAGAAAGCGGGTTCTCAAACAGGTGTTGTGGATGTGCTTAAGTGATAAGGGGGTGCTTCCTGGTCCTTCTAGTCCTGAATCAGCAAAGTTTGTGGTGGAACTGTCCATGGAGAATCTCATTCGACTGAAGGAGTTGGAGCTCCAAAGGATGCGCATGAAGCTTGAGAGAAGCAAAGAGAATGCTAAACTTGAATTACTGCAGCTGAATGAGGAGGCTAAATGTCTTAGGGAGGGGTATAAGAAGGCCAGGTCTTTGAGTGAATTGTATCATGGTCACACTTCTCCGGCTTCTCAACCTAGTGATTTTGAAAGTGTCATTCCAATGATTTCAGAAGGAACCTGTGCTGAGTCTATTTTGACCCCTGAGGTGTTGCCAGTTCCTTTGGCACACAATGAACATGATGTGGGAGTGACTACTCCAAATGATTTTGCCTCTGTTGTAAACGGTTTTGATGAGAAGCTGGTAAGCTATAATGATGAGATTGACTTGAGCGAGAGCTTTTTTGTAGATTTACATGGGGGTGGGAGTAATGGTACTGTTGTGGGTGGGGCCGACGTGGTTTCGGTGGCGGCACAGCAGGTCAGTACCCCATGTGAGACAGAGGTGTCCCTGTCCGGTGAGTCAGGAGGCGTTACCCTGTCTAAAGTGAAGCTCATGTGTGAGGGGAAAACTGAGGTGAAGGTGGCAGAGTTGGTTGATGGCTCTACTGATGTGGAGTGGATGTCAAAAAGGGAGGATTCAACTGACAACCTGCTTGTGCAAAAATCATCTCCACTTGATGCACCCAGTCAGGATGACTGGGGTGTAGGTAGGCAAATTGTAGCACCACGTCGGGATAGGCATGGTATCTTGAATCTGGCTTATGAGAAACCAAAGGAATCCATTGCTCCTGATGTTTTCTTAGCAAATCTGGTGGGTGAGCAATTGGATTGGGTCCAAATTACAGCAACATTTATTGTTTGGGCTCTCTCGCAGGTTTACTCATTTTGTGGCTTGCCAGTCATTCAGCTAGACCAGAAGTCTACTTTAATGGTGCGGGTGTTTGACCCAGGAGGGTAGTGAAGTAATTAAAATCAAATATACTGGAGTAGCCTACTTAACTATCTGGGTGTTCTTACTGACTAAATGTTAGTTGATTATGTAGGTTTCTTTCTTTTTTGATAGTAAATTTGTTCTGTTTTAGGACAAAAATGCAACATTAATGATTAACATACATCTATTTGGAAGTGATTGTTTTGTGGCAAAGATTTTTTTTTTTTTTGAAAATGTGTATTCTCACTTAGTCTAAAACCGATGGTTATTAAATGATGTGTTAAACCACCATTTAATAACTTAGGGTGGGGGTGTTACATGCTTGCAGTAAACCGCCCCACCAATCAGCTGGTCACCACACCTATCCCACCTGTGTCTTGTCATGATCAGTGTCAGGGTATTTAAGAGCAGCTGGGTCCAACAGCTCACTCTCTTCTCAACCCCAACCAGAGCAGTTGTGTTTTGCTTTCTGTTACCTTTGTTATGATTTAGTTAGTTTAAGATGGGCTGGTCGTAAGTATATTCTGTTTGCCGTTTCTGTTTGGTTAGTTTAGTTTGTTATTTTGTTTTGGTAGTTTATGGGGAGTCTGGGCACTCCGACATGCACATAGTGTATAGCTGCCCAGGCTCCCCCACTTATTAGTTCGGCCAGTCCATATTTTTGTTTGCTTAGCTTTTTGTTTTGTTAAGGATACTTTGTTAGGTCTTGTTTTGCTTATCGTGTTTGTCATTTATTCAGTCCAGTCAATTTAGTCCTCTCAGTCAAGTCACTCAATGCAGTCTATTTATTCAGAAGTCCATTCAGTCTATTTATGTAGTATTTTCAATTTAGCCTGTTCCAATTCAGTCATTTGTCAATCCTCTATGCTGTTTTTAAATAAAATTGTAAATATTTTGTACATTTTGACCTGACTTGGTGTCCTGTTTTTATGTTATGGGTCCTTGGTTTGAGCCAACTTTAAAGGAACGTAACACTGCCTTCAAGACAAGTTTATCTTGTGTTGTGTTATAGTGCACTAAGTTACACACTTGCCCGATCGGGCAACCAGGTAGCAGTCTTCACTTGCCCCGACATTTTTTTACTTGCCCCGGGCAAGCGGGCAAGTGTTAGTGTCAAGCCCTGGGTAGGCGAACCGGTCTGGTGAAATTCTGTGCTTCAAGGAGGCCATTTTTCTACATTAACTATAAGGCCTGATGTCCGTCAGGAACAATGGCTGGTAATCTCGAACAGCTATGGCATAGCCAGGTATGATGTAAGTCTTCTTATTGGCTGCATGGAAGCAAATCAGGTTTGGGGCCTTGTGGTAGGCCAAAAGCGTATAGCATCAGACCTGGGCCTGGGCTTACCAAATAATTACCCATAATAATTAAAACCAGCAATCAAGAACATCAACTCCTGATGAACAAAGCAGAGAATAGATTAAAGTTAAAATGTTACTGTACTCCCCTGTACAGTAACATTTTAATTGGGGTCAGGCGATTTCTAGACTTTTTGAATTGCAAGTTTTACTTATTATGGATAATTATTTGGTAAGCCCAGGCCCAGGTCAAGTGGTGTAGGCTTTTGGCCTATACTGAAAGGCCCCAGACCTGATTTGCTGCCATGCAGCAAATGAGAAGACCTACACTATACCTGGCTACATCATATAGCTGTCCGCGAGAATACCAGCCAATGGGTGCAATTCCCAATCGCTGTGGTGTAGCAGGTATGGTGTAAGTCTTCTCATTGGCTGCATGGCAGCAAATCAGGTCTGGGGCCTGGGGTAGGCCGAAAGCCTATACCACCAGCCCTGGGCCTGAGCTTACCAAATAATCACCCAGAATAATTAAAACCTGCAAGTCAAAAGGTCCAGAAATCACCTGACCCCCCCAATTAAAAATGTTACTGTACTCCCCGGCTTTGTTCATCATGAGTTGAAGCTCTTGATGACTGGTTTCAATTATGTGTAATTATTTGGTAGGCCCAGGCCCAGGCCTGGTGGTATAGGCTTTCGGGCCTACCTCAAGGCCCCAGACCTGATTCGCTGCCATGCAGCCAATGAGAGGACTTACACCATACCTGGCTACACCACAGCGATTGGGAATTGCACCCAATGTCTGTTTATTCGGAATGTATGCCCCTCTAATTAGGAAATAACTTGTTGTACCCAAAGTAGCCTATACCTGTTGTACACAAATTTGTTACAGTACTTAGTCATAGGATTCATCACACGGTAGATTCAAAACTATGAGAAGATCAGAGAATATGACGTCAACAATTCATTTTTCTGTCTTGACTACCTAATGCTATATGGTTACCAGTGCATTACACACATATTCCAACAGGATTGTGTACAGTATAGAAAATGCACTTCACTGTGCTTAATGCAATATTAAAGCAGCATTATGGACCCCAGAATTGAGCCTGTTTTCCTGTGCAAGTGCTGCCATTTTTAAACATTGAGCTAATGCTTGCTTCCGGGACAAATTGAATCTTGACCATCAGGTCTAAATTTGTGTCAGATCCTGTATCTAGGTGAGACAAGGGCTTGTTAGCACAGTTGTATTGCAATACAGTAATACAGAATCCATTTGGACAAAATTGCATTTTTTCACTGTAATAAGTATAATAATTTCTATAAGGCTAAAATTGTACTGGTAAGTATATAGCTGTGCAATTGAGAACAGGCTATACTATGGTTAATGAGCCACTACACCTGCAAGTATGCAATCCAAGTAATACTGGGGTAAAAAAAAAGAAACTTTGGATCTATTGAATAAATTCCCTAGTGAAATTTATGCAAAGAAATGTAATATTGCTCCAGACTTTCATCCGCTCTGCAAATAAATGGCTATTTCTCCATTCAAATATGATTCCAAAGAGCACATCACACAGAAGTCACATGCGTCAGTTTCCAATTCTTGAATCATAGGTATTAGCATTCAAAGGGGATACACTCAAATGTCAAGTAATAATAAACAAGTTTTTTTTCTTTTAAAGTGTGTTTTGGTTCAACACTATCAGAGCATCATAATGATCCTTTGATCATATTTGAAAGGATGTTTTTGTTTTTTTAAAGAATACAATAAGTATTAAAGTATCTGTTTTCTATACGGAATATTCTCCGTTAGAGATTTAGGTTTGTTACATGAGCTAGTTCATAATAATAAGCAGAGTGATTTATTGGCACTGGGTCTGACGAGGCATTTCTGATGATTTTGACATTGAAATGGCTAGCATTGGTATTAGATTTATTCTTTTGTATAGAGTGGGGTGGTTGGAATGCATTCTTGATGACAGACCAGAATCAAAGATCTTGGTGTCAGTATTTGATAGTATTCTATTGGTTCTTTACAGAAAAAGTGACTAATAAGAAGTGGAACATTTAAGGCAATTTAACAGTCTATCAACTAATCAGAGACACCGTTTGGTACTATGCCAGATAGCTAGGGGGAAAAGTAAGTATTAAAAACCGAGATTTAAAAAAAATGTGTCTGTTGTACAAGGCTTGTGAATTATATATTACACAGTGTTGTGTTTTGCATTTTTACATCCTTTAAAACCTGCAGTAGCAGTTTAGAGGAAGTGAACTGTATGGGGAGAGTTCAGTTTTATTTTCAGCAAGCTGAACATAAATAAAGGAGGCTTGTTTTCTTTTTTTTCCCCTTATACCTTTTATAGACGGATGTTTGTGAAATGTATGTCCCTTGTAAATTGTCACCGAGAATGTCCTATCACCCCTAATGGAATGATATTGGGTTTTCCCATGACATTTGGAGGTTAATTTGCAATGCTTTCATGGTTACTTATTGATGGTGAGCCCTGATATTACCATTCACCACGCTTTTCATTGACAGAAACGATTAACAAACCATCAAATCAAACAGGATGGTCAGTCAGAAGCGGTTCTGCACACAATGTCAGAAAGTATGTTGGAGGGTCCAAACTGCCTATACTATAGGCAGTTTGGACCCTATAGCATACTACATTGTACTATATGGTAAATCTAAAACATAGATCCATACAAAACAAAAATAGCACCAAATAGCAACAAAAGTGGTTCTTTAGCTCATAATCACAGGAAACCTGATGACCAACAACCTTTGTGATATACAATACTGTAGCACAAGCATTCTGAAGTAGAGCCAGGGAGAAGAACCACTAAAGCATACCTGGGCATTATGCGGCCCGGGGGCCAAATGCGGCCCTTTGGCTGACTCTGACCGGCCCGGGGACCACCAGTGGTCCTTGAGAGAGTTCCAAGTTAAATATGGAAAGTTGGTTAACCAGATGTAACTCTTTGAGAGCGTATAAATGAAACCAAATGGACCCTTGCGGGTCCATTTGGTTTCATTTTTACACTCTCAAGAGTTAAAATATTCATCATCTGAATTAGCCCAAAGTCTACACATTCAATCAGAGATTGTAAGAGAATGGTCATTTTTGTTATCCTGTTTTGTTTCCCAAATCCAGCCTGGAATTGTGGACAAAAACAAAAAGAAATCTTGAAGAAAGTTTTGGGATCTGTGGGGCTAAAATGTCATGGTCCGTGGCTCAAATACTGAATAAATAGAGGGCCCTGGTGTCAAAATGGTTGGTCTTACTCTTACTTTTATCTTGAAATTAAATTAATATTACGCAGACCCAGACTTTAGTTCAGCCTTTAGTCTTGGCCCTCCACAATATTTTATGCATCTCATTTGGCCCCTTGGGAAAAATAATTGCCCACCCCTGCACTAAAGGATCCTACAGAAGCTTAGCAGGTTGTCTGTACCGCATGCAGACATACTGTACTTACATTTACTTTGCCCTCGTCTTGAATGCCTCATGGCTGTGGACAGAGTGGACCCCACCTCTGGGGGTCCATACTTTGAGAACCAGTGTCTTCTAGAGCCCGACCAATATGGCATTTTGTGAACGACAACCAAGAGGTATACAACCGCCGATAGCCGGTTAGCAAACAATATAGTTTTTGTTTTAGCTGGAAAGAAAATAGACCCTTTTTCTTTGTGCATTTTGTGCCCATTTTGGTCTGTATATTTGACTGTTTTGTTTTCTCCGAAAGCCAGCTTGGTAGACAAAATAAATCTTTAGTTTCGGGGTCTGTGGGACTAAAATGTCATCAAATGGTGGTCCGTGGCCCAAATTCTGAACAAATAGTGGGCCCTTATATGAAAAGGGTTGAAAAACACTGGTATACAGTGTGCTTACCGCAATATTAAAGCAGTAGTGTTATGGATCCTCTATATCTGCCGATATGATTATGTAGTAGTATAGTCACATTGACAGTGAACAGACAAACTACTTTCTTAAACCAATGTCTTTATTTAAGACCTTTCTTTCTTTTTTAACTTGTTCAGTCAAGCTGTCAAGGAACAAATGGAGTAGAGTGAATATAGTGTCCACCTCTCCACCACATTTGGCATAACTTTGCCACATAAATATAAAAAACAAAGTAGCAACTCGTTACACTATGCATTTTTATTCTATCAGCGACAATTTCACCGACACAATAAGACCACCGATAGAAGAGGGACCCCCCGATATGACCCCCGATAGACCAGGGGTTTTCAACAGGTGGTCCGGGGACCACCAGTGGTCCCTGAGAGGGTTCCAGGTGGTCCCCAGCTAAGTTGGTTAACCAGATGTAACTCTTGAGAACGTAAAAATGAAACCAAATGGACCCTTGCGGGTCCATGTGGTTTCATTTTTACACTCTCAAGAGTTAAAATATTCACCATCTTAGTTAGCCCAAGTCTACACAACAAGTCATTTTGGTCTTTACGTTTTGCCTTTTTTGTTTCCCAAATCCAGCCTGGAATTGTGAACAAAAGCAAAAGAAATCTTTAGCTTTGGGGTCGGGGGGGCTAAAATGTCCTCAAATGGTGGTCCGTGGCTCAAATACTGAATAAATGGTGGGCCCTGCCATCAAAAAGGTTCAAAACCCCTGCGATAGACCAATTCTACGGGTTTGGCTCTACTAGGGCCATTCTCAAATGATTCTCACCAAAAGAACTGTCCTCAGTATATTACCATATGCGTTGACAGACTATAGGCCCGGCATTCAAGCATCATGCCAAATAACCAGTGTAAAACTGGGCCAGTGGTTAACGTGCTTTGAGGGATTTGCCTCTTGGCTCAGACAGATATGTATGGCGAGAGGTTATGGCGCCAGTGGTTCTGCATGATCAACCTTTGATCCAGATGGGCCTGCATGACCGGCCTTACTGTAGACCAGACAGATGAGATGACAGAACAGGAAAGAAGAGATTCTTCACAGGATTTTCTCTCACCTCGATTCACACTGTAGCTTCAACGCATTTACAGCTTCTGCAATGTGAAATCCTGTGTGTTCATTTAACTCTGAGGTATATAAAATGGGTACAAAACGTAACCTTTCTTCTGCTTGCTGTACTGTACTGACTGGAATTTTCACTTTGATTCCATAGACTCTCTCACCTCCCAACTTTAGCCCATATTCTATTCTGACTTGTTATGGGTAAGACTTGAGAATGTAGCAGAGTGTAGAGGAAGGGGTGCGAGGGCAGTATGCACTATGCACACTACCAATTTCACAAACAATTAGTATTCGTCAGGACAAAGTGTTAACATTAGCAGCGAAAGTAGAGAACATGATGTACGTTTCTGTCTAGGAAGTTTAGTGCAAGCTGTAAAACATACTGCATATTATTCATATGATCGCCTTTATCATTTTCACTGTACCCTCTTGTCTCCCTCAAAGCGCTGGTGTGCTCCAATGTGTGTAATTTCATGGCCAGAGATTCACAGCACATGTCATCAACCCAGAATGAAATATATTTATGTTCAAAGGGGTGCTAATGTGGAGTGATGGGTGGGCCTACGGTAGCCTCAGAGCAGTTGACACACAGCTGTCTTTGCTTTAAATCTTGCAAATCCACTCCACGCACACACACACACACAAAAAAAAAACCTCTTGAGATTTCTTTTGAGTGCTAAATTGCTTCAGCCCTGAAAGTAAGTGCAGTAAAAATGCAACTCATGTTCAGTGTGCAGTGTGCATTACAAATCTAATAACACAACAAACCTTTAAGGCTCCTTTAAGACTGGCAAAAATGTAAATAAGTAAACAAACCAGACCCCTATAACGTGGCTGCAGCTACTAGACAAGGTTAATCTCACAGGTTAATAAATACAATGCATTTTCCCGCTTAATAACATGCATGCTGTTGTCAGAGTTCCCTTATCTACAAGCTCTGTCTGTGAGGCTATTATATAATTATATCATTGCTTTTGTCATTTGCGTTTCACCCTTGGGGTCATGAACAAATTACGCCACTGAGTGTTGGCTTCATACGCAGTACGACTGAAACGCGAACCATAGGAAAAGTTCATATTTTTCTGTGTAATGAATGTTACATTATTTATCCAATGAATTATGGATGAACTTGAGAGTAGGCTAGCGCAGCGCTGAATGGAGCAGGCCTGTAATCAATCCTTGTCTGATGTTACCTCTCTAACAAACATCATTAGTGGCCATTCTATCACACCCATTACTAAGTCTTCTTTAGTAAAAGATAACTAACCCCGGCCTCACCATAATGCGTGAAGCCATTACGCAGTAAAGTCCTGAGTGTTAATTTTACTCTGTCTAAATGGAAGCACTTTGCTCCAATTCTAGTTACATGGCGTTAAGAATGGACTATTAACACTCAGGATACTACTGTGTAATATTACCTGCAGTGATGGTTTTAGATTACAGTGAATCGTATCAAAAGGCAGATTAGCGCTATTCGGAAAAAAAAATATATATATTACAATATTATGACTGTGTGATGATTCATAGATTCAGTGCAGTGGCAGATTCAGAAATCCAATGATTACAAGTCATTGAATGGTTTGCGGTGCGCAGGTATTCCTATTGGAATACGCAGCTGGATACTAAAGAGAATGCACATTAAATGACGGGGCCTCTTTGAATTAATACACTTTGTAACTTCTCGGGGACTAGCAGAAGCACCGAGCTGAGATAGGGAGGAAACATTATTCATGGGTGTTTTTCATCCCCAACTCTACTTTATTAGCTTATTTGATTCTCCATTCTTCTCTTAGTTGATTCAATACATTTCCTATTTGCATAAAACTGTCCGGTAAGATTATCTTCACTTATTCGATCTATCCTAAGAGTCACCTTGTTCAGGATCTTATATGAATAATGAGATTTTAAATTGGAAGACACTCACACAGAGAATGAGGCATTTACAGTTAATTCATCTCATTGAGTTACATTGCTTAGAGGTATTGGAGGGTTTAGATTTTCATTCAAGCATCATATTTAACAGTGTCTGCCTCCCCCACTTTACTGGCATTGAAATTTAAATGGCCTGAGTCTGACAGATCCAATATTGCGACCCACAGTTGCTATTTTCCTGGGAGCGAATACATTGTCAGAAATCCTTATATTCATATAATAAAGAGGCAAAAAAAGGATTGATCACACAGGTCGTTACGTCAGCCCTGTGATCGTCAGCCCACCTTTATTTACTTTTTTAAAAGCGCATGAAAATCTAATTCTTCATTTTGAGTAAGCCTACAGTATTTATAGACACAGATGAGATAACACATCTAAAAGGTATGTTTGCAGACCCTATTAATGGCGTTTGAAGATGACTTTAACCCAGCGTGAAATATGATTGTTTGCCTTTTGACATAAGGACATATATATATATATATATATATATATATATATATATATATATATATATATATATATATATATATATATATATATATATATATATATATATATATATATATATATATATATATATATATATCACATTAGCTTCACAACTGTGTCAATCACATAAACAGACACAGAAGTGCAAGTGAGAGAAAGAGTGACAGAGAGAGACGGAAGGGAAGGGGGTTAATTGGCTTTTTATGACTCCAATTAAATAACATTATTCATATAGTGGCTTAACGGCTTATATGTGGCCTCCATTAACAATGTAGTCTTGATTGGTTCTCAGGCTTAAGGTCTCCTCCAACTCAGCCAGAGCTTGTCATCGAGTTTAAACTCGCGCAGAAGAAAAAGCTTTTGACAATGGCCGACTTATGTGTGGCTCGAATTATTTAACTGCAGATCTTAGAGAAGAAGAAAAAGGAAGACCCGATGACCCGTTCTCCACCTGCACCTCCAACCTCACTGTATAACGATACAAGTCCAAACGCTATATACCTATCTGCCGCGAGAGGTGTGACAATTGAATCAAATAAATCTCCATCGTTAGGACCTTTAGCGTGTTATATCTTGAGAAGCAAAAGAGTGGAAGAAAAGACAACAAGCGTGTGCCTGTCCTGGAGTGGAGCTCCTGAGGTGTTAACTAATCTCTGGTGGCCAGTCTATGCACTGCCTCCTCTAATTGCTCCCTGTATTTCAGTCTGGTGTGAGAGCAGCCATTGTAGCGAGCGCCCAGTCGGCCCCCAGAGGTCTCACACCTTCATTATCACTCTTTATTGCGGGAGCCCTTATATGGGCACCAAACAGCCTGCCCGTTAAAAATAGAGCCTTCTCCTCTCTCTCTCTCTCTCTCTCTCTCTCTCTCCTCTCGTTTTGGTGGTTTCACTTTTAATTACCAACACCGAGCCAAAGCCAGACTCCTCGGCAGGGCCCTGCGTTTTTGTTCACTAATTAAAGCGCGGATGGAGTTTATTGAAGGGACCCTGACTCGGCTCTCTCATCTATTATTAAGGGGTGGGGGGGTGGGGGTGTTAGGTTGAGGGGGTGGGGAGGGGGTGTGCAGGACAAATCATTTTTAAATTTATATGCTGAAACCTGTCCAGGGACAGGCGCAGGGCAAGGTTGGGGGAAGGTGGAACGCGCGGTAGTATGAGCGCCAAAGTAAGGTACAGTGTACATTTTAGCCCTGTGTTATTAATATTATTTTTTAAAAGTGTGGATGCTATTTACACTCCCGGAGGTAAACTCACAGTGACGATTTTTATGTTTCGCAGACATCTTGAAATGCAAGGGGCAAACTAAGAAGGCATATATTAGATATGGCATATTGTATTATACTGTATGTTATAACACAGGGGATTCCAGGTGATCCGCAGGCTAAATGATGGAAAGTTGGTTAACCAGATGCAACTCCTTGAGAGCGTGAAAATGAAACCAAATGGACCCTTGCGGATCCATTTGGTTTCATGTTTAAAAACCACTGTTATAATATATCCGATTCCTACTACAAAAGAAGACAAGACATAGTCAATTCCCCAATGCTATCCCCAAATATAGTGCACAATCTCAGAATTTGCAGCGCCACAACACATACTGTCATACAACTTCCGCTTGTTGGGTGAGGAAGGTTTCCAGTGTGGGACAGGCAGGAGCCTGGTCAAGACAACACCGGGCAGCATTAGAAAAGATAATGTTCTAGTTTAGGCATTGATTGGTATTGGGGGGGGGGACCCCCCCTGTGTGCTCTGTGTAAACACTGGGCATAAATACCAAAACAGCAGGGCGGTGATGCGAGAGCAACAACTTCCAGCCAGATTGATGTTTGTAGTGATTGGCCAGCCCCCTCCGTCTCACATTCTTAATTGTCTAAACAGGCGTGACCCTGACAGCTGCACAGGTACCTCTGTGTGTGTGAAAGAGACCCGTTCACACAGACACCACACACGCAGACACACAGACAGACAGGACAGCTGAGAAGCAAGTAGTATCAGCGTTTACCGTTTACAGCAGTGGTTTTCAACCTTTTTGATACCAGGGCCCCACTATGTATTCAGCATTTGAGCCGCAGACAACCATTCGAGTACATTTTAGCCCCACAGACCCCAAAACTAAAGATTTCTTTTGACGTTTGCCCACAATACCAGGTTGGATTTGGGAAACAAAACAGACAAACATACAAATGACCTAGTGTAGAGTTGGGCTAATTCACATGATAAATATTTTTATCTGTAGAGAGTGTAAATATGAAATGGACCCACAAGGGTCCATTTCATGTTTGAAAACCACTAGTTAACAGAAAAGCACAGCGCATCAACAGACATAGAGTTCTTAAAGGTTTTGTGACATTAATTTTCATTTATTTTTATTATTGCGTTTTCTTTTAGGTTTTATGATCTCAATTACACCAAGGAAACCTGGACTATAAACATTCAGAGGACTTTTTTCTGTTGTCTGGGGTTTTCTGTTGAGTTTGGAAGGCTTTTAGCTGTAATGAAAACACCAGAAACAGTGACATCTGCTGGCGAAATGCATTGACATAATAGGATTTGCAGGCTGTGACATCACAAACAGCTGGAAAATCTGAGGACTTGTTTGAGCCAGAAAAAAAGTACATAAAATCCACTGAATGTGAAAAGTTCAAGGTTTTTGGGTGCAATTGAGCTCAGAAAACCTAAAACAAATAAGAACTACAAAACATTTTCTTCATCTCCTAGTTGTAAAGGCTTTCAACTAAGAGAACCCCTGAATGTTTGGTGAAATCCTTTTATTTTGCTATGGTTCCTTATACTACTATACACATGTCCTCTGTTCACCTCTTGTATGTTATTGGAAAACTTTCAAATATATAAATCAAAATAAAGGTCTATAAATGGAAGCACATACTTAATCTGTTAATTGCATTGCATAATCCTTTAACAGCACAATTAAAGAGATAAGTGTTTAGTTGGCAACTACAAATAATGGTGTCATCAACTTTATTTCATTTTAATCATGTTTTCCTAGTATGCTGAGAGATGTACAGTACAGTACCGTGCACACTAAACAACACAACCGGGAGTGCCTGGTGCACATGGTGCAATTAGCAACCTACTATTAGAGGAAAATCTTTCAGTATGATTTTCTAACCTTTAGAGGTTAGGGGGAGAAAAAAGGGTTAAGGTGCAGTGAATTGAAAAGGAGAAATAATGAATTTAGCCAGGGTGAGGAGTGAAGTGAATCTTCCCTTAGCCTAACAAGCAGCTCGCATCCTCAGGGCAATTAGTCACTGTCATCTGAGGGCAAATGTAGAACCCTCTGCATGCTTGTTAAGTAAAAACTTACACAGAGGTCAGTGACATGTAAGAGAAATGCATGCAGTGTAACCACTGAGCTATAGAAAATATCCAGAGGAGGGGGGATTAAAAAAAAAACTCCATTTAGCCTGGCTCTAAGCACTAAAAGCACTTGATTAAAACAATCTAACCCAGTATTTACCACTATTTAGCATTAAAATGCAGCTCCATGTGTGCTAGAAGTAGTGTGTTTGCAGTGGTGTGTGGTTTTCAGTGGTTTTCAACCTTTTTCATTCCGGGGCCTACTATTTATTCAGCATTTGAGTCACGGACCACCATTTGATGACATTTTAGCCCCACCGACGCCAAAAGTAAAGATTTCTTTTGCTTTTGTCCACAATTCCAGGTTGGATTTGGGAAACAAAACAGTCATCAAGATGACAATTCTACATTCTCTAGTTGTGTAGGCTATACTTGGGCTAAGTCACATGATGAATATTTAGTGTAAACATGAAACCAAATGGACCCGCAAGGGTGCATGTGATCTCATTTTGACGCTCTCTCTTAAAAAGTTACATCTTAAACAACTTTTCATCATTTAGCCTGGGGACCACCTGAAACCCTCTCAAGGACCACTGAGGGGTCCCCGGACCACTGGTTGAAAACCCCTGGTTTACAATGTTATTGTATAAAAAAATACAGCACCACGGTAGTATTTCCAGTCCAAACGTTCAACGTTGTTATTAACTACTCTTATCAGTCTTGGCATTTTATTTCCCTGGTCAAATCACTCCCCTCCCTGGACCCAAACACAATCATTGTCTGTGAGGACTACATTACATGTGGCACTACAGTTCACTTCAATATTCTTTTTCTGCCTTCTTTTCAATTAACTCGAGGGGGAGAAAAAAAAAACACGGCTAAATACACTCAGCAGTGATTATATAGTGCCTTACTGATGTGTCTCTGACAACTTGCTTAGACAACTGCTATAGTGTCTACGTTTCGCCACGTGGCGGTAATACTTCACACAAATCCTCCGCATGTGTGATGAAAACTGCGCTGCAAAGTGAATTTTTACAGCCCTTCAAGCACACTGCAGGATTGTTTAATTTCACTATTTCTATGCATTAAAAATGTACATTTCTTTCAGGGGGTGGATTTTTTTTTCCAATACATAGATGGAGGGATATATAGGTCAGAGACCCTGGTGCCTTATCAGTAATTCGCCATTGCCTTGTTATTAAGGACAGCTTAGGTGGAGAGGGCTGGAGTAGCAGGAGGGGTTAAGGTGAATTGATTGCCTGTGGACATGTTAAACATGACCCTGCCAGGGCTCTCCACTCCTCCACTCCTAAAAATGCACCAACCTGTGCACCTCACTCCAAGTAATCAGCTGTAGAAGAAGCTTTAATAAAATTCAGAAAAGCCCCGAGAACTTCCCCCCGGGGACTGTTTTCGACCAACTTGGAAATAATCGAAAGCCCACAGCCAGACATTTGCACTGTGTGTTACCATGGGTATATATATATATTATATATATATATATATATATATATATATATATATATATATATATATATATATATATATATATATATATATATATATATATATATATAAATAAACAGCCTCATGTTCTGAACCCTTAAGGGTGTCCTGAGCCAAAAAATATATATAAATAAAATAAAATAAAATAAAAATAAAAGTTTTTTTCTTCTTCTTTTTTTTTTTTAGGCGCGTCACTTGTGCTGTTCATGCCGGGCCGCTTGGTGTTAAACAGATCGTAAAGTAATGACCAAAGTGTGCGTGTGTTTGTCTGTCTGTCTGTCTGTCTGACTGGGGTTCAGACTGGAGACACAGCAGCTTGCAGCGGAGGGGCTATAGTATAGTGGCAGGGTAATTACGGGGTAACTTGGGCTCAATCTGTCGGGCGGACGCCCTCCCTCATGGAAGGGGTGTTTCCCTTGATTAGCCCGGCGCAGGGTGAAGCCCCCTCTGCTAACGGCAGATTGAAGTTCATCACAGGGGTCTCAGCTGCCAGTGTGTTGCAATGAATTGCTCGCTGTAAGAAGGTGTTGACAGGAGCAGCTGGACATCAGAGTGATGAAAAGAAAGGGAAATTCATGGAGAAAGCCAGACAGAACGCCGGAACGGAACGGTCCACTGGGGACCAGGGAGGGAATTGGTCATCTGCCGGTGGAGGCTTGAACTGCACCTATTGTGGCCCCAGGGTGTGTGTGTGTGTGTGTGTCATATTTTGTTTGTGTGCTGTTCATTGTGTGTGTGTGTATTTATATATATATATATATATTTATATATATATATATATATATATATATTATATATATATATATATATATATATATATATATATATATATATATATATGTGTGTGTGTGTGTGTGTGTGTGTGTGTGTGTGTGTGTGTGTGTGTGTGTGTGTGTGTGTTGTGGTGTGTGTGTGTGTAAATTCTTTGACTCTTGAGAGCGTACAATCTGAAGAGTTACAGATCTATAGTCCATTTGCTTACCAACTGTCCATCATTTGTGTATCCGGGGAACACCTGGAATATCTCTCTCTATCATATATATATTATATATATATATATATATATATATATATATATATATATATAACTGTATATAGGCACAGTGGATGTGAAAATCCCCAAAAGAGTGCATCTATACATTTACACTGCACCAGCACTGTGTTGTTTTAACCCGTTTAGCTCTTTGTAGATCTGATATTGTCCGCCAGCGACACCTTTGCACTAGGGAGTGTAAATTAGGCATAATAGTTAATGACACCGAATTGCACAAGGTTTCAGTCACAGTCAATGGATCACGGAAGCCTCCAGCAATAAACCTCCCTCACATAGACACTGACATCAAAAGGACAATGCAAACCATTTGCTAAATTATGATAGGCCTACAGCTTGTTGATACAATTTACAACCATGATATAACAAGAACAACATTACCAGGGCAAGGCTACATACATTATTTTGCTTTCTTTTGCAATCAGTGCTCCAATAGTATCAGGCCATTCTTTGGCATGACCATGTCCAGAAATAGTGATCAGACCTACAGCACATTGTTACAAACATCACCTAAAATTATACATTTAGCATTAATAGCATAATAAACAATTAACAATTCCAGGAGGGCCACATGCACTAATCAGTATGGGGAAGCCATTATAAAGTCATGTGTCTATTGTTGCACAAGTGCAGATCTTTAATTCTCCATTGGTGACTAATGTTAGCGAAAATGAGGAATTTGTGTGTGTATTTTGATGAAGAGAGACAGTGCCCTGAGGTGAGGACAGACTATATTGGTGTGATTCTACCGTTCACTATATTAATGAACTGCCTAAAGGTGCAAATTAGGTTTTAATGGGTGTTACTTTAGTAACTGGTCTACCACACACACGCACACACAGACACACACAGTCCCTTCACTCAACAATAGCTTCTCCAGCACTGCCTTGGCACAAAAAGAACCAATTAGTCCATGGTCACTTTTAATATTGCCTCCAAAAATACAAACCATTAGTAGCTTAATTTCTTCAGATAACAACTCATCATTCATTTAGTGCACGCGAGCAGACACTGCACACACAGCCTATATATAGCCTATACACATACTGTATACCCTATATATATACACATACACACCTTCACTTGACATTAAATACATTCGTCTGTTGACAAATTCTGCACCCAAATCTTGTCTTTGTGTACAAACCCACTACATTTTGCATGCTTGCTTGTTTGGAGGCTTACATTGTCACACGGCTTCAACTTAATTCCTAACATGTTTGCCTACAGATTATACGGTACTTTTAAAAGCAATTTAAGGGAGGCCATAATGCACTTATACAATATATATATATTTATATATATATATATATTATATATATATATATATATATAATATATATATATATATATATATATATTATATATATTTATATATATATATATACACACAGTAGCCCATAGGCTTAAGTGGCTGGTTTGTGAGTGCACCTTCCTGCTAACATGGACTCTTAACGTACTTGACACCAGCACTGCTTAATTAGCTGCCATCACCAGAGCCCTGGAGAAAGAGGGACAGGCTAATGATTAATGATCAAAATGCCAGGAAAGAACCTTTTGACAAAACACGACACGTCACACTGTGTCCTCTACCGATGTGAACTAAAAAGCCTCGTTTGGAATCGCAGGAAATAACAGACTCTCATGCTTGGAAATCAGCACATTTTCATCCAGCGACACACCGCGGTTCGACAGAGAGTAAATTACGCTTAAGGCAGTCATTTACCCTCCTTGAAGTCATAGATTATTTATGCTTGCAAACATGATTACGCTGGGACTTGTTTGCCAAGCTCCTCCGTTTTAAGCACAAATTTAAACACATTGAGACTATTTGTTACGTTTAAAAAAAAACACTATCACTACACCGATTCCTGTCGTCTGAGAAAACATGAAAACAAAAATTAAGAAGTGATCATGCATTTGTATCTCCATAATAGTTTATTGGTTCAAAGTCCACAGGGAGAGCCGAGGAGAGTCATGTTTCTGTCTGTATGTAATGGGCAGATTGTATTGCATTTTTCATGGTTTAACTCCTCCACTGAAGCTCTGAGCACAGGGGAAAATCAATTGCTTTATTGATCTCCAACTAATTAGAGGAAGATAAATGGTTCTACTAAACAAATACTCGCCCTATAATGAGCCAGTGGAGTCTAAGATGTATTAATTGAGTTTTGGATAATATGAGGCAATCTAACTATTAGAGTTTACATGGTGTTTAGCGCGAACATTATTTGCTGTTGCAAATAAGGGTCTGAGATCATTGAATCATAATGACATTTTTGCCTGCAGTGGCAAAGCAGATTCTTGAGCAATATGTACTATACGGCATCCAGTAGTTATGTGTGGATACAAGCATGGTACTTCCAACGGCACGGGCTATTAGAAATACAGCTTTTTGTACGGCTCATGTTGTGAGGTCACCGATGATCAAAGGCTAATTAGTTTCAGCTGACACAGGCTATGGCCCTCGGGTCAAAGTTCATGACCGATGTTATAGGCATGATGGCGGAGAGATTCCGCGAAGAGCCCAGGGATCAACATCCTCATTAACCAGAAACGGTTGCTCTCTCCGCGCAAACTTAGTTTTAGCCCATTTCCTATTCTAATATCACACGTATTACAGTGTAAAGGACAGCCCGGCACACTTCTCGCCCCCTTTTATCTTTCCACATCTAAAATAATTACAACAGTTCTTGAAATTCTCCAAAGAGAACTTTTCTTTTATAGTTATAGCTTCCTACAAAAATAAATTGCACCCGTAACTCTGTGCAATTTATGGTCCCACTTAGAAGTAGGAATAGAAAAAGATTTGAGCTTGCAAATATTGTCTGATCCAGAACATAAGCAGACTAATAATAACCAGGGGCGCCCTCTTCAGGAGGCTCGGAGAAGCACCTTAACACCATTTGCCCTGTGAAAGGCAGAGATCTCTGTCTCCCACTGACAACATGCACTCTCTCAATGCTTCATTTGTCACAAAAGATGTTCAAAACTATTTTCCCTGGAAGCCTAAAATTGGAAGAAGTAAATTAATATCCCCTCCCCTCTCATTTTTTAAGTCGCTCAGACTCAGTTCATAGCCTGTACTAAGTGCCCTTGTTGACTCAATTGGATTAGCACTAATATGTAAACACAGGAGGTAGAGCAGTAATCCTCTAATGAGAGGCGAAAAGGGAAGTAAATAAGTTGAAATGTCATGTTTTGTGTTCAACGGAGGCATCTGTCGAGCACACGGAACACATTTCACTGATAAAATATACATTATGTTTTGATCAAAAGAGGTTTGGAGGCAGCCGCTTTGACCGCCGTACATATATTTATATACGACAGCGTAATTACTCGTTTGTAACTTAGTTGGATAATAGGAATATAGCCCCGGGGGGATAAGACAAAGACTTGTTAATTATTAAAAGCTTACATCAGCCAGGCACCAGAGACTTGCAATTATTAATGTTGTTGTTCTTGTTTGTGCTTAAACACTTCTGCCGCTGTTAATATGCTCATTAACCAAAATGAGTGATTTTATTACACTTGATTTGGTTTGGGGTTTGTTAAACGTATCTGAGCTCTGTTGTCGTTGCTTACTGAGCGGATAAAGACTTGGCAGATGTGGACAGGTTAGAGCTTTTAAGCTGCAGCAACCCATCTTATTAAAATGTAAGCTTTGTCCCAATTCAACAGCCTACTGAATTGCCATATATATATATACAGTATTTATACAGTAATTGGCTGAATTTATGCTATTGCTTTTCATGTAGTTTTGGTCACATGGATGCACCGTAGCCTCTTGTGTAATAGTGTTCGCATGTCTAAGCTGTAAGAATTCTCCTCTAAAAAATATTTTGTGTTATTGTCCCCAATTATAGAACATTTTCTTAGCCTCTGCTTTTCCTTGGAGCACCGTAGCATAATGTTGCTAAATTATTAATATAATTGCGTTATGGTTCGAGATATCTCAACTGATTGAATTACTGTAATGCAAGCTGAGGGGAAACTAAAAAAAAAAAACAATTGCTTTGAAAATCCTTCTCTACAAGGACTGTTTTAAGTAACAGAATTATCAAATTATGACAATGTATCTGAAAACCTTAAATGTATGCAAAAGTTCACAGGTAGGAATGAGAGCTATAGCACAATAGACTATATACTCTGTCAGAAGACAAGACAAATTACTGAAAATGGCCAATCTACAAGATCACAAAGCCTATAGTGATGTGACTTGTGTGAGCTGCAACTTCATCACTTTCAGATTTTTCTTCTTTCCTTTTTACTATTTCAAAACGTTTGACCACACAAAGGGATCAGATGCCATGCAGCCAGGGTTAATGTGGTTAACAGCAGCAAGCCATATATTGTTTTGATGTGTTTTGGCCGCGGTTTGTTTCTTTGCCTGTATAGAAAATGTCTTTAAAACAAGTGTCTTCTCCCCCAGCTTGCCATACAGTATAGTGACTTTGCAGGTGTCCATGCTGCTGCTGCTGCTGCTGCTGCTGCTGCTGCTGCTGCTGCTGCTGCTGCTGTGCTGCTGCTGCTGCTGCTGCTGCTGCTGCTGCTGCTGCTGCTGCTGCTGCTGCTGCTGTAAAGACAACCCTAATTGGAGCTGTCTGTGGTCCTCCTGAGCGAGGCCATGAAGCAGATTATCTAGAAGCTGGATGTCACAGCCAGTAATAAGTCCAGGCATATCTCCAAGGATGACTGGATTCTTCAAGAGGTGTCACTAATCACAATAATAATTCCTGTTACTACAGGCTGGAATGTTTTTAACCCCGTCTGTACTGTAATGGTAAATGGTGCATTTATATAGCGCCTTTATCCAAGGCGCTTTACATAAATTGTGCATCACATTCACCCATTCACACACATTCATACACTGATGGCAGTGGAAACCATGCAAGGTACCTACTAGCACATCAGGAGCAATTAGGGGTTCAGTGTCTTGATCAAGGACACCTTCGACACTGACTCTGACTCTACCCCTGAGCCTCTGCCGTAATGTTTTGGTGCTCTAAGCATTATGTTATACTTTAGCTACTGAAAAATATCAGACCTAGTAGGTCTGATATTTAAAAAAAAAATCATGAAAATGTGGCACAAATAATAGGCTATATTACTTCGTAAGCACAACATTTTTAACTGAAATCTATGCTTCTGGGGGATCCCTAGAAAACATGCTTTCAGATGGTGGTCTGCAGCCAAATATATATATACAGTAATTCTGGGGGTCCCAGGCATGACATATGTTGAGCATCACTCACACAGGAATTTTAGATTTATTTTTTTATTATTTTTTTTTTTTTTACAAAAACTAGAATCTAGTGTCATAAACTACAGCGTAGAATCTAGTGTCAGAATCTACAATCTAGTGTTAGATATTAGAATCTAGTCAGGACAAAATGGCTTAATCACCTTGCGTCCGAACAGTATATTTTCTTTTTTTGTTTTATCTGGTTCATTAGAACAGGGAGATTGGAATAGTCATTTTGCAGCCCGGTTACGGTCTGCATTATGTGCATTTTTCTCTGAAAAGATTTTAAAATAAAGAGGAAAATCCTTTACATTAAGACAATTGTGTGATAATAAATAAAAAGCAAAACGGGATAATAAGTAAAGCAAACAGGCTCCTACATTTGCTGGTATACCATATGCAGTTTCAAAGGGTGTTCCTCTTTCTAATGGGTCCCGCGGGGACGAGGGGTTAATTGATGCAGATGTTGATAGCTTTTACACACGATGCAGGGAGCATCTCCCCAGTGGCTCCTATTAGAGGCAGTTTTAATGAAGTGTTAAACAGAAGGCTTTCCTACAGTGTGTTCCGTTCCTCGGGAAGACTGCAGAAACAAAACACTTCCCTTGGAAAACAAGGTCCCCTATTGATTGTCATGCCAAATAACTGAATCCTTTTCCCCCTCCCCTCCTCGATCAATACTTATTTCTTAACTCATGGACCCTAATAGAGGGGCGAGTGAGAGGAAGTCAATCAGGGAGGCATTATTTCTTGCTTAGGGCACATGAAAGGGTGTCAAGTGGAGAAAACCACTGTACAATCCATTATTGTAGTTTCAATATTGCAGTTGTAATTCCACGAGCGTGTGTACGTTTTAAAACCGACACTCCATGTCTAGATAGCATACACAAAGATTTAAATAGAAACGCCAGGGACAGAACTGGTCTTATACTGTAGGTTTAGAACCTTTTGTCAACTTTAAGGTAGAAGATTTCACTTTTGTCAGATATCACCCAAAAAATATTTTTTTCTGTGTAAATGCTCTATTATAAGGTGTGGAAAACCATATATGGAGTTTCCCCCTCCCCCCGTTAGCAGAGGAGCTAATAAAAGTTCCCCAGTTCACCACCAATTCTCCTCCAATCAGGACGAGAGCAGGTTCACATAGTGTAGCTACTGTTGGGGGCCCTAGTGCACCAGGCTGGTTACACCATGAATTCAAATCACTTATACCTTTAAGTAATTTGCTTAAATATGGAATGCAACTGAAAATATCACAACTATTGGCATTCATTTCATATATAAAAGAACAGGGTAAAAAAAAAAACAAACAGCCTAAAGACATAAAGTAGTGTGCCAAGATAGTCACATCTAATCTCATTAAACTAAAATGATTCATGTTTTGTTTTTTTTCTCCCTCTTTGTCTTTCCCACTCTCCAATTCTTCTTTTAATTACAAATACTAATTTGGCAAAAAAAAAGCAATTTTGCAGCATCAGTGGTATAGTTGGCTAAAATGATGACAATGTGATGGGGCTTCACACACACACACAGCGTTACACAGTCCACAGTCGCTAAATTCTGCTCATTAAAATGACAAACCCAAACACGGTTAGTCAGGCGTGATCTTCAGCTGTGTATGACATCTGGCCCTGGTGCACCTCCACCCAACCCTCCCCACCCTCCCCCTCTAGAGTATCGCAACACACACACACACGCACGCACACACACACACACACACACGCCCGCATGCCACACACACACACAAATACACGCACACAGAGAGTAATCCCAATCTAATCTGAAAACAATCAGCATTCCTTTCATTTCCAATTTAGTCACCTGCCACCGTGGCCTATTAGTGTCCACCATGATACAGTAGCCTAGCAGAGGGTTGTAAATGAGGAGTCAGTCAGTGTTCAGGAGGTTCCTCCTCCGTTCAGCCAGTCCTTCTATCCGTCAGCCTGCTCCATCCTGATTATCAGGAGACACCAATTTCAAAGAGACATCTTAATAGTGATGTCAACGTATTAATTAGAAGTGTTAATGAGCTAAAAGCAACCCAAATTAAATTAATGCAGCAATAGACACAGAGAGCGAAATTAGCTTCAATTTCTGTAAATGATTCTGAAGTGTGCACAACATATCAGCCTGTCTGAACGCTCCCATCCCCCAAAGCTAATCAAGAGCTACATTGCAATTAGCTGCTTAATTAAAGCAACACTCTGCTCGGAAAATCCGGCACAATTAAGTAATGGCTGTTACAGCATGACGACAGACTGTATTTTTCTTCTGGAAGAGAGAGAGAGAGAGAGAGGGAGGAGTAAAAAAAAAAGAGAGAAAACAACATATTCTCTCCCTAATGGCCTACAGAGGACTGAGCCAGCCAAAGATGTGCCAAGATGGAGAGCTTCTATCCTGCACTTCAATGGGGATCTTTGCTCCAGCTGGAAGCCCCGAGAATCGATGACAGCTCGGCAGATCAAACCCGGCCGTGCCCGGGGTCTCCGTGACATCTGAGTTGGCAGAGACTCCGCATAGCGACTGTGGCCTAATCGCCGCGCTCCGTTTTAGCAGTTCGCTGCTTTCCAGTTGGACGGAGGGGTCCCAGACTATTGATGCTTTGTACATATTTCAGCAGTGGACCCCGTTAGTGACCCTATGAAATGTGGACACAGTCACATTGCCACAGTTACAGGCTGGCGATGATGGAATCCATTGTCAATGCCAAGAAACGTTTCCATACACTGCTCCTATGCTGCTTTATTAAACCATGTAGGCTAATAACTACCAGCTACCCTGAACCTGAACCCGTTTTCCTGAGCTGCAATTGTTTTACCACACACATAAGGGGTGGGCAATTATTTTTCCCAAAGGGCCAAATGACATACATAAAATATGGTGGAGGGCCAAGACTAAAGGGTGAGCTAAAGTTTGCGTAATATTAATTTAATTTCAAGATAAAAGTAAGTGTAAGACCAACCATTTTGACACCAGGGCCCTCTATTTATTCAGCATATGAGCCATGGCGTTGGAGGAGCACCACTTGATGACATTTTAGCCCACGCAGACCCCTAAACTAAAGATTTCTTTTGCTTTTGCCCACAATGTCAAACAAACCAGTCAAACATACAGATCAAAATGACCAATAACCTGCTTCATTCTCTAGTTGTGTAGACTTGGGCTAATTCACATGATGAATATTTTAACTATTGAGAGTGTAAAAATGTTTACGCTCTCAAAGAGTTACATCGGGTTACATCTGGTCAGTGGTCCCCGGACAACTGGTTGAAAACCACAGCACCCTTTCACGGGCCGGTCAGAGTCAGCCAAAGGGCTGCATTTGGCCCCCGGGCCGCATAATGCCCAGGTGTGCATAAGAGTGACACCTTCAAATCCTAGTGTAAACATGAACTAGAAAAGCCCCTTGGGTTCAATCAGTGCCAAGTGTTTCCAATGTAGGAGACAATGCTCCTTGATTTCACTACCAACGTATGGGAGGAGACAAAAACACACTTTTGTAAAGTGAGGGGCGCATCACTTCTTTAAACAAACGTTGTGCTTAATTAAAGTGCTATAGACTTCCATAGAAGTCTATGATGTCATGGCTGCCATGACATCATTTCCAAAAGGCAGGCGTTGGAGGTGGTAGCGCCACTCAAAAAGGCCAAACATTGTGGAACATTATCCTTTAATTTAACCAGGCAATATTCTAATATTATACATAGTAAATGGTGTCTTTATCCAAAGCGCTTCACATTCACTGTGCATCACATTCACCCTACACACACACACACACACACACACACACACACACACACATTTATACAGTATACGCATGGCGGAAGAAACCATGCAAGGCATAACCAGCACATCCGGAGCAATTTGGGGTTAAGTGTCTTGCTCAGGGACATATCGATACCGACTCTGGCGGAGCCCGGATTCGAACCGGCAACCTTGCGGTTACAATTCCAGTGACTCTACCCCTGAGGCACCGCCGCCCTGCCTTCTATAGTTAGTATATCAGTAACATACTAGCTATGTACTAAAGGGTGATGCTGGAGGAAAGGTCACCAAAATAAGCAAGGTTCATCCTCCAGGAGGAATGAAGGCCCACAAATTCAAAAACAAATGTTTTGACGGATTGATGGACCATGTGACGTACATTGCCATTCTTGCAGACCTCTTGCTAGTGGATAACAATTCCCAGAATGCTTTGGTGCACTGCTTATCCTTTCCTTGTGGAGGAGCAGTGCAAACATCTAATAAGCGACCTCTAAGTTACACAGATGATTTCCCTCAGACTTGTGGCAGAAGAGGTTACCACTCAAATGATATCAATGGCAATGTCGCATCAGCATGAAGACAATTAGTCCAGGGACATGCAGAGACTATTAGAGAAGCAGGGGCTGATCAAAATCCTGTTAGAGGGCACTTTTGGACGAAAATAGTATAGTACAAGCTCACAATCTGTCACCCTGTTACCCACAGAGAGATTGTAGATTTTCAGGGCAAAATTTAAAATCAGCACTCCTTAGCTAGTGCAGCGTGCAACATGGATTTCTAAACAAATTGCAAAATGCGTTCAGGAGACTTGAGAAACGCGTAGCCTACCATTCTTGGTACGGGTTTACCATGAGTGCATGATGTCTATGAGTGCATGTCCCTACAGCCTCCCTAAAAAGTAGCGATGGGCAAAATAAAAATCACTATACCATTATATCGCAATTTTTAATGCCATGATATCAATATCGATTCACCGGGTTCAAAATCGATTTTTGTGATATTTACGTAGGTCCTATTCATTAATTTGTTCATGTCAAAAAGACTGACTGATGTTATCAGGCTGCATTGATGTGTACGATTGAACTTTGTTATTCATATTGACATCATCAAGTTATGTTTGTGTTGTGTAAGTGTTTGTAAATTATTTTTCTTTTAGGACCTTTTTTTCTGAGGGCGTACAAATGGAACCAAATGGACCCATCCATTTGGTTCCATTTGTACGCTCAGAAAAAATCTTGAAAATGGGTGGAATCCGCCTTGCTCTAGTATAATAAAAGCACAGTCATTTGTGGGGGTAAATGTGATATATATCGATATCGCAGCATAACTAAGAATCGGAGTATAAACCGATTCATAACCCTAAATATCGATAAGGTGTCGTGAGGTAAATCAAGGCTGCAAAAAAAAAAAAAAAAAAAAAAAAAAAAAAAGGGGATCCATTACTTGACATACAAAAAAAAAGCCCAGCTACAGTAGCTTGGTGGCAGAGGGAAACCCCTGCTATTCAGTTATTTACTGGTTTTAAAAGTGCCTGAGTGAGCAGTGAGCTGTGATTAACAGCTCTCTTGCAGGTGGAGCCCAGGGAGCGGTGGTGTAAACGCTATCCTTCAGCAGGTGTAGGGCCACAGCAGAGCATATGCCGTTAGCTTGGACGGGGCTGATCTGTAGAGAGAGAGACGCCTCTGCCATCATTTCCCTGGGCTGGGCCTATAGCTGCTTCTGCTGCTGCATGGGAACCAACCAGTGTCACTCACACAAACACCATCTGCCAGAAACACACTCACCTGCTAGGTGAACATTTAGCTGGCTTAACAGAAGGTCTAGGAGTCTCCTCTCAGAACTTCCTCACACCTGTCAGGGTGAATCACAACAAAGCAGCCACTTTTTGCAATGTTTTCTAAGACCCTGAGTTTCCTCTTCAGGAATCAACCATGTAAACATGACAAAAAAAAAGGAGAAAAGGGAGGCAAAAAAAGGAAAAACTAAAGGAAGGCAGCGGGCGCAGGAGATGGCCCGGGCCCCACAATGCTCCAGGATACTTTTCTCTTTGCTGAAGAGGAGAAAAGACACCTGAAGTGCTTGACGCTAAATTAGCTTTTCAAAGACAATAATTAGACTTCTCCCCCTGAAGGTAAATTACCTGCTAACCAATTGAACTGTGTTCTAATTATAGGATCTTGCCTCTGAGCTATTGCCAAGGATCCTTGTTCCTGCTCTTGAAGATGTAAAACACATTTAGGAGGAAAAAAAAAAAAACGGGGGGAAAAAGAAAGGAAAAAGCTACCGATGTGATAAAGGCCTGGAGTAGATTGAGCTGAAACATGCTTTGTGCTAACATCCTATGTAAAACAGAGCTCAGAACTTGACAGATCACTTAGCTCGGCTCCAATAATAACCTTTAGAGGGTTTTAATAAGAACTGTATATAGGGTGACAAGCATCACTCCCCTTTTTCTATGTGGATTTTAATAGAGGTTCACTCAGGTTGGTGACTGACTGTAGCCGCTTATCTGTGCTTTGCAGATTTCCAGTTTGATGTCATGACGCCGCAAATTGATTTGTACGAGACAAAGAATTGTGAATATTTACGCTTTGCCGTGTAATAAAAACTGTCCGTGTGTCCGTTGGGGCTAGTCCTAGTTACTATAGGGTTCAGTTCCTCATTGTTGTAACTGCAGTAGCTATACCAGTGGTTTTCAACCGGTTGTCCCGGGGACCACCAGTGGTCCTTGAGAGGGTTCCAGGTGGTCTCAAGCTAAATAATGGAAAGTTGATTAACCTTGCGGGTCCATTTGGTTTCATGTTTACGCTCTCAAGAGTTAAAATATTCATCATCTGAATTAGCCCAAGTCTACTGTACACAACCAGAGAATGTAGAAGATTCATGCTCCTTTTGATCTGTATGTTTGACCGTTTTGTTTCCGAAATACACTACTACAGCCTGGAATTGTGGACAAAAAAAACAAAAGAAATCTTTAGTTTTGGGGTCTGTGGGGCTAAAATGTCCTCAAAATGGTGGTCCCTGGCTCAAATTCTGAACAAATATAGTGGGCCCTGGCATCAAAATGGTTGAAAACCCCTGCTATACAGCGGGGGGCACAGTGTTCCCCGCCTGGTGGCAGTGTGACTGTGGATGGCCATGCAGCCACGGACACTCATTTGAATTCATCACTCGCCTGCCAGTAATTAATATGCAAATTTTACATTGTTTGTTTGCTGCCATGTCAAACTTTGACGCCAGGAGCAGCTTCCAGGTTAACAGAGATTTAGTGTAGATTGTGGGCTGGAGACCTGCCAAATAATATCCCCAACCAGCCTGTAATCTAATACTTTATTTAAATAGATTGACTAACAGCGTACAGTGTGTCTCCACAGCTTAGAACCTAGGAGACAGGCTAATGATATTTTATTAAGCCAGGGTAATTGAGGATCCCATCAAAATATGTAATTAAACACTTAAGCATAATTATGCAACACAGTAGGAACCCGAATGAATTAATTAAAAGAAACGTCAATACATCAATTTATTTGGATTCCTTTGTCCCTTTCTACTTGTAATAATTAACATTTTAATTGCCTTAATTTGTGATGAGTTAAAAGAAATTCACACTTTATTCCGCGCAGGCAATAAAAGGCGGGAATTGGAGCTTATAATAAGGGGTTCATAGAGAAATGATGATGAATATTTGCATGACCACATAAGAGTGTCTGCGGATGATACGTGTAAAAAGTGTGTCTGTATGTGTGTATACAATAAAACCCTTAGCGCTAATTTATCCGGGCTCTCAGAGTGTACTAATGTCACCAAATGGGTCCATTTGGTGATATTTGCACACTCTCAGAGTTAAATGAATACCAAGGATTTTTTACTGCATGTGCATTTGCCTGCTTGGATGTGTGAGTGTGTTCATCATTATCAGCATGCTGCCGGGTTTTGATGCATGCCTGGAGAGCAACTTAATATCCTTGGGCTACCGCGACATGGCAGGCCACGAGAAACAGAAACACGCACGCACTCACTCGCTCGCACGCACGCACGCAGGCACACAGCGCGCACACAGCGCACACACAAGACAGAGGGAATATCTCTGGCCCCGGTGGAGCCATTTACCTTTCTCCAAGTAGGTTCAAGATATTAATTAAGATAAATCTACCTCAATTCACACATTCTGCCATCTGCCTATTTATCAGAATTATGTTAATGATTTCTGTAGGGCTGGAAGAATTATTAGCCATTCTCCATATAATTCATATTAACATTTAGAGCTAAATGATTCTGTATTTGGGTCCGCATGCACAGACTCTGACTCGCGCGCGCGCGCACGCACACGCACACGCACACACACACACACACACACTCTTCAGCCATCAATATGGAAATGCACCACATGTTTAATCATATGCAACCTCACAACAGAGGCGGAGTGAATATGATGCGCCTTATACATTTCAATTGCTTTAAATAAAACAATAAAAGCGCGGCTGCGTGACATTCCGCCGCTCTTAAATGCCAGTGTAGACGCCAGACGCTGCGATATGAAGTGGCCTGACAACAAGCCATTTCCATCTCGGTGGCTGTGATTTGAGACGAGGCGAGCAGCGAGGCTGTGTGTGTGTTAAGCTGGCAAATAGATGAGGTGGTTAATTAAACTCTGAGGAGATAATTAAGACGATACGGCTGCTTGAATCACTCCGGTCAGTCTGCCTATTATTTGGGGCAAACCTGACAGGTGGCAGAGGCCTGTGTCGGGTGACAGCTCACTCAGTACATTACACCGTACCGAGGTTACGAGCAGGTCTTTCATATCCCCATGATGCAACCGTGCACATGCACGCACACGCACACACACACACACACACACACACACACCTAGAAAGCCATTGTGCATGCTCAAATGGGCTGAGCACACACCGCCGTGTGTACACAAGAGTTGGTCGACTGCACGCTAAGCGTCGAGCTTGACTTTGTCCAGCTGTGTACAGTAGCTGTTGCTGGCCTGATGGCATGCCTGGGGCTGCGGTATGGGGCCAAGGGGGGCCATGATGGGGGCCAAAAGGTAGAGTGCCAGGGCTAAAGCAGGGGCAGATCACACTCCAGCACAAGCCAAGGACTAATGAGGGTGAGGATGGGGGCTAGGCGACGGCCATGTGATTAAATTTAGATCTGGAGGGAGATCTTGACCTGCGGTGGCCCACGTCTAAGTGACATTTACCCGAGAGAAATACACTGCAGCTGAGCCTTATTAACCTTTTATAGATCCAAGCGTTGTTGCGCCGTCTTAATTGGCAATTGTATTATTAAATAGACTGAATTCAGAGTGATTTGATCAAACAAGATCTCTACAACACAAAGGCTATTTCGGGGGGGTTCCACCTACTGACAATGTGTGCATCCCATCTGTGTAGAGGTTGGATTCCCTACAGCAAATTCCCCTGGAATGGTTTCAATCAATAGTAGGCCTGCCAACAAGCAAGTGTCTGTACAACAGTGGCAATAGTTAACTTGATCGCTTCAACAACAAGAAACAAGGAGACAAAGATTTCATGCAACTTGATCTGCATACAGTACTAAAATATGTATAGTACTAAAATGTGTATTTTTGCTTTGGTAAATGTTTGTTTGCTAAAGTAACTTATACTTTTTAGTTGTATTTGTCCTCAAACGGAGGGATGGAGGAATGCAACAGCATGTAACCCATGCAGTTACTCGGCTAAGAATCAAACAAGCCAGGGACAATGAGATAATGATGTGATTATTTGGCACTGAGGAAACCAAGTGTCATTACACTATGCCTCCAAGCACAATGTACTAACTCCAATTCCTTTGAATGTCTCCTGAGTAAAGTTCACTAAAAGTAAACAAAACACAAGCTGTAGATTTGTAAATATATCTTCTTCCATTTTCCAAAAATCAAGAAATGCATAATGTTAGCAAATCAAAATTCTACATTTCTCACAGGGGCGGATATAACATTTCCCAATAAGGGGGGCATGGGAAAATGGTATGGGGGCGCGACTTCATCGCACCCATACCATTTTCTGTTACAGGACTTTCATTAGTCATGTAAAGCCTCAATAATAACATCAGTTGTTGAAGTTGCCACAGACACGCAGCATGCATAAAGCTGAATGTCTGACTCAGAGAGTTTTCTGTTTTCAATGATGAAATGCTGTTGGTGCCACAATTGTAGTTAGTAGCAGTAGTAGTGTTTCACATCATTTTAAATAAGCACTTTAATTTGCCATCATGTTTGGTGGGGCAGTCTGGCCATTTAGGGGGGCATTACCCCCTTCCCCCATGCCCATACCTAGATCCGCCCCTGATTTCTCAGAAAAGCATAACATATACAGCAGGGGTTTTCAACAGGTGGTCCGGGGACCACCAGTGGTCCCTGAGAGGATTCCAGGTGGTCCCCAGGCTAAATGATGGAAAGTTGGGGGACCAGATGTAACTCTTGAGAGTGTAAAAATGAAACCAAATGGACCCTTGCGGGTCCATTTGGTTTCATTTCTACACTCTCAAGAGTTAAAATAATCACCATCTGAATCAGCATGACTTAATTAAGAAGTCTACACTGTTTTGTTTGCAAAATTCAGCCTGGAATTGTGGACAAAACCAAAAGAATTCTTTTTTTTCTTTTTTTAGGTCTTTGGAGTGAAATTGTCATCAAATGGTGGTCCGTGGCTCAAATGCTGAAGAAATGGTGGTCCCTGGCATCAAAAAGGTTGAAAACCACTGATATACAGTATAACTCAGGGGTGGGCAATTATTTTTCCCAAGGGGCCAAATGAGATGCATAAGATATTGTGGAGGGCCAAGACTGAGGGGCAAAAGTTGAACTAAAGTCTGCGTAATATTAATTTAATTTCAAGATAAAGGTAAGAGTAAAACCAACCACTTTGACACCAGGACCCACTATTTATTCAGTGTTGGAGCCACGGACCATCATTTGATGACACTTTAGACTCACAGATCCCCAAACTTTCTTCCAGATTTCTTTTGTTTTTGTACACAATTCCAGGCTGGATTTGGGAAACAAAACAGAATATCAAAAATGACCATTCTCTTACATTCTCTGATTGAATGTGTAGACTTTGGGCTAATTCAGATGATGAATATTTTAACTCTTGAGAGTGTAAAAATGAAACCAAATGGACCCGCAAGGGTCCATTTGGTTTCATTTATACGCTCTCAAAGAGTTACATCCGGCTAACCAACTTTCCATATTTAGCTGGAACTCTCTCAAGGACCACTGGTGGTCCCCGGGCCGCTCAGAGTCAGCCAAAGGGCCGCATTTGGCCCCCGGGCAGCATAATGCCCAGGTATGGTATAACTCACCCTCAAGTCAGGAGGCCACTCCAGGTTCTTTAGTCCAAATGCAACGAGTTTGTTTCCCTCAAATGTTCCTTTACCTTGAACTATTCTTCAGATCTCAAATGCCTCTGGTTCCATCCATTTCCAGAGCTGGTTTATTGTTGCCATTAACAAAAAAACAAAAACAAACAGAAAACAGCTAGTCTCTCTGAGAAATCACCACCAAACACTCTTTTGGCTATCCAAAATGGAATCCTCACTCCCTCACTTCCTGGAACCCCTGCTTTTTCCCCCACAGCGCCCCCTATGATCCAACCTTAGCAAGAGAAGATAAATTGACAATTCACAAAACACTATATGCAGGGCTGCACATAACTATTTTAGTCCAGTACTCAGAGGAGCACCTGGGGATGTTACTTGGTGCTCCCAAAATGTGGCGACCTGCATCGCCGGGCCCTGAGACCCCTTTTTTCCACTCCGTACAGCCCGATCAATGTACAGTATTACAGTACAGGGCGATAGTTTGGGCATTGCAATAGTATCCTAGTAGTAGTACTACTACCTGCATACTACATCCATTAAAAATACTAGTAGTATTTTAGACTTAGGTCAGAATTAGTAAGAATTATTTCATTTTCAAGGCTTTTTTACTGGCCCAGTCAGGCAGTCATTATGAGCCCCTGCTGTGTGGTGCTCAAAGGAGCTTTCCACCCCTGGATTGACAGCTCATTGTAGGATTTTTGGTGCTCCTGAGCACCACTTATGTGCACCCCTGACTATATGTCAGGGTATATTCAGGGGTGTAGTGGAGGGGGGACGCAGGGGGACGGAGTCCCCCCACTTCTCACATCTAGGATATTTTTGGGACAAAAGTAGGCCCATGTTTTTTTGTCGTCATTTACTTTTATGAATACAATTGTTCTCAATATGCTATACTTACTACTACAAATGCCAGTGTGTATGCAAGTGTGCATATTTTCAATATTTTACATTAATACACCTTAGATATGTTTTGTGGACATGATAAAAAAGTTTCCCCATTCTGTGTTTAGAAATGGAGGTGAAAAAAATCATTAGCATGGTGAAATACATGTTGATGACATCATCAAGATGTGTTTCACCAAGTTAATGAGTTTCCTTTTTTCTGAGAGCGTACAAATGGAACCAAATGGACCCGCTAGGGTCCATTTGGTTCACAATTCCCCTTTAAGAGGCGTCCCCCCACTTCTAAAAGTACCACTACGACACTGGGTATATTCAACCACAGTTTTACCAACATATGCAGGAAATACATTTATTCACACATTTATGTGGCAATGTCACAGCTTATTAAATATTTTAACCCTGATGTCCCATTTTTGGACATGACAGTGATGTGTATACGTTTATCACCTAGGATTTATTAAATCATAATCCATACTTTAATCATCATTCACACTATGTTACCTCATATATCAGGGGTTTTCAACAGGTGGTCTGGGGACCACCAGTGGTCCTTGAGAAGGTTCCAGGTGGTCCGCAGACTAAATGATGGAAAGTTGGTTAACCAGATGTCACTCTTGAGAATGTAAAAATGAAACCAAATGGACCTTTGCGGGTCCATTTGGTTTCATTTTCACACTCTCAAGAGTTAAAATATTCATCATCTGAATTAGCACTATTTAATTAAGAAGTCTACACCTGTTTTGTTTGGAAAATCCAGTCTGGAATTGTGAACAAAACCAAAAGAATTCTTTAGTTTTAGGCTTTTGGGGCTAAAATGTCACCAAATGATGGTCCGTGGCTCAAATGCTGTATAAATGGTGGTCCCTGGAGACAAAAAGGTTGAAAACCCCTGTCATATATGAATCCCATGACGTTGGGGGAAGCAATACGGTTCACTTAAGACAATTGTCGACAATGTTGTCACGCATCGGCTGATACAGTGTCTAAGTTGTGACTTAGTAATCTGACCACGAACTACTGAGATTTAACAATTATCCCTGCTACAAAATCATAATTAGTCCAATTTCATAAAAGTATAAATGGTTTAACGCAACTAGACCAATTTGGGTTGGCCATATGAAATTACTAATTACTAACTGCCCTATAAAATGGCATGAAATTAGGTATTGACTAGTTCAGACATGGAGTGATTAATTCACAGCTTTCACCGTAACAGCTGACAGACATTACTGTAGCAATGACAATGTAAACGCTGAGATAAATCTTTTCACAGAGTTTATAATAACAATAACTTTAAATGCACAATTACCATTTCAACATACAGGGGTGCAATGCATTAATAGTAGTAAAGTTTCATAGTATGGTTAAAGGGGAACCAAATGAACCTTAACGGGTTCATTTGGTTCCATTTGTATGCTCTGCAGAAAAATGTTGAAAATGGGTGAAAATGGGTGGAACGACCTAACAACACTACAATTCCAAATTATTTTGAATATATCATATTTTTGTTCTGTTGTTGTCCCACATAGTTTCTGTTTGAGAGTTCCCAGATCAAGGTAGGAGTAATTGTTATTTTGACCAACATTTTGCCATTTCTCTTTGGACAAAAAACGTTAAGGTTCTTATGGGCAAGAGACTAAACTCAGCATTATGGCAACTCAAACTCCCAAATACTGTCAGTAGTAGCATATACAAGTAAACCTTCCAATTCTCCCCCTCTATTTTTCATTATAAGTGCATTATTCTTAAACACTATAACAGTAAGTAACACCATCACCACTATTTCAAAGCTCAAACTTTCAGTAATGGAACGATCACATTTTTGATGTGTAGATCTTGTTGAGCCGGTCATTTTGAAAGTAGTTCTCAAGTCAAAAAAGTGTGGGCACCCCTGATCTATATGCTGTACAGCACGTCTTAAGGGTTACGGTGACCCCCAGCCATGTGAAGCATGAATACCATAGTAAGGTTGATAACGTGCTTAACAGCCATACAATACTATGCACATTTTTGTACTGTTAAATTCAGCAGCTTAAAGTGGACTCTTTCCACTTGAAGTCGGGGTGCTTTTGCCATTTCAAATCAATGCTTCCGCCAGCCTTTCTTTGTGAAGTGAGACGTATAGCCCATGCAGCAAAGCCTTTCTGATATTCAAATAGGTTATGTCACAGCAGGTGATAGAATGTCGACTAAGAGCAATGGACTACGTTATTGTATGAAGTAGGTTTGTTCGAGAGGCCCAGGGGATCACACTTATTCCTTTAGCTCGCTCTCCTTCTTTTTCTCCTCTCTCCCTCTCCCTCTCCCTCTCCCTCCCCCACCCCCCCCTCTCCCCCCTCCCCCCTCCCTCTCCTCTCTCTCTCTCTCTCTCTCTCTCTCTCTCTCTCTCTCTCTCTCTCTCTCTCTATATATATATATATATATATACTGTATATATATAGGCTATATGTTACTCAAGGGCGTTTTTGCCATTAGGCAGACTAGGCAGTTGCCTAGGGTGCCATGAGGGGAGTGGGTGACCACCAGACATGCTTTAAAAGGATCCCAGCCTAATAAGCCTCGTATGGATAAATACATTATGCTTATCCTCTATAACTAGAATGGTACATTTAAAACACACATAATATGCTCTTTAGTTTAAAAATAGTTCATAATTTTATCCCTTGGGGGCACCATTTTACAGGAGATTTTCCCTGGAGCCCCCCCTTACCAGGTCCATTTGGTAAGGGGGGCCTACATGGAAAATCTTGCCTATAGGGCTCCAAATTGCTTAGAAACGCCACTGTGTTACTCATAACTTCAGTCCAGTAAAGGCAGCAGTGGAACAGCAATTAAAGTTTGTTTACAAACCGAGTATGAGTAAACTATAGATCAGAGGTTTTCAACCTTTTTCATCTCAGGGACCACCATTTATTCAGCATTTGAGCCACGGACCACCATTTGAGGATATTTTGGCCCCACAAATCTAAAGATTTATTTTGCTTTTGTCCACA
>CM076965.1:23592466-23669966 GCA_039105355.1 Benthosema pterotum | reverse complement strand
GCTATCAACCTCTAATCTGTCTGGGATTTCATGTGCGTTAACACAGCTACAGCATCAACACCACCAACATAAATATGTCTCAATATATTAACTAGACAATAAACAACCTATTCAATTTGCATGAGAAATGTAAGCATAGGGGAACAGAGACTATATGTTCTGTACTTTAAGGAGAAGGATGACTTCAAAAACATTATTCTTTGAGAGAGAGAGGGGGGAATAGGCGAGAGGAGCATAGCCTAACACAGAGACAAGCCTCTCGGTCTTGGCATATCCACGCTCACAATGCCATAGATTAGCAACAGCCTGACCACAGAGCTGAAATAAGCTAATTGCTTAATTAGCTGACCTAATTCGATAAGCTTCTTTTAGCATATTAACAAGAGCTATGTAACAAAATAGCGTTTATTAGTGTAATGGTGTTTATTTATGGAATTACAACACTGGGGATCAAACAAAAAACAAAGGAACTAAAAAAAAAACATACAGACAACTTTGCCATTTTAATGCACTGTTTTCTTTTGGAAATCGTAGCCTAGCTGTCGTTTATTTAACTTTGTGCCCCCTCAATTTAGCATCAACTTAAAACTGTATTTACTGTTTGACAGGGAGATTATCCAAGTGTTTGTGTGTCACAGACATTGCGTTTAGCAGCTTCCATTTTTCGTCCGTTTTGTTCCTTTTAAAACAATTATGCTGCTTCAGGGAATGATATTTGACCGCACTCTCAATAAATCTGGACTTTTTGAGCAACAAGGGACAAACGAGCAGGGAAAGAAATGTTATTAGATTGGATGATGATTGAAATGGATTAATTTACATTTTCTGCATGCATACTTTACATACATGATCTTTGCTCAGCACAGGGAGTTCTGGGCAAAAGAGCACTATTTGTATGAGATGAACTCATCTATATGCTAATTCATTGGCATGTAGACCTGCTTCATTTCTTCCATTCAGGACTGTTTACCTATTAGCTCTTATAGATGCAAGGGGAATTGGAATATTAAAATCAAAAGCTGAGGAATACAGAGCATTAGCAGTACATCACCTGTTATTATATTTATATTAGGGCACCAGTCCTGCCCTTTTGTTTAAGCTGTAACACCAAAAGCCAAGTTCCAAGAAACGTTTTACAAATAAAAGGCACTTGTTGCCCTTGACAAAGACATAATGGGCTAAAAACAAGTTAAGATTCCTCACTGAATTTCCAGATTTAAGTCAGAGGTTAGCGAAACTTGGACAGAAAACAACAGGTTTATCCTATTTCCGCTGTATGCCTTCATATGTAGGCCTCTAAAGTAAAGCCTCTGTAAAGTACAATGATTCTATTGTGCCATTCTGTGCAACATGACAAACTGTGACTGGCAGTACTGCAAAGTAGGAGCGAGCAAAAGGTTGCCATGGAAGCATTAAAATGTCCTTATAAGGATATGTTTGACAGATCGCATTACAAGTGAAACCTAAATGCTAATGTAATTTCACATGAACCGGGCTTAAAGAGATGCAATCGACCATTTCTGATTCACGCGACTGTTGTGTTTAAGAGGATGACAAACCCCCTTTCTTATTGTCTATGTAATTCACCAAAATTGCCACTCAGAGCAGGCGCGTTTCATCTCCAGGCTTCCTCTGGTCTCGGCTACTCATCCCACTTTTACTTCCTCCAAAAGTGCCACCACTTCATTAACCTTGCCAGGAACCAGATAAGAAGAGGCAGTGCATCAAAGCTGCCTGCCCACAGAGAGAACAGAGACCAGTCTCCTCAACACACAGCGGCCATCAGAAACACTGGCAGATACTCAGTCCACATGCCAGGCAACACTCAAGGCTCGTTTATACTTTGTTGTGTGACAATGTCGCTTGCCAAAAAAAAAAAAAAAAAAAAAAGAAAAAAAAAAAAAAAACAGTATAAAGTATGAGTTGGATTTCATGGAGGACCTTTTGTGTTCCAATAACTGTCATTCACAGATGGAATTTGTGTATAACACTAGCAAAATCCGTGTTCAATGGTGATGCACCAATGTATTGTCCCACATTAACCAATGACAGTAGACAATGTTTCTGTTGTTGATAAGTGTACATTTTGCATTGACTACGTTTGTATGTTGGTCATCAGTAGTCTACCAAGCTGTATTGTCCTTGGCACAAAACGAGGAACTGAAAACAAGAAAAGCATACTGTATATCAGTATCAATATCGGCTATTCCTTAAATTGTTATTTTAAATTTCGGCATCGGCCATGAATTCCCATATCGGTGCATTCCTAGTTTTGAATGCATTTCAGAGTTGATTTAAAAATATCCCTACAGAGGCTTACTTGTACCTGGGTAGCTTACTTCAAGCACCAAGCAGTAATTCCTAAGACATTGCACGACTATGATGAATTAAGTACAGGGTAGATTCTTTTCACCATTTGGTTGGTGGGGAGTTCAGGTACACAACTTTGTCATCATCACAGTGTCCTCTGACTGCTTAATACCCTGAGAAATGCAGATATTAAACAAGTCTCAAAGACCACCTCAGCTTCGCTGAGTAACAACTCCTGACTTTCTCAAAGCGTGAAAAGTACTGTACACGTTAAGAAATGTATTAACCGAGTCACAATATTGTTTTACTTGCACCACATACAAATCTCTCTGGTGCATTTAATCCCTCTACCCACAGTTTCTCAGAAAGGAAGGATATAAATTATTTTCCTTTGGTGGAGACTGCAAATCCCTGTCTGGATTCTGGTAAAAGGCTTAAAATGTCACTAAATGCCAAGGCTGAGACTCCTGCTAACGCATAGGTCTTTAAGACAAGATGTTAAAGCACTGAAAGTTACCTGAAATTGATGAGGTTAATATTCTTATCACAAACTGTGGCGTCTGCATAAGTGGATATTGAAAATAGCCAGGTAACCTTTCATATTAGGGGCTATCACAGGGATTAACGGCATAAACATCAATTACACATTTAATTGTTTATTGTCATTGAAGGCACACTACATGTCATGTGCTCATTTAAATAGACTGGAATACTGGAAAGTATCACAATAAAGTATCACGTAAGTAGATACATAGCAGTTAAAGCTTAAATATAATATTACTGAAAATAAATCCTTAGCATAAGTCGAACTGCTGACATTTGAATATAGACTGTAAATGACGCAAAACAAGCCATTTATATTATCAGTCCCTTCCCTGGCAGATGCCTTGCCAAAAGACGTTTGGAAAGGCTGCACTGAGTGTACAAAGGGAACCATATGGACGTGTGTATGAATGGAACCAAATGGACCCATAGCACTCAGAGTAGTTGAATGAACACTACCGATTTGACTGTGTCACTAGAATGGATGGATGACAAAAGGTCACCGAGCAAAATATCACAGAGCAAAAAAATATTCTCCTTTTTTTCAGGGACACCACCCCCCTGCCCAGTGTGAATCAGAGGTAAAATACAGTGCATTAAGTCAACCTCTAAGGCAGCACACAGCGAGGGTAGAGTGAGACATTCTGCTATCTATTAAGACTTGCGTTATGTATATATATTGTGTGCTTAAGGAATTTTACTGATCCACAAAAACCAGCAGGAACGGATAAGAGCGAGTCCCTAAGACCGTGCGGTAAGCAACTGCAGCCGAGAATCTCAAGTCAAGTTAAAAGTTGCTGTGCGGTTTGAGGAGAAAAGTCTGGCAGAATCCTGCATGGCCACTGATAACATGGTTGGATTAGGGATGTTTAAGGGAAGTGAAAATTATTCATTTCAGATGGATGAAAGCTGCACTTGTCAAGTCTACCAGTCATGGACTTTCTACATTTCATTTCCACTAGCCAGCATGCATAATTTCCTCTCAATGCAAATTTCTCACACACCGGAATCGTGAGCACATTTACCCCGCTCCCTTAACACACGTTCTGTGACACAGAAAATGGATCATGGCCATTGAACAGGGAACAAAACAATGCAATTTTTGTGTCGGCAGAGGTGTGAGAATCTAATTTCATACGGGAGGATAAAGCAACAGCACTTTGAAAGCCATAATAACTTTCAATTGCAGGCATGCTCAAATCAAAGCTCAAGAAGAGGGAAGTGACACGTTCTGTCTGTGGTCTACTCATCCAAATGACATCTATAGAAATCATTTAAGCACATGCCCAATTAGCCTATCTGCCAGTCTCCATATCAGTCCAATATTAAGACTGTAATTACTGGATTTAAGTCCTAAAAGTTCCCTCTTACCCTCAATGTTGGCCTAAGAGCCTAGTAGCAGAGTATATATATATATAAATCGGTCTCTCTGTACAAATATTATGATCTCTCTGATGAGAATTAAGTCTCCAGCCTGGATGGGCAATAAATTAGAGGCCCGCTTCTCGTTTACTCATCAGAGCTAATGAGCCTGATAAAATTACCTCGAGGATCATAATTACAGGCTAGTGGCACAGACTCTGGCATCCTGCATAAGAAAAAAACCCACCCCCCCATGCCCCCCTCCACACACAGCTGAGTTTCAACATATTAAGATAACACCTAACCTCCATGATCACGTGTTCTTAATACCGTTAATAGACAGAAAAAAAAAAAAAAAACACAACACTGACAATCCCTTTAAAACAAGTCTTGCTTCATTTGGGATAGAAAGGTTCATGGGTTGGGACAACCCTATCCCACCTAATAAAAAAAAAAAAAAAAAAAAAAAAAAAACTTTTATACATATCCATAACATCATAACATAGTATATTCACTGATTCCATTGTCAATTAAAAGAAATTCCGTGCTGTGACGATACCGTTGAACGATATTACCGTTGGCACCTTTTCTGTCAGAGTGGGCTCCAGCAGATTTTTACCACCCTTTCATAAAGATTAAGCACTTCATGGGTAATGGCATATTTTAATGAACGACGGCAGCCTGGACACGAGAAGAGCTCACCTCAGAGGATTCCATTTCATCACACATTCACAGGATGAATTGTTTTACTTATGAATATTAATGCCCCTCTAATTTGAGGCTGTTGTTAATGCTTGTCGCTAGGAGCTTGGGCAAATCAGGTCCCATTCCTGTTAAAACCATGTATTAGACACCCCCCTGACACTAAGCCCTCGCCTTTGATTCTTAATTGCAGAAGTGCAAGCATTTGCAGTAGATGGGGTGCAAAGCTTTAATTAACTCTAATATCACACATATTCAGTCTCGACTGTCACCCACATCATGCATGGCATTCTATACCAATAACATCCCCAGCTCTGCTCAGCTAGAAAGATTGTGTTCCAAGTTGGTGATCACAATTTCATGCATTTCAAATGGGGGGGGGGGGGGGGGGGGGGGTGTAGTTCCCACTGTAAGTAGCTGCGAAAAATTGACGTGAGCAAATTATCTTGATGCCTTGCTTAAAAACCTACATTAAAAATCATGCATTGATTTAACCCTGTGAATGACACTATGCCATTTTGAAAGTGCACACAAGGCTGGGGCCTTAGTTGTGTGCACTTTCCTCAATGTAGAGACTGATATTTGTCGCCATCAGGCCAAGAAACTTTGTCTTAAAACAACCACTTTCAATAAGGAACCTGTGTGTGTTCCAGTGGATCAAGTAGTCGTTTATCCACAGGCTCTTCATACTTTTCATTGGTTTAATAGGAAACCCACAGACTTTGTTACTTTCAACCTGGTGTTCCCATTTTGGACAGGTCATTAATCTAGGCATACTTTTCAAAATCATAAGGTGCACTGCAGCCAATTCACAAGCCATGGCGCGTGGTGATGAATCAAGAGCTTGTAGATCGGCCATGTATGTGTGGCACTCCAACAAGACTATTATAAGGCCCACTCATTTGTAGGGAAAGAGAAAAAAATCAGATCCAAGTCAGACAATGATGTATTTCTGGTTGCAGCAACAGTTATTTGTGAATAATAACTGGTGATTAGTTGTGCAATGACAAGAGATCCAGTTTAGAGATGTTCAAAAGCCAAGTTAATGTGCCAAATGGAAATTGTTAAGCAAATAAAATCAACCTCTCATATGTAGTAATCTTAAGAGGATTTATTAAAGTTCATTTAAAAATGTATAAATAAATATAAAGGGTACACAAGGTAAAACACATTACCACTTTTAAAAAGATCCCACAAGCTTTTACAGTAATACACATCGCTTACAAATGGTGGGAACAGGCCTTTTCACAGATGAGTGACTATGCACATCAACAATGTTTGAAAAATTGAACATTATAATAGCTCAGGTATGGAGCAATTCTTTAGCAGATATTTAGTAAAGAGTAATGTTTAATTAAACTGGGTTCAGAGATAAAGAGCTCAATAAAACCTATAGTTTATAAGCCTTCCCAGGCCATAAGCTACTGCTCTGCCTAATCCTCTTTTCACATAACATTATTGCATCAGCAAAGCTGAACATTTTTGCAGCATTTATAAAATTAGCAAAGAAATTAACTGTCTGTACTGTGGCAAATTGGATTTTGGAGTTGCAGCCTTGTATTAATGCATACCTAGGCTGCCACCTACAGTACAGTGTGAGAGAAGGAGAGCCACACTAGAAAACAAGGGAGCTCAACCTGTGCACCTCTACATATTAAAAACCACTCAGTCTTTTCCTCACAGCAACCTAAAAAATATATATATTAAAACATTCATTTAAAAGCAAAACAGTAGAACCATTACAGATTCCCTTTCCTCGAACATCATTTTTTTTAAACCAACGTGTTGAACGGAACCAGCGTTTCTTTTACGTTTTCATTTCAGCAGTGGTCTAAGTACGGTTGAGACTTTGGATCAACAACATGCTTTGTTTTGGTCACAACACATGGATGTGCAGCCAGACCAGTAATATTTTGGATCGGAATGATAAATTACATTAAATATTATAAATATAGTGCCCATGTTCCATCATTGGTTGATGGAGTAGTTAACCTTCTTCCCATTATTACATTCTTTCAAATAATATCATTAAATAATATCATTAAAGTGAAACTAAACTTTCGTCCATTACATTCTTTCAAACATTTTAAAGTGAAACAATTTTTAAAGTGAAAACTAAACCAAGTGAATAAATCAAGAGCACCAGAAAATAAAGCAATTGCTTAATTCCCATATACATTTTCACTTCCCAAACATCACCGCCAAGAACTTAAAGTGAATATTAAAGTGAACCAAATCCCGTGCAATCATCAGGTCAGAAATTGTGAACACTAAGCTTGTGAAAAAAAAAACAATTCTTCATTCTTCCCAAATCAAAAATCATCCGTTTCCATAGTTGACTGCTCTTTCCGCACTTAAAAAAAAAAAAAAATCAGGTTATGCTCACTGTTCACCCTAATTTTAGAAGGAAATAAAGCCTCCATTGAAAGGTGCATCATTCCAAGACTCTTTTACTCTTCCGCCTGAACAGTTTGGAGATCGAGGAAGTCCTCTTGGTTTTGGATTTCTTTACCCCTAGTAGCCATAATGAACATTATGAAAAAAGGAACAGCATATTAGTGTACACCAGGGTTGGGCAATTATTTTTCCCAAGGGGCCAAATGAGATACATAAAATGTTGTGGAGGGCCAAGACTAAAGGCTGAACTAAAGTCGGCGTAATTTAATTTCAAGATAAAAGTAAGAGTAAGACCAACCATTTTGACACCAGGGCCCACTATTTATTCAGTATTTGAGCCACGGACCACCATTTGATGACATTTTAGCTCCACAGATCCCAAAGCTTTCTTCAAGATTTCTTTTGTTTTTAGCCACAATTCCAGGCAGGATTTGGGAAACAAATCAGGATAACAAAAATGACCATTCTCTGATTGAATGTGTAGACTTTGGGCTAATTCAGATGATGAATATTTTAACTCTTGAGAGTGTAAAAATGAAACCAAATGGACCCGCAAGGGTCCATTTGGTTTCATTTATACGCTCTCAAAGAGTTACATCTGGTTAACCAACTTTCCATATTTAACTTGAAAGTCTCTCAAGGACCACTGGTGGTCCCCGGGCCGGTCAGAGTCAGCCAAAGGGCCGCATTTGGCCCCCGGGCCGCATAATGCCCAGGTATGGTGTACACAGTATCTTGAGTGTTGTTGGTCAAGGCCAAGATGCAGAGACATTGGCACACTACTTCATATACACTCTGATTTAAGTGAATAAGTGGATAAGAAAAGTGATACGCATGGGTTACCAATTCATACATCAAAAACAACTTAATGGACCAATACCGCCACTCAGGATCTTTGTACTCATCTATTGGAAATTGTTATTTCAAAAGTCAAGCATAATTCAGCAATACTCACTAAGATTCTGCATCATCTCGTTCAACCGCTGATCCTCCTCCACCTCCCTGAAAATTCATAAATATAACATAGAAAAAACATGACTCATTGAATTGAATCTGCAAGTTCACGATGCAGGTATGAATTACAAGCTCAGAACACATGTATGCATTGTGAGCTTGTAGATCCGTTATTGTCACTGAGTGGATGAGTAGAATATCAAAATATCTGACTACAATGCTAGGGTTTACCCTGCCATGGGCATTTTCTTTTATGAGTCATGTAAAATTAAAAAAGGTAATAGAGGCATTTTTTTTAGCCAAAAATCAAAATAGATATATAGCTATATATTTTTTCTTCGTCTTTTTCCCCCTCTACGTTGCTTCTACTTTGATGCTGCAGCCATTTCCCTGCAGACAGACACTTGCTTTGTCCTGTAGATGGTCCAGAACTTTCGGGCTCAGGAAAGGTGATGTTAATTTGGGAGGGAGGGGGGTTGGGGTATGGGGTGAGGCAGCATTTTAGCAATCACAGCACAGCAGTCTCCAGCAGGTTCATAATGAGCTCATAGAGTGGAGGTGAGATAGTGTTAGATTCTGTTTTACAGGGTTTGTACACACTAAAGTTCCCTCCATTACCTTTAACCAGAAAAGGCCCCAGTCACACTTTACCTAAGCCTGTCCTCGTCCAAGCCCTCCACGATGGCATTTCTACCGTTCACTATCTGCATCAGCCTCTCCATCAGACTCTGCTGCCTCAACTGCTCTTCAGTGGACTTCGAACCATCTGTAAAAAGGTAAATGTACACGTCAGTGTCAGATGTAAATGCAGACATCTGCATTTAACTCCGACACGGCCATCTGCACACTGACATGTGCATCAGTGTCAGGAAACAGACGCAGATCAGGGGCAGATCTAACATGTCCCATTTGGGGGGGGGGCAAGAGAACATGTTGGAGGGGCAAGAGAAAATGGTATGGGGGCGGCGGTATGGGGGGTGATGAAGCTGCACCCATACCATTTTCGGTCACAGGACTTTTATTAGTCAAGTAAAGCATCAAAAATAACATCAGTTGTTGTTGAAGTTGCAACCGACACGCAGCATGCATAAAGCTAAAGGTCTGACTCAGAGAGTTTTCTGTTTTCAATGATGAAATGCTGTTGGTTTAGTGATGACACAGCTGTAGTTAGTCAGTAGCAGTAGGAGTGTTTCAAATCATTTTAAATATAAGCACTTTAATTTGAAATGTCTTGGGTTGTTTTTTCATGGCATCGTTGGGGGGGGGGGGGGGCTGGGTATTTAGGGGGTCACCCCCCCCATACCCATGCCTAGATCCGCCCCTGATGCAGATATCAGTGTGCAGACGTTAATGATGGAGGTGAACAGAGATTGGTACTGATGCATTGCATTGTGGGCTTGTAGCTCAGTTATTTTTGGCGCACAACACACTGCTTTAGAGGAATACAGATGTTGGTGTTGTGCGTTATTCAAAAACATGTCTATAAAGCAGATTAAAAAAAAAAACATCAATTGCAAAAAAGTGCTGTATTGAACATCTCGTAGAAAGTATTTCACAAAATGCAGACAATAAAAGCCTAGAAATACAAATGATAATTCACAAGAGCTACCTGGTTTCTCCAACAGCCTTCGAAGTTCTTCCTCCACACTTGGCTGTTGTTCCTCAAGGTCTTGAGTCTTCACTCTAAACACAATGACAATCCAGAATTCAAGTATTTAAAGGGTAATAGGGGCAACTTTTTAGCCAAAAATCAAAATGATATATAGCTATATTTTGTTGCCTTTATCCCACTCTACATTGCGTCTACTTCTACTCGTGCTGCAGCTGTTTCCCTGCAGACAGACAGTTGCTTCGTCCGGCAGACGGCAAGGAAGGCGAAACTCAGGGAAGGCGGTGCTACTGTGAGCAGAGGGGGTTGTGTGGGATGAGGCAGCTTTTTAGCCAATCACAGCACAGCAGTCTCCAGCAGCTTCATACTGAGCCAATAGAGTGGAGGTGTGGTGGATTTAGGCGTTTCTAAACTTGTGTGTACATTAGGAATTAAAATCACATACCTGTGTGCAATTCTTCTCAAAACCAATTGCTAGAAACTATGGAGCAAAGTATAGATTGAATGTTGGAACACAGACTGATCAACATACTCACATGTACACAAGCTCAGATTCCCTCCTGATGTACATCTGTTTCTTTCTGATAAGGTTGAACCAGTCTACCATTAGTGGGTCCATCAAAAGGTCTCCCTTCTCCTCTGAAAGAAGAAGAAGAAAAAAAAGGTAATTCCCAGTTTGACACACGCACCCACCTCGAACATCCAAAATAAATGTGGTTGCCAGTGGTGTAATGGTGATTTACATCATTATCCTGGCTAAGGCCAGACCGAATCAGCCTTTGGCAAAAACGTTGCCTGTAAGCAGATATGTCTGGAATAGCTCAATTGTACACCCCCTTCCTACTGCACTGGGGTGGCCAATCAGGACACAGTATTCAAAAATATTTGCATACTGTGTCCTGACTGCCCACCCCAATTTGGGGCATAAATCCCTTTTATAAACATTGAGACCAACACTTTTCATTTTATGGAATAGCATTAAACACAAAAGCAACCAGTGGAAGCTTTATTGGTCTATATTGCCTGTGAAGTTTAGCCATGCCTTTGTCCAGATGTTTGCTTTCACTTATCTAATGACACAACATTGTTAAAATGTGTGTCAAAAACGTCCTTCCTGATGCTTTGGCAGAGTTAACACCATTGTATTCATGCATACAAATTCAGAGGTTTGCAAAATACAGTATAACGTACACTAAGTCGGCAAAATAACAGCCTCACTTTAAGTGTAACTTTTGTCATAATACATATCACAGTATTCTGCAAGTAAGGCAAAGAAAGGATCAAAGCAATCCATGCTCCACTCCCTGTGGTTTGTTTTTGTCCAGACTCATTTTCTGAGAGATGACTTGAAATGGCATGTCACAGCTCTCTCCACAAGCAGCCCGTAGTTGACACAGTATAGCAGGGGTGTCAAACTCAGACACAGAGTGGGCCAAAATTTAAAACTGAACAAAGCCGCGGGCCAAGTTTGAACGAACTAACCTTTTAAAGGGGAATTCCACCCATTTTCAAAATTTTCCTGAGAGGGAAAAATGGGTCTGAAAGAAAAATCAAAACATGGTGGAATACATCTTGATGTCATCAGATGTATTTAACCATGTTAATGATTTTTTCAGACCTCCATTTTAGGAAATACAAAATTAGGGGAACTTTTTTTTAATCATGTCCACACAACATCTGTAAGGTATATTAATGACATATTAAAATGTTGAAAATGGATGGTCTTCCCCTTTAATTTGCTAATGTCTCAAGGGCCAAATGAAATTACACAGTGGGCCAAATTTGGGCCGCGGGCCAGAGTTTGACACCTATGCAGTATAGTATGTGCATTCCCTGTGGTCAACAATCTAGGCAGGGCAACTCTAAACTGGAACTGTAGTCACACAGGAGCAGAAGGATAGGGATGTTTGTGAAGTACAGTGGATTTGTGAAGAGGTCATTCGTGGAGTATCAACAGGCACGGATATGGAGAATTCTCCATCAAGATCCTGTGCTGCCTCGAATTCAGATAGAGAGAGAGAGAGGGGATGTTGTGTTTTGTTATGACTTCCCATGTCCTTTTTCTAAGCGGAAACAGGAGGAAGTGACGTGATGGGGGGGAGGGGGGGCGGAGGGCTGACACAGAAACATGTGGAAAAGTACCGTGTTCAAAGCGGCGTAGCTTATCCTCCAGTCTGACTCCCTCCCTCTCCAAGTTGGTCAGGTTAATCGCGATCTCATCCAGCTCCCTCTCGATCTGCTTTATTGGAATGTGATGAGATTTGGCCTGTCAGGAGAAGCACCAGAAAGCCAAGTGTCACGATGCGCGATTGAAAATTTAACAGCGACAACATATCGCCGGGAATGTAATGAAATCATATTTTGCAATGCTGTTAATTAATCTTTTAAGAGACTTACAGAGGGTGACCTCATTTCAGGACTGGGGGCGGTGGTGGGTGACAAATACTTTCCCTTTTTAGAAGCTAAGAGGTAGATAAAATAGGATTAGATTCACCTTTTTATGGCAGCTTTTCACAAAACCATGGTCACAAGTTACATCACTTCAGTAATTTTCTGTTGAAATATTCCACACATATACCATGCTGTTCTGTTCAGTCTGCCTGTGTATTTATCCATTATGCAAATGATGCTGACTGGCATTTCACTTTCTAGCACTGGCATTCTCAAATTCTACCCAAACCCGACCAGGCCTAACCCAACCCAACATTTTAGGGTCGGGCCTAAAAACTATGCTAATTAGTCGGGCCTTAATTTTCAGGTCCATTGAGAACTAATATCAGCTAGATTTGCTTACTAATGACATTTTGTTTTTTAATTTGTTTGCAAATTATTTCCATTATTTTATATGTATTTTAAAGTGGTCAAGTGCTGTTGGTTTAGACACCATGAGAGCCGCAGGCCAGCCCTGCAAATCAAAGAACGCACACACGTTGAATAAAACGATACCAATTACATATACAATCTCATTCTCAATATATTGCAACAACACGCATGCATAGTAGGCTCTTTCTGTTTCCATGTTATCAACAGCAGTGCAATGGTCCAACTGTCTGCGTGTGTGCAGTGTGTGTAGTGCTCTAAGTTGAGGAGAATACAGCCATCGAGGTAAATCATTAGCCTGTTATAAGTCAGTGCCTCTGTTGACTTTAGTAAATTAACCCAGCGGTTCCCAAACACTGTGCCAAATGCACACTGCTCTTCCGTGAGACAAGTCCAGGTGTGCCTTGGGATTCGGTGACAACCACACATTAGCGGGGTTGCCATGGGGAACTTTTTATAGGGAAAGCCCACTATTGTTAATGTGATGGCTATAAACTCTCTTCTGTAAACTTCAGCTAATGAGAAACCACTGTTCTAGATGAACTAAAGCATGTTGGTAGGTCATTGTGGGGTACTGTATGTATCGGCTGAGAATGTGTACGAGAATGGTTACCTTGAATTTAGATACGGTACCTAGGTTTGGTGAATGATTTACATTATTAATGACGTAAGCAGAACATTTTTCTCGGGGAACCCCACTACTGTTGATGTGACGTCACCCTTACAACACCATTACAACATGTAATGACATCAGTGGGGCTTTCACTTCATTAAATGGGCCATGCTACAGACAAGATGGCAGTTCTCAAATTCCCTATCGCAGTTCCCTATTGCAGTCAATCGTTACAGGAGTCAATGGATTCAAGAGAAGAGTTTTTCCTGCTAGACATAGACTACGATTGCACATCTTGTGTCTTCATGTCTGTGTTTATCCAGCGATCCGAGGAGGGCATCATGAGCTCCTTTCAATGCTCTGATGACAACAAGAAAATGATCAGGGTGACTCACGTCCTGAATGAAATGGCACAACATGTGTACGTTGCCTGTTCCCCACTGGCGCTGATAAGCTTGCAGGCGGCTGTGAAAGTCGAGTGGATAAACAATTCATGTGCCACTCTCAGTATTCAACGCCCTGACAAGCATGTATTGGGTTCTTTGCTGGGCCAGGGCAATGTGGGGGCGGATGGAGAGTTCAGCTTAGAGAAGCTTACCAACTTACTCTGCGACCTCGCAGGCGCAGACTCTCGGAAAGACAAGAAGGAGTACTGCTTGAGCGACGACACCTACAGCCTGGCCGTGTACAGCCCCCGTGGTGTTGCTTGTACGACCGTGGCAGGGTTCATTCATGATGATGGTTTTATTTACCTTGGCGCTGACCGCCAGATGAATGAGTACATTGGCGATATAAATACAGGGCATACATGGGCATTGCAGAAGATCTTCAAGGTTGTACAAGAGCAAGGACTTCTAGTGTATTTGGCCTATGCAGCAAACGATGCCTTAGCGGGATTGACTGCGATTCATGATAACTTCGTACCTGAAGTAAAAGGACAGTACAAAGGACGGTACGACCAGAAGATTGCTGGAAAAAAGGAAATTGATGTTGCTGAGGAAGTTGCTAAAATTGCGCTAAAGCATTTCAAGGGAATGAATATGCAGGTTCTCCTTGCAATCATGATACATGGCCAACAAAACCCAATCCCATTCCTCTGGTCTTCTGAGAACAATCAATTTCGCCCATACCAAATGATCGGTTCAGGATTTTCTGCACTGCCAGTCCTTAAAGAACATGAGCTCCTAGCGCGTCATCTAGGACCTCGATGGACGCTTGTAGAAATAGTGCAGGCCGGAGCTGACCTTTGTCAAATGTCCGGGTTTGGTATGAATTATGTGGTTTTGCAAGGTACTGCATCAGTAACCATTCAAAAGATCACACAATATGACTTTCATCAGGGTAACCGTGTAGAGATACAAATAGAGGACATTGAACTTTATAATGAGTACAAATCTGAGCGTGGCATGCTGCCAGAATACGCGACAGAGCAGCAGGCAGATGCAGGTAAAGAGGCGTGGCAGCAGGATTTTCAAGATGGAAAGAACACACTTATTGTTGACAAAAAATGTCCTTTCTCCAAAGGCTTGGTTTGGCGCCTTATTGAAATCACTGTGAGCAAAAAAGACCGTGTGGTTCATGTCATCGAGATGAAAGAAAATATTTTTAAACTCAAACTGGAAAAAAAAACAACCCAGTAACACTCAGTAGAGTGTAAACTTGCGCGCTGCGCACATGTAGGCCATGGCCTACCCAAAAGTCAGATCATTGCTGTGTTGCCTAAATCCATTTTGTAAAGAAATTGCGGCACTAATCGTGTCAATACTACCAGTTGCTACCAGTGTAAACTTGTTGTGTCTTGCAATTAATTATACAGAAAGGAGTAATTTGATCTCTACACAGTAATGCCCCAAAAAATGATCATATAGTTAACAATGTGTGGCTGCATTATATTTAGCCAAAAACGGCCTGGTCAGAGGTCTATGCCCCAGGGAGGAGGCCACGGGCGACGTGGAAACATGGACTGTGATACATACTTACGGATCATTGAAATGGTGAATATCTATTGACATACAGTATATCATAAAACAGTCCATAAAAAACAACGTGTTCTTTTTTTGTGCCCCAATGATGTTTGCATCCAATGATTGCCTGCATCCCAAAACACAATTTATTCTTAATGAATGCAATTAAACAACTACCATTGCATCCTTGGGATGCAGCAAAAATAATTCACTCTAAAAAAAAAGGGAAAAAAATGTACATTTGCCGCTGCTGTGTGCTGTCCAGCATTTCCTTCAGATATCATAAATGAATAAAACCACATTAAAGCTATATACAATGAAAAAAATAAATTAAATGAGGCAAATTGTAAAACTGACAAAATATGACTCCTAATGCCGCTGGGACTCATAAAATGTTCCTGGGACACCCCAAAGGCCCTCCCAACATCCCGGGACTCGGCAACAACAACTTGCCCACTTCATTTTTTTTTAGCAAACGAACATTTAATATGTCAGCTTTTACAGACAACAATGGCTAAGTGTAAAGATCCTAATGTATGTTAGTCCGGGAGCCAGACCCCCCTACCATAATGTTTTCTGCTTAATTTTTTTCACTGTTATTTCCTGTTAGCATATACCTTGGGCCATCTCAGAATGAAGGGAACACTCTCAACTCGGGGGCGTTTGGCTTTGGGGGCCCAAAACCCCCTTTTTGTGGGGCGAAATTGTGTTAAGGCAAATATAAATTCACTAAAAATACATAAATGCACATAGAAGTATGAAATTTGGCATGGGGCATCCTGACACATTGGGGTAAGTGGCAGAATAGGTTTTTGGAGTCTGCTACCATCCTACTGTAAAATATCACCCACAACATCACCAAAAACAACCCAAATATGCAGTCCGCTTGACAAATACCCATCAAATATGAATGTTTCTCAGCACTTTAGAGTCATAGAGTTATAAAATACAGAGACCACATCTGGAGGAAACAGTGAAGCAAAAAAGACATAGTGGCCAAAGTTGAGAATGCAGTTTAGAGCAAACTATGGGCCGCGAGAACGCGCATTAGGCTCCGCCCCCTCCAGGAAGCTTTCCCATAACTCAATGACCCACACGCACGGTCGCGTTCATGTGCTGCGCGTTCTAGCGGCCCACCGCAATGCATCAACGCTGCTGCTCCAACCCGGAAGTTTGCTTCATGCGCTAGGTGAGCAAGTTAATGCAAGTGGGTGGAAGGGAAAATCAGAATACGTCTCTATCCAACTCTATGTTTAGAGTGGATATTACTGCCTCAATTAGGCAGTAGCTACAAAACTGCCAGAACTCATAAGCTTCCATTTGAGCCCCAAATTACCTCTCTATCTTGAGAATTACTCTTTCTATGGCCAAAAGTCTGCACTATGCCTCAAATTGGAGTTGATAACTTGCCATTTTAAGTACAGGTGCCTACTGCAATATTAATGACATGTCATATATATCATACTATAGTGTTTGGAATCATCTTGAAGAGGACACTTTAAGCTTTCATTTAAGGAATTTTGTGAGTATGTGGGACAAGTACAGTCTTTGCCAGTGCTCTTCAAACTTGGACCAAATCGTTTTCTTTACACAATATTTGGCTAAATCATATTCTTTCTTTTACTTCTATGCCATCACAAAACATCATTGACACAAAATACAATATCTGGAACAGTGGTACACTGAGGATTCAGGAAATGTGTAATTTATCTACAATATTTTGTCCTAGGGGGGTGATTTTCAGCTTTATGTTACACTAGCATTTTTTTTTAAGAATCTATAGGGAAATTTAGCAATATATTTGGACCATCTGTGAAAAAATTTACTACCAATAGCTTTCTTCACCAATGGGTTCTGATAGGTGTCTAGAATCATCTCTCAATTAGTGAAAGCCCAAATCCCATGGGAAAATCCTGGAGAGCCAATCAAAGTTATGGAGCACAGAGTGCTTGGTTGAAAAATATGAACAAAAATTAAAAGTCTAAAATGAAATTGTGGGGTGTCTAACTAGGGGTTTTCAGGGGTGCTGAATCCATTCCAAACATTAGTTTTGGATAAAAATGTATCCCTGGCCATATAACCTATATATGTTGGTTATTAAGCTGTAAAAACACCCTAAAAATGATGTCCACTTGACAAATAACCATTTAATATGAATATTCAATATCCAAATGTACCTACAAAACTGCCCAAACTCATAAGCTACGATTTGAGCCCAAGATGACCTCTCTGTCTAGAAAATTACTCTTTCTGTGGCCAAAAGTCTGCACTATACCTCAAATCGAAGATGAAAACATTTTCAGTCACTAGCCTTCCAGATGCCTAGAATAGCTTTTGTTCTCCAACTACTGCCATCTCAAGGTAGAAACATGAAAATAGTAAATCAATTGCTTTTCATTGATATTCACACAATATATAAAGTCAAATATGCACATATTATAGCTGTTTCAGGATTATTGTTATGCCATGGCATATTTGACACCTTCACTATCATTGTTTACGTATCAACTACTTTAGGATTAATCATCATATTCATGTTGCTCATCCTCTTCATCATCATCATGTATAGTGTTACCTGAATTTCTTCTACATCATCCTTGTCTGTCCCCTCAGACAATATCAATGAGGGCTTTGGGATGACGTCACCTTCTTCAAACCATAAAGGCTCTAGCTTGCCATTTTCTGAGTTCAAATGAAATCCGTGGTCAAGAGATGATTTGCATTTCTGCATTTCTGGGTTGTTCTCATGAGCCCTCTTTCAGATACATACCTGAAAGTTAAATCTTTTAACATACTGAAAGAGGACCCTCTTGCATAATAGAGCAAAATTAAGAAAATGTCAGTCTTTTGCTCTGACTCAGTTTTGATGTGAGGCATTGTGTTTTTGATGTGATTGATGTAGATGATCACCCTCACATCGGTAGAATGTGAATTATGTGAATCGGTAGAAGCAGAATTACGCGAAATTCCTCACATACAGGTACTTTGGGTAGAAAAATATGGGGAAATAGGTTTCCCTTTTGGGTAGATGCAAGAGTACAAGCTGTAGAAGGCCATCACTACGTCTGTGCAATTTGACTGCATAGACAGTATTTTGAGGCAAGTTATTGAATCCAGACTATGGAAGAGGATTTAATTGTTTGGATCAGAATTCAGACATTCACTGGAATTGAAATGAGAATTCGAATGACCTTCTGCAATCTCACTCTAGCGCCACACACCATCCAGGTGGCCAGTGTAGTGTAGTGTACTGTGTAGACAGTATGGTGTGTGACGTGTATATAGTGCAATTATGCTACAGTAAAGTATGCTACATTACACAACAGTGCAGTCTGCTGCAGTACAGCATGATACAGTACAGCATGGTACAGTACAGTACAGTACAGTACAGTACAGTACAGTACAGTACAGTACAGCCAGGTACAGTACAGTACAGTAGAGCCAGGTACAGCACAGTACAGTGCAGTCAGGTACAGTACAGTCAGGTACAGTACAGTACAGTACGGTACAGTACAGTACAGTAAGGTACAGTGCATTAGAGTACAGTACAGTGCAGTACGGTACAGTACAGTAAGGTGCAGTACAGTACAGTACAGTAAGGTGCAGTACAGTACAGTGCAGTACAGTACAGTAAGGTACAGTTCAGTGAGGTACAGTACAATATGGTACGGTACAGTACACTAAGATACAGTACAGTAAGGTACAGTACAGTACAGTACTGTACTGCAGCAGGCCGTACTGCAACTTACTGCACTGTACTTTAATGTATTGTACTGTAATATACTGCATCAGGCCTTACTGTACCTTACTGTACTGTACAGCAGGCTATACTGTATCATGCTGTAGACAACTATTTTGTGTTCATTCTTTTCGATTTGAGCTGTCGAGGTAGTTAGAGTCCATTTTGAGATACAGTATTTCTAATTTCCTCTTAAAGGTTAAATTAGACCATCAAAATATCTCAAAATTTATATTAATGAAGCTTTCCTGGACTGTATGGTGTGTGCGCGAGAGTCAAATTATTTTTAATTTAATTTTCCTTATCTTTGAAGTCAGACTGCCTTTTCCACTAGCGACTGTGTATGTGAGATGTAACTATGTCTGTGTCTATGTATGCAGTGTGCGTGCATGCATGTGTTTGTGTGTGTGACTGGAAGTAGCGCCATTTTGATTGTAGTTCTGTTGTTCCATAAAGACTCCATTTCCCAACATTATTTTGTTAGTTTCGGGTAGTAAGCCGGCTGCAGCCATGTCAGCATTAGTACAGAATAGGGACTTTTATTGAGGCCGTTTTATTTTGACACTTTATGACTAAGTTTAATAATTTAACCCGAACAGTTAGTCTGGAAGCCTCATTACAAATTGTCTTTTTGGAGTTTTAAAATTTTAGTTGTGCATTGTTCCTCTTCCCAAAGTGTGTGCGTGCATGTGTGTGAGAGAAGGCCTGTCCCCACCTCCCTGTTGTACTTGTCCTGTGCGTCTGTGTGCGCGTGGGGTGGATGGATGGAAGAATCCAGTGTCTGTGTGCAGGAATGAGTTTGTCTCATTTTTAACCCTTTTATTACAAAAAATATTAGATTCATTCAGATTTAGATTTGTGTTGTTTTGGATCCTGAACCATCACCGCTCAGATCTCCATATACCATATTAGGGCGCGACCTTCCTTGACTGGCTAATCGAACCAACCGGCTTCACCAATAGGACAAACGTTCACACTTCTGAAATCAGAACCAATTAAACTCTATTCTGTTAAAAGCAAAGCTGCTGTTCTTAGGCAGGTAATGTTACAAACGAGTAATCGATTAAATAATTAAATAGTCTCTGAGTATGATATTTTGAAGCCACTTAAACAGGTAATTGGTGTGCAATGTTGCGCTGGACGTTACATCTGAAAAATGGAGTTGGAGCACCCAAAGATTCAGTGAAGGTGGCTGTCGGGCACAAAGTGTACTCGTTTGGAGTGCATGAGAACAACACTATTGACGTACGCATCTTCAACACTGTGACCATGCGCTGGACGCCATTGGCCCGGGTAAAAGCTGGAAATGAGTGCAATGAGCTTCAAGAAACCACCTGCTGGAAATGGACACCCATGCTAATAGAAAATGTAATATATCATGTCTGGTTGGTGACTGGTGAAAGCGTTATTTATACATTCAATGTTGACACCCACACCTGGTTCAGGCCCAGCATTTCTGGAACCGGCCCAAAGTACAACGACTTCGATCGTGCGATCTGTGCTGTGAAGGATTCAATATATGTCTGTAGACACGGCTGGGACCATAATGTAAACATCTACAAGTTCTCTACCACAATAATGACCTGGACTTTCATCGAGGCCAGAGATCTTCCCATACCGATGCCAGGCCTGTGCCCCGCCACCGCAATTGGTTCAAAAATCTTCATATTCCGAAACTTTCACGAAATGTGCTGGAGAACCAAGCAGCGCGGCTACCTCTGGATGTTTGACACAGAGACAGAGCGTTGGCAGAGCATGCCGGAGCCTCGTCCGGAAGGATATGGACCGGTAGTAGATCGTCAGGCTTTTGCCCACAGTGGACAGCTGTACATCTTTGATGGCTACAGGGTTATGGGTTCTCGGGACTACTTCCAAGTATATGTGGAGATTCAATCCAGACACCTTCTCCTGGACGAAGCTTGAGCCCAGGGGGATCGCCCCGCGGTCATCAAACAGGTCTACTCAAAGAGACTGTTGCGTGTTGAGAAATTGTGTTATGCTGTTCTGTGATAAAGAAGATGCAAATGATCTGTTTGTGTTAGACTTAAATCCCAGCCTGAAGACGTTATGTAAGCTAGCGGTTATTCATTACGGCTTGAATCAGGCCGAACTCACGCACAACATCAGGTGGGAACTGGACACCATGGCTACCAACATGTGTAAGGATGAAGGCATACTGAAGCCTTGTAGTAACCCCTTCGATCAATATAATCAAGACTGTCTGATAATAGGCCACGCAGGTCGCAGATGCCATGACAAAAAATGTTGTCCCTCAGAAATTATAACTATGAGCCAGTAGGATCACCACCTAGATGGACAACTCAGTAAATTCTGACTCGAAACTCCAAAAATAAATATTACCCCCCATTGATTATAAGGGGGGATGTGGGAGCCAAGTTGGCGTGATTATTTCAATAATTACTGCATTATTTGTGATTTGTTTGATTTGAGTTCATGTATGGCTTATGTTCACGTAAAGGTTTGAAATGGTTGATTTGTTTATTTTAATATGCTTCGGTTGAAAACAGTTATGTTGCTGTTGTGCCTTTGATGGGAGGGCTCTGGGTGGCTGGGCTTGATTGCTGCATGTGTGTGTGGGCAAGTCAGGGTGTGTCTGATAGCTTTAATAATTTCCTGTTATTCACTTATTGTAAACAATGTACATACTTTTCCCTGATGAAGGCTTAACCGCCGAAACGTTGGATTCTTAAACCTGCTATGTCCTAAATAAAAATATTGGCACTTTGGCTACCGGTGTGTGCGGCCACTTTCTTGTTTTGCCAAGAAGTTTTTCCTCACATATGACTAGCATATATGTCATCTATGGATTTTAATTGGGTCGTGCCATGAGTTTGTAGATCTGCCATAAGTATGTCATTTGAGTTAGGCCTCTGCATTTTCCGTTCTGCCCTCTGACAGATTTTACTAGGGCAAAAGGTTTATTTGACTTTGTTAATATTTTACTGTAAAATTCTGGCGTTGTGAGAAAGTAGTTATGTTTGGATTTCAGCCTAGACGGACCTATGCGTTTCGACCTTGTTAGAGTTCCCCACTCCCACTCACTTAGTCTTTCCTCTGCTCTCCCTCTCTTTTCATTGAGAGCATTCAAACTGAATTACAGAAGAACTACAATACCCAATGATGCATTCAGGAAATTACATCATACCGTCGTGTTCCTTTGAGTTGCCATGGTAACTGTGACGTAGATTTTGATAACTGAATAGAACAAGTGTTTCGCCATGTTCTTTGGTGGAAACTGCTGAAATTTGACTTGTCGGACGAACACTCTTCCCCTCATGCATAATGGAATAAGTTACTTTTTAAAACATATGCTGCTGTATCCTGTGGACACCTCTCTGCTTCACCTCCAGTGACTGTGGAAATGTTTATGTTCCGATTGTGGAGTAAAGTATTGTGCTACTTTGCGTAGAATTACAACTGGATATTTCTAACTCTTCCATTCCCAACTGCTCTTAAAGCTATAGTACTTTTTGGCTGAGTACTTTTACATTTCAGTACAATTACTCTGATTACATTCTGTGATTGGTTTTCAGTATGTTGCAGTTTGGCTATAAGCCTGGTCCTATTTTGTGTTAATTCTTTTCGATTTGAGCTGTCGAGGTAGTTAGAGTCCATTTTGTGATACAGTATTTCTAATTTCCTCTTAAAGGTTAAATTAGACCATCAAAAGATCTCATAAAATGTATATATTACTGAAGCTTTCCTGGACTGTATGGTGTGTGCGCGAGAGTCAAATTATTTTTAATTTAATTTTCCTTATCTTTGAAGTCAGACTGCCTTTTCCACTAGCGACTGTGTATGTGAGATGTAACTATGTCTGTGTCTATGTATGCAGTGTGCGTGCATGCATGTGTTTGTGTGTGTGACTGGAAGTAGCGCCATTTTGATTTGATTGTAGTTCTGTTGTTCCATAAAGACTCCATTTCCCAACATTATTTTGTTAGTTTCGGGTAGTAAGCTGGCTGCAGCCATGTCAGCATTAGTACAGAATAGGGACTTTTATTGAGGCCGTTTATGACTAAGTTTAATCATTTAACCCGAACAGTTAGTCTGGAAGCCTCATTACAATTTGTCTTTTTGGAGTTTTACAATTTTAGTTGTGCATTGTTCCTCTTCCCAAAGTGTGTGCGTGCATGTGTGTGAGAGAAGACCTGTCCCCACTTCCCTGTTGTACTTGTCCTGTGCGTCTGTGTGCGCGTGGGGTGCATGGATGGAAGAATCCAGTGTCTGTGTGCAGGAATGAGTTTGTCTCATTTTTAACCCTTTCATTACAAAAAATATTAGATTCATTCAGATTTAGATTTGTGTTGTTTTGGATCATGAACCATCACCGCTCAGATCTCCATATACCATATTAGGGCACGACCTTCCTTGACTGGCCAATCGAACCAATCGGCTACAACAATTGGACAAACGTTCACACTTCTGAAATCAGAACCAATTAAACTATTCTGCTAAAAGCAAAGCTGCTGTTCTTAGGCAGGCAATGTTACAAATGAGTAATCGATTAAATAATTAAATAGTCTCTGAGTATGATATTTTGAAGCCACTTAAACAGGTAATTGGTGTGCGATGTTGCGCTGGACGTTACATCTGAAAAATGGAGTTGGAGCGCCCAAAGATTCAGTGAAGGTGGCTGTCGGGCACAAAGTGTATTCATTTGGAGTCCATGAGAACAACACAATTGACGTACGCATCTTCAACACTGTGACCATGCGCTGGACGCCGTTGGCCCGGGTAAAAGCTGGAAATGAGTGCAATGAGCTTCAAGAAACCACCTGCTGGAAATGGACACCCATGCTAATAGAAAATGTAATATATCATGTCTGGTTGGTGACTGGTAAAAGCGTTATTTATACATTCAATGTCGACAACCACACCTGGTTCAGGCCCAGCATTTCTGGAGCCGGCCCAAATAACTTCAAGGATGGCTACTTCGATCGTGCGATCTGTGCTGTGAAGGATTCAATATATGTCTGTGGACACGGCAGGGGCAATAATGTAAACATATATAAGTTCTCTACCACAATAATGACCTGGACTTTCATCGAGGCCAGAGATCTTCCCATATCGATGCCAGGCCTGTGCCCCGCCACCGCAATTGGTTCAAAAATCTTCATATTCCGAAACTTTCACGAAATGTGCTGGAGAACCAAGCGGCGCGGCTACCTCTGGATGTTTGACACAGAGACAGAGCGTTGGCAGAGCATGCCGGAGCCTCGTCCGGAAGGATATGGACCGGTAGTAGATCGTCAGGCTTTTGCCCACAGTGGACAGCTGTACATCTTTGATGGCTACAGGGTTATGGGTTCTGGGGACTACTTCCCCAAGGATGGCTACAGGACTATGGGTTCTTGGGACTACTACCTCAAGGAAGGCTACAAGGCTATGGGTACTTGGGACTACTTCCCCAAGTATATGTGGAGATTCAATCCAGACACCTTCTCCTGGACGAAGCTTGAGCCCAGGGGGATCGCCCCGCGGTCATCAAACAGGTCTGCTCAAAGAGACTGTTGCGTGTTGAGAAATTGTGTTATGCTGTTCTGTGATAAAGAAGATGCAAATGATCTGTTTGTGTTAGACTTAAATCCCAGCCTGAAGACGTTATGTAAGCTAGCGGTTATTCATTACGGCTTGAATCAGGCCGAACTCACGCACAACATCAGGTGGGAACTGGACACCATGGCTACCAACATGTGTAAGGATGAAGGCATACTGAAGCCTTGTAGTAACCCCTTCGATCAATATAATCAAGACTGTCTGATAATAGGCCACGCAGGTCGCAGATGCCATGACAAAAAATGTTGTCCCTCAGAAATTATAACTATGAGCCAGTAGGATCACCACCTAGATGGACAACTCAGTAAATTCTGACTCGAAACTCCAAAAATAAATATTACCCCCCATTGGTTATAAGGGGGGATGTGGGAGCCAAGTTGGCGTGATTATTTCAATAATTACTGCATTATTTGTGATTTGTTTGATTTGAGTTCATGTATGGCTTATGTTCACGTAAAGGTTTGAAATGGTTGATTTGTTTATTTTAATATGCTTCGGTTGAAAACAGTTATGTTGCTGTTGTGCCTTTGATGGGAGGGCTCTGGGTGGCTGGGCAAGTCAGGGTGTGTCTGATAGCTTTAATAATTTCCTGTTATTCACTTATTGTAAACAATGTACATACTTTTCCCTGATGAAGGCTTAACCGCCGAAACGTTGGATTCTTAAACCTGCTATGTCCTAAATAAAAATATTGGCACTTTGGCTACCGGTGTGTGCGGCCACTTTCTTGTTTTGCCAAGAAGTTTTTCCTCACATATGACTAGCATATACTGTATGTCATCTATGGATTTTAATTGGGTCGTGCCATGAGTTTGTAGATCTGCCATAAGTATGTTATTTGAGTTAGGCCTCTGCATTTTCCGTTCTGCCCTCTGACAGATTTTACTAGGGCAAAAGGTTTATTTGACTTTGTTAATATTTTACTGTAAAATTCTGGCGTTGTGAGAAAGTAGTTATGTTTGGATTTCAGCCTAGACGGACTTATGCGTTTCGACCTTGTTAGAGTTCCCCACTCCCACTCACTTAGTCTTTCCTCTGCTCTCCCTCTCTTTTCATTGAGAGCATTCAAACTTAATTACAGAAGAACTACAATACCCAATGATGCATTCAGGAAATTAGATCATACCGTCGTGTTCCTTTGAGTTGCCATGGTAACTGTGACGTTATGTAGATTTTGATAACTGAATAGAACAAGTGTTTCGCCATGTTCTTTGGTGGAAACTGCTGAAATTTGACTTGTCGGACGAACACTCTTTTCCCCTCATGTATAATGGAATAAGTTACTTTTTAAAACATATGCTGCTGTATCCTGTGGACACCTCTCTGCTTCACCTCCAGTGACTGTGGAAATGTTTGTGTTCTGATTGTGGAGTAAAGTATTGTGCTACTTTGCGTAGAATTACAACTGGATATTTCTAACTATTCCATTTCCAACTGCTCTTAAAGCTATAGTACTTTTTGGCTGAGTACTTTTACATTTCAGTACAATTACTCTGATTACATTCTGTGATTGGTTTTCAGTATGTTGCAGTTTGGCTAAAAGCCTGGTCCTATTTTGTGTTAATTCTTTTCGATTTGAGCTGTCGAGGTATTTAGAGTCCATTTTGAGATACAGTATTTCTAATTTCCTCTTAAAGGTTAAATTAGACCATCAAAAGATCTCATAAAATTTATATATTACTGAAGTTTTCCTGGACTGTATGGTGTGTGCGCGAGAGTGAAATTATTTTTAAGGAGTATTTTCCTTATCTTTGAAGTCAGACTGCCTTTCCCACTAGCGACTGTGTATGTGAGATGTAACTATGTCTGTGTCTATGTATGCAGTGTGCGTGCATGCATGTGTTTGTGTGTGTGACTGGAAGTAGCGCCATTTTGATTTGATTGTAGTTCTGTTGTTCCATAAAGACTCCATTTCCCAACATTATTTTGTTAGTTTCGGGTAGTAAGCTGGCTGCAGCCATGTCAGCATTAGTACAGAATAGGGACTTTTATTGAGGCCGTTTTAATTTGACACTTTATGACTAAGTTTAATCATTTAACCCGAACAGTTAGTCTGGAAGCCTCATTACAATTTGTCTTTTTGGAGTTTTACAATTTTAGTTGTGCATTGTTCCTCTTCCCAAAGTGTGTGCGTGCATGTGTGTGAGAGAAGGCCTGTCCCCACCTCCCTGTTGTACTTGTCCTGTGCGTCTGTGTGCGCGTGGGGTGCATGGATGGAAGAATCCAGTGTCTGTGTGCAGGAATGAGTTTGTCTCATTTTTAACCCTTTCATTACAAAAAATATTAGATTAATTCAGATTTAGATTTGTGTTGTTTTGGATCCTGAACCATCACTGCTCAGATCTCCATATACCATATTAGGGCGCGACCTTCCTTGACTGGCCAATCGAACCAATCGGCTACACCAATTGGACAAACGTTCACACTTCTGAAATCAGAACCAATTAAACTATTCTGCTAAAAGCAAAGCTGCTGTTCTTAGGCAGGCAATGTTACAAATGAGTAATCGATTAAATAATTAAATAGTCTCTGAGTATGATATTTTGAAGCCACTTAAACAGGTAATTGGTGTGCGATGTTGCGCTGGACGTTACATCTGAAAAATGGAGTTGGAGCGCCCAAAGATTCAGTGAAGGTGGCCGTCGGGCACAAAGTGTACTCGTTTGGAGTGCATGAGAACAACACAATTGACGTACGCATCTTCAACACCGTGACCATGCGCTGGACGCCGTTGGCCCGGGTAAAAGCTGGAAATGAGTGCAATGAGCTTCAAGAAACCACCTGCTGGAAATGGACACCCATGCTAATAGAAAATGTAATATATCATGTCTGGTTGGTGACTGGTGAAAGCGTTATTTATACATTCAATGTTGACACCCACACCTGGTTCAGGCCCAGCATTTCTGGAACCGGCCCAAAGTACAACGACTTCGATCGTGCGATCTGTGCTGTGAAGGATTCAATATATGTCTGTAGACACGGCAGGGGCAATAATGTAAACATCTATAAGTTCTCTACCACAATAATGACCTGGACTTTCATCGAGGCCAGAGATCTTCCCATACCGATTCCAGGCCTGTGCCCCGCCACCGCAATTGGTACAAAAATCTTCATATTCCGAAGCATTGACGAAGTCTGCTGGAGAACCAAGCAGCGCGGCTACCTCTGGATGTTTGACACAGAGACAGAGCATTGGCAGAGCATGCCGGAGCCTCCTCCGGGAGTATATGGACCGTTAGGTTCTCAGGCCTTTGCCCACAGTGGACAGCTGTACGTCTTTGATGGCTACAGGGTTATGGGTTCTCAGGACTACTTCCCCAAGGATGACTACAGGCCTATGGGTTCTTGGGACTACTTCCCCAAGGATATGTGGAGATTCAATCCAAACACCTTTAACTGGACGAAGCTTGAGCCCAGGGGGATCATCCCGCGGGGATCATACAGGCCTATTCACAGAGACTGTTGCGTGTTGGGAGATTGTGTTGTGCTGTTTTGTGACGAAGAAGATGCAAATGATCTGTTTGTGTTAGACTTAAATCCCAGCCTGAAGACGTTATGTAAGCTAGCGGTTATTCATTACGGCTTGAATCAGGCCGAACTCACGCACGACATCAGGTGGGAACTGGACACTGATGGAAATATTGGAAATATTTAATATTTTAGAATCTACTTGTGAATGATTTACATATGTCATCTTGTAGATCTTTTCCATTCATTTTACCACCTTGTAGATCTGCTATTTTCAGGGATGTTCAAGTTGCACTCTGCACACAGTTGAAATGTTGATACTTTGTCTGGTACACACTAGGTTGTTATGAGAAGAGAGAATTGTTATCGTTTTCTTTCCCAGACTGTTATCTAGGCATTGACCTTGTTCATTTGTGTGGGACTGTGTCTCTCTCTATGTCTTAAACCATGCTGTGAGGGTTTGGGGATTTTCCAAAAACTACACTATATCTTCCATCTTGCATTTAGGGAAGTTGCATCATGTTATTGGAACTTCATTTCCCGTGAGCCTTTGCAGTAAACGTCATGCCGGAAGTTTCATCACATGCCACGTGTATTTTCTGATAACAAATTTGGATATAATGCTTGTCTCCGCCATTAATTCTTTGGGAGAAATGCTTCAACATTTTTGTGCGACGTCTGTGGGCTTTTCTGTAATAAATCTTTTTGCGTCTCCCCCATAATATGTCTGTTTTTCATCTTTCCACGGAACTGACTTGCCGACTTTGTTTTACTGTGTTTCAACTTGGGTCCATTTGGTTTTCCACAGCTTGTCCTGTAAGTAAGTAATTTTCAGGGTTTATGGATATATATTTACTCATAATCATTTTTAATCTTTTCCAGGATTACATTTTGAACTATTTCTAATTGCTCCTAAAGCTAAACATTATTTTATGGCTAATTGTACTTCAGGACAGCTAAAAGGTTTTTCTCTGATATATTAAACTTTGGGTTTGGGGCATTATAGCCTGCCCTCCACATTATAGAGCTATCGAAGATATACAGTCTTTTCATCATATTAATTATAACAAATTCTATTACGGTCCTTTATCCCTTATTTACAATTTAATCCTTCTCGCCTGTTACGAAGCAGTGCACTTATTTATCAATTTGGTCATCTTCGAGACCGGCTTCTAATGAGATCCATAATTTATGGTCCAGACAGAAGTCGAACCAAAGCGCCCTTTTCCTTTTCTTTTTTTTCTTTTTTTCACCCGGACTGAAACTTTTTAAGACACCAGTCGACATTTTGAGTCAGTTCTTGGGAATACGATGACGTATTATGTAAACCAAGCCCGCCGCTTTTTGGAACAGACGTCCACACCACACCGGTCTCCGTGGGATTTTTTTGGGGGGTCCCTCCCTGGTCTCCATGGAGTCCGATCCCTTCCCGGTTTACCCACCCCGCAGCCCGCTGCCTGCCCGCTGCCTGCCTGCCTGCCTGCTTGAGTTAAGTACAGTAATAGCCTTTATCTGAATTCATAATTTATAGTTCTGTGCAACACTAATTCTTGGTCATAGTGTTGCTATGTTATTTATTACTGTAAACCCCTGAACCCTCAGTTCGTAAATTTAACCATGTATGGTCGGTCACGATCCGCGATTCATACACTCATTATTCAGGATTCCAAATTACTTTGCTCACTCCTTAAAACAATATTTTTACTGAGGCAACATTTTCAACGTACTATTTTACCCAATTTAATTTAGGCAACGCATTTTATACGCTATTTTTCGTCCGCGCTCGCTTGCTTAAATGTGTTATTTGGGAGTTTTTGTCTTATCTGTTGAGGAATGCTAGGGAGTAGTACTTGTCTGTGTATGAGTGTGTGCGTGCGTGCATGTATGTGTGTGCATGTGCGTGTGCTTGTCTCTGTCGTCTCATCGATGTATGTGTGCCTCCATGTGTGCGTGTGTGTGAGAACTCTCATACGGCCGCCGTGGTAACTACTTAATCTCTAAATTAGGATCATTATTTTTCGCCGTACTTAATCCAGTGTTAAAATATTTTTAATTTGTTTAGGACAAACATAGACTGTAGATTCGCTCAACTGGACGTTTGATGCAGATTTACACAACTCATGACTGACAACCATAACTTTATCTATTATAGACTATAATTCCTTTAGTATCCATGTTTTATTCTTTTATCGATAGAAAATTGACAAGTTTTCTAAAATAATCTTTTCATGTATTCTAATATTCCAAAATTTTATTTTTATTTTTTTTCCTGGCAAATGAGTGTCAACTATCATTTTATTTTATTTATTTATTTATTTCAACATTACTATTATTCAGGATGAGGCGCAGCGTCCTACTAACTATATCTCCTAACTTCAAACTTTTTGGCATTGCGCGTGTTTCAGTCAGTAGGCCTACAGCTGAGATACAGTGGGTGCCATAACTTTTTTCAGCTCAAAATTTGTCATTTATATCAGTCTTGGCCGGTCTGATGTAGATAATAAACTAGGGTCTTTATTATTTTTATCTTTTGCCACTCAAATAGCTAAATGTCTTATTATCCCTTTAGAGTTATTTCCCAATAAAGGAACATTTCAAAGATTTTACACGATTTATTTGTTTAATTAGTTTAACTATTATTCTCTAACTTTTAAACACAATGTTTGTGTTCAAATCGGGGGAGAAAGGGATTCTATCCCAGTTTATTTATTTCTATTTATTTGTTTTATACCGGATCCCATTTCTTTTGGTTTAGCAACTCCTTTGTTTGACGGTCGCTACGTCAGGTAGACATTAGGAGAGTGTACGGTGTGTTGCACTATGCTGTTTTTAATGTGGTATCTTATTTGATTCCCAGTAATTACGGGGCATATTATGATTGCCGTTATATCCGTGATTTCTGCACCTGGATGGGGTGGGGAAGTGCCATTTTAAAATATAATATCTTGTTCTGGTTCCGGTACAAAATAGATTTATTTTATTATTGCTAAAAATAAATATATAAATATTATTTTAAAGATTATTACAAAATTGTTTCAGTTTTTTAAGAAAAATAATAATACAAAAATGTTTTCATTTTATTATTTGGTATATTTACCTTCAAAAACATTATGATTTATGAATATTATTTTAATTTGGAAGATTATTATTTAGTCTGATATTTTGTTTTGATTAACCCTGTCATTTGTATTATAATTGTATATCAATAGTACTTTGTATATGATGACAATACATTCACCAAGATGTTTTTTGTTTTTTTGCTTTCTCTGTGTTTTTCCATAGACAGAGAGATATCAGGGTTTCCCCCAGCGCTTTATTCTTAAGGCGGCCGCCCTGAGTGAAATCCACCCCCGCCTTGGCTACGTTACCCCCCAAAAAAACAAAACAAGAAACCAGAGTTAAAGTTAAAATGTGTCGTTCATACAATGTGCATGTTATCTGCACTAAGACTTCAAACCGAAAGTGCGATTTGAAACCATGTCATTAGCAAATCGCAACCGCCGCGATTATTCAGTATTATTCAGTATTCAGTATCAGCCGGAGCGAGTCTGATCCAGTGTCGACACTTCTGTGCTGCGCTGCTCAATCAGTGCATGCAGTGCTTCGGCTCCCGAAGCAGTAAAAAGACGCATTGGTGGCTGTCTGGTTCATGGTCAACGCTTGCCGTCTGTGTCCCGCCCGACTCCCGCGGACCCCCGTCATGTCAGCCTAACCAAACGACATCACGGCTGAAATGATCGCGGTTCGACTGGTGTGTAGCTTCATATGCTTAACGTTAGTCTCCCTCTCCCTGTCTGTTGAATAATTAGCACATAGGCTAGCTTGTAGCTCGTGTGTGCTGCTTCTGAGTGTGTGTGTGTGTGTGTGTGTGTGTGTGTGTGTGTGTGTGTGTGTGTGTGTGTGTGTGTGTGTGTGTGTGTGTGTGTGTGTCTTGAAGCGGAGTATTTTGAGGGTGACCAGATGTCCCCGTTACTGTGGGACAGTCACAGGGTGACCAGATGTCCTTTGCGTGGGACAGTGTCTCATTTCAAAGACTTTTCAGTCATCCCGCAAATTGAGACCCTGTCCCACATTGTGACTGACAGACTACAGTGGTCAATTGTCCTAAAAGTCCCCCTTCTATTTTCTGTTGTAAAGTTTTCTCACTGTCTCTGTTAATGCTAGATGTGTTTTAAGCCTGTTGAAATAACAGATGAAGTACATACTAACATGAATAAATAACAAATTCATGGCTGGGGACTATTAAGACTACTTATGGACAAATGAAGCATGAGGCATTTTTAATGCCAACTGTAATGTGTTGCTACCCTGCAATTAAATGTAATACTTCTGTCCCTCAAATGAACAGTTTTGGTCCACTTAAGTCTGATTGATCAATCTATTGTGAAAGAAAAATATCTACCAGTCTGCCTGTTCTGATAAGAAATGAAATATGGCCTAATAATGACATAACTGCAGTAAATGGCCATTGAATATGTGATGACCGTGCAGTCATTCCCTTATTGACAATAAGGGAATTTATATTCTTTTTTTTACTGTGGCACTCGGAGTGTCAAGGAAAAAATCATGGCACTTCATGTCAAAAGGTTGCCTACCCCTGGCCTACGGTATTGTAATTAAATCACATGCACGCGCACACGCACGGACGCGCACGAGCACAGACTCGAAGCCTCACCACCTTGGCTAAACAATTTTCTGGGGGAAACACTGGATATCATCATTCAGCTGTCCTGTATGCCTCAGTGTCCAGTTTTCCAGCATGGTCCCGTTCTGCTGCTGTAATATCTGCGGCTGCGGTCCTGATACTCGGTGGTCCATCGTCATTCAACCTGATGGCCGCGAATATCCCCTTGTCCATTGCAACAGGGTGCTGGCACTGACTGCAGACAGTTTAGTTAAGTTTTCCTTTTTAATGTTATCACTAAATATTTGTTTTCTTACAAACACACACACACTCACCATGTAATTTTTGTTTGATGTTTTGATTGGAATATATGTATACTATACATGTATATTCACCCGGATGTATTTGTTTGTTTCTGTGTCTCAGGTTACATCATCTTTATCATCGCTGCTGCTGATCTTGCTCAGTTGAAACCTGACAAAACTCAAGGACAATCCAGCTCCCTGCTGCTCTGCAATCAGCCTAAACTTTGGGGAGACTATTGGATCACGTTCGCTACTATGGACTTGCTAGGCGTTAGCGTACGGTGAACCTCTTTTGTTTCTTGTGATTGCCCTGTTTTTCAGGTTTCCTCAGACCAGTTCAGCTTAGTTCAGTTTATTATTCATTATTTGTTGTCATACTTTGTTGTCATACTTCATGTTACAGTATATATTTTGCTAGCTTTGCATTATGTTTTGTTGTCATTTTTGTGGGAGATGTCAGTATGGTTGAAAAGGCCAAGTTCCTTTTATTCCATCGACTATCCCCTAAGATCCCAACAATGGCTTAAATTACCCTTTTAATATTTCAAATATATATACATGTTGACTGACACACATATATGTATATATATGTGCGTTACCATATTTGTATATGTATTTCTGATATTAATTTCCCATTTGTCTCAAAATTATCCTTTTTTATTTTTGTTTATTATTTTTGTTTATTATTTTCAACATCAATGATTCATATTTGTCTTATTGGCTAGGTAAGAATAGCTCAGAAATAGGCTTGTTCCTATACAATTCGTTACGGTACCGGGAAGAACTGTTTGGGGCTCCAGCTCTGAAGATCCATCAACTGTCCCGTACCCTCCTACGAACTGTCGTCTACCTCTGTTGCCAACTGAAATGGTCAGCCAAACCATAGGCCGACATCTGTCTGAGGTGAGCATGTCCAGCGCTCACCTGTCTGAATAGAGCACCTCCAGTTACCTGTGCTCATGCTACAACACCTGTATTCGTTGGCCTGTTAGGGGCGACTGGAGGGCGGGGTTAACAGACTTTTTCCGGACAATCGTCGGGTTGTTGAAGATTAACTGACCAAAACATCAGGTCAGGAAATATGAACTTTTGCCTAAATCACGAGGTGATTTGAAGATTAACATCAATGGGAGGAACATCACTTTTCAGCCCTCTCCAACGGGGTACCATTCAAAAGGTATTGAGTTGTTCTGCTTAGCCATAAGTCAAATGTTTTTGATCCTTAGTATAGCAGTTTGTTATTTTTCATTCTTTTATTTTTTCCCATTTTTTATGTTTGTTTATTTTCTTATAACATATGTTTTATCATTCTCAAAAAGGGGGGAGTTGATGGAAATATTGGAAATATTTAATATTTTAGAATCTACTTGTGAATGATTTACATATGTCATCTTGTAGATCTTTTCCATTCATTTTACCACCTTGTAGATCTGCTATTTTCAGGGATGTTCAAGTTGCACTCTGCACACAGTTGAAATGTTGATACTTTGTCTGGTACACACTAGGTTGTTATGAGAAGAGAGAATTGTTATCGTTTTCTTTCCCAGACTGTTATCTAGGCATTGACCTTGTTCATTTGTGTGGGACTGTGTCTCTCTCTATGTCTTAAACCACGCTGTGAGGGTTTGGGGATTTTCCAAAAACTACACTATATCTTCCATCTTGCATTTAGGGAAGTTGCATCATGTTATTGGAACTTCATTTCCCGTGAGCCTTTGCAGTAAACGTCATGCCGGAAGTTTCATCACATGCCACGTGTATTTTCTGATAACAAATTTGGATATAATGCTTGTCTCCGCCATTAATTCTTTGGGAGAAATGCTTCAACATTTTTGTGCGACGTCTGTGGGCTTTTCTGTAATAAATCTTTTTGCGTCTCCCCCATAATATGTCTGTTTTTCATCTTTCCACGGGACTGACTTGCCGACTATGCTTTCTGTGTTTCAACTTGGGTCCATTTGGTTTTCCACAGCTTGTCCTGTAAGTAAGTAATTTTCAGGGTTTATGGATATATATTTACTCATAATCATTTTTAATCTTTTCCAGGATTACATTTTGAACTATTTCTAATTGCTCCTAAAGCTAAACATTATTTTATGGCTAATTGTACTTCAGGACAGCTAAAAGGTTTTTCTCTGATATATTAAACTTTGGGTTTGGGGCATTATAGCCTGCCCTCCACATTATAGAGCTATCGAAGATATACAGTCTTTTCATCATATTAATTATAACAAATTCTATTACGGTCCTTTATCCCTTATTTACAATTTAATCCTTCTCGCCTGTTACGAAGCAGTGCACTTATTTATCAGGTGGGAACTGGACACCATGGCTACCAACATGTGTAAGGATGAAGGCATACTGAAGCCTTGTAGTAACCCCTTCGATATACTGAAGCCTTGTAGGAAGCCCTTCGATCAATATAATCAAGACTGTCTGATAATACCCCATGCAGGTCGCAGATGCCATGACAAAAAATGTTGTCCCTCAGAAATTATAACTATGAGCCAGGAGGGTCACCACCTAGATGGACAACTCAGTAAATTCTGACTCGAAACTCCAAAAATAAATATTACCCCCCATTGATTATAAGGGGGGATGTGGGAGCCAAGTTGGCGTGATTATTTCAAAAATTACTGCATTATTTGTGATTTGTTTGATTTGAGTTCATGTATGGCTTATGTTCACGTAAAGGTTTGAAATGGTTGATTTGTTTATTTTAAAATGCTTTGGTTGAAAACAGTTATGTTGCTGTTGTGCCTTTGATGGGAGGGCTCTGGGTGGCTGGGCTTGATTGCTGCATGTGTGTGTGGGCAAGTCAAGGCCTGTCTGATAGCTTTAATAATTTCCTGTTATTCACTTATTGTAAACAATGTGTCACATACTTTTCCCTGATGAAGGCTTAACCGCCGAAACGTTGGATTCTTAAACCTGCTATGTCCTAAATAAAAATATTGGCACTTTGGCTACCGGTGTGTGCGGCCACTTTCTTGTTTTGCCAAGAAGTTTTTCCTCACATATGACTAGCATATATGTCATCTATGGATTTTAATTGGGTCGCGCCATGAGTTTGTAGATCTGCCATAAGTATGTCATTTGAGTTAGGCCTCTGCATTTTCCGTTCTGCCCTCTGACAGATTTTACTAGGGCAAAAGGTTTATTTGACTTTGTTAATATTTTACTGTAAAATTCTGGCGTTGTGAGAAAGTAGTTATGTTTGGATTTCAGCCTAGACGGACCTATGCGTTTCGACCTTGTTAGAGTTCCCCACTCCCACTCACTTAGTCTTTCCTCTGCTCTCCCTCTCTTTTCATTGAGAGCATTCAAACTGAATTACAGAAGAACTACAATACCCAATGATGCATTCAGGAAATTACATCATACCGTCGTGTTCCTTTGAGTTGCCATGGTAACTGTGACGTAGATTTTGATAACTGAATAGAACAAGTGTTTCGCCATGTTCTTTGGTGGAAACTGCTGAAATTTGACTTGTCGGACAAACACTCTTTTCCCCTCATGTATATTGGAATAAGTTACTTTTTAAAACATATGCTGCTGTATCCTGTGGACACCTCTCTGCTTCACCTCCAGTGACTGTGGAAATGTTTGTGTTCTGATTGTGGAGTAAAGTATTGTGCTACTTTGCGTAGAATTACAACTGGATATTTCTAACTCTATTCCATTTCCAACTGCTCTTAAAGCTATAGTACTTTTTGGCTGAGTACTTTTACATTTCAGTACAATTACTCTGATTACATTCTGTGATTGGTTTTCAGTATGTTGCAGTTTGGCTATAAGCCTGGTCCTATTTTGTGTTAATTCTTTTCGATTTGAGCTGTCGAGGTAGTTAGAGTCCATTTTGTGATACAGTATTTCTAATTTCCTCTTAAAGGTTAAATTAGACCATAAAAATATCTCAAAATTTATATTAATGAAGCTTTCCTGGACTGTATGGTGTGTGCGCGAGAGTCAAATTATTTTTAATTTAATTTTCCTATCTTTGAAGTCAGACTGCCTTTTCCACTAGCGACTGTGTATGTGAGATGTAACTATGTCTGTGTCTATGTATGCAGTGTGCGTGCATGCATGTGTTTGTGTGTGTGACTGGAAGTAGCGCCATTTTGATTGTAGTTCTGTTGTTCCATAAAGACTCCATTTCCCAACATTATTTTGTTAGTTTCGGGTAGTAAGCTGGCTGCAGCCATGTCAGCATTAGTACAGAATAGGGACTTTTATTGAGGCCGTTTTAATTTGACACTTTATGACTAAGTTTAATCATTTAACCCGAACAGTTAGTCTGGAAGCCTCATTACAAATTGTCTTTTTGGAGTTTTACAATTTTAGTTGTGCATTGTTCCTCTTCCCAAAGTGTGTGCGTGCATGTGTGTGAGAGAAGGCCTGTCCCCACCTCCCTGTTGTACTTGTCCTGTGCGTCTGTGTGCGCGTGGGGTGGATGGATGGAAGAATCCAGTGTCTGTGTGCAGGAATGAGTTTGTCTCATTTTTAACCCTTTCATTACAAAAAATATTAGATTCATTCAGATTTAGATTTGTGTTGTTTTGGATCCTGAACCATCACTGCTCAGATCTCCATATACCATATTAGGGCGCGACCATCCTTGACTGGCCAATCGAACCAATCGGCTTCACCAATTGGACAAACGTTCACACTTCTGAAATCAGAACCAATGAAACTCTATTCTGTTAAAAGCAAAGCTGCTGTTCTTAGGCAGGCAATGTTACAAACGAGTAATCGATTAAATAATTAAATAGTCTCCGAGTATGATATTTTGAAGCCACTTAAACAGGTAATTGGTGTGCGATGTTGCGCTGGACGTTACATCTGAAAAATGGAGTTGGAGCGCCCAAAGATTCAGTGAAGGTGGCCGTCGGGCACAAAGTGTACTCGTTTGGAGTGCATGAGAACAACACAATTGACGTACGCATCTTCAACACCGTGACCATGCGCTGGACGCCGTTGGCCCGGGTAAAAGCTGGAAATGAGTGCAATGAGCTTCAAGAAACCACCTGCTGGAAATGGACACCCATGCTAATAGAAAATGTAATATATCATGTCTGGTTGGTGACTGGTGAAAGCGTTATTTATACATTCAATGTTGACACCCACACCTGGTTCAGGCCAGCATTTCTGGAACCGGCCCAAAGTACAACGACTTCGATCGTGCGATCTGTGCTGTGAAGGATTCAATATATGTCTGTAGACACGGCTGGGGCAATAATGTAAACATCTATAAGTTCTCTACCACAATAATGACCTGGACTTTCATCGAGGCCAGAGATCTTCCCATACCGATGCCAGGCCTGTGCCCCGCCACCGCAATTGGTACAAAAATCTTCATATTCCGAAGCTTTGACGAAGTCTGCAGGACAACCAAGCAGCGCGGCTACCTCTGGATGTTTGACACAGAGACAGAGCGTTGGCAGAGCATGCCGGAGCCTCGTCCGGGAGGATATGGACCGATAGGTTGTCAGGCCTTTGCCCACAGTGGACAGCTGTACATCTTTGATGGCTACACGGTTATGGGTCCTCAGGACTACATCCCCAAGGATGGCTACAGGGTTATGGGTTCTTGGGACTACTACCTCAAGGAAGGCTACAGGGCTATGGGTACTTGGGACTACTTCCCCAAGGATATGTGGAGATTCAATCCAGACACCTTCGCCTGGACGAAGCTTGAGCCCAGGGGGATCGTCCCGCGGGGATCATACAGGCCTATTCACAGAGACTGTTGCGTGTTGGGAGATTGTGTTGTGCTGTTTTGTGATAAAGAAGATGCAAATGATCTGTTTGTGTTAGACTTAAATCCCAGCCTGAAGACGTTATGTAAGCTAGCGGTTATTCATTACGGCTTGAATCAGGCCGAACTCACGCACGACATCAGGTGGGAACTGGACACCATGGCTACCAACATGTGTAAGGATGAAGGCATACTGAAGCCTTGTAGGAACCCCTTCGATATACTGAAGCCTTGTAGGAACCACTTCGATATACTGAAGCCTTGTAGGAACCGCTTCGATCAATATAGTCAAGACTGTCTGGTAATATGCCGTCGCAGATGCCATGACAAAAAATGTTGTCCCTCAGAAATTATAACTATGAGCCAGTAGGATCACCACCTAGATGGACAACTCAGTAAATTCTGACTCGAAACTCCAAAAATAAATATTACCCCCCATTGATTATAAGGGGGGGGATGTGGGAGCCCAGTTGGCGTGATTATTTCAATAATTACTGCATTATTTGTGATTTGTTTGATTTGAGTTCATGTATGGTTTATGTTCACGTAAAGGTTTGAAATGGTTGATTTGTTTATTTTAATATGCTTTTGGTTGAAAACAGTTATGTTGCAGTTGTGCCTTGATGGGAGGGCTCTGGGTGGCTGGAGTTGATTGCTGCATGTGTGTGTGGGCAAGTCAGGGCCTGTCTGATAGCTTTAATAATTTCCTGTTATTCACTTATTGTAAACATGTGTCATATATATATATATATACTTTTCCCTGATGAAGGCTTAACAGCAGAAACGTTGGATTCTTAAACCTGCTATGTCCTAAATAAAAATATTGGCACTTTGGCTACCGGTGTGTGCGGCCACTTTCTTGTTTTGCCAAGAAGTTTCTCTCACATATATGACTAACATATATGTCATCTATGGATTTTAATTGGGTCGCGCCATGAGTTTGTAGATCTGCCATAAGTATGTCATTTGAGTTAGGCCTCTGCATTTTCCGTTCTGCCCTCTGACAGATTTTACTAGGGCAAAAGGTTTATTTGACTTTGTTAATATTTCACTGTCTGTAAAATTCTAGCATTGTGAGAAAGTAGTTATGTTTTGATTTCATCCTAGATGGACTATGCGTTTCGACCTTGTTCCAGTAATTCCCACCCACTTATTCTTTCCTCTGCTCTCCCTCTCTTTTCATTGAGAGCATTTAAATTGAATTACAGAAAAAGAACTACAATACCCAATGATGCATTCAGGAAATTAGATCATACCGTCGCGTTCCTTTGAGTTGTGATGGTAACTGTGACGTTATGTAGATTTTGATAACTGAATATAACAAGTGTTTCGCCATGTTCTTTAAGTTAAGTTACTTTTTAAAACATAATGCTGTGTAACTGAAGCACATAATTTTAGATAGAGTACGGTGGTATTTAGATGCAGAACAGTAGGTTCTCTCATACAGCTCTAGAAACAGTACAGTGGCCTCTTACAGCTATAGATAGAGTGCAGTGGTGTCATTTTTACAATAGGCGGAAATTACACATTTGTACTGCATGTATAAAATGGCCTGGTTCTTGTCCAAAACAGCATATAATTGTTATTGTCAAGTGCAACACGATGTGGACAAAAATCTAGAGCTGAAAAAGGCCAAACCTGGGGCACATGTATCTGTGTCTCCGTCATTGGTTGGAACAGTCACAGAAGAAGCAATGGATCGCATAGTGGACCAGTTGGAGGGGATCTTGACAGGCGAGTAGTAGTTTAAACCTGAAATTACGAAAGTCAACAAATACTGTCATCTGTGTATGTATCTATACTGTACAAAATGGAATGCCATCCTGGTGCCTTATAAAAGACAGTGTACTGCAAATGGGTCAATTTGTACACTGTGGTTACTGGTTATATTACATGCATAACAAGTCAAATGTAATGCCATAGGGCTTCACTAGTGTACAGTAACACTATAAACATTCGTTTATGTCAACTAAGTTATTATAATGGAATGGACAATATACACCACAAGACCGTACCCATGTTTTCAGATGCTGGATGGGTTTTTTGAGGAGACAGATCCTGGTAGTATGAAGGACCAACCACAGCAGAAGCTGATGGAGATACATCGGCTGTTGGAGTTGACGTGGTACTGACGGAGATGTTGGAGCGAGGCTTGGAGAGGACATCAGGTTCACGTGGTGCAGCGGTTTCCACCAGTCCATCAGTTTCTAGACTTCTGCAATGAGAATGCCACCGATGGGACTTTAACCCTTAGTGTCCTGAACGCGTTTTTGTGTTTTATCTGTTGAAAAATAGTGAAAAATGATGCGCAAATCTAAGAATATATTCTATTTGACACCTGATTGTACTTTCTGACAGTAAATTCTAGTTTGTGACTAGTTTCTAGTTTCTGATGCTAGATTCTGACAGATTCTAGTTTCTCTGAAAAATCTATGTTCCTGTGTCAGTGATGCTTAACATGTTTCATGCCAAGGACCCCCAGAATTGTCCATATTTGGCTGGAGACCCCCCCACCTGAAAACATGTTGTTCTAGGAATCCCCCAGCAGCAAAACTTGCGTTAAAAATGTTTGCTTCCAAAATAATGTATTCAGAGATTTGCAGCACATTATCACAATTTTTCAAAAATAGCAGAACTACAAGCTCATATCGCGCCACTCGGTGGCGCGATATGAGCTTGTAGATCTAACCCGAGGGTTAGGTTAACTGGTGAAACAGACTGAAATACACACTACATTCAAGTAAATGAAGAAGCCTCACCTCATATTTTGAAATGGTGAAAGGTGAAAACAATACAGGAATTAGTATGCAGGGACAGAGCAGGTTTAGAGTCAGGCATGGCACGTCTTGGAATATGGTAAGGTGGGGGACAGAGAGTGCGGCTTCTTTCTGAGCCAGCCAGCAAGAACAGAGATGGGCGTAGCAGGACGAACAGGCATTCTGGGAAGTGAATGAGCTCAATGGTCAGGCCTCAAGGTCAAACGTCGAGTTATTTTATCCACCCAAGTGACTTAGTCCTTTTTCTCCCCTTATCCAGTGAGCTACAGGGGATTCAGAATTATTATGCTCATTCAGAGAAGACTCACCTTTGTCCTGGCTCCATTTTAACTGGCTTGAGCATTGATTTCCAGTGATTAGGGCCCACATCTACAGCAAAAGACAAAATGCATTCAGATAGACTTCCAGAAGAGGAGGACCTCCGGCTGCCAACATTAAATGGATGGATGTAATGCTCACTCATTACAAAGTCATTTTGTTTCACATGCTCCGGTGAATGCATTTACAGAGTCAAAAAACAGTGGGGAAAAGTGGGTGCATTCATATTGTCTTCTAGGTATTAGTCTTGGACTGCATAACCATAGCTGTCCAGAGTGCTCCCTTTGACTGCATATGAACACATGGTTTTGACACTACCGGGCACAGACAGTATCATTCATAAGATGGCAGTGATCATGGTACAAATACATATAAATGTGATATATACACAATTTAATCTGCTTAGTGAATAGATACAAATTGTCCATGGGCACCACTGGTAAGCAGATCTCAAAGTACTCCACCTCAGATCTTCAGTCAGAGTACTCAAATGTTACTCAACCTCTTTTATTTAACTCAAGTATTCCAGAAAATGCGATATTGGCCACTATAAGTGGTCAATTTGAATTTTAGTGGAGTGAAAATATCGAAAATACTAATACCCTCCAAACAGTTACTGATAAATGCTCAGTACTACACGCAGTAAAGTAGTAAAACAAGCTTTGGTTTCAGCCTTTTAACCTTTTCAGTCAATGAAAATCTGGAACTTTCATGTTCAACTGTATTCTGTTCCCTTGTCTGAGAAATAAACCAAATAAGGTGTCTTGTTTGCCGATTTCAGCTCGGCGTTTGATACTCTGAGACCAGACTTGCTTGTTCAGAAACTTGTACAACTGAATATAAACCCGTTCATGATCAAATGGTTTCACTCACTCTTGACCGGAAGGCCACAGCAGGTCATGGTAAATGGTTCTCTTTCTTGTACCAAGTATGGCAGTATGGGGGTGCCACAAGGGGGCGTGTGCTCCCCTCTACTGTTCACTGCTTACACAAATGATTTTAGAAGCAACCATCCTAAAAATCATATCTTAAAGTTCTCAGATGATACAGTAGTCTTGAGTTTACTACGAGCAGGCGATGATCCCTCTGTGTATTTCCAGGAGGTCTCCTCCTTTGCAGATAGGTGCATGGAAAACAGTTTGATCTTAAACAGTAATAAAACAAAGGAAATGATCTTCGATCTCACGACCAACAGAGTCCACGACCCTGTAGTCATTGCAGGGTGCAGCATTGAACAGGTCAATTCGTATAAGTATCTGGGAGTTCAACTTGATAATCAGCTGAAATGGAACATTCAGGTTGATCACTTGTGTAGTAAACTAGCACAAAGACTCCACTTTCTCCGTAGACTAAGACTGTTCGGAGTGAGTACAAACATTATGTTGACTTTTTATAATGCTGTTCTAGGCAGTTTAATCAGGTACAGCATGGCGGCATGGTATGGCTCACTATCTGTTCAGCTTAAAAATAAAGTTAACAACATGGTTAAGGTAGCCATGAAGGTCATAGGGCAGAAAACATACCCCCCTCTGCAGTCCACTTACGAGGACAGGGTCACTGCCCTTGCTAAGAGCATTCTCAGGGATCCCTCGCATATCCTCTATGCTGAATATGAGTTGCTTCCCTCTAGGAAACGCTTTAGAGCAATAAAGTGTAAAAGCAACCGCTACAAGCAGTCCTTCATTCCCACATCTGTAATTCAGCTTAACAAACATCCCCCCCCCCTTGTGGGTGAGGTTCCCCTGGGGTCCTAGTTTCTGAGTGGCTTCAGAGAATGAATTACTTGCCTGCCAAATGACAGTGATATCTTGTTTTGTTTTGTTTTTCTGTGGTGGTATCCTATGCTGTCTGTTGATTGTATTGTTGTATTGTCATTGTTGTCCAGTATGTGTGTTTGTTCTTTTTACGCAGTGGCACTCGTATGCCCAAGACAAATTTCCTTCGGGACAATAAAGTAAAACCAAAACCAAACCAAAAAAATACTCAAATTACTGCCCACCTTGGCTGTCCCAGGATACAGGTGGTGGCTTTGTGGAGGGGTCGTTGTTCATGGCATCCTGGCATGGGGATTCCTTGTTTTTATGGCTGATGGAGGGATGTCCTGACCTTTTCTCTACTGGGCCTGGCTGACACTTATCCGGTCTCCTACTGATCTTGTCAGACAGTCGTGGCTCTTCTCCAAACCTGGATACAGAGGAGAGTGTCACCTTCAGATTAAAAATCATGAGGAATCACAGCCAGCAAGAAAAAGAAGGGGGGGGGGGGGGGTAATTTGACATCAACTGTGTACAAATCCATTTGGTTACATTATAATGTGGGGAGAATACCAAACAAAGGGAATAACTATGAGCACACAAAAGGGAACAAATGCTGCTCCATTCCCTCACCTTTCTCCTGCCGATCTGATGACAAAGTGGCGTGTGTTGTTATTGTTTTGGTTTTCCCCTGCTAGAGTCTTGCCAGTTGTTGCCCCCGTTACGGGCTTTTGCTCACGACTCGAGGGGGCCTTCAGCCTCACAGAAGCATCTGTGAGCCCACTGGGCCACGAAGGCAACCCATTTCTGTCTGGGACCTCCGAGACCTGCTCAGCAGCTTGGAAGAACCTCTGGCGAGCCGTTTGCGTCTTCTGGGCCGCGGCTGTCCAGGACTTAGGGGACGGGGCAGGAGTAACAGACTTTGGGACAACAATCTTCGAAGGGATGGAGAGCACCGAGGAGGGGTGTGGCTGGGCTGGACGGGTTTGGCCTTCACTGTTTCGCCGGACGACAGCATCAGTGGTGGGTCCGGACCCAGACGATGATGGTTTGCAAGGAGTATTACACATGAAAGTATCTGGTGCCTTCCCGGCTTTGTAAGCTCCTGGGTGGAGCACACTGGAGCATTCACTGCATCTGGGTTAAGTTTTAAAACGCAACAGTTAGCACAGTCGACAAACCAAGTTAAAATGGACATGATATACTGTATTGAGTTCTTACTTGAAGCAGCTCCTGTGATAGAGCCTCCCTTCTATAAAATGCCTCTGCACCAGATGAACATGGCTTTTGCATGCAGCACATTTGCTGTTGAGTGTCCCTGTTTTATTAGAGTTTTCAGCCAGGACAGTCTTCTGTGGAAAAAATCCAACACACATGACCATGTCAGAAGATGCTGTACATTCTTTGCTCCATTTATGTGCTTTACAACGTATACAAGCCTGAGCATATTTGTCTAATATATCACATAGATATGTAAACATAGCCCAAACCTTAACTAAAGACTGCGTGTTTGTTGTGTCATCCAATACTGACCGTTTTGGATGAGGTGTCAGCAATCACCTTGGAAGGTGAACAATTGGCCGTTTTAGACACAAAGGTTTTGGCAATCACAGGGAGATTCTTCTTTTCTGAAGGCTCCTCCTTGGAGCCCTCTGCTGGCCTCTTTACACCTCCCACTGAAAAAAATAAATTATCAGACAGAAAATATAGCAGTGTAACAGTGCCAAGCTGTCAATTCCAGAGCATTGTATTGATGACGCTAGTCAGACACTGGGAACAACGAGGAAAGCTTAAAAATCTTGCAAACATTTGAAAAAGGGGATAGTGTGAGAGTTCCTACAGGGAGAGCGTCCTTTGAAGTAATTGTAGTACTGCGAAACATAGGTGAGAATGCTCAGTCTGTCTGGGACTCTCAAAGCCACCATGTCCTCAGCATCCAGTAAGGCAGGAATCCCCAGCTTCTCTTCAGCAATCCGGAACGCCTGGAGGTTAACAAACACACTCTGTGTGAACTTAGGGCCACTTATTACACATCATCTTGAACAACTGAATGTATGCGGTCAGTTGGGTAAATTACCGTCATATTTGGCAGACATTTTACCCATTTTTCCCTTTCATTGTCAATGGCAAATACTGATCCGTGTGGGGGGAAAAAAAGCTGCATATATCAGGGCCTAGCGTGAGTAGACACTGGTATCGTTCTTACGCTCCCTGAACATCGAAGCTTATCAGATTGTCAACACTTTGTTGAGAGATAATTTCTGCTAAATTACTTAAGTTAAGTTGTATGGTGGACTTGAGACGAAATAATGACTTGTTTTACTACACTTTTAGCCACTAAAAAGGTAGCTCCCACAAATCATTTGAAAACTGTCAAGACAGACAAAGGAGGTTTTCTATAAATAGAGAAGCAGCACTGAAATCATGTTGTGACCCGACATGTGAGGCCTCTGGTCAAGGGCTGTATAATAAATAGTGTGCAGTTTCCTATGCAGTCTCGTGGACAAAGAAAAGAAAAAAAAAAGGAAAAAGAAAAAGAAAAGTAAAGTAGACAAACAGGAGGATGGAGGGAGCAGGACACCAGGTCATTGTTTAGGATCACACATGGGACATGCTCATTAAAATCTAACAGCAGTGCTGAATACCACGCCTGCCAATGCAAATACAGCCAATACAGTTAGTTAACAAATTAAAAGAAAAAATAGATACAATGACTGGCTTTGTGAGGCGGTTTGTTGTACATTTTCCAAAAAGGAGAGTGAAAAAAAAAAGAATAACTTGCCAGTGGCCACCTGTGATTAGATTTATTAACAAGGCAAGATGCCATTTATAGAAAAATAAATAACGCAAAAAAAAAAAAAAAAAAAAAAAAAACTCAAACAATTTCAATACGAGTAGGCCAAGAACTCGGCTACCAAAAGTTAGACGAGCCGAATTGAACACATCGTGTTCCGCTTTGGACCAGTGGTTTTCAACCAGTGGTCCGGTGACCACCAGTGGTCCTTGAGAAGGTTCCAGGCGGTCCCCAGGCTAAATGAGGGAAAGTTGGTTAAGATGTAACTCTTTGAGAGCGTAAAAGTGAAACCAAATGGACCAACAATGTTTACATTCAAGAGTTAAAATATTCATCATTTCACTTAGCCCTGCACAACTAGAGAATATAGAATTATCATCTTGATCTATTGTTCACCCGTTTTGTTTCCCAAATCCAGCCTGGAATTGTGGACAAAAGCAAAAGAAATCTTTTGATTATAGTTTTGAGGTCTGTGGGGCTTAAAATTACATCAAATGGTGGTCCGTGGCTCAAATGCTGAATAAATAGTGGGCCCTGGTATCAAAAAGGTTTAAATATAGATTTGGTTACAGACAGGTTGACTGAACAAGTATAAAAAACAGGTCTTGAATAAAGACATTGGTTTAAGCAGCAGTTTGTCTACCATGTACTACTGTCAATGTGACTGTCAGTCACAAATCGGATATCGGTGGTTGTATCCTATATCGTATCGGTTATTGTCTCGGTGGGGCTTAAAATGACATCAAATGGGGGTCCGTGGCTCAAATACTAAATAAATAGTGGGCCCTGGTATCAAAAAGGTTTTAGACCACTGCTTTAGACAAAAACGTTACGGTACTCTTCTTCAATAATGTCCTGACACCTTAGAGTATACAGTATATTGAATGGAGACGACACCGGAAGTTCCCCTCTCATCCACTTGCATTAAGTTGCTCACCCAGCGCATGAGGCGATTTCGCTCATGCGCAAACCCCCCCCCCCCCAAAAAAAAACAGAGTGCATTCTGGTAAAATGGGCCAAGAACATGAACGCGAGGCCTCATGCGCTGTAGGTTTCTGGAGGGGGCGGAATGGGCCTATCGCACGTTCATATTTCTGGCCCACTGAGCTCAAAACTGCATTCTCAACTTTGGCCTCTATGTCCATTTCGCCTCAAGGTTTCCTCGGGATGTCGTGTCTATTGTATATATAGCAGGGGCGGATGTAACTTTTCACAATTGGGGGGGGGGGGGCAGGGGAAAATGGTACCATTTTCAGTTACACGTAAAGTAAGCATGAATAATAACACGAGTTCTTGTTGAAGTTGCAACAGACACGCAGCATGCATAAAGCTAAAGGTCTGACTCAGAGAGTTTTCTATTTTCAATGATGAAATGCTGTTGGTTTAGTGGTGCCACAACTGCAGTTAGTAGCAGTAGTAGTGTTTTAAAATCATTTTAAATATAAGCACTTTAATTTGAAATATCTTGGGTTGTTTTGCATGGCATCATGTTTGGTGACTGGGCATTTAGGGGGATTTAGGGGCCCATGCCTAGATCCGCCCCTGATATATAGTCTAAGCCTGACACCCCCAGTCTTAAAGTGGACCAAGTATGGTGAGGATCAAGTGGCCTATGTGACAGTAAGCCTCATTCAAAATGAATACCCTGCAGATCCTCTCCTGAGAGAGCTCAGGTTCTCTGTTCATAGACTACTGTGGTGGGGGGGTGGGGGCAGGGGCGGATTGGCCATCTGGAGTACAGGGAGTTTTCCCGGTGGCCGGCGCCACCTAGGGGCCTGGACAAGATCCAAAATGCACTAGTGGCACTTCCAAAATGCACTAGAATGCGCTAGATGCTCGCCTGGAACATACAGATTGAAATGACCATTAATCTTCTACATTCTCAGTTGTGTAGACTAAGTTGGGCTAATTCACAATTTCACATGATGAATATTTTAACTCTTGAGGGTGTAAAAATGAAACCAAATGGACCCGCAAGGGTCCATTTGGTTTCATTTTTACGCTCTCAAAGAGTTACATCTGGTTAACCAGCTGGCCTGGCAAAGGCAAAATTGTCCCGGTGGGAAAATATGTGCCAATCCGCCCTTGGGTGGGGGGGGGGGGGGGGGGGTAGAGCAGTGGTTTTCAACCAGTGGTCCGAAAACCACCAGTGGTCCTTGAGAGGGTTTCAGGTGGTCCCCAGCTGTTGGTTAACCAGGTGTACTCTTTGCGAGTGAGTGTAAAAATGAAACCAGAGTTAAAATATTCATCATGTGAATTAGTCTACATAACTAGAGAATGTAGAAGAATGGTCAATTCTACAATTGCCTGTGTTGTTTCCCAAATCCAGCTTGGTATTGTGGACAAAAACAAAAGAAATCTTTAGTTTTGGGGTCTTTGGGGGACAAAATGTCCTCAAATGGTGGTCCGTGGCTCAAATGCTGAATAAATGATGGGCCCTGGTATTAAAAAAGGTGAAAACCCTTGAGGTACAGAGATCAGCTCTGTATGTATGCTTAGAGTTCATTTAACTCTGAAAAGGGAACAATTCTAAATGGACCCTTATGGGTCCAGCTGGTTCCATTTGTAGTAGGCTACTCCCTCTTCTGCTACAAATCAGGGGTTTTCAACAGGTGGTCCGGGGCCCACCAGTGGTCCTTGAGAGGGTTCCAGGTGGTCCCCAGCTAAGTTGTTTAACCAGATATAACTCTTGAGAGCGTAAAAACACTAGAGGATTAATAGTCATGGACAGAAGCAAAAGAAATCTTTAGTTTGGGGGTCCGTGGGGCTAAAATGTTGTCAAATGGTGGTCCGTGACTCAAATGCTGAATAAATTAATGGTGGGCGGGCCCCGGAATGAAAAAGGTTGAAAACCCCAGCTACAAATGGATAAAGGAAGACTGAGGTACAATAGGCTATATATCACTGTCTGGGCCCTGTGTCTCCAATGTACAGGAAGCTCTGAACTGGAGGGTTAAAAAGTAGGTCAAATGGCCAAAGGTGACAAGAGAATATTTCAAGTTGCCTGGGGAATAAACCAGGGGAGGATCTAGGCATGGGGGGGGGGGGTGCCCCCCTAAATACCCATCTGCCCCACCAAACACGATGGCATGCAAAACAACCCAAGATATTTCAAATTAAAGTGCTTATATTTAAAATGATGTGAACCACTACTACTAACTACAACTGTCACCACTAACCAGCATTTCATAATTGAAAACAGAAAACTCTTAAAAACTTTCCTTTCCACCGTACAGAACTGATATTTGGAGAGCCAGCGAAATCCAAAAGCGACCTCGCCCGCGGGCGCCCGGTTTCAAAAACGGGCGCCCGATTTCACAAAAACGGGCGCCCGGTTTCACAAAAACGGGCGCCCGTTTCACAAAAACGGGCGCCCGTTTTCAAAAGCGGGCGCCCGTTTTCACAAACTAGGCTATGCCTAAACCTAACTCTAACCCTAAACTTAACCTCAGTAAACCTATGCCTAAACCTAACCTAACCCTAACCATAACCTTTTGAAAACGGGCGCCCGCTTTTGAAAACGGGCGCCCGGTTTTGTGAAAGCGGGCGCCCGTTTTTGTGAAAGCGGGCGCCCGCTTTTGAAAACGGGCGCCCGCGGGCGAGGTCGCTTTTGGATTTCGCCCCTGCTGGAGATTTGCCTGATCTTTCAGATTTGACTAGATGGTGTTTGACTAGTTTTAGACAAAAAAAAGTGTCATCTTACCAAGTCGTTGTTCTCAAATGTATCCTCTTTACTGAGAGATTTAAAGTCTCTGGGGAAAGAAAGATATCAATTTGATTAACAGGTTTAAACTAATACATTGATTTTGATAATTAAATGGTTACATTATTTCCATAATAGTCTAACCATTGGCAGCAAATTTACAATGGGCTAATTACGATTCAGAGCAAAAAAGCTAATAAATAATGAATTGGCTGCAGGTGATAGGCTACAAGTTACAGTGTGCGGCCCACATTTTATTTTCGTTCCGCGTTGCCCGTCATTATTAAATTCCTACAAACTTGCAAGGAGGAGGGACCGGATCTAGTGGGGGGCATTTGGTGGGCATTTGGTGGGCAGGATGCAAACGTGCATCCTGCCCACCAAATGAATGGTAATATCAGTGGTTTTCAACCAGTGGTATGGGGACCACCAGTGGTCCTTGAGAGTGTTCCAGGTGGTGGAAGGTTGGTTGGAAGGTTGGTTAACCAGATGGTTAACCAGATGTAACTCTTTGAGAGCGTAAAAATGAAACCAAATGGACCTGCAAGGGTCAATTTGGTTTTACACTCTCAAGAGTTAAAATATTAATCATGTGAATTAGTCCAAGTCTACACAACTAGAGAATGTAGAAGATTAATGGCCTTTTTAAGACCCCAAATCCAGCCTGGAATTGTGGACTAAAGCAAAAATAAATCTTTAGTTTTGGGGTCTGTGGGGCTAAAATGTCATCAAATGGTGGTCCGTGAATAAATACTGGGCCCTGGTGTCAAAAAGGTTGAAAACCACTGCTTCAATTAAAAACTTTTGAGTTGCCCACCCTGCAGCCATTCTTCCTGCCCACACTAGTAGGGCTGGCTAGATCCGGCCCTGATCGAGAGGGGAATGAATAATAACGGGGCTGCCCGTGTGTATGATGTCTGATGATGTAAAAAACGGCTTACATGAGGTCCGGTCTGTATTTGTGGATAATGGCACAGAACGCTAATCCATTCTTGAATGAAGTCGTCATGTTGGTGATCTGCACATCTTCGTATCCGTCACACTGCGTCTTGCACCACAGCTCCAGCGCCTTGATGGCTGCCATGCCCGAGTCCTTGTCAAGGATGTCTCGACTGTCTCGCCGTTGTGTTTTGGGGGTTTATTATTAGACTACAAACGCAGCCCACGTACGGCACGGACGGACGCACTGCTGTCTGGGACAGGGGTAGTCTATAGTAGTAGTAGTAGTAGGGGGACACCGCTGGCTATCACACAGACACACAGCTGCAGCCTGCAGGAAAGGAAAAGACGCGTCGCCAGAAGTAGAGAAGAATAGAAAATAAACCCCCTCAATCCGGTGCTAGATCTCCTCTTCTGCGTGTTTGACCACCACGAACTGATCTGGACGGCAGCAGCTGCGTCCGGTTTCCTCTCCTAGTTTACCTGAGTGATGAGAACACAACGTACGGCCATTGATGCACCACCACCACCACCACCACCGGTGTGAATAATAATGAACCACCACCACCGGGGAAGGTTCATTAGACTAATTAACACACACAGAGACACTTCACCTTTCACCGCTGCGTAGCCTACACGACGGGCCGCGCAACGTTGATTAGAGAATGCGTAGTTTGTTTAATTTTAGCACCCTGGGCGTTTTCCCAAAGTCTGTCTGTCTGTGTCTGATTAGATAACCCCTGAAGTCTCCCCGTTCGACCCCAAACCACAAACAAACTGCCCCCGCCCCCCACTCATTCTGAGACTCCTGCCTGCATTGGTTTATTGTCAATTATTTTAATTAATAATTAGCATAATATATGATCAATATAGAATTATGATCATAACCTCTCAAAGTATGCAGAATGATAATTTTTATTCAAAAAAAAAGTGCAGGCCTAAGGCCTGGCCAGTGTTGAGCAATACTTTGGAGAGTATCTTTTACTTTACTTATGGTCGCTAGAAGGTAATGATATTACTTTACTTATTGCGTGAATGAAATGCATATTACTTCACTTCCCCCAGTTCAATAGAGTATTGTAGCCTACTACAACCAGTGTTGGGAATATTACTTTATCTTGTTAATATATTAATTATTACCATTTGTTTAAAGCAATATATTATATTACAATATTACTGTCTGGGCAAGTGTAATATATTCATATTACTATTACATATTACTTAAATCAACTTTTTACAAAATATATACTTAAATATTTAGTCTCGCTATTAATCAAATATTACGTGTATCAAGGCCATATGAAATCAACTACGTCACTCCTGAATAAATAATTTGATGACAAATTATAGAAAATAAGTAATTATTTAATTTCTGCAGTTGTCAAGATAATTTCACAAGAACACTTTCAACGAGACAGATTGACAGAAAGTAATATTGCAAGTAATACAGTAATGCAGGAAGAAAAGTATAATATATTAGATTGTTTTTGTTAAGTAATATATTTATATTACAAGTTACTGCATTTTGGTAATATATTATGTAATATATTAAGTTACGTAGTGCACACATCCCAACACTGCCTACAACACAATTAATTAATCTGTTTAGACTAGAGACAACCTGACAACTGCGATCATTTGCAGTGTAGGGCTATGTCATGTGTGCAGAATTCTGTGGTAGATTAGGATCTACAAACTACAGTGCATCTGTGTTGTTACCTGTTGATAGCTTGTAAATCTGTTCTATTTTCACATGCAACAACAAGCTCAAAAGTAATAGGTAATGAGACCTGTTATTTCAGAGTAACATATTGCACATTTTGGCAGAGTAATATACTTTCGCTGGAAAAGGTAATAATATTACAGTATAGGCCTAATATGTAATATTTAATTAGTTACTGCCCAACACTGGACCTGGCCTACTAACTATCACAATGTAGGCCTAGTTGTACAGTCTATTTTTGGTAATCCATGTGGTATTGGCTGAGCTTCCTTTGGGTCGAATATTAGGTTCTGGGATGGTTTTATTTTTGCAGAGTTGGGGGTGCCATGGGGCCCAATTTGATGTAATTCCATGGGGTCCAAGTCCCAAGAGATGCATGCAGTGTGCCCCTGGACACTAGCCGGCCTATATAGGCTGCTACACTGTGTGTCCCACCCTTATAGTATTATAGCCTATATACGTGTATATAACATTTTAAATCTTAGAGGGTTCTCTCATCATTTATCGACTAAAAAGTGACCTTTCATGGTTCACCGATTGATTCAAATAAGCTTGTTCAAATAAGCTTTGCCGCTTTCACTGACCATCAAATTATTATGGGTAGATCATTGCTAATTTAAAATGATGTAAATCCACGATCCATCCACCTATATAAAGATCAAGTCACCTTGTGTTCACATAAAACACATTTGGTTACAATTAATAGTTTGAGTAAATAGTATAGACTTGGCTAAAGAGCTCACTGTCATTGTCATTTGATAAAGGATGCTCTTCTCTATTCCCCTTTGTCTTGCGTCAGAATTTATGTTCGGGACAAAAGCCTTGAAGATGGGCTTAAATAGCACTATAATGAAGCTTATTTGCTTCATCAAGATCCTATTTTGTAAAGATTATATGAAATTTGACAGCCAGTGTAACGAGGTCAGTGTGCTTGCAGGGGAGAATCAATACTAGGGTCAATCTGAGCATGTGTCTAAAAAAAGGTCCAAAAGTGAATGTTTTTAGGGGTCTAATCTAGGATTAGACGTCTAAAAGGTTTTTAGGGGTCTAAGATTAGACGTTCAATAGACGTCTAATCAATGTTTAATCTAAGATTAAACCTGTAAAAAACCTTGAGACATTTTTTAGATCTGTGCTCAGTGGGCATCTTCGTGTAGGACAGGGCTAACCTCGACCCACCAGAACTTTCCACCAAGGAGCAAATGCTGGTCTGTGTTCTTGAGAAGCGGTCAGGTTGGTAATTTACGTCATGTTGTAGTCAGGAAACCCACAAGGCCAAATAAGTACTCATTCATAATACTGATTCCGCCTTGCAGGTTTCCTGCCTGCTGACTACTAGCGGTGGGACGATTCACTTACCTCACGATACGATACAATATTTATATTTAGGATCCTGAATCGATTTTTATTGCGATTCTTAGTTATGCTGCGATTCGATTTGATGCATGGATATAGCACGTTTTTTCCCGCACAAATGACTGTGCTTTTTTGTCTCCACTGTAAGGTGGTTCACCCCCTGTCCGTTTGTCCGTCCGTCTGTCCGTCCGCTGCCTGCAGGGGTGAAACATAGTCACCACCTTACGATGTGGTGACTATGTTACCAATGACTGTTACGTTACCCTCACAGGGTGACGTATAGTCACCCTGTGGGGGTGACTGTTGCCCTCACAGGGTGAGGTATAGTCACCCTGTGGGGGTGACTGTTGCCCTCACAGGGTGACGTATAGTCACCCTGTGGGGGTGACTGTTGCCCTCACAGGGTGACGTATAGTCACCCTGTGGGGGTGACTGTTGCCCTCACAGGGTGACATAACACCCGGGGGCACCCATACCATTTTCGGTTACAGGACTTACAGGTATATTCGTCAAGTAAGCATCAATAAAACATCAGTTGTTGTTGAAGTTGCAGAATGCATAAAGCTAAAGGCCTGACTCAGAGAGTTTTCTGTTTTGAATGATGAAATGCTGTTGGTTTCGTGGTGCCACAATTGTAGTTAGTTAGTAGCACAGGGTTAATTATAATTAAAAGCACTTTAATTTGAAATATCTTTGAAATTTGAAAGTTGGTTTGCATGCCATCATCTTTGGTAGGGCAGTTAGGGCATGCCGAGATCCCTACACTACACCAGTAAACACCACACACCACAGCAGGGATCTTCAATTTTTCTTTCTTTTTTTCCAGAGGTTTTGACCCAGTTGTCATATTAGAATAGCAGTAATAACCATAGCAGGAAACAAAACTGATTCTAAAAAGTGTTTCACTAATCAAGCTTGGAATGGCAGACTGTCTCAATTGTGACCTACAGACCTACTAAGCAATCTTCAAATGTCTGACCTGGGAAATGTAATTAGTTTTATAGCGTTGAACTTGAGAGTCTTCCTGAAACTTGAGAGCGACCCAAGCTGACCTCATTTACAGAAATGGGGCACCTCATGGGATATTTAAATGGACAAAAAATAGATATAAAGAAAAGTCCCTGCATCATTGTAAAATTCTCACTAGGGTACATGCACTCAACACATGAAGTATCAATGATTCAGTAATGATGATTAATGAAAACGCTTGGATGCCCTGTCTGAAGTGATGTTTTAAAGACAGTGGTTTGATCTGTGGCCCAGCAGTGCTCCTTGAGGGGGTTCCAGGTGGTCCCTAGCTAAATGATGGCATGTTAACAACCAAATGGACACTTATAAAGCTTTAGTTGTGAGTAAAACAAAACCAAATTCTCACTTCCAGGACCGTCCATTGTATTTCATTTTACAAAATATTATCCTACTATGGCAAAAAATATTCCTTAGTTTTGGGTGTGCTTTTGAGCGTGGATAATAAATGATGACCTTGATATGAAAAAGTTGAAAAGTATGAAAACCAATGTTATAAAAATGATCATGTCCAGTGGGGGGCGCTGTCACACAACACCTACACAGCATGTAGGCCCATATAGATAGAAGGCAAGGCAGTGGGAGAAAAAGTCTCGCATTTCTTGTTACTTAACTAAAAGTATAAAAACTGTCTAATAATAAAGACAATAATTCGTTACAAGTTCAAAATATACTTAAAGTGCCAAAATTAAAAAGTATATGTTGTACAGAATGACACAAAAATTGTAATAGGCTAATAATCCAAATCTAACTACACCTAAAGTTTTCAAATAAATGTACTGGAGTAAATGTTACATTTTCGCCTCTGAGATGCAGTGGAGTATATTATAGGCTATAAGTACTTCCATTACTGAAAATACTCAAGTACATATACTGTATATCAAAAGTAATTTAACGTCCGGTACAGTACTTAAGTAAAGGTACCCTACCTTGTTACTGTCCACCACTGATAGAAGGATACCTGCAATACATTATAAGGCCTCCCCTATGAACAAAGGCACAAATAAAATAATGAATATATCTTGAATAAAGTTAGTGATTTTGCTAAAAGATTTAGAAAAATATTGGTGCCATATAGCCTACTGTAAATGGACCATTGTTTACTTTTGTGCACTGCAGTTTATATAGTTATCTAACACTGGTTATTACACTGGTTTTGATTTCATAGACAATTTTATATGATTATGTGAATTTTTATGATTTTAGGGATTGAAATTAAATCAAAACACTTTGGAACTGCCTGTGTGCTGAAAATATTTCCTGCTTTTACAATTAGGCATTTACTACACCCACCTTAGGATGCCACTACACCACCACAGGCTGAATGGACTCATGTTGTGTCATGTATTAAAATGCTCACAAATAATAATCTCCTTATTAGTGTGTGTATCAATGAATCAACTACCAATAGTACCAAGTCACAGACAGTGTACACCAGGGGTGGGCAATTATTTTTCCCAAGGGGCCAAATGAGATAGGCCTACATAAAATATTGTGGAGGGCTAAGACTAAAAGCTGAACTAAAGTCTGCGTAATATTAATTTAATTTCAAGATAAAAGTAAGAGTAAGACCAACCATTTTGACACCAGGGCCCTCTATTTATTCAGTATTTGAGCCGCAGACCACCATTTGATGACATATTAGACCTACAGAGCCCAAACTAAAGACTTGTTTTGCTTTTGTTAACAATTCCAGGCTGGATTTCACAAACAAAACAGGCAAACATACAGATCAAAAATGACCATTCTTTTATATTCTCTGGCTAATTCAGATGGTGAATATTTTAACTCTTGAGAGCGTAAAAATGAAACCAAATGGACCCGTAAGGGTCCATTTGGTTTCATTTTTACGTTCTCAAAGAGTTACATCTGGTTAACCAACTTTCCATATTTAACTGGAACTCTCTCAAGGACCTCTGGTGGTCCCCGGACCACAGTACCCTATACGCATTTGGCCCCCGGGCCACATGATGCCCAGGTATGGTGTACACTGTATGTAATGTTCATCTTCATACATTTCATGTAGGCTGCAAAGGTATTGGCCTGGCTAGCTGCTCCAAATTTATCCTGAATTTGTAAGAAATAACGCTCATATTTCATCCAGATGTTTCATGTTTGTTTAAAGGGCTAAGGAGCTTGGCCAAACTGACCAAGATGATCCCAAAGCATGTTTACCATAAAATGCAAAGAGACTTTGTCATGTTACAGCTTCTCTTCCCAAATAGACTTAAGGGTAGGGGAAGTGATTTCACTTTTGTCAGATATCACCCAAAAAATATTTTTTTTCTGTTAAAATGCTCTATTATAAGGTGTGGAAACCACATATGGAGTTTCCCCCTCCCCCACGTTAGCAGAGGAGCTAATAAAAGTTCCCCAGGTCACCACAATTCTCCTCCAATCAGGAGCGAGCAGCAGGTTCACATAGTGTAGCTACTGTTGGGGGCCCCTAGTGCACCAGGCTGGTACTACACCATGAATTTCAAATCACTTCCCCTACCTTTAAGAGTGAGACGGATCTTATGGTGATGTGCCTACTGCCTACCGTATGCATTTATGCAGACAAATGTGCATCATGCACTACAATCAACTTAAAATACATACGTCTACATTTTAATACCTTTAAGGTTTATACAAGATATATCTTAAGTTTCCTAAGCTTCCTAAACTTTAAATGAGCAACTCTCTGGTGAATACATGTCTAAAGCAACGGACAAAATGATTATCTTTGCAAAAATGCAAGATAATCAAGCTACAGTATATTTGCCATGTTATCTTTATGGGCTCACTGTTCCTGAGGTCATTTGTCAGCTATTTCCATGGTTTCCTTTGAGGACTTGTGGCTGCACGCAAACATCCTGCCTCTGTCTGTGACGGTAACAGGATAGCACAGGGAATGGACTTGTCATCAATGAGATCATTGAGAAATTGTCATGAGTGTTTTCATTTTCAATTCCTCTTGAACAGCAGAGTCAATTGGGCAACACCTCTTAGCAGATAAACTTGGGAACACTAACCTAAAGCCCCAGAATAGACAAAAATCATCATTACACTGCATATCATACTATAGACATTGTATACAAATAAGACCTTCCGCGGGTATATATAGGGTATATGAATTTGACGTGTAGGTGTAACAAAGTGTTTTGCATTTAATAACACAAAGGGAATAGTGGTGTGACTGATGTACAATGATTGTACATCAGATCTATTTCAGATTGTACTACAATCTGAAATAGATTTAAGCAACTGTCTCTAAATGTGTTTTAAAATGTCTTGCAGAACTGTTCACCCCTGAAGAATTTGTTCAAATGTACGGTTTGAGAAATCTGTGACTAGATACTGACTAGATTCAAGAAACAAATAAGAAAACAAACAAACAAAACAGAGGATGGCGTAGAAAATGAATCCAAGGCCAAGAAAGAAACAATTGTATACTGTATGACAAAAAGGCAAAAAAACAAAAAACAAAACATACAGTAGCTAATCATGATAATTCATCCCCCAAACAATATAATTTACACATTTATAATGAACATGCCTGGACTAGGGTTGTTGTTGTTATTATTATTCACATTTGTTTCTCTCTGTGCACAGGAACAGGGGAAGCTATACATCATTCTGCAAGGCATCAGCTTCCTGTGTTAGCAACGGTTTGTTCCCTTCTGATGACGAGACTGCTAGAGTGTTCTGGATCTGGGTCTGTTGCTCCTGGGCCATGGCCCGCACCTGGTGTTCCTGGGCCATGGCCCGCACCTGGTGCTCCCGGGCCATGGCCCGCACCTGGTGCTCCCGGGCCATGGCCCGCACCTGGTGCTCCCGGGCCATGGCACGTACCTGGTGCTCCCGGGCCATGGCACGTAGCTTTGCGATGCTAAAGGTGCGGAGCTCCTCTGAGCTGGGCCTGTCTGCTGACCTGTCCCCCCAGCAGTCCCCTGGGCCCTGGTCAACAGCCAGCGTGTGTTTGGTGACCGTAGCGGCACTTGTTGCCGTGTTTGTCCATGGGTAGACTCCTCCTGCCTCCGCTCTCCTCTCCAAGTGTTCACTGTCAGAGCCCGCCTCTGTTTGCCGTGAAGTCTTGCTCAGTTTCTCTGCTTTTTCGTCATGGTCCTTGTTCCTGACATATGGCCCCGCAAGCTGGCCCTGGAGTTTCAGCTGCCTCCGCATCTTAGCGCGACGGTTTTGAAACCAAACCTGGATGAAAAAATAAATAAATGTAATAATAATAATAACAATACGGTATACAATAACATTATAACAATAACATATATGCACTGTATACTGTACGTATACTATATATATATATAGTTTCTTAAAATAAATAGGTTTGCAAAAAGAAACAATCTGCTATTACACTGCTATTTGCATTATTTTTAAAATTGCGTTAAAAGAAATATTTCACTATCAAATGAAAGAAAAGTCACAATATCCTCACCATTCAAGAACATTCTAATGACGGATGTGATTTTTCCATGACTTTTTTGCACATGTTTCATATATTTTGTCAGGTCTATTTCATTATTTATTTGGATCAATTCTTAAAATACCAATGTGTGCATTTGTTCTACGGCAGTGGTTTTCAAACCTTTTCAAACCGGGGCCCGCTATTTATTCAGAATTTGAGCCACGGACCACCATTTGATGACATTTTAGCCCCACAGACCCCAAAGCTAAAGATTTCTTTTGCTTTTGTCCAAAATTCCAGGCTGGATTTGGGAAACAAAACAGCCAAACATACAGATCAAAACGACCATTAATCTTCTACATTCTCTATTTGTGTAGAACTTGTGGCGGCTAATTCAGATGGTGAAAATTTTAACTCTTGAGAGTGTAAACATGAAACCAAATGGACCCGCCAGGGTCCATTTGGTTTTATTTTTACGCTCTCAAAGAGTTACATCTGGTCACCCAACTTTCCATCATTCAGCCTGGGGACCACCGGCTGGAATCCTCGCAGGGACCACTGGTGGTCCCCGGACCAGTACCATAGTGCCATAATAAAGCGGTTCTGAACAGAATACCTGAACCCTTGCTTCTATGAGGTCCAGTCTGAGTGCCAGGGCCTCCCTCATGAAGATGTCTGGGTAGTGTGTGGTCTCGAAGGCTTTCTCCAGCTCCTCCAGCTGCCAGCTGCTGTAGTTGGCGCGCGCCCGCCGCTGCTTCACTGGCCTCTGTTCATCTGGAAAAGCACACAGCGCCAGCGCCAATTACACAATTGCCAACGGGTGACAAGAAACTAATGGCTCTAGATTGGATAATTAGCATAACGTTCATTAGGCCCACTTTAACACTGCTTTGATAATTGATTGTTAGTTACGAGCTGTTAGCCAATCTTTTGTAAACATTTATACTGTGCTGCGAATCAAATGACCGCCGTTCACCGACTTTATGTGAGTGTCGTCCACAAGAGCAGAAATTCAGCTGTGACACACAATGAAGCATCAATTAGAGATCCTCTCATCTCTGTTTATTTATCTAACTGTAAATAAGCGTGTGTGCTCATAGTTAAACGGACGCATCAGTGGTCTTAAATCTGTTTAAGCTGTGACCTAAATGAGAAATTAGACATTTACCTGGGACCCAAACTAACGAAAACAGCAGTCCACAAGTACTGTAAGCCTGTAGGCTATTTCACTACTACTTAAACTTTTTTTCTCCTAATTCATGGAACTTCTTTTCTTTTTTTAAATTTCATTCTTCACAAATTTACTGTAGAAAAAACAAAAAAGTGTATATATACAGTATATATCACTGACTTGTTTTTTAAATGCACAATTTAGCCAAATGGACCCTAACGGGTCCATTTGGTTCCATTTGTACCCTCTCAGAAAAAGGGGTCTGAAAGAAAAATCATTAACATGGTGAAATACATCTTGATGATGTCATCAGATGTATTTCACCATGTTAATGTTTTTTTTTTCAGACCTCCATTTTTAGGAAATACAGAATTGGGGGAACTTTTTTATCACCTCCACACAACATCTCTAAGGTATAAATAATGCAGCACAAAAAAAATCTAAAAAAGTTCAAAAATACCTTAGAAAAAGTCACAACATACTGTGAAACAGCAGTGAATCGGTGGTGAACTCTTTAAGGATATCCAAGGCAGCTCTGTGCAGTAGAAAATGTTTTATTTTAATTCATATGGGGCAACAAGGATAAAAGCACCTGTTGGCAGTTTTTTATCACTCATAAGAGACCCACGAAGCGCTTCTTTTTTTTTCTTTTTTTCCTGATCTCTAAGGTATATTAATGATATTAAAATGTTGAAAATGGGTAGAGTTCCTCTTTAACATACAAATGGGTCCTGACCCATGCAGTGTTTTGGGAAACAGTGGAGCAGCGGTTTGAAGCCAATGCACTCACCTATGACCTCGGTGAGCTGCCCCATCCCTGCTGCATGCGTTGCAAGAAGCAGGGCTTCCTTGCAGGGCTCTGGTTGGAGGTAGTTCCTCAGGGACTCATAGCTGATCAGGGGTCCGGGGATCAGGATTTGAGCAGGCGAGCCCAGTCTGGTGGTTGGAAACGCAGGGAAGAAGTGAGCCATCGGTGAGTGGAACACAGCAGGTAAGAGGGTGGATACTAGTTGCCCCGGACCAAACATGTCCACGTTCTGAGGTGAGTCCAGTCTTTGGTGTCAATCCTGTAAAAAAAGAAACAAAAAACAAAAAGGGGGGCCAAGATTGCGTTCTACAGGGATGCTGTTTGAATGGTAGATAGCATCATCATCATCACGTATAGGCCTACAAACAAAAGTAAATATGAAATCGCAATGAAGGCACAGTGTTGTTGTAGCCACAACACAGATCTTTCCAATGAGTTGTCTGACAAGTTCAGATTTACACTGGGGTTAGGGAGCTCAGGTGAGACACAAGGTGCTAGTTGGAAAGACGAGGTACAAGACGTGAGTGGTGGAGGTGGTCTCACCTTAGACTGATCATGTTCCCTCCTTCCCCTGCCTGTCACCAGGGGCGGATCTAGGTATGGGCATGGGGGGGGAAATCCCCCCCTAAATGCCCAATCTGCCCCACCAAACATGAGGGCATGCAAAACAACCCACGATATTTCAAATTAAGCTGCTTATAGTTCAAATGATTTGAAACACTACTAGTGCTACTGACTACAGTTGTGGCACCACTAAACCAACAGCATTTCATCATTGAAAACAGAAAACTCTCTGAGTCAGACCTTGAGCTTTATGCATGCTGTGTGTCTGTTGTAACTTCAACAACTAATATTGTTAGTGATGCTTTACTTGACTAATAAAAGTCCTGTAACTGAAAATGATAAGGGTGCGGCCCCATGGCATTTGCACCTGCACCCCCCCCCCCCCCATTGGGAAATGTTACATCCGCCCCTGGCTGTCACATGACTCCCAGTGGACTCTGAGAGACAGCATGCAGTGTTGGGATCATCAAACAGAATGTGCAAATGACCTGCTATTCACCCAACCTTTGATTGATTGTGATTCTTCAAGGCAGTGGGTTTTTAACCCTTTTCCATACCAGGGCCCACTATTAATCCTGCATTTTATGTTTTGCAACTGGCAAAACGTTGGTCAAAATCAAAATAACAATTCTTCTACATTTTCTAAATGTGCAGATTCTTGAAAGATAAGTAATTCAGATGTTTAAATGTAACTCTGTGCCATGCAACATTTAGCTGGGGACCACCTGGAATCCTCTCAGGCAGGGATTTTCAACAGGTGGTCCAGGGACCACCAGTAGTCCCTGAGAGGGTTCCAGGTGGTCCCCAGCTAAGTTGGTTAACCAGATGTAACTCTTGAGAACGTAAAAATTAAAACAAATGGACCCTTGCGGGTCCATTTGGTTTCATTTTTACACTCTCAAGAGTTAAAATATCCATCATCTGAATTAGCCATTTTGGAATGCATGTTTTGCTTGTTTTGTCTCCAAAATCCAGCCTGGAATTGTGTACAAAAGCAAAATAAATCTTTCGATTTGGGGTCTGTGGGGCTAAAATATCCTCAAATGGTGGTCCATGGCTCAAATCCTGAATAAATGGTGGTCCCTGGGATGAAAAAGGTTGAAAACCCCTGCTCTCAGGGACCACTGGTGGTACTCGGACCATGTCGAAAACCCCTGCTTCATAGGACAATGCCATAATTAATTATGATCTCCTTTTATTGCACAGTGTTGATAAGGTGTATTATTCACCTCTGGTCTTTCTCTGTTGAACTTGGACAAGTTAAGACACTCAAGAGCTTCTGAAGTTTCAGATCGGTGACATGGATGTCAGATCATTGTTTGGAAATTCAATTGGGGGGAGGGGAGGGGGAGAGAATGCACAGTTAGACACGTACTCACTATTATCTCATGTTCAACAGTTGCCAAGATTGAGAACAAATTACTTCCAATGAAGACATCATGAAAACAGTGTCTTTGCAATGATGAACACACAATCATTGGTTCCAGAATAAACACGTTCTTCTCCGTAGCAAGGCAAAATGTGAAAGCTTCTTTTCTTGCATGTTTTGCCCCTGTGCCTTGAAAGTACACCCAAGGAGTTGTTGCTTGTTTAGATGTTTATAAAGTAAATAAATACTGTACAATCATTCATGATTTAGAAAATCAAAATGTGTGTACAGTAACGTGCGCGCGCGCACACACACACACACACACACACACACACACACACACACACACACACACACACACACAGGTCTAGAAATTATGGGCCCCTGCGCCGCCACCAGCCAATGAGTGAGTGTCTGCGTGCACACACACACACACACACACACACACACACACACACCACACACACACACACACACACACACACACACACACACACACCAATTATTACATATAAGTGTGCATTATTTGACTCATTTCAGCAGGATTTAGAGCAAGGGATTGATGGAAAATAATACAGCCAAAATAACTAAGCCAAATAAATGCAAACACTTGTGGTAACCCACTGAGCAATGAGACGTCCCAATGACGTCATTTATGGGTCATTTTTCAACGTCCAATTTTGGTCGGTGGGGGGTCCAGAGTGAAAGTTTTTATGACGTCTTTTTAGGACGTCTTCTGAACGTCAGTTTTGAACGTCGACTGGACCGCTAAATGAGGACCAATTGTATCCAAATGTGGTCAATTGCGGACGTCTTTTCAACGTCTTTTTCTGACGTTCCCTGGAAGTCCAGTTTTGAACGTCCAATTTTGGTCAGTGGGGGGTCCAGAGTGAAAGTTTTTATGACGTCTTTTTATGACGTCTCCTGAACGTCAGTTTTGAACGTTGACAGGACGGCTAAATGAGGCCCAAATCTAATCCAAATGTGGTCATTTGTTGACGTCTTTTCAACGTCTTTTTCTGACGTTCCCTGGAAGTCCAGTTTTGAACGTCCAATTTTGGTCAGTGGGGGGTCCAGAGTGAAAGTTTTTATGACGTCTTTTTATGACGTCTTCTGAACGTCAGTTTTGAACGTCGACTGGACCGCTAAATGAGGACCGATTGTATCCAAATGTGGTCAATTGTGGACGTCTTTTCAACGTCTTTTTCTGACGTCTTCTGAACATCCAATTTTGAACGTCAACTGGACTGCCGATTCTGGTCCAAATGTGGTCGTTGTGGTCTTTTCAGCGTCCAATTCTAATCCATTTCCCCCTCTTCTATACAGCCGGCTGTGCGCATAATTGTAGTCCCATCTTCAGATGACCATAGCTATCCTGATCATTTCCCCCCTTACTTTGGCTAAACAGCAAAGTTAATACTGGTATGCTGTTCCAAAAGAAACTAAGGGAAAATGAACAGGATAAAAATGGTGCCACCTTTTGAAAACGAGGATTAGTTATGCACAGAGCCGGCTGCAGAGGAGAAGGGGGAATAGACTAGAATTGAACGTTAAAAATGTCCACAATGACCACATTTGGACCAGAATCGTCTCTAGCGGTCCAGTCCATGCTCCCTTAAAATAGACATACATATAAAACACATACATTTCACTATTTATTAACAAGCACTTTTAGTGATGCACATAAAACTTTGCATAATAACTTTGCAACAATAACTTATATTGCAACAATATAAACTTTGCATGCAGAGTATGCTCGGTGGGCTGTATACTGGGTTGTTTCGGGCCTAAAATGCCCTTTGGGGCCCCTATAATGTGCCAAAATACTTTTGGGGGCCATCCTTTTCTTTTTGTTATCCCATTGATGACCGAGACTTAGGCATCAATGGGATAACAAAAAGAATAGGATGAATGTTGTTAGGTTAAATACATAGTTAAAATAAACACAATAAATAAACAAATATAATTTAAAAACTCAAAATGAAACCGTGAGATTGGGTAGAACAGAAAATATAAATATAAATAATTTCAAAAGGAGGTCAAAAAAGATTGTCAATTACAAATGTTTACAGACAAGTCTCCCAACGTTACCTCATTTCAAAGACCATTTATCAACATGTGGAAGTTCCTTTCTGCAAACATGAGATGAAAATTATTCATAGAACTTTCCAAACCGCTAAAGATGTTGTGGTGAAACTTGACATGATTACAACCATCAGTAACATTATCTTCTGCATGACTCTTCTGAAACAAACACTGAACTGTGGTCCCAGAAGGGAACCTCAGGTGCAAAATAAAACATTAACTTCGGTAACTCGTATGATGTGAAAGATTTGAGAAACAATGTTACGAAAGATGTTTTTTTTTTTTTTTTTTTTTTTTTTTTTTTTTTTTTTTTTTTTACATCAGAACACAGGGATGAAACGGGAACAAACTTGACATCACAGGCAGGGGGAGAAGAGGTTAAAAGAGAGAAAGTCGCTTGATTGAGTCCAACTGATGATGCACTCCAGAATGTGTTTCCCACTCAGGTCTCTGAACTTTCCAGACCCTTGCAGTTCTAGGTGCACAAAATCTTAGAAGTTTCAAAGTTTGTGACTTGGCCCAAAAGTCCAGGCAGGCACCCAAAGACAGGCCAAATGTAAAACAAGTGTAAGAGCCACTTCAGCCAATACACCTAACCACCATCAATTTAAACAATTACCCCTCCTGTGCCAGAAAACAACACGAACGTATAAAAATAAAATAAATCATGCATGCCCCTGGCAGTGGCATGCGGTGTTCCGCTGCATGTTGTTTGATGACTTCCTCTGTGGCGTCCGGGTGTATCTTCAAAACGGCATCTGCAGAGTAGAATAGCAAAAATTACATTTATGCAAAGGCAACATGGTGTCAAAGTCTCTATACTTGTGGTGAAACGCATCTTGGTAATTCATTTCCAATAAGAGGCATGTGTTTATTTTGGACATGCAAAGGAGAACAAAGCAGGGGGAGAGCTGAAGAATGTTGATTTTTTTTTTTTTTTTACGCTAGGCAGAAAAGCCCTGACGCACGGTTTGTCAACTGGATCCGTGATGACTTTAAAACATCACCACAGGTCCATGGCGACAATGCCAGTTTCACACAGTCCGTGTGAAAAGCCCATTATGCAAAGACATGTTGCCTGAACATCCACTACTAGAGCTAATACAAAGCGGGCTCCTTTCCTTCCCTCTGGAATGGTTTCTACCAGAAACAGTTTGCTGGTGAGCTGTAGAAATGTTTTGCCAAAATATAGGGTGCATATTTTCTTTCCTTGGTTACAGGGCTGGAAATTAACTTTTGACCTACTTGCCAAGTGGCAAGTAGATGAAAAAAGTTACTTGCCAGCCAGATTTGTTTTACTCACCAAATGCCAAAATTAACACTTTACTGACATCACTATAATGACATAGTAGGCATCATAGTGTCATCCTGTCACAGTTTTTATGCTGCAGATTAAAGACAAATCGTTATCCGACTGTGTATGATACAGTTACAGAACTATGACATAGAACGTGCACTCGCTGTATTCAGACAGCCGTGTTGTATACACTAGTCGCTAAAAATCCTTCTCGACAAACAGGAAAACTGCTCACTAGTGGCGAGTGCTAATTTCCAACTCTGCTTGGTTAACATGAATTATGGGCTTACCTTTAACTACTTTGTACAGGGTGGTTGTCCCAAAGGCCGTTTTCTCCTTCGTTTTCTTCTTCTTCTTTTGCCTGGACTGCATTACTGAAGAGTCTGGGAAAAAATAACAATGACATTTAAATGAAAAGTTTTATATCATGTTCCCAAATACTCCTAACCCTTAACATCCCCCTTAGTCCATTTGCGACGGCGGCGGCAGTCGCAAGGCCCATTGCAACGGGAGGCTTCCCGCCGTGACGGGAGAGGGCCTGTGGTGACGGATGTGCCCTTCGCGGCGGGAGGGCTCCCGTTGGATCTCGCTGGCTATCTCCCGATTAGTCGTCCCCCATTATCACCTGTCACTCAACACCAAACAAAGTTCGTAAAGAACAGCAGGTACACAACCACACACCAAATAACTGATCAGATATAGAAAAAAAAAATCACAGCTTAAACAAACACCACACAAGGGTTCAAGTATGTCTCATGTTGAACACACCTGTCAATGACCTTATGTACAGTCCCTCAGGCTTCTTCCACGAATGCGGGACAGCTGGAGCACCTGTTGGAATAAGTACATGACAACTGTAACATACACAATTGTCAAATCTGATCTGGCTGGGGAGGGCCACAAACACACAGACACACATATGGCCGGATTTACACTGGCAGCCAAATATAGCCCGAGTCAGATCTCTCACTTCAAGATTGGAATCTGATTCGTGAAAAGAAGTCTGAACACAGACAGGTCACATGGAATCTGATTTTCAAACATCTGACCTGAGCCACTTCAATATGTGGTTTCAAATCTGATTTCTAACGATGTGACTCAGTCTGGATTCAGTATCCTGATCTAACTACACATTACATTTCAAACTAGCAAAAACATCACTTGCAGTCTGTCTACAGACTACAGAGTGCAATAATTGCATTTTGATTAATAAGTGGCAAGCGTTGAAATTGAAATAAAACAATTTTATACTGGATGTCTGTCCAATTTGTTTGACTCCATTGTCCATTCCACAGAAATATATTGGGAAAATAGGAGATCTGCAAGTAAACAATGCCTACAATACATTGTAATGCATGCCTTTTAAACACAGCAACCAAAGCAGCCGATGCAGGGCGCACAGTTCTTTGACAGATCCGATCTGATCACTTACAAATGCTGTATGAACGGTTGGGCTAAATGATCGGGAAATCTGATTATATCTGATTTGGCTGTATGTGACTGCAGTCTAAACCCGACCTAACATACGTCATCCTAATTGTCAAATCCAATTGGCTGGGGGCCACAAACACACAGACATACTAACATACGCACAAAGTCAAATGTAGAAGCAGCTGGCGCTGCTTAAAAATAAGTATACACATTTCATTTTCTTTTTCTAATGTTTGTTAGTTCTGGGCTTTTAAAGCCTACCAGTGTGTTGAAGGTTTCAGGATCTCCCAGCCGGTTCTCCTCTCACTGGAGCTGTTCTAGTGACTCGATCGTCTCAGTACAATCGGCTGATGTCGGCTCATGGCTCTTAATTCTGCTCATCTCGTTGCGGACCTTGAGCATGAGGTTTAGAAACTTCTTCTGGTATACTGGAAAAAAGAGAAAAAAAAATCTATTAACAAATGTTAAGTCTGAGATTATAGATAGAAACAACGAATGTTGAAAAATACTAATTCAATAGCAGTTTGTGAGTCCTGGTAGAACGGTCAAGGAGAGGGCATATTATTAGGATAGAAAATTTAAAAGAAAATAAAAAGTTCTCTTGGCCGAGTCCTGTCTTCATTGAAAGACAGTGGCTCAGAACTTACAGTACCTTCCCATGGTAACGGGAACAACCCATCCCTCAAAGTAGGATCTGGACCTGTTCAAGAGGGATACAATTAAAAAGGATGTTTTAGAAAATAACTAAGCAGATTTTATCAATATCAGAAGGCCCGCATTAAAACATGCCAAAAGAAGGTTCTTAAGTTTTCAAATGGTATTTGTATTTTTCTTAACAAGGTCACTATTAACATAAGAAATAATTACATGGTGATGAGGTCCAACCTACGACGACTAGATCCATGTGAGGCTGTAAAAGACAGAAGTAGGTTCTTTAGATTCCAAACACTGATTTTCAAGCAGGTCAACACCATTAACCACTTAAACTCCAGCATCGGATTTGTGGGGAAAGCTTCCACTGAAAACAGCCAACCGCCAAGTTCACAATGCGACGCACCACGTCGCATCGTGAACTTTAATTTCTAGGCCCAGGGCTTGGCACTAAGACTTGCCTGCTTGCCCGGGGCAAGTAAAAAAAATGGTGGGGCAAGTGAAGACTGCTACCTGGTTGCCCGATCGGGCAAGTGTGTGACTTAGTGCGCAATAACACAACACAAGATAAATTTGTCTTGAAGGTGGTCATTGCGACCTGGGCTAATTAAGATGATGAATTTTAACTCTTGTAAAATGAAACCAAATGGACCCGCAAGGGTCCATTTGGTTTCATTTTTACACTCTCAAGAGTTACATCTGGTTAACCAACTTAGCTGGGGACCACCTGGAACCCTCTCAGGGACCACGTGTTGAAAACCCCTGGTTTAAAGCACCCACTTAAGTGCAAAATTTACAATATATTTTTGGGGGGCAAGTGACCATGACCTGAGGGCAAGTAGAACCTGACTTGCCCGATGGGCAAGTTCTTCGGAGACCTTAGTGTCAACCCCTGTAGGCCCCAAGTTTGACATGCATTAATGGACATCCATTTAATGGCATTTGCATCTATAAAAACTCCAGCTTATATAGTAAAATCAATGCTAACTTTAAGCTTTTCCCCATTTGTACACTATCAGAGTTACAGACCAATAATTTAGATCCTAACATCCATCCTTTAGCTGGGTACCCACTGGGGCTCCCTCAAGGACCCCTGGGTGCCCGGACCTTACATAAGAGAACCGTGGGCATAGACCATTTTGCTAAATCCGACTTTAGTACTATGGCAATAACACTGAAAAAGAACATAACGATGAGCAGATAAATAAATGGATCACAGTCTACAATACATCCAGCTATAATTAACAGTGAAGCAGTGAATAAACAGTTAAAAAAAGGTCAACCAAAGAACTAGATTCCTATACAGGATCTCCCCACTGGTCAACAAAGACACTTTGAAGACTATAACGGGAGCCCTAGTACAAGGTTTCTTTGACCACGCCTGCACCTCTTGGTACCACAGCACCACAAAAGGCACTGAAAACTAAGGACCTCCCAAAACAAACTGGTCAGGCTGCTAGGTGGCCTCACACCACGAACAGACCTCACCCCTGCCCACTTTGACAGTCTGGGTTGGCTTAGGGTTGACGAGAGAGTACAACATCTCGCAATGGGTCTGGTAGACAAGATTCGATACTCTACTACCAAAATACCCATGTACCTGTCCAAATACTTCCTTAATGTCAATGTGGTCCACTCACACAACACCAGAGGGAGTGCTACTAACCATGTCCAACCCAGATTTTTCACAAACAAGGGACTCAATTCTTCTCGCTCATATGCCACCAAAATGTGGAACACCCTACCAACAGTCATTAAGACTTGCGAATCCCTAGCCGCATTGCAACTCTAGATTCTTTTATAATTGGAATGTATTGCATCTAGAGCCATAGCCGAAATGTCATCAGTGATGACCTGTATTAAACGACGTCAAACTCACAACTTTGCAGCTGTAGAGAAAGTTTGATACATCCTCTGTCGGTCTACAAGGGTTTTGTGCCATAATAATCCACCGTAGACACATTATGAGCTACTTTCTGTCCTAGGTAGTCCTCAACATACATCACGAGCTGCCATCTTGAAAATAAGAGCCAAGGGGGAGTGCTTGTTTTATACACTAACATACACAAACAGCAGGTAGCGATTTGGGTTGGCTTAGGGTTGACGACAGAGTACAACATCTCGCAATGGCTTTGGTCCACAAGATACGATACTCTACCAAAATACCCTTGTACCTATCCAAATACTTCCTAAATGTCAATGAGGTCCACTCCCACAACACCAGAGGGAGTGCTACTAACCATGTCCGTCCGACCCAGATTTGGCACAAACAAGGGTCTTAATTCCTTCCACTCATATGCCACCAAAATGTGGAATGCCCTACCAACAGTCAAAGGCATGTGAATCCCTTGACTCCTTCAAAACCGCTCTCAAAGGGCACCTACAGATGGCTGCAATTCGAAACTGGCCTTTGTAAAACAAAAATGTATATAAAATCCCCCCACCCACCCCGCCTCTCCTCATTGTACATTTCTCTTTTCCCTTTTTACCTCCACTATGATTTTACCTCAATGATTTGCTGCTTCTGATTTTACTGAAGTAGTTGTTTTATATGTACGGTATTTGAATGCCTTAATGAAATGAACAAGTTGGCCACTATTGTAAACAAGTGTATGCTTAACTAGTGTGTCCAATCAGCTTTTTCAGATTTGATGCAGTTGTACTTGAATTGTACTGTAATTCTCCAAGCTGTTATCAGTTTTGTTGTAGTGTGTACTTGACTTGTACTGTAACTCTCATCTCTGTCAATAAAGATTTCATTCATTCATTCTTATTTTCAAGATGGCAGCTCATGTTGTTTGTTGAGGACTACCCAGGACAGAAAGTAGCTCATAATATGTCTAGCAGTGGATTTTTATGAGACAAAACCCTTGCAGATCAACAGAGGATATATCAAGCTTTCTCTACAGTTGCGAAGTTTGTGAGTTTGACGTTGTTTAATACAGGCAGGCAATGGCTGCAATACGAAACTGGTCTCTGTAAAAATTAATTTGTAAATACAATTCCCCCTACCTACCCCTTCTCCCTTTTGTACATTTCTCTTTTCCCTTTTTTTACCACAACTATGATTTTACCTCCTCTATGATTTGCTACTTCTGGCTTTACAGAAGTAATTATACTGCATGTCTCTGAATGTCTTAATGAAATGAACAAGTTGGCCACTATTGTAAACAAGTGTATGCTTAACTAGTGTCCAAGAATTTTTTCAGATTTGATGCAGTTGTACTTGAATTGTACTGTAATTCTCCAAGCTGTTATAAGTTTTGTTGCTGTGTGTACATGACCTGATACTCTCAATTTCTGTCAATACAAATTTCATTCATTCATTCATTCATTCATTCATTCATTCATTCATTCATTCAACCAACCACTTAAACCCTAGCATTGGTCTTGTGGATAAAGCTGCCACTGAAAACAGCCGAGCAACAAGCCCATACATCGCTAGTACAGGCCTCATAACCAAACATGTTAAAAATAATAAAGTATAATAGATAATATAATATTCAACGTTCTGCTTTGTTTCTGCTAACAACGGTGTGGCGGCCAGGCTGACTCGCTAGTACAGGCCTCAACCAACCAAACATGTTAAAAAATAACGTACCGGTAGTATAATGTATAACAGGGGTGCCCAACCTTTTTTGACCCAAGATCTACTTTTCAGCAGCCAACTCCTCCGGGATCTACCAGTTCAATATCAACATTTCAAACCACACGCATCGTTGCCAGCCTGCAACTTCACAACAACACAACACTACGTTGTTTTACCACTTTACTTTATGTCCATATAAGCATAAAGTACAACAGACTTGTCATAAATAGGCCTACAACAGTACAACATAAGTACAACAGACTTGGTCAAACACTGCCATTACAAATGCAATCATAATAAGAACAGTCCAGAATATTCCATTATAAGTTGCAGAACAGTCCATTACACGTTGCAGAACAATACTGTTGGCAAATTCACAGATAGCAGACAACAATCCTCCAAATGAGCCGCTTTGTAGACAGACTGACACACACACACACACACACACACACACACACACACACACACACACACACACACACACACACACACACACACACACACACACACACACACGCTCGCTCTTTTTTCTTCTCCACCCAATTTTTTTTCTTTCCCCCCACATCTCCAGAGATCTACTTGTGATCAGGCCGAGATCTACCAATAGATCCCGATCTACTGGTTGGGCTCCCCTGATGTAACTTAGGCTACTCGGCGCTAGCTTTGTTAGCACAAGTTAGCATTCACACTAGCTATAGAATAACCTTTGCAACATCTCCAAACATACATTCTTAGCGACTGGACATGTGCTTGTTCATGTGCGGTTGGGTTACAGTTGCATTCTTCCATATCATTTCACTTATAATTAAAATAATATTATAATACTGCTTACCTTCGATTTGTTTTGAAGAAGTGACTTGTCTGAAGAACCGAACTGGAGTCGCGTCGGTTGGCACGGCTGTATAGTGCTGAATGGGAGCTGCAGGATGGCCCCGCCCACCAGGTCGTGGCAGCCAATCACAGGGGTGTTCAGTATTAGGTCATTTTGCCTCGGCCAATCACAATAGTTCTTACCTATTCAAACTGTATTATTTAATTTAATGTTTTTTCCCCCAATATTGTTTGATAAAATCTAATGTAATTATGACTTATGGGATCACACTCTCTTGCACATATATCTTCATTATAAATTAAATAAATATAAAATTAAGTTTTAAAATGTTGATGCATGTTTTTCACTATTGTTTTATATGACAGCACATATATCATCATAATAAATTAAATAAATCTAAATTTTAAGTTTGATTCAGATCCATCCATGTCAAAATACTGCCTGCATAGATCAACAATTAGACTAGCCTGTTTATTCAGAAATATGATGTCCAAGTCTATTAGTGTCACAATGTTAAACGTATTAGACCCAATTGTTTACAAGAAAATGAGATAGTATACTTTGTAGGCCTACTGTTGGTGTCCAGTTATGTGACCAGATCCAAAATGTTCATTTGAGGGACAGTGCAGCTGTCTGTGTGGGACAATGTGGGACAGGGACAGGGGCAGATTGGCCATCTGGCATACAGGGGTGGACCATCCAGTATTGGGGCCTTTGGGGCCCTCAAAATGCCCTAAAATATTTTTGGGACGCTTGAAAAGTCTGTGGGACTGTCTTGCGCAAAGAGGGGCGTCTGGTCACCCTGTGTCCAGTCCTTATCACCATACAACAATGTCAAGGTTCAAGGTTACTTAATTTCATCTCTAAGGAGAAATTTGTCTTGGACATACAGACTTAAACATGCAATACATTACAAGACATTACAGTACAATACATTAAGGCACCCATGTGAATCGTACACCCCCACAGCAGGTACACATCCCTGATATAATAATAATTAAGAGAGAAGACAAGACAACATGTTTTCAGTGTAATGGAGAGACCTTTACACCTTGTCTTAGCGTCTTCTCCTCCCCCCTCTGTAAGGGAATCATAGGAGTGTGGTTATAGGTACAAAGGAGAACCTAAACCTGCTAGATACCTCCTGTTATAATGGCCTGTCCTGTGTGTGTGCAGTACATCTGGATGAGGACCTCTTTTCACATGTTGTATAGTGCAGCAGCGTAGTTTATTGAAAGTTGTCTTTAGTTTGTCAAAAGGTAGGGAGTGCAAATACCGCATCATTGTTGTCTTAGGTGTACTAGCCTGTGCTGGACTAGGCTCCTGTCCGCTCTGTAACTTCTTGCATGTGGGCGTAATCACTGTGTACATGGCAATGACCTTTACATGAGATTGTACATGGCCCATGCATAGTTTAATATTTCCAAGCAACAGTATACAGTTTCAAGCAGCCTAATAGACTTCAATACAGCCTTACTAGAGCTGAAAACAGACTAAAGTCCAGTAGATTTTAGTACAGCTGTTCTATTCTTGTACAAAAGCTTCTATGACTCAATTGAACGCTGATGTGATGATGTGTGTGTGTGTGTGTGTGTGTGTGTGTGTGTGTGTGTGTGTGTGTGTGTGTGTGTGTGTGTTAGGGCTTTAACCAAAAAATCGATACATCGATGCATCGATTTGCATAACACGTGTCGACTCTAAAAAGCACATTGTTTTTTCCCCTTCCTCTGAGCGAAGGAGTAAGGAGGAGGAATTAAACATTTACCTTTGTGTTCCCCTTTTTTCTTTCTCTATATGTGCGACGCGTGTGTATATAATTCAACTGTAATATTGGTTACTGTCACTCACGGACAGAAGTCTCCTTTGCAACTCTATCGGAGTAAAGCCTTAATTTAGGCTTACCAACTTACTGCCGCTGCATGCGCTCTGGGCGCGGCGGCGCGCGGCGTTCCACTGATCATTACGCACACAGATCAGATCGAACAGCAAACAGTGTCAACGAAATACAAGACTTCATCAACCAACTCGTCCTCGTGCTACAGCGACCGTCTTGTTCCTCGTTTCGCATTAGGCTACGCATGCTTCTGTCCGCGTCGTTCTCATTAATTTACTGAATGGATCAGAAAAGAAAGCGGCGCGGTATGATGGTGGTGGACGGTGGAGGAGGAGGAGGCTACATGTAAATGGTATGTTAGACAATGCATTCCTCATCTTCAAGAACCAGCGTGTGTGTATGTCTTCTGTTGCGTTCTAACGTGTGGTTAGAACGTTGTGTGTTTTATGGCTGGCCATAGTGGACGTTGTGCTGCACTGTGTGCCAATATTGTTTTGTTTGCCACATGCTTCATGCGTAGCCTCGCGGTGTGTTTTGTGTAAGCAGTAAGCACTGCGCCGGCGTCATAGCGGCACCATTTGATCCCCGACCCCCCTCGGAGAACCACCACGACGGACCCCCCCCCCCCCCGCGCCATAAAACGATAAATCGATAATTTATCGACTTGACTGTCTGACAAGTCGACTTGAAAAAATCTCAAGTCGTTAATGCCCTAGTGTGTGTGTGTGTGTGTGTGTGTGTGTGTGTGTGTGTGTGTGTGTGTGTGTGTGTGTGTGTGTGTGTGCTGTCCTTACACTAATAATAATAGACCAGTCCAGTACTTCTCCCTGAAGGAAAGAGCTGGTAGAGATGATGTGCTGGGTGTAGCAGGAGGTCATCTCAGAGACCACAAAGCGTCAGGTTCAATGATGTGTTCTCTGAGGAAGCACTTAGTAGCCCAGGGGTCCCACGGGGGACTGTCAGTTCCACTTTTTTGTTTACGTTGTATACTAATGACTATGTAAGCTAGATCATATCCAAATCAGTATGTGATTACATTTTCTGATGACACCATTATACTCAGCCTGCTCACAAGCCAATCTGCCCCCCACAGCCACACAGCTGGAGTGGAAAGGTATGCTGAATGGTGCGATCAGAATTACCTGATGATAAACACAAAGAAAATGGAAGAGGTCATTATTGACCTTGACCATGATCAGTATTCATAACAACACCATGTGTCAGGGCTCCTCATATAAGTACCTAGGAGTACATATTGATGAGCTGGAACATGCATGTTACATCCTGTTGTGCTAAGATACATCATCGGCATCGCTTACACTTCCTCTGTAGATTGAGGTTGTTTGGAGTTAGGGTTTGTTGCTTTTTCACAGAGCAAGCATTGAGTCAATTCTGGTATTACCAGCTGGTTTGGTAACTTGAATCTTAAGTTTAAATCGCAGATTGCTTGCAAAGATGGCCGGGAAGATCATGGGCATGTCCAGCCCCCCAATCAGCCCCCCCCTCCCCCCGAGCTATCTTTATACAAGCAGTCATTAGACGGGCTCAGAACATTGTCTCTGATCCCACATCCTCTCAACCAAGAGTATGTGTGCGGGATGGGAGAAGACAGAATTCCACCATGTAAATACAATAGATATAAGCACTCATTTGTTTCTCTCTCGATTAAGTTAGCATTGCTGCATATCCCTATTATGTCTACGAAGCTTTATGTCTACAAAGCACTACATCACATGTATCCCCATATATAGGTATGATGTGGTCGCCCAGTCGATGCGTTAATTAGAAAAAAATATTTGAAAAAAGGGCTTCGTTAGTCTCTTCCTAATATTATGGTCAATGTCCTAGGTCAGAGTATCCCCATATAGGCATGACGTGGTCGTCCAGTCGAGGTCCACAAAAATCCAATGGACATCCAAAAAATGTCCTGGCCAGATGACTTTCTAGGACCTGATTCTGACGTCCAATGGACATAAAAAATGGACCTAGCCAGACGTCTTTGCAGGAACTGATTCAAACGTCCAATGGATGTCCAAAAAATGGACCTATAGCCGGATGTCTTTTTAGAACCTGATTCTGACGTTCAATGGACGTCCAAAAAATGGACCTAGCCGGACGTCTTTGTAGGACCTGATTCTGACGTCCAATGGACGTCCAAAAAATGGACCTAGCCGGACGTCTTTGGAGGACCTGATTCTGACGTCCAATGGACGACCAAAAAATGGACCTAGCCGGACGTCTTTGGAGGACCTGATTCTGACGTCCAATGGACGTCCAAAAAATGGACCTAGCCGGACGTCTTTGGAGGACCTGATTCTGACGTCCAATG
>CM076965.1:22577466-22962466 GCA_039105355.1 Benthosema pterotum | reverse complement strand
CATTTCCCATTTGGGGGGCAAAAGAAAATGGTATGGGTGCGGCGTCATCGCCCGAAGAAGCCGCACCCATACCATTTTCAGTTAGGACTTTTATTGGGCAAGTGAAGCATCAATAATAACATCAATTGTTGTTGAAGTTGCAACAGACACGCAGCATGCATAAAGCTAAAGGTCTGACTCAGAGAGTTTTCTGTTTTCAATGATGAAATGCTATTGGTTTATTGGTGACACAACTGTATTTAAGGTAGTTAGTAGCAGTATACTTTTAGATATAAGCACTGAAATATCTTGCGTTGTTTTGCATGCCATCATGTTTGGTGGTGGGGCAGACTGGGCATTTAGGGGGGCATTGCCCCCCATGCCTATGCCTAGATCCGCCCCTGCTCTACCTGGCACATGTGCACACACGCACAACACACAATCATACACGCAGATAGACACAGACACAAACATAAACATGCAGCGGGTTACATGTTGCCCCCCTACCCCCCTCTCTCCCTCTCTGGGACACCTCTCCCCCCCCACACACCCCCCACCCCTTCGTAGCAGCCATCCTCCCCGGGGGCTTGTGCGTGAGAATCCTAGTGTGGACTCAGCAGCCCTCATCTCATCACTGCACCCCCTCCGCTCGGGGTAGAGGGGGAAATGAAGGCTTTAGAAGTTCATTATAAAACAACAACAAGCAGCAGCGGGGGATATCCCCCCTGGGGCCTCCTGGCTATCCCTGCTTCATCCCCTGCATCTCCATCTTCTTCTCCCAGGGGCGGATTGGCCATCTGGAGTACAGGGAGTTTTCCCGGTGGCCTGCGCCACCTAGTGGCCTGGACAAGATCCAAAATGCACTAGTGGCACTTCCAAAATGCACTAGAATGCGCTAGATGCTCGCCTGGAACATACAGATCAAAATGACCATTAATCTTCTACATTCTCTAGTTGTGTAGACTAAGTTGGGCTAATTCACATGATGAATATTTTAACTCTTGAGGGTGTAAAAATGAAACCAAATGGACCCTTGCGGGTCCATTTGGTTTCATTTTTACGCTCTCAAAGAGTTACATCTGGTTAACCAGCTGCCCCCCCCCCCCCCCTAGGGTGGCCTGGCAAAGGCAAAATTGTCCCGCTGGGAAAATATGTGCCAATCCGCCCCTGTCTTCTCCCATCTTCATATTTTTCTCAATGAATCTGCAGAGCGACTCGGACGACGCTCCTTATTGTGTGCCAGCAGCCATCATCAGGCTCTACAACCAAGCCTTGCATGGCCCCCCTTTTACGTACTTACTGTTCTGTTCTTGGATTACTGACTCTGCAACTGTTTTTTTCTTTTTCTTTTTTTCTTTTTTATTCATAACGAAAATAATTATGTAGTCTGGCATTATGAATGAACAAAGAAAGGAAACAAACAAGCACACAAGCAATATCCCAAATTGTTCACATTGTTCACAAGACCTAGATGCATTATTTATTATACGTTGTACTATTTTCAAATATCCCATATACAGTATATGGTATGTTTATTGTCATTACACAATGCATATATTGTGCTGTTGTATTAAATAATAATTTAGCTGGGGCCTCACTTTCACACCCCAAGTATCCCTCGGGGTCCACAGACCCTACTTTGGGAACCACTGTACTATAGAAGCATGACGGATGCCTGTGAGACTCGTAATTCAGCCACACATGTACATTTGTTGTTGATGTACAGCAGGTGTTGCCCACACACTTTTTAGTTGAGAGCTCAAAATGACCAACTGAATTAGATCTACTCCGGAATAATGGTTTTAAAAATGCACCCAATGGGGCTTTGAAATAGGAATGTCGACTATTATACAAAGGCACTTGTACAAGTAAAGAAGGGATTTAAAAAAGAAGAAATGAAGAAATGACGCATCATTTGATTGGCAGCTGCTGTATTATTTCTGCAGAATTGTTCCCCCGAGCTCTGAGCCTTGGGATGGTTTTTGTACCAGCTTTCTGATTGGCTATCTGGTCTCTTGGCAACGTCAGGACTTCTGATTGGCTATCGCGTCTCTCGGCAACCCTCCAAAGTCCCCGTGTCTGTTTATTAGGCAGCCTGCATCTGCCAAAAAAGTTACATTACTTTTAATGAAATTATACTGGTCAGGGGTTGACACTAAGGTCTCCGAGGCACTTGCCCATCGGGCAAGTGCAAGTCAGGTTCTACTTGCCCTCAGGTCATGGTCACTTGCCCCCCAGGTTCCAGGTGGTCCCCAGTTAAGTTGGTTAACCAGATGTAACTCTTGAGAACGTAAAAATGAAACCAAATGGACCCTTGCGGGTCCATTTCCAGCCTGGAATTGTGGACAGCTAGAAAGCAGGGAAAGACACAGAGGCAGAGTGCAATGACCGCCTTCAAGACAAATTTATCTTGTGTTGTGTTATAGTGCATCAAGTTGCACACTTGCCCGATCGGGCAACCAGGTAGCAGTCTTCACTTGCCCCACCATTTTTTTTTACTTGCCCCGGGCAAGCGGGCAAGTGTTAGTGTCAAGCCCTGCTGGCAGTGGTATATGCAGGTATTTTGGAGGGTTGTTATACCTGCACAGTATTTGTAATTTGCTGGTAGATCACAACCTTTGGGCACCCCTGCTGTACAGGGTACATTATTATCCAGACGCACACTATGCACATTAGTACATTTAATCTATTGTGGGCTGGAGAAGCGAGCTCATTGCACATCTTTACAAGTTTCCCTGCTGGCCTGTGACATCATGTGGGTCAACCAATAGAAGACAGAGAGTCGATTCATCATCGAGTGGGGAGCTACAGTTTTTTACTAAAAAGTATTTTCTAGTTTTATTTATGTTTTATTTAATATTTTCCCTCTCCCTTTATCCTGTGTCATGTAGGGTTACGGCATTCAGCAATGGTCCAGTCAGAAACCGAACCCAGGACTTTCTGTGCATTGCGCCAACCATGACCATTCTATCAGGTAACCCATCTTATTCTCATCTTATCTCTCAGTGTCCACCCTGTTCTCAGTGGCACACACACCTCACAAATCAATACTCAGCTGATCGGTTTCCCCATGTTCAAAATAACTGCAATAAAACATTTGTTATTCAGTAACATATTTCCTTTGAATCAGTGTAGAGGCATGAATCACATCGTATCAGACGTGTTATGTCCTAAGGCCATAACAAGGCTGATATGATGTGATTCATTATTACCCTTAGTAGTAAAATGGCCAGTTAACATTAGATATTCAATATCCATGACAGATGCATTTGCAAAAACAAAGGGTTGAAGAAGCAAATGCAATTTTTTAAATTCATACGTACAGTACCAAAGTTCCATGAATCTCACTGCTATGTAATACTACATCTGGAAGTACCTTTGTTCTAACATTACTTTAGGAAATGGTTATCCTCAAAAGAACATGGAATAGCCACAAATAAGCGTGATTACCATTTTTATGATAAATATATACTGTATGTGTTCCTTTTACAGACCGATATTATACCACCCATGAAACATAAAGTATGTTTATTATTACTCCACCATACCAAATAGTAAGCCGTGTTGGGAAGTAACTAGTTACTAGTAATGTATTAATGTATTTCCTGGTAACAAGTAAAGTAAAGGATTACTCTGCCAAAACAGTAATAAGTAACTAGTTACTTAAAAAATAGAATATATTTCATATTACTTTTTAGTTTTTGTCCTGTTACGTGTTGGCTTGAAATCTTTTCATTTAAAAGGTTAGAGAGAGATTTCTGCTTTATTTTATCGCATTTCTGGGTGATTCGTTACTCTTCTTATTAACTCTTTGACAGATTAGCAGAAAAGCTAGGCTCGCTCCCATTAGGTTCACTAGCAACTAAATAATTTATAGAAAATCCTCTGTTGTGAATTTGTGCAAGTGAATAAGCTCCAAAGACAGCTTAAGGTGTCTACTTTAAGGGAAGAAATGAAATGAGTTGATATGTTTCAGTTTTTTTTTTATACATTCGACAAAGCAGCCTGTATTTTCACATTTCACTGTTTCCAGGGCTCATTCAGAGATAAATGCATATAAAGTTATACAATTTATCATGTATTAATGATAGTTGTAAAGTGTGTGAGGTGTTTTCCGAGTTTTGTAGTGCAATCACCACTTAAAGGACTTCATCAGGTGGTGTGCAGTGAGTTAATGAGCTTGTTAATAAAACAAAACCCAAAACGACTTTTTGGGTGATAAACAGACAACAGAATAATCAATCACCCAAAAAGTCGTGGTAAAACAGTCAAGGAGTTAATATTATTGAACTAACTTATGAGTAGTGTCTCAATTTAATTTTCCTTGTGCCATAATAGTCTGTATTCCAGTATAGTCCCCCTGGCCCTGTGTTTGTTTGTATAAAGAGTGAGTAAAGTGACTTTAATGTCACAAACAGGGAACTACGTATACATTACCTCTGTAAATAGTTAACCACTTAAGCTCTATTACATACTTTGTTGTTGGTCTGTGTTGTGCACATTTTTTGTAATAATATACCCTCAAAATAGGCACACCGCGATGAAAGTGGTTAATTGGGGTCAAATGCTCTATATTTTTCTCTTTTTGTAGACAACATTCTTCGAGATCATCATCCTCCCTGTCATCATAACCATTATCATTGTCATCATGCTTAGTGTGCTGCTGGCCAGAGGCAGAACACCTGTGTGTGTGTGTGTGTGTGTGTGTGTGTGTGTGTGTGTGTGTGTGTGTGTGTGTGTGTGCGTGTGTGTGTGTGTGTGTGTGTGTGCGTGCGTGCGTGCGCGCGCGTGCGTGCGTGTGCGCACGTGCGTGTGTGCGTGCGTGTGTATGTGAACACATGTGTGCGTGTTTGTTACTGGGCGGTTGAGAGTGATGCACTGAGTCCACAACCACAGTCCTTTCAGATGAAAAGGAGGGCGGGGCAGTGTGTGATTAGGAAGTGGTTTGGCCACAGAGCTAGATTGAGAGTAGAGAGCAGTTCCAGGCAGACAGGTGCACTGCTGTGGCCTGTGTGTTGCGTGCATACGGTTGGGCTGTAAATATCTGGAGTGTTAATGTACTGTAACTCTTCTTGTGGGTGCACAGATGGTGCACCCACTTAAGGGTCGCTCAGTTTGGTCTTGTTGGTTCTTCACTGAAGACCTACAGCAGTGGTTTTCAACCTTTTTTATACCAGGGCCCACTATTTATTCAGAATTTGAGCCACGGATCACCACAGATGCAAAACTAAAGATTTCTTTTGTTTTTGTCCACAATTCCAAGTTGGATTTTGGAAACAAAACAGTCAAACATACAGATCAAAATTATCTTCTACATACTGTAGTTGTGTAGTCTTGGTCTAATTCAGATGATGAATATTTTAACTCTTGAGAGTGTAAACATGAAACCAAATGGACCCTGGCGGGCCCATTTGGTTTTTACCAACTGTGCATCACCTTTAACTCTCTCAAGGACCACTGGTGGTCTCCGGACCACTGGTTGAAAACCAGTAACACTCAACACTGTTGCGTTGAAGTGGAAATGATGAGAAAAGCAACCTGTTCTGGCGAGACAAGTGACGAGTGACGACAAGCATGTACAATAGTTCTTACAAATGTATGTCAATTTATTTATCTTAATTACTGTACTTTTAAATAATAATGTAATGAAACAAGATATATATATATATATTTATATATAATGTAGGGATATATTAACAACAATTGTACAGATGTGAACTTGTATGACTGATGCAAAGGGAAGTACAGCTATTTAGCAAAGGAAAAAAACAAAATCCATAATTGCCCAACGACGATGTGAGGTAGAAAAATAAGATTCCACATTGTCACATACATACTTGGAGCCCCGGTATGAGTTCTAGTCGTATTATTATAGGTAAAACTCCAGTATCATTCAAAGGAAACATAATAAATGACCCATAGAATAAACCCTTGAGGGCAGACAGACCTTTGACCTGTTGTAAATACTACAATTTTCTCTGATTAGTGATTGGGAACATTAGGAACAAGATTGGCCCATTTTAGAACAAAGATTTGCCTAAATTACACTTTTAAGAGCATATGGTTTGGTTAAAGCCATTCTGGACATGAAAGAAAGCACACAAGCCTCTCTTTATAAGTCTTCAAAAACAGTAAGAGTAGAGCGTTGGCAATATGTCCAGCAATAAACCTGTTTTCTTTTTTCCCCTTTTAAAGTGTTTGTTTGGTCTTTGCCACACTGTTGATACATATTCCCCTTTACTCTATTGAGGACGCATTAGGCTACGCGTGCAGAGATTTCCATAGACATTTCCATAAGAGCAACTGAAACCCAGGTTGTTTCTTTTCACAATAAACCCTGCTCATGCTTGTGGCTACCATGCATATCAGCGACATCAGCAATTTCTTTTGTTGCTTCCAGTGATTTTATGAACAACATTAAACAAAAATAGTATTAAAAGGTATTTATCTAACATCTAAGCTTAATAATTAAGACCATCTTAAGTGCTTTTTTTTTATACAAAATAAATGCACTCACATGCTGCTCCACAGCAGAAAAAAAACACAGCAGACAGAGACAGACAGGGAGATGTTCCAGATTCCTTTTAAGGCCCTTTTGACCTTACAAGGCAAGACACTCACTCAATTTCAAGAACTTTAAAAAGTATAAAGCAGCAGTTAAACAGATATCGTCATAATAGGTACAATAAATAGACAAATGGAAAGAACCAATGAAAATCACAACGCATCAAGGTTTCCGTCAGAGCTCCTCCACAGATGGGATCGACGTAATAACGCTGGAGATATCCAGTCCTGTGTCCAGTACCTGTTTAAGAGCTCATCCCAGAGGGCAACCTTTACCCTCTCTCCCCCCCAGTGCATTCAGAAACAAAAAGAGTGGTTTTCAAACATTCCTCACCCCCAAGCGACTATGAACGTTTGGTGATGATAATTACCAAGTAGCAAGGAACAAGGCAACATTAAAATCATTGGGATTTCTTTCTGTGATTCCCAACATGACGCTCCCCAAAAATTGGATCGTGGAATGGCATCTGTAAAGACATGCCCAAAAAATATGAATGAAATCCGCCAAGAGTGAATGTCTGTATAGAGATTGCAGTTCAGTTCAGCCACATCACCACAACACGTCACAGCAAGGGCAGCTCTAGTGTGGAGTAAGACAAATGGATGATCAAATTCCTCAATTCCATTCACTTCTTAAGGGAATGTCGAGCTCTGGTCCATAGCTTCACTGCTTCTATGATTCTGCCTTGCAGTGTAGCTATGTGAAAGACAATGCAATCTCTCGGATAGACTTCTGACCAGCCAAATACAAAGAACGTTTTACTACTTTTTCACCAACAAACACGGCTTGTGTGATTTAGAAATCCTAGTTTCCTTAGTGGAAACACTCTGAGCCCCCCACCACACGGATAAAATTGACTTTTTGAGCAGAACGCGGTTGTTTTTCACTGGAGGAAAAAAAATAATTCTATATGAAGGTTTTCTCTTGGTAGAGGGTGTAGATCCTGGTTGTTTTTCCTGGGCAAAACAATCACGTTCTGGCCAAAAACTCAAATTTACACTTGTGCGTGCGTGTTTTGGTGAGTAGGTAAAACGTTCTTTATATTTTCACTCAAGAAGAGAGACTAGTCGGAGGTCCATCCGAGAGATCACATTGTCTTTCACAGAGCTCCACTGCAAGGCAGACTCATAGAACCAGTGGAGCTATGGACCAGAGCTAAGGGAATGTCCATTTCTAATAACCTTTGCGAGTCTTTATACACTGCTCCTTACGTGTATTTCCTCTCTTTCATCTAGTCATTCACACGTGTCTCTTGTCTCTCAGGTCTTCTTGCAGGTGTAGACCTCTTCCTCGCGGACGCAGGTCTGACACTCCACGTGGCAGCACCAGCGCACCTGGCAGTGGCAGGAGAGGCTGGTGAGGCGCATGGCCGTGTTGTAGCCTCGGCCGCAGCACAGGCTGTGGCAGCTGGTGTCCTTGGCGCAGGTGCGTCCGGCCGTGCCCGGGGAGTAGCGCGAGGGCCTGCAGAAGCTGGGGGAGTCCTCCAGGAAGACCAGGTCGGTGGTGCGGAGGTTCTGGCCTCCGTGCCGGCGGGAGCCGGACGCCAGCTCCGTCTCGCCGGTGGCGGCGTTGGTGACGCTCAGCGCGCGCACCGCGTTGTCGTAGCGGAACTTGAGCAGCCGCCCGGTGTCGTGGAACGGGGACAGCTGCTTCCAGCAGGTCCGCACGGCGCAGGAACCCGAGACGCCGTGGCACTTGCAGGTGGTCTTCAGGCCGCTCTTCACCGCCTGGGAGTGGAGGGAGGGGAGAGAGGGGAACAGAGGGGAAGAAATGTCAGGTTTTCTCAGTCTGATTCATTGCCTTGGCCTCTTATCTCGGGGGCCTATCTAAGTCGCGAGAACCTGTTTCCTGCGAGGAGGTGTGGATGGGTGGGGGTGAGGGGTGGGGGGGTCTTGCACGGTAGCGAGTTAAGTCTGGATGGTCGGTCGGTGGTTTAGCAAGCGGCTCATTGTAAATGTTTCAGGTAATGGATTGCAGGGGGGGACGGGCGGCTCATCATGTCATATTTCATTTACCTAACATCGCTCAACTTGGACAATAACGCCTGCGGAGTCGTTCTTTCTCAATGTGTTGAAACTAGCTCTGCTCTCTCTCTCTCTCTCTCTCTCTCTCTCTCTCTGTCTGCTTCTCTCCTGCATGTCTCCCCTCCTCTGGAGGAGGAAGCCCCAGGCACAGGTGACAAAAACAGGGCAGACAGAGGAATCTCTCCACCCTGTTCCCTAGCTGGCTGTGCATGCCTGATCACGGAAAACACAACCATCGATAAGTATTTACGGTAAGAAAGAAATAGTGCCAGTGATGGTGTCCCTGCACGTTTCCCTGCAGTTAATGGTTCAGTGCAGGGGTGCCCACACTTTTTTGACTTGAGAGCTACTTTCAAAATGACCGGCTCAACAAGATCTACACATCAAAAATGTGATTGTTCCATTACTGAAAATCCATTTCAAGGCGCCCTAGAACGTTACTTACTGTTAGTGTTTAAGAATAATGCACTTATAATGAAAAATAGAGGGGAGAATTGGAAGGTTTTGCTATATATGCTATTACTGACGCTTGAAAACAGTATTTGAGGTTTGAGTTGACAACCAAAAATAAGAACTTTCACGTTTTTGTCCACAATTGGGAAAGAGAACTGGCAAAACGTTGGTCAAAATAACAATTATTCTCCATTTTCTAATTGTGTGGACTCTTGAAAATTACATGATTCAGATGTTTAAATATAATTTAACTCTTGAGAGTGTAAAATGAACCAGAGTGTAAAATGAACGCTCTCAATGCTCTCACGCTCTCACGCTCTCAGATCTATGTGATCTACCTGCACGGCCTGTGTGATCTACTGGTAGATCACGATCTACCTTTTGGGCACGCCTGGTTGAGTGTTTTGGTAGTTAAGCTCTGCTCCAACCAGAGAGCCACACTCAGACCTCCTGACTTGCAGGGGCCAGATGCAGGTCAATGTGGCGTGGTGGTGGTGTGGTGGGAGGAGGGGCCCAGGGCCTATACTTTTGGGTTGAAGAGTTCTGCTCAATTCCGCCCTTTGCAGGTATGAACGCCCCGGAGGGGGGTGGTGGAGGTTGGGGGTTGGGGTTGGGGTGCTTCTTTTTTTTCTCTCATGGTTTCCTGGTCTCTCCCGTAGGCCAGAGCATGAGCGCCGCAGCAAGGTGAGGAAAACGTTTAACTCAGCAAAGATCAGATAAGATAGATTTTGTTTTTGTTTTGTTTGGTCTCTCTCTCTGGTGTGTGGGGTACAGGGCCCCGGGGCCCCCGAGGGCCTGCTATTTTGAAGCTCCCAACAGTAGTGGTTATGAACATTATGTGGATTTATCACTGCAGCAACACAGTGATCCCGTAGGTGGAAAAAATGCTCGCTCGTATATTAAAAGAGGCCACAGTTATAATCGTTCTCCCTGACGTGAGACCTTTAATTTTGTGTAGGCCTGCACAGCAAGCTTTATCATGCCCTGAGAACACCTGGCTCCCACCGTCTCACCGTCGCCCCGTCTCTCTCTGGCTGCTGCGCCGCCTCACACACCGATGTGCCGCACCAGGCCCAATGACTGAGGGAGTCAATCTGCCTGGCACTGGGTGAGGATAGCTATGTGTGTGTGTGTATGTGTGTGCTCTTCCCTTCCACAGTGCACTAGTGTGACACAGAGGAATAATTATTGTAGAGTCTAAATTGTAGCCTAACTAATTGAGCTAAGTGGGACCCTGGCTATGTTTATGATGCCTTGGGCCTGGGAGGTGACGTGACAGTAGCACATACATTCATGTACACAACACGAGCTACCATAGCTACCGTAATATTTCACGTTTCCACCCAATAAACCAGTGGTTGTTGTTTTTTTGAGAGATGCTAGCCCCTCCTACATACAGCTTTAATGTTTGTTTTTCAACTGTTTGTTTTAGAAACGCCATTGGCAATGAGAAGTTAATGTATGTTTTCCAACATTATGAGCCATCGCTAACACAAATATTATGTTGTTGTCAGATAAGAGCGCCTCTCGCTTCACACATGTGTGATTTTTTGTAACACCATGCCCAAAGATTTATATGTATTGTAATTGGACAGATTTTGTGCACAGAGGCTTATCTGTAAAGGCACTGAAGAGATTTTCAATTTTGTTTGATACTATAAATGGCAGATCTACAAGCATGCATTGCAACGCGTGGTGTGAGCTTGTAGATCAGCTATTTTCGAATAGCCTGTACTATGCTAAATTATTTTTACTGGGGACCCCCTCGAACCCCATCAAAGAACCTTTAGGAGGCCCGTCGGACTCCACTTTGAAAACAGCTGCTGTACAGACTTGTTTGCGCGCATCCACACACACACACACACACACACACACACACACACACACACACACACACACACACACACACACACACACACACACACACACACACACACACACACACACACACAAACAGACACTCACCCGCACTCCGACGTTGATGTTGTGTCCATCAATCTGCGCCCTCAGGTCCTTGCTGACCCTCTTCTGCCCCAGGAACTTCTTGAGGAACCTGGTGCTGTATTTCAGGTTGTCGCCACAGACCCCCCACTGCCAGGCCTCTCGGTGCTGCAGTCCGGGGGAGTCGTCACACGTGCAGCGCTCCATCCGGCCAGAGCTGCAGGCTTTGGCCAGGGCGTGAGACAATGCAGCTGAGGACACTGCCAGGAGGAAAGCTGTCTCCTTAAAGCCTGGGAAAGAAAGATTGAATGGAGAATTAAGGCTGTGGGTTTGTTTTGAACAAGTCCGTAAAAAAAAGGCTGTGAACCCAAGAAATGAAAATGTTTCTGATTCAACATCGAAAGATTCAATACTTATTCTATACTATTCTATACCTATACAATACTTATTCTACAGTATTTATTCAGCATTTGAGACACCATTTCAAATTTGATGACCCCAAGACAGACCCCAAAACAAAATTTGTCCACAGTTCCATGGTAGATTTGGGAAACGACTCAGTCAAACACAGATCAAAATGACCATTAATCTTCTACATTCTCGAGTTGTATAGACTTGGGCTAATTCACATGATGAATATTTTAACTCTTGAGAGTAAACATTTTTACGCTCTCAAAGAGTTAACCAATTTTCCATCATTTAGCTGGGGACCACCAGGAACTCTCTTAAGGACCACTGGTAGTCCCTGGACCACTGGTTGAAAACGCACTGCTTTGCTTATTATTTCAATGAGACATTGGTGTGTGTTGCAGGGTAGACAAAACACGACAATACAGTGTTTGCAGTGTGTTTGCAGTTGTTTTAAGCCCCTGAAAATAGGGGGTGGGGCTCATAACAACAACAAAAATGTAATTTAATGAATTTTTATTAGAATTACAAAGTTGTGTCACGATTCTCTCCCCCTGTCGACCCTGTCCTTTTGGTTACGCACCACTGTTATTTGCTTACCCCAGAGAGCTATCGCCAGGGTATATTTTGATCCAATTAATTATTATTTTGACTAGGAAGGATTTTCCCAGATGAAAGAGAGTAATCACACCACCCTTTTCCTCTGGGAATGGGCGCTTTCCCGCGAGATAAAAATAACCGAGCGTAGCCTGTGTGCTGTGCTCCCCACCGCACCGGATTCCTTGGCTCTCTAGGCCCTCATTACTTCCATGCTGACCTGTTCATGTTCTCCCCCAGGGGCGGATCTAGGCATGGGCATGGGGGGCAATGCCCCCCTAAATGCCCAATCTGCCCCACCAAATACAATGGTGCTAATAACTAAACTGATTTGAAACACTACTACTGCTACTAACTAACTACAGCTGTGGCACCACTAAACCAACAGCATTTCATCATTGAAAACAGAAAACTCTCTGAGTCAGACCTTTAGCTTTATGCATGCTGCGTGTCTGTTGCAACTTCAACAACAACTGATATTATTATTGATGCTTTACTTGATTAATAAAAGTCCTGTACCAAAATGGTATGGGTGCGGCGCAAAGCGACACGGGCGATGAAGCCGCCCCCTATTCCATTTTCTTCTGCCCCCCAATTGGGAAATGTTATGTCCGCCCCTGTTCTCCCCGCTCCCCGCCTGATATCCATATGCATAAGTACTTGAACATTCTGAAGCGCTTTTTGTGGCCGATGAACCTGCAGGAACTTGAGCTGTAACGTGTAGGCAGCATGATGATTTATTAGAGTCTAAACTTCTTTCTTTTTTTCATATGTAAGCTATCAACTGGCACGCTTCCAAACCGCGTGCTTATCTTAAGTATAGAAGGTTTCAGTAAAGTACAGGCCTATTGTTCTAAATCCAAAGGAATGGTTTCATCTACTGTGAGAGGGATTGTTCGAGTAGAATGTAGACCCTGTTAGTCTCACCCTAAAAAATAATAAACAACAATAGAAATGCATTTAAAAGGGGGAACAATTTAAAGTGGTGAAGTTGGACCACTGTATACCCCCCTGCTTTCTTTCTAGCTTTTGGTTGTCTCTATTAATACCATTTCCACTATCAACAACATTATCATTATCATCTACTGTAAATGGGATCACACACACACACACACACACACACACACACACACACACACACACACACACACACACACACACACACACACACACACACACACACACACACACGCGCACACACACACACACACACACACACACACACACACACACACAGTAGCCTACACTGTTCTTAAGCTGTGGGTCGGGACCCCTACATGCAGGGGCTCATGCATCAGATCACAGTAAGTGGAACATTAAGGACTTCAAATCTAATCTATGTTAATGAAAAAAATAAACAATGATTTAAATAATATAAGAAGATAGCGAATCAATAGGGAATCTAACTGCTCACCCCTCTAAAGGGGGTAGTCCACATGGTTGAGAACCATGTGAACTAAATAATCTATTATTAACAGTGGTTAATAGTAAAGTAAAGTAAAGTAACTAAGCACACTGATTTACAGTAATTGCTGTAGCCTACTATAATTTTGAGAATTTTTGAGTATTTCCAGTCTGACATCTCAATATTGCACTTTTACTCCACTATGCTTATTTGGTTTAGTTATAAGTAGATTTTGATATGGGCCTATATACAAAACACTGGAAATAGCAGACCTACAAGTTCACAATGAATCACGATGCCACACATTGTGAGCTTGTAGATCTGCTATTTTCAATTTTCATTTTTTAAAGGGATGTAATGCCATAATACTTTTTGATGCAAAAAATGTTTTGTACTATTACTGAAGCAATTTTTAATTTCAAACTTTAACTTGTAAGACAGCATTTCTTCATTGCAGTATATTGATAGGTGAAGGTGTATAGAACACATGATCTTACCTCTCTTCAGCAGACTCCCTCGGCCGTCCAGGCTGCAGTTCCAGCGCTCGTTTCTAAACTGATAGCGACACTCCAGCAGGCTGAGGCGCACTGACTCTCGCAGCGTCTCCGCTAAGCCTGGCTCCCTGCGACACAGTCTCTTCTGCCGGCGAGTCAGAGTCATCTGCTCGCATTGCTTCAGGTGAGCCTTGCCCGTTGGAGAGTCATTGGAGTATGGGCCTGGCAAGAACACCAATGGCTCTCGACCTGTCAGCCTGGTGAAGAAGAAAGCACGTTAAAGACAATTAGAAGGTGCTGCGCTGCTGCTGCCTGGTCATATTATATGCGTAATTACGCATAACCAAACTATGGGATTTCATAAAGTAAATTATCCAAAATATATAACATATTGTCCCTGTCATGTGAAAAATGAAAGGCTAGAATGTTTCACGCGCTAGAATGTTTCACGCGCAATAGCCTATCGTCATCTGTAAATAACTATAGGAATGGACCATTGGGCCTCACGTGGAATACATTATTTGGAACAGATTATTGTCTTCACTAGGTCTTTACACAATTCATTAAATTAATAATAATTCCTTACAATCTTTAATGTAATGTAGCCTATCTGTATCTATTTGTAAATAATTGGGCAATTAATGAGCCTCGGAAATGTAAATGCATGTACAATATGTCACATGGTTAGCTATATCCTCCTCATCATCACCACCAAACTTTGCATTATGCACAAGTCAACGTATGCAGTTCACAGTCAACAAACCGTAAAGAAGATTAGATAAAGCATGAATAGAAACGAGAGGAAATGTGCCGTGGCGTGTGCGTAATTACGCATGCGTAATTTGGTTCTTTGATGAATTGAGTATTGCTCCAGTGGAAACAAGTCACGCTTCCTTGGGTTTAAATCCTCTTAGCAGACATTTTGCTTTTTATATACGCTTTTAATAACGAATCAGTCAGTCAGTCAGTCAGACAGGTCCATAATAACATTGTATTTCTAGCCCTCAGTCTCTAGGAAATAGCCCATGATGTTGAAGAAAAAACATTAGAAAAGTGTCTGACCCGAAATAAGCTGCGGTGTGCGAGAGAAGGATGCTGAGTGCAACGAGTCGCAGTAGGCAGGCGGGCCCTGGGAGCCTGGAGCACATGATGACGGGCTGGCGATGCTCTTCATCTCGCTGATTCTGCACGGAGGGAGAAAGTCGGTGCCGTCTGCTCGGCGCGCCGCTTTAAGTGGCCCACACACACATGCAACACACGCACACACTTCCAATGCACTGCGACATGCAGATGCACAGGCGCGCAGAGAGGCAAGGCCTTTGGGGAGCCCATCACGCTGCTGCCGCGCGCTCATTGGATTCTCTGGAGAGCCGTCTGTCCCTCCCACTGTAGCGCCACCCAAGTGGAAGAATCAGTGGCAGGTAGTAGGCCGAGAGACGGCCGGTGTTTACGGTTACCTGTGTCGAGAGAGAGAGAGAGAGAGAGAGAGAGAGAGAGAGAGAGAGAGAGAGAGAGAGAGAGAGAGAAAGAGGCACATACTGGTTATCTGTGGCGAGCATCCTTCGTCGTGTAATGTTCTATTCACACAGTGAGTTGATCACAAACTGCAACAAATACACGTATTCGTGCAGTTTTAAGTGCATTGTGCAACAATCCACTGTTTCTGTTGGTTGCCATCAATTGTAACAGCTGTTTCCTGTTTGTGTGTATTCCGCCACTCTGGAGATCAGCTGTTTTTGTTTCACTTCACATCAAGGCCGGATTTGGATTCACACTAAATGAAGGGTGAAGAGTCAGACTAAAGAGGAAACATTAGGCTAAAGTTGAAAGGCGAGGAGTCAGTGACAGTGTGGACAACACGGCTCTGACACTGACAGCTGTTCTGTTCTTGGAGAGAAAGCAGAACCGAAACGGTCCCCAGAACCAGTGGAGGATGGTGGCGCGCCATCTAGTGGATACCATATAGAAACTCAGTCATAGCATATTGTTCATACCTGTAGTTTTCCCCATGCAGTCTACAGTATGGGAGATACAGTAAATGTGAAATATTTTAAACAAAAAGGACGTAGCCTATTTTATATCTTGTCTGTTTTGTCTTTTATCTTTGCATGTGAAAAAAAAAACTATTCATTTTGACTGTATGATTTTATGTTGTTAAAATCAATAAATACATTTGTAAAAAAGAAGAAGAAAAAAAGACACCTCTGTGCCTTACAAATAAACATGTTTTTTCTTTACCATAAAGAAGCTAGATACATGGCATTGATGGGTCCAGCAACAACAATATATATACTCCTGCATCCAGCAATGAATGAATGATTACTATTACTGTTATTATGCAGCTTAGGAAATTTACAGTAGCTACATTTCAAGTACAACTACAACAGAGCTGATAACTGCGAATGGTACACCTCACTAGTTAAGAATACACTTGTGGCCATCTTGTAGTCTACATTTCATCAAACAAATAAAGTCATACAAATATTCACTTCTGTAAGGTCAGAAGCAAAAATCGGGGGTAAAAGGGAAAAGAAAATTATACAAGGATTTTTTTAAAGTTGTCCATTCAGCCATCCTTAAAGGAATATTCCACTTTCAAAAAACCTTTTGGTCATTTTATGGTCTACTCAGTCTCATGTGAACACACCAGACAGTTTATAAGTTACTCCATTCAGTATTTAGATATTTGTTGTTCATTTTAGCTGAATTAATTGATTAATTGAGTGTCAAGGCATTTATTTGCATGTCCTACTGACTGTTGGTAGGGAATTCCACATTTTGTTGGCATAGGAGCGAAATGAATGAATGACGTACCTCATCCTACTCAGCTATGGACAGTTAACACAGCAGTTAAATGTATTCCTTGAATTCATGGAAGCCAGTAGCCTAAATATGAGAAAATATAGAAAATATAAGTAGGCCTAACTTCTTCTGAGAGAAAGTAGCTTAATATAGAAAGTAGTGCTGTAATGTAGAAAGAAAAGTACAATATATGAGATTTTTTGTAATATATTTATATTGCAAGGTAGATAGATATAGATAGATATACTGTATATAGATATATAGATAAAGTTACGTCGTGCACATATCCCAACACTGTCTCTAGATGGCGCTGGTGTTGATGTACGCCTGTATGCGTATTTGGCTCTGGGGTGCACTAGAAGCAGTGTTGCCAACTTGGTGGATTTGTCACTATATTTAGCTTTTTCCAGACCCCCCCCCCCCCCTCCATCCCCCCCCAAGTGAAAATTAGTGAAATTAGTGAAAAACTCCTGGCGGAAAATCTAGTGCTTTTTTGCTTGTGAGTTGGGGCAAAATTGGTTGACACTGACAGGCGCCAGAGATAAAACCCTTGTTTTTCACCATTTTTCCTCCTATGATAGAGTCCTCCTTCCTGCCTAGAAAAGACCATTGGTAACCAAATGGAGGACCCTTTTAGATCTGTAACGGTGCAAACTGGGGCAAACGGTGGTCCTCTGTGGCTAAAATGCAGAATAAATAGTGGGCCCTGGTATGAAAATGGTTGAAAACCCACTGATCTAGCGCATTCTAGTACATTTTGGAAGTGCCACTAGTGCATTTTGGATTTTGGCGGTTGGCAACACTGCTAGAACGGTGTTGTGGGAGAGGTCAGAGTTCATTCAGGAAACCAAGATGGCGCCAAGCACATCAAAACGAACTTTTGACAACTTTGTTACAAATGAAATAAATACTATTATTGCATGTTTAACAGCCATTGGAAGGCGGAAAGAGGTTTGTCTATTGAAGATTTCATATTATCAAGAGTGGCCTATAGTTTAAAACAGGGGTTTTCAACCTTTTTCATACCACGTCCCACTATTATTTATTTATTTATTTATTTATTTATTTATTTATTTATTTCAGCATTTTAGCCATGGACCAACATTTTGATGTTGAGTTCAGTCTCTGACCCAAAACTAAGGATTTTTAAGTTTCGTCCACAATTTAGGACAGGGGTTTTCAACCTTTTTCATCCCGGGGCCCACCATTTATTTAGCATTTGAGCCATGGACCACCAATTGATGATATTTTTAGACCCACAGACCCTAAAACTAAAGATTCCTTTTGCTTCTGTCCATGACCATTAATAGTGTAGACTTGGACTAATTCGCATGCTGAATACTTTAACTCTTGAGAGTGTGAAAATGAAACCAAATGGACCCTGGTGGGTCCATTTGGTTTCATTTTTACACAAGAGTTACATCTGGTTATACAACTTAGCTGGGGACCACCTGGAACCCTCTCAAGGACCACTGGTGGTCCCCGGACCACCTGTTGAAAACCCCTGATTTAGGAGATACCTGGCAAAATGTAGGTCAAAACAACAATTCTACATTTGTGTTGGCCTACATTCTTGAAAATTAAGTAATTGTGATGTTTAAGTATAATGTACCTCTTGAGAGCTTTTTGTTTTACGATCTCAAGAGTTACAGATCTGTAACTGTACATGAATGAATACAGATATGTTTTGGCATGTATTTGTTTGCAAGGTGCAATCTTCCTTTGTTCTAAAGCAGGGGTTTTCAACCTTTTTGACTCCAGGGACCACCATTCATTCAGCATTTGAGCCACGGACCACATTTTAGCCCCAAAGACCTAAAACTAAAGAATTCTTTTGGTTTTGTTCACAATTCCAGGCTGGATTTTTGCAAACAAAACAGTGTAGACTTCTTAGTGAAATAGTGCTTCAGATGATGAATATTTTAACTCTTGAGAGTGTGAAAATGAAACCAAATGGACCCGCCAGGGTCCATTTGGTTTCATTTTTACATTCTCAAGAGTTACATCTGGTTAACCAACTTAGCTGGGGACCACCTGGAACCCTCTCAGAGACCACTGGTGGTCCCCAGACCACCTGTTGAAAACCCATGTTCTAAAGTCATTTTGTAGTGATAATTTGTACTTTAAATGGGAATTCCATTTTCAACATTTTTGTTGTGTGGACATGATAAAAACTAAAAAGAACCCCCCCCCCCCCCATTCTGTGTTTCCTAGACATGGAAGTCTGAAAAAAATATTTACATGGTGAAACACAACTAGATGACATTATCAAGATGTGTTCCAACATGTCAATGATTTTTAATTTTAGGACATTTTTACTGAGAGCAAATGGAACCAAATAGACCTGTTAGGGTTCATTTGGTTCCATTTGTACGCTCCGAGAAAAAATGTTGAAAATGCGTGGAATCCCCCTTTAAAAGGGTGTGCTCTTCTTGCTCCCCAGTTGAATATGGTATTTTTTTTGGCAATACTGCTTTAAGATTTATTGTATTTTCGGCTTCATGCTGATTATTTTCTCATATTTTTTGCAGCTTCACAGTGCTTTATGGTGTCACCTAAATCAAAGAGCGTCAGTACCTCTGGAACTCTACTGTGCCATCGTCTTTCACCAGTCTACCAAGCCGAAGGGCAGGGGTGAGGTGGGTACCTAGAGGTGCAGGTATAATCAGGGGTGTAGTGGAGGGGGGACGCGGGGGGGACGGCGTCCCCCCACTTCTCACATCTAAAATATTTTTGGGTCTGAAAAAAATCATTAGCATGGTGAAATACATCTTGATGACATCATCATCAAGATGTGCTTCACCATGTTAATGAGTTTCCTTTTTTCTGAGAGTGTACAAATGGAACCAAATGGACCCGCTAGGGTCCATTTGGTTCACATTTGTACACTCTCAGAAAAAATAAAATAAAATAAAATGGGGGGAATTCCCCTCTCAGAGGTGTCCCCCCACTTCTAAAAGTACCACTACAACACTGGGTATAATCGAAGAAACATTGTACTAGAGCAGAGGTTTTCAACCTTTTTGATGCCAGAGCTCACCATTTATTCAGCATTTGAGCCACGGACCACCATTTGAGGACATTTTAGTCCCCGGACCACCGGTTGAAAACCCCTGTTCTAGAGCAGTCGTTTTCAACCAGTGGTCTGGGAACCACCAGTGGTCCCTGAGAGGATTCCAGGTGGTCCCCAGCTAAATGATGGACAGGTGATAACCAAATGGACCCTTTTAGATCTGTAACTCCTGAAATAGTAAAATATCATTTTCGCTCTCAAGAGGTAAATCATATTTAAACATCTGAATTATTTATTTTTCAAGAATTGACACCATTAAAACATGTAGAAGAATTGTTACTTTGACCTACTTTTTGCCAGTTATTTCTCCTTAATTGTGGATACAAACTTGAAAATCCTTAGTTTTGGGCCCAAGAGACTAGAATCAACATCAAGTGGTGGTCCACGGCTAAAATGCAGAATAAATAGTGGGCCCTGGTATGAAAAAGCTTGAAAACCCCTGTATTGGAGCTCCTGCTGGGGTTTTCAAGGTGTTCTTGTTGTAACCTGACTCCACCATCTGGGGGCAGCAGTGCGTTCCTTCTACTGCTCCCATTTGGAACCACTGGGGCAGACCCAATGCACTTGATCAAAATCTGGTCGGAGCTGTAGTGGTTATCAACGGCTTGTCATAGGACCCCCCGCTCTGGGGCAAACTGAACCATAATGGACAGCTGCTGTTGACAAAGTCCCATTCTCTGCTATTGCCCTGCTTGCCCCAGAACAGGGATCGGGGGTAGAAGCGAAAATGTTTAAGCCCATTCGGGGCGTCTCTTTAAATGCATCCGTACACGGCTGCTAGAGGTGGGGATCAACGTGAGGCTGATGACACATCGAAGCTGTACCACTGTGCTAATGTAAACAACAACTTAAAGCTAAGGGAAGTGATTTGAAAATCATCATGTAGTACCAGTCTGCTACGCTAGGGGCCCCCAATAGTAGCTACCCCTCGTGAACGCGCAGAGTAAAGAGAGCTAAAACATGGCTGCCCCCGTGAAGGAACCAAAACAACAAGACTCCACTCCACTTCTCATCCTCCACCACAGATTCTACTCATAGCACCGTCCACCCTTTGTTTGCGTGTCTGGTGTCCATTTGAGGAAGCCGATCGGTAGCTGACATACTGTATTACACGGCTCCGGGCCGCCGCTGGTCAAACCCTGAACGAAAAGGATGTCTGTCTGTTGTTGTTGGACTGCACTGGACTTCCAGACACGTGAACATGATGGAAAAAACAAAACGGCGATCGTCTCTTCCAAACACTTCCATACATCAGGAGAATACGTTGTTTGATCTGTGATCAATGCGACATATGCAAAGCAGTGGTTTTCAACCTTTTTGGCACCAGGGCCCACTATTTCTTCAGCATTTGAGCCACGGACCACCATTCATTTTAGCCCCACAGACCCCATCCTAAAAATGTATTTTGTCCACAATACCATGCTTGATTTGGGAAACAAAACAGGCAAACATCAGATCAAAATGACCATTAATCTACATTCTCTAGTTGTGTAGACTTGGGATAATTCAGATGGTGAAATGGTTTCATGTTTACGCTCCTCAGACAACTTGTTGAAAACCACTGGTCTACAGAATTGGCAATGTTTATTTTTCACTCTATATTTCACTCCATTACATAACACCAAGTGTTTCTGCATTCAAGACAGCCAATTTGACGTTTTTTCCCCCTTTTATATGATTTTGATAAAAGTTGGATGGATCAATTATCAATGTTTTGGGATACTAAATGCTCCATATAGCATCATTGAAAGTGCAGGGGTAAAAGTAGCCTACATATCCTTACTGAGAGGGTACAAAATGTGTCAAAATGTTTCCATATTACCGGTAGCTTCATTGAAATTGTCACTTATGCATTGTACTGTAGAATACATTCTATATCTATAGAATACATTCATATCTGTAGTCGGGTTATAATAAAGCTTTATTTGTATTGCACCACCTTTCATGACATAAAATGCATCTTTACATGGCAATAGAGAAAAGACAAAACAAAGATGTATGAGGCCTCCAGTTTCTATAGTTCGATTATGTACTGTAGTTATTGTTGGCAGTCAAAGCTGGCTTGTTGTGCCGTTGATAAATTACAAACTACACAGGGCAACCTAATGTTTTTATGGATATATAGCACACGTGAGGGCAGCATTTATTTATTTATTTATTTATTTATTATTTATTTATTTTATTTATTATTTATTTATTTATTTATTTATTTATTTATTTATTATTATTATTATTCAAACGTGGGTTTGCAGCCCAAAACAGATATTCCAAGAGCCTTTTTTTTTTTTTTAGAAATGTCCTCTGTAGTCTGTAGTCTTTCAGAAGCCTGGGTTCTTGTTGTCCGCGCCTGGGGAGAAAAAAAAGACAAGACGTCACTTTTTACAGTTAGGCAGCTAGGCTTATAACCTAACCACACTCAGAAAAAAACCTCTGGAATTATATAAAGTACGTTTTACCTGCGCACCAAAACAAACAGGGCTTGTGTGATTAGAAACACTACCGTCATTCAGGGCCGGATTTAGCCAGCCATATTAGGGTGGGCTGGAAGAATGTTTTTCATATGACGTATCCCCCAATTGACCAGCTCAGTGGCCTTGTGGTTAGAGTGTCCGCCCTGAGACTGGGAGGTCGGGGTTCGATTCCCGGCCGGGTCATACCAAAGACTCTAAAAAAATGGGACCCAATGCCTCCCTGCTTGGCACTCAGCATCAAGGGATGGATTGGGGGTAAGTCTCTGCGACATACTAGCGTCATGTCCAGGGGGTGTACTTGTACATCAAGCTGCCTCACGCTACAGAAACAGGAGATAGGCTCCTGACCTATATGGGCCTCAATGGCTCAGCTGGGCCTCCTGACATCATGGCCTGGCAAGGCTACTTACTTACTTACTTACTTATCCCCCAATTGCCACTATATTATCCCTATTATTGATTTCCGCCCAATCAGATAAGATAATTTACAGATATTTTGTGATGCTTTTATATTGGGGGGGAAAAGACTGAGTGGGCAGGATGAACGTTTGGTTGGGCTCTGCCCACCCACGCCACCCTCTATATCCGGCTCTGTTGTCCTCAGTGTAAACACTGACTACACCACACGGACTTTTTGGGCACAACGTGATTGTTTTTCACCGGAGAAAAAACTATATGAAGACATTCTCTTGGCAATATTGTTAGCTTAGTAGCCTACTAGTGAAGGACGATCCTGGTTGAAAAACAATAGCGTTGGGCAAAAGGTCCACAATGCGATTTTATCTGTGTGGTGGGGGGCTCAGACTGTTACCGCTAAGGCAAGGGTTTTCAACAGGTGGTCCGGGGACCGGCTACTAAATGAACTATACAATAACCAGATATTACGATACTTACTGGAAATATGCATGAAGAACATTAGAACAATATGCTACGTCTGCGTCGTCCTCCTTCTCTTCTCTTCTTTTCTCCAAAAGCTCCCAATGTAATGTAGTTGCAATGTAAACCTTTTCTTTATAAGCGTCCCTTCTTCTCTCCAACAGCAGCTTTCTTTACTTCCACGATTTAGATTCTTTTTGCTTGTTTTCCGACTGGAATTGGAAGTTTCTGTCGCTAGCGTAAGAGCCTCCGCCATTGTTATGATGTGCACACGCACACTGCGAGCACACTACGAGCCTGGGCACAAGCACGCGCCCAGCCTCTGCTCGATCCTGATTGGCTGAAAGTTGTGGCGGCCAAAAGGAGGCTTTTATTAGCCCCTCTGCTAACATGGGTAGGGGCAAACTTCATATATGGTCTGCGCACCTTAGAATAGGGCATTTTATCAGAAAAATTTTTTTTTTGGGTGATACCTGACAAAAGTGAAATCACTTCCCATACCTTTAATAATACTACAACTCCAAATTATTTTGGATATATCATATTTTTGTTCTGCTGTTGTCCCACATAGTTTCTGTTTGAGAGTTCCCAGATCAAGCTAGGAGAAGGGAACTTGTGAACTCCGTACTACCGCAATCTGGCAGAGTCAGGTTATTCTTGTTGACCAGTAAGGAGATTCTGTATAGGAATCTAGATCTTTGCTTTACCTTTTTTGATTACGTTGGTGGCCATTTTATCAAACGGAGATATTTGCCTCCGGGATGGAACCCTAAGGTAGGCATATGGAGTCTGATCTCATGCGGTACACTGCTGTCTGCTGTTGTTTTGTTGACCTTGGTTTCATGTCAGGGAGTCGGTGTGGAGATTACATTCATAAAGGTACACGTTCTCCCTTTATTCTCTTGTCTGCGATGGCTGCCAACATGCCCATAGATACGTGCGCTGCCCTAAGCTGCCCTTGGGCCCTGAAATAATGAGAGGGGCCCCTTACAAGCCGGAGAGCAGTCAATGTAAGCCAGGTCTGCATCCGGTCTGCATGCACTTAAGAGGAGAGCTATGGCTTAGGCCCTGTGGATTCTCTTCCACAATGCAGAGCCCCACTCTGCTGAATGAATATTCTCATCATGTTGTGTCGCTACGACGCTGCAAAATGCCAAGTTGCCCCTGAGGGACGAATTCGCGAAATTATTTCGCGGGTTTTGCGGCCGCTAAACACGCGCAGACAGTTAAGAAAACAGAAACCGTGTAATTTTCCAAAGCACCCGCAAAGGGTCAAATATAGTCCATAGGACCCTTATGGCTGTGCTGCCAGGAAAACACAGACAGGTTTATTGGCGGAGAACAAAAAAACAATACCAGCGAAATAAAAGACAAAAATAATAACTTCATTTTCTCGTCTTCTTTGCCAATGTGAGCTGTTAGCTCGTGTCCCCTCCGGTCATGCAGCATCCAACAGAACGGTCTTTCTTTGGCCATTGTTCTTGGTCTTTGCCGGAGTGCATGTGTGCACATGGCACTGGTGGTCTATTTCAGTGTTCCGGGGACCACCGCTGGTCCTTGAGATGGTCCCCAGCTACTGTAAATGATGGAAAGGTTAACCAGATGTGTATTTTAACTCTGAGACGCAAGGGTCCATTTGGTCCGTTCTGACCCGCAAGGGTCCATTTGGTTTCATGTTTACACTCTCTAGAGTTAAAATATTCACCATCTAAATTAGCACCACTTAATTAAGGAGTCTACATGACTAGAGAATGTAGAAGATTAATGGTCATTTTGGAAAAAACAAGCAAACAAAAAAAACATTGAATGGGGGGGGGGGGGGGGGGGGGGGGGGGTTTGGGGTCTTTGGGTGTGAAAATGTCCTCAAATAGTGGTCCGTGGCTGAAATACTGAATAAATAGTGAGCCCTGATATCAAAAAGGTTCAAAACCACTGGTCTATTTGAAGATGATCACCAGTTATGCCAGCCAGTGCCACACTTTGCACCTGATCATTTTCATTGCTGCATTATTTTGTTAATGAACGTCTAAGTGTACGTCGCTGTGTGTGTAGTGGTAATTATAGCCTACGTGTGTGTAATTTGGTAATGGGACGGGCTGTCCGCAGTGATACCACTACTGTGTTGGAGATGTATGTATTTCTAGCTATGAAAGATGAAAAAAGAATACAAGACTACTATTTCTGTGGTGTGTATTGAATTCGCTGATGCTAACGTTATAGTGCAATGTTTTCAACCCTTTTCATATCAAGGCCCATTATTTACTCTGCACTTGACTTGAGCTATGGTCATGGACCACCATTTGATGAAATGTATTTAGCCTTTCAGAGTCAGACTCAAAACCTAGATGCTGTATTGATGTGGTACCATCTAGGAGAGATACTAGGGCAAATCGTGTTCAAAATAACAACTCTTCTAACTCCAGAGAGCGTAAAATGAACCCTAGTAAAAACAACAACAACAACAAAAAAAACAGGATTCTTCCTATAAGGCTTTGGAACAAACCCTATTGGATATTCTCCTATAGTATTATGTGAAATGTTGTAGGAATCCTATAGGATTTTCATATAGGATTCCTTTATTATTTTTTGGTAAATCCGATAGGATTCTGATAGGAATTCTGTTGGATTTTCTTAATCTTACAAAATCTTACAAAAACTTGTATCTATATCCTATAGGATTTTTTGACTAGGGAAACCTAAGTTTTCCCATAAGGGTCCATTTGGTTTCATGTTACGCCTCATGTTGGAGTGTTAAGAGTTAACGGTCTATGAAATGGTCTTATTTGCTTACCAACTATTCCATCATTTAGCAGGGGACCACCTGTAAACCCCCTCATGGACTACTGGTGGTCCCCGGACCACTGGTTGAGACCCACTGAGTGTATTCTCTGGTGTTTTCACGGCCAGGCTGCTGTGTCAACGGAACTGCTGCAGTAAATGTCACGGCTGCTGTATTATGTTCTTTAATATGACCCATAGGAGACAGGGCCGTGCTGTGCCAACTGCTGCTGCAAAATATATACTCTCTACTGCTAGTGCTTTTATGGTTTTTTCAAGCTTTTCATATCAAGGCCCACTGTGTATTCTACCTTTGAGTCACAGACCACCATTTGAGGAGATGTACTGTAGCTTTGCAGTGCCGAAACTAAAGAATATGTCAACATATCATGCTTTTGAGGTTGTAGCCCTATAATGTTTGTGCGGAGAGATATTCTATTTGTAATTGTGTAGACTTCTTGTTAGTTAAATTAACTTATGCAGATGTTTAATAATAATGTATAATGATAATAATAATAATAATAATAATAATAATAATAACACTCAGCAGTGTTAAAACCAAATTCATTTTATTTTACACTCTCCAAGAGTTAAAGATCTATAAGGGTCCATACATACCAACTCTCATGTAAGACCCCCTCAAGGACCACTGGTTGAGAACCACCAGTCCTTTGGTGTTCTGACCGAGGCCAAAGCTGCTTTGTACTGGCTTCAAAAACACTAGATACAGTAAGTGGAAAAAAGCATCACAAAAGATACAAATGCAAGACTCGAGTTGCTACAGCTGGCTGAGGTTTGTGTTTCTGTCCAAAGCCTTCATCAGATCAGCCAGAGCCCTAAGGCATTTGTCGGCTTTTGAGTGCTGCTATTTCCACTTATCTGGTGAGTTTTTATACACCAAAGTATTGACTGTCTGTAGCTGAGCACCCATTCAACAGAAGTGCATCTGCTGCTCTGCATTTCTTCTTTTTTTTAACAGGCATGCGGTCAATCTCCCTGGAGTTGGCTCTCTGGTGATATTTCATCTTCCACTCCATCCCGGCTCTCGTCTTTTGAAGTGGCCGATAATGACAGAACAGTCATGGTGGATGCGTAGGAGGAGAGGAGGACCACCTGCCACAGATGTGTGTGAGGAATGAGATGCCACGCTGGGATGTGAACGTTCTCCAAACAAACAGGTGAGCTGACTTTATTATCCTGGCATGCGTCATAGCATGTGGCTATTAGTTCCCAACTGTGAATAATATTGTTAAAATGACTAAGGGAGTCTAAGGAGGTTTTTCCCTTTTATCCCTATTGTTTCTCTACTTTCCCCAGGTCAGGGCAAGGGCATGAATGCCGTGATATTGCTGCTCCTTTTGCACCTGGGCCACGCATGTGCGTGCAGTGCACTACCTTCCTCCTGACCGCGGTGGAGCTGAACCTGCAGTCGACACGGCAGCACCAGGCCTTATGGAGAATGACAGTGTCCCAAATATGCACGCCTGGATCCACTGGCCTTCTTGGACTGGCAAGGTATTACTTATCATCATTGTTGGGCAGTAACAAATTTTAGATTACATATTACTGTAATATTACTACTTTTGCTCTAAAAAGTAAAGTAACATTCATTCATTCATTCATTCATTCATTCATTCATTCATTCATTCATTCAGCGAGATTACTCTCCAAAATGGGTAATAAGTAATCTATTACTTTGCAAGTAACGCCAAGTTACTTGTTTAAAATGAGCTTGTTGTTGCATGCAAAAATAGAACAGATTTACGAGCTATCGACAGGTACTGTAACAACAGAGATGTGCACTAGATTGTAGATCCAGTCCACACGCTGCATCCTGCGCACATTTATGTACCCTACAAATCGCTTGCTGCTTTATTTTGTATTCTATTTTTAAATACAAGACCTCAACTGTCTTTCTCTCCCAGTTCTCTCCCAGTTTGTGGGATTGGAGACTATTATTATTCCAATAAATTAGATTCAGTTCTAAAAAGCGCTCGCTAAACAGATTATATTGTACATCTCTATTTTTTCAAAGGTGGGAGTTGAAAACTTGGGAAAGTAACAATGTAATATGTAATATATTACTCTTCAAGTAATGATATTACTTTGTCTAAGGGGTGATGAGTAAAGTAAAGAAGTAGAAGTAATATTGACCAACATTGCTTATCATTTGTGTAGATGTCAAAAAAATGTAAAAAATCACACTTGTGTGTGTAGTGAGGGGCGGTCTTACTGTATCTTTGTCTTTGTCTCATTAGGGCCAACCACAATTTGCGGCCTAACTTTTGTCTTCAATGTTTGCCAAAGCTGGACGAAGTTTTTGTGGTTGTGTTCAGAGTAAAGTTTCGAGGAGTCTAGTTGGTTTAGTAGATAATGACAAAACAAAAAAACAGATTTTAAGAGGCGAATGTGCATTAAAACAGATCGCACCATGAGTGGGCTTGTGGTGTGGTCGGTGGCGGGGCCGAGGATGATTGACGTGATTGGCAGCGTACTGGGAATTATCGCTTGATGTTGGTAGAATTGGCTTTACAGGCCTACTTGGGAACAGTGATCTGGAAGGTATACAATAGTATACAATATGCATTATGGTCATTGCTCCCATTTGAACCATCTGTCTGTCATGTGCCCCTTTTATGCCCACATATGGAGACATATAGTACGATAATAAGGAAGATATTCCTAAGTTATGTTTAGAAATAGGCTCATGAAGCCATAGTGAACATTTTAGCATATTCCTGACAAGAATATATCTGTTCGTCTCTGGCTACACAACCAAATATTTACACAGGAAATCACATGAGACGATGACTTATTCAAAGGTCTATTGGGAATTATATGTAGATCAGTTATTTCTCCGTGTTGTGTCAAAGACATTCCTGAATCCATTCTGAATATGGAAATGCATGGCAAGTTTGGCAGCACAACACCTTCATTTTTTACACTGTGGGCAACCCAGTGCTTGCAATGCAGTGCAATGCTCTCTAGTATTGAAGATTCTGATTCTGAGAGATTTTCACATGGATATTTTACAATACGGCACATAATGAAAATCTGCATGGCCCCTCTCTGGGACCGCTCCACCCCGTCTCCTCCCACATACACATTCCAGTTATTGCCTTCAGTCGGCCAACGGGGACGGGATATGCAGATGAGCAACTAATCGTGATGATTTAATTAGCCTCTTTGATGTTGGCTCTTGGCTGGGGCATTGGTGCTGGATGAATATGTTTGTTGTCCCAAACGTCCGATTCCGATGTTACGGTATGTATAAAGAATCCTAAGTTAAAGCTGTGGGTTATGGCTGACTGGACAGATTTTAAATATGCAATTTGCTGCCACGTTTCTCCACGACCATTCACAACAACTTGTGTTCTTCTGACTTGTTGAGGTTCAGTTAGCTGGCCCTTACTGAGAAGATGGTGGCAGTATTACTGTGGCTTTTTACATACTGTATATAGGAATTAATAATAATAATAGCACTTTGTCTGTGTGTGGGCGTATGTGCACGTGTCACGTGTTGGACATCAGTTCTAGTTTTTCTTCCCCCTTTCTTTCTTTTTTTTTCTTTTTACATTTATCCCACTTTTTTTTTTCACCCAATGCAAATTACCTAATGTGATCCTGGGCTCTACACATCCTCCACCAACCTGGGGAGGCAGCGGACTGGCCTCATGATTCATTCAATGCATTAGGAGTGAAGTCCAACCTGCCTTCTTTTCACCTACCCCCTGTCACCTTTCTACCCCTTTTCAATCCCCAAGGTCCACATAATCTGCAGTACTGTACTGCAAGTTCACATGTTTTACCACTGGAGGGAGCCCAAGTATTTCCCATGTTGTGAAATCGGCCCTCATAGCACTAGACTGCACCTACACCCCTTCAGTGACATTCCCTGATGCAATGTGACTCTGTCATGTAATCAACCTGTGGCAAATATGCAAACCAGTTGCTAGTGTTGTGTTTTAGTGGGATGATGCTACAGAATGGAGAGAGGAGATGACACCAAAGAGGTTCTGGTGATGAAGGTGGTAGTTTTGGTATAGTACAGTAGTGCTGTAAGTACCGAGAAGTAGATGATGGATTGGTGGTGGTGTTTTTTTTCTAATGTCAAGTGGACATATTCTGCTATGCTTGGCTGTCAAACCAGCCTCCCAGAACCCGAACCTTAATTATTTCTCTCCAACTGGATTTCAGGTGGCCAATCCTCCATGGATACGTTACCTTGGAAACAGCACCTTATTTATTTATAGAGAGTGGCTGGGCAGACGTGTGTGTGTCCGTGCACATGCGTATGTGTGCAACGGAATGACAGTGCGTGTGTGCAACGTGTGTGCATAGTGATAGTCTGTCTGTGTGTGTGTGTGTGTGGGGTGGGGTGATGGGACAAATCATGGATGTTTATAGAGATATCCATTTAGTTTAAACAGGGAGAGGCAGAGGCATTATTGTTATGATGCATAGCGTAGTATTGTACTTTGTATTTCAATAACGACCACAACATGATGTAACCATCATAGAAATGTCTTACAGCAATCTAAAGTTACATCAAGTAGCTATAAGCTATTGTAATGTAGTGGTTTTCAACCTTTTTGACACCAGGGCTCACTATTTATTCAACATTTGAGCCATAGACCACCATTTGAGGACATTTTAGCCCCACAGACCCCAAAACTAAAGATCTCTTGCTTTTGTCCACAATACCAGGCTGAGTTTTGGAAACCACACAGATCAAAAATGACCATTAATCTTCTACATTCTCTAGTTATGTGGATTTGGGCTAATTCAGATGATCACTAATTGGAACAATTACCTGCCGTTTGTTCCTTTTCGAGGGAAATGCAGTGAATGCTGATCGGTTCTGTGGAACATTGCTGTGCATCTCAGAGGAAGGTGACCTGAAATAATTCACTTTGATATATATATATATATATATATATATATATATATATATATATATATATATATATATATATATATATATATATATATATATATATATATATATATATATATATAATAAGACAACACTGCTCTATGACTGAGACCAAATAGCCACAGTTTACAATTACAACTTTATCAGATGGTCTTAAGCCAGAGTGACTTCCAGTAAGCAAGAACAACTCATAGTAATACATCAAATACATAAAAAATGTTAATCCATAGTCTTAAGGAAGCTTAGAACCTAGCATCTGTCTAACAATATACAAATTGTACAGTTAAGCTGTACACTATAGTCTAGTGATAAAATTATGTGTATTAAAATGATATCTAAAATAAGCTCCATTGCTGGGATAGAGTTCTGTGAATGGTCATTTGCATCTCCACCCAGTGCAACATAAACTACAGTGATATATGATGTTAGTGTAAGTGATTTTAGACCTTGTCAGCGCAGTACTAATAGTATTATGGCTGACGCTACACAACTCAACTGCCAACAGTACATAAAACTGAAAATTAACGGCATGTAGGGTAAGATTTACACAGCTAGTAACTACCTAAGTACACTTATGGCATTTTACTTACTTAAGTATTTTCCAATTTCCAATTTCCAATACTTTAATGTCTACTTCATACATATATTTTGCTATATTTGACTCCACTAAATTTGTACTGCGCTATTATTTCTTTTCAAAAGATTGATTCTGTATGAACGGGTAGTGGATGTGATCTTTCCTCAATCCAAGCACAGTACAATCACCTTTGGTACTTTAGGTACATGTTCATGCCAGAACCTTTGCAGGCTACTTTTACTCAAGTGCATTTTTAATACCGGACATTTAAAGAGCATTTCTACAGTTATTGCAGTATTGACACATTTCCTTAAGTAAAACATGCAAATATTTCCCTCCCACCACTGTTTTCTGAAATGACAAAACCAATCCCAAGGAGTGCGTGTGTGTGTTTGTGTGTGTGTGTGCACGCGTGTGTGAGTGCGTGCTCGGCTGTGCATGCGACAATGGATGGAGATGGAGACATGAGATGGAGACAGTGAGAACAGAGTGTATAGTCTCAGCCCACATGAACAGTGCAGAAAGTATGTGGTTCGATCATCCACCATAGTGAATAAGGCTTAGCCAGTGTCTTCTTGCCGCCCATATAGGCCTACACATATTTTGGCATGCCCAATATGTGACATTTCTGCTTGGCTTTCATGGGCACAAGCACTTGGATTTGTAGCAGTTTGAGGTGTTAAAGTTAATTTCACTCGGTTCCACAGGTAAATGTTGTAAATAAAAAAGTCAATAGGCTATTATAGGCTTGGATGGAAGTTGTAGGATGGAGGAACCATACGTCCTCCTCACTTAACTGGACCATGTAGGGTACAAGTTTACAACAGCATGCCGTGGGAGGAATTAATTTGTCGTAACGACAAAACGGGGAAAATGGGTATTTATAATTGGCCACTATTAATTATGTGCCCCACATGTTTTCCAGCCTGTAAACACCATTCTGCAACGTGCAAATGGAAAAATGATATTAATCAACAGAAATTGATTGGTGTAGCCATCTGATAAAAATGACTAAAATATACCTACCAGTAGGTTTGTAATTCTACATAGTAATGGAGTGGCTTTGCTGAGTTTATCCAGGTCTATTCTTTTACTCAAAACCATAAAATTAATAAGATATTTTTGGGGGCATTTCCTGTGTTTGTTGATATAGTACAGTGGTTTTCAACGGTTGTCCGCAGACCACCAGTGCTCCTTAAGAGGGTTCCAGATGGTCCCCAGCAAAATGAGAGTTGATTAAACAGGTGTAACTCTTTGAGAGTGTAATTACCAAATCCATATGTCTTCAGGTGTACTCTCTTAAGAGTTAAAATATTCATTATGTGAATTAGCACCACTTAATAAGTCAACACAATTGGAGAATGTAGAAGATTAATGTTCATTTTCTATGTTTGTCTGTTTTGTTTCCGAAAATTTAGCCTGGAATTGTGAACAAAACCAAAAGAAATCTTTAGTTTTGGTCCTGTGTGGCTAAAATGTCTTCAATTGGTGGTCGGTGGCTCAATTTCTGAACAAATAGTGGGCCCTAGGATCAAAATGGTTGAAAACCACTGATATAGTTGATACTGATATACTGCAGTAGATACAGTCGGCTTGACAGGTAATGGGGGAGAGAGATGTGGCAGAGGACGTTGGGGTCGGGAGTCGAGCCTGCGACACGCCGTCAGGCTGCATTGGCAGCCTAGGTGCCCAGATGATCACGCCAGCTGCCCCGGGCCTTCACATAACCATTTGTCTGATAAGATCCAGAGCTATTAATGTCTTAATTGAGTCTCAATTACTATAGTCCTCTATGAATAGATGTGGATTTGGAGATGACGGTCTCCTCAGCAACAGTAGTAAATATTCAGACATGCATTTGGAGCAGCCGTTTGTGCTGACTCCCAGATTATTTGTGCGTTCCCATGCACCGCAGGGCCTAAAACCATTTATTGAATGCATTAAGTTCTCCCATGGGCATGCTGTATGTGGTAGAACATGCTGGATACTTCAAATCAAGATTATTTATAGACACATTTAAAAACAATTTTCATCGCATTACATGCCTTAATTCGAGACTGTTTAGGTTACAAATTAACATCCCTGCACTTGTGTAGAGCTATTCACAGACTACCTAGACTCAGAGAGTACTCAACAAAAGATAAGCCTGAGGAAATCCATTGTAAAACCAATGGATTTCCCCAGGCTTTCTTTTTTCTTATTTTTTTTCTTAAAAGGTCAGGAGGGGGGGGGGACTAAATTCTAAATCTAAATTGGTCTCAACATTCCTAATACAGTCGCAACCGTTTTAAAAAAGGGTGGTGGCTGTTTAAAAGCGGTCGCAACCTTTTTAAAGAGATCAGCATTCAGCAGAGTGCAAACTTGAGCTTGTGCCCGTTCCGCTCACGCAAGTACAAAGCGATGGGGGTTAATGTTAGGTTTAGTTATAGGTTTTACTGAGGTTAAGTTTAGGGATAAGGTTAGTGTTAAGTTCAGTTGCAACCAATTAAAAAAGTTGCGACCATTTATCACACTGTTGTGGCGGTTTGGGAAAAAGATCGGGATCCTTGATCTATAAAAGGTTGTGACCACAGCCTTTTTAATAACGGTCGCTCGCAACCTAGGTCGAGGTCGCTGTTCTCTGCTGTTTTCTAGTGGGAAGGGGAGTAGGGGGCGGGTGCTCAGATGGTTGAACCAATAGATCCATCAGCTGTGTTCGCCAGCAACATACCAGACATCACACAGGCTGGGGCAGGCTACAGACTTCCCTACTGGTAAATAAACCTTTTTTTTTAATTCACCCATGTTGGGTATGTCGCTTTCTGTGGCTGGCCTCATTGGCACATTCTTTTAAAAGCTTTATTTGAATTCATTTCACAATAGGGAGGGTGCAACGATGGCCTAATCCAGTGGTCCGGGGACCACCAGTGGTCCTTGAGAGAGTTCCAGGTGGTCCCCAGCTAAATGATGGACAGTTGATTAACCAGATGTACTGTGACTCTTTGCGAGCGTAAAAATGAAACCACCTGCATGTTTACACTCTCAAGAGTTAAAATATTCATCATCTGAATTAGCTCAAGTCTACACAATGTTTGACTGTTTTGTTTCCCAAATCCAACCTGGAATTGTGGACAAAAGCAAAATAAATCTTTAGTTTTAGGGTCTGTGGGGCTACAATGTCATCAAATGGTGGACCGTGGCTCAAACTCTGAATAAATACTGGGTTGTTGTATGAAAAAGGTTGAAAACCACTGGTCTAATCTATAAACCCATATAGCACTGACTATTACCTTCCCTACACTTGACTATCTGTCCGTGGCATTACTTTATCTCACCCTGATGTGTGACATCATCACACCTTTCCAGTTCAAAGCACATTAACCCTGCATTCACCAATTCCACCTTTAGCCCGTTCTGAATCTACAGCGGTCCCTGGGCTTTCACATGAAGCCACAGCATCACCCCACTAGTCACTACCCCCCCCCCCCCCCCCCCCCCCCCCCCCCCCACACACACACACACACACACACACAGGAGACCTCCCTGTGGACCCCCTGCTGTGTCCAGGGTAGCACACAGACTGCAGCGCCATTCTTCAATGGCTATCTGCCTGTCCCTGTGGAAGCTTTAGTAGATCAATCAGGGGATATGGGGTGGAGGGAGGGAGGGACCGTGTGAAAAGCATTTATGTGCTGCCAAAGAAGTGTGTGTGTGTGTGTGTGTGTGTGTGTGTGTGTGTGTGTGTGTGTGTGTGTGTGTGTGTGTGTGTGTGTGTGTGTGTGTGTGTGTGTGTGTGTGTGTGTGTGTGTGTGTGTGTGTGTGTGTGTGTGTGTGTGTGTGTGTGTGTGTGTGTGTGTGTGTGTGTGTGTGGTGTGCGCAGACTTGCATCCATTTATCTATTCAGAAGGTCAGTGGATAGCAACCTTTTATTAAAAAAATAATAAAAAAAATACTCAAATTTGAAACGCCAAATCATTATTATTATTATTGGAGCTGTACTGGACGATTACGAATCCCTAGATTTTAACTGTGTTTTTTTTTTTTTTTTTACATTGAATGTTATTTTGTAATGTTACAAGTTGTTATTTCTGTTAGCCTGTTAGGCTTTGCTAATAAAATTGCAAAGGGCAGGTATGACGCCTAATCATTCATTTTTTTTTGTTGGTCGTGTTGCATGAATTACTAACCGTAACGGCTAAATCTAACTCCCATGGAAATTCCTAAATTTCCAGAACCTCGTATCAGTCTTAATCGGCCATGTAAGTCAGTTTCACACTGGTTTTGCTTTGGCGGCAGTAATTTCACTTTTGCATTTCCTAGTTTCCTACTCATGCTAGGCAGTTTGTGGAAATGTCCATACAGTCTGCATGGAATGGTCTTGATTAGAGATTTCCGATATTTTTTACCGATATCTGATATCCCAATATTGTCTTAACTCTTAACTTCCGATACCGATATCAACCGATACTGATATCTGCAGGCATTTGTGGTGGACAAAAAATAAATAATGGGAGCATTCAGTGATCTGGATAAAACCCCAACAGAACAACAGCATGTGCACCAAGGCCTGCCACCACTCGATCATAATGGGATTTTCCTGATTGTGTAGCTCTATACCAGGGGTGCCCACACTACTTTGACTTGAGAGCTACTTTCAAAATGACGGGCTCAACAAGATCTACACATCAAAAATGTGATTGTTGCATTACTACAACAAATCCATTTCAAGGCCCCCCGAAAGAGAACTGGCAAAACGTTGGTCGAAATAACAATTATTCTCCATTTTCTAATTGTGTGGACTCTTGAAAATGACCTAATTCAGAGGTTTAAATGTGATTTAACTCTTGAGAGCGTTAAAATGAAACCAAATGGACCCGTAAGGGTCCATTTGGTTTCATTTTAACGCTCTTTAACGTGCTGGGGGACTGTTATGTGATCTACTTGCACAGCCTGTGTGATCTACTGGTAGATCATGATCTACCTTTTGGGCAGCCCTGCTCTATACATCTACTGTATCTATAAATGGTGTTTTACTGACTTTCCCAAAAAACTAAAATGGTCATATTTTTATAATATTTTTCCCGATACTGATATGTTCCCATATTGATTTTTTAAGGCCTTTATCTGTATGGCCGATATATCTGCCCTTCCCTAGTCTTGATAAGAACATATTATAGACATACTGTAGCTCATATTCAAAGCGGGTGATGTGATCTTCCCTCCATCCAAGCCTTGTACAATGAACATCAGAATCATCAGTCGTCCCAGCTTGAGAAACACTAATATTTCTTTATGTTTGATTTCCCATCTGATCTCTCTTGGTTTTGTTCTTTGGCTCCTATCCTTATCTGTGTCTCTCCTGTGTGTCATACTTACTGCTGGTGTGACACCTGAATGGTCCTCCAGGGACCATTAAAGGTTCGTCTTATTACGATACCATCCCTTTGTTCTGTCGCCCCATTGTAAAAATATGGCTGATTCTGATTAATTCCTAGCACACCGAGGGATCATAAAAACGTGTGTGTGTGTGTGTGTGTGTGTGCACTTGTGTCTACGCGTGCATGTGTGTGCTTGTGTTTGTGTGCATGTGTGCACACACACATGTGCATTTATGTCTGTTTGTAGTCGTGGCAAGACTCCATGGATAATGTCAAATATTGTTTGGTTTGTAGCATGTGTCTGTGCTTGTGTGCGTGTGTTTGTGTGCGCACGTGCATTTATGTCTGTTAGTAGTCGTGGCGAGAGACCATGGATAATGTCAAATATTGTTTGGTTTCTAGCATCTGAAAAAGGGTGTAAGATAGAAAGAGAGATGAACAGCATACATCCCACACACACACACACACACACACACACACACACACACACACACACACACACACACACACACACACACACACACACACACACACACACACACACACGTATATAAGACACCATCTGCTCTCTTAGCAGCACTCGTACTCTGTAGGCATAATAACACATGCATTGTCGGTTGCATTCCTTGGCACACAGAAAGGTCACAGAAGGTTCTCAGCGGTAGAGTGCTAGTATGGATCCATTACATGAGATCATGGTCGGCTTTCAGAGTCACTGACCGCCACTTAAAGCCTTAATGCACGAATTGTACTTGTGTGCAGTTGCCTCGCATCGAAAAGGAGGCCGATCTACAACAGGGGCGGATCTACTGTAGGCATGGGCGGGCAATCAGTCAGGGCCCTAAATGCCCTGACTGCCCCATCCAACATGATGTCATGCAAACAACCCAAATTTCAAGTTAAAGTGCTTATAATTACAATGATTTGAAACACTACTATTGCTACTAACTACTAATTTTGTCACCACTAAACCAACAGCATTTCATCATTGAAAACAGAAAACTCTCTGAGTCAGACCTTTAGCTTTATGCATGGTGTGTGTCTGTTGCAACTCCAACAAAAACTGTAGCGAAATGGTATGGGTGCAGCTTCAGCCGCCTCCATTGCCCCCCCCCCCCCCCCCCCCCCCATTTGGGAAATGTTACATCCACCCCTGATCTACAAACGCACAACGTGTGGGAATGCTCAGGTGTAACACGGTGTAGATCAGGTCTTACCTTAACCAACCCATCTATTTACCCAGCGCTCAAAAGCAAAACACAGCATATACTTCTGTCTCTCTAGTCTACACTCCCACCCCTCTATAAAGGCGAGCCGTCCCTCTTCATCTTTATTGCCATGGAAACACACAGGATTTGGCCAGATGATTGGAAGTGGTCTTTTAGTGTTTGTGTGTGCGTGTGTGTGTGCCTGTGTGCCTGTGTATCTGTGTGGAGACAGGCCAACTACTCTTTGAGCGTTTCATAATAAGACGGTACAATGGGTACCAATATCCGTAAGCCAAATGGATATGTTCTGGTGCTAGTGCGGCATTATTTCTTTTCACTTGAAATGTAGACTGCAAAGGTAGAGCTCTGTAAAGCACACTCGATGAGAACACTCTCATTATACAGAAACACGAAAACACTCCATGGGAACACTCAAACAGAAACACAAAATGTCCAAGAAAGATTGGTTTATTACCATTGGGCAGCAGAAAAAATATGATGAAGAGCAGGGGTTTTCAACCTTCTTGATCCCAGGGACCACTATTTATTCAGAATTGGAGCCACGGACTACCATTTGAGGACACTTTGCTCTTGTCCACAATTTTAGGCTGGATGTTGGAAACAAAACAGTCAAACATACATATCAAAAGGGCCATTAATCTTCTACATTCTCTAGTCGAGTTGTGTAGACTTTGGCTAATTCAGATGATCAATAATTTAACTCTTGAGAGTGTAAAATGAAACCAAATGGACCCTTGCGGGTCCATTTGGTTTCATTTTTACGCTCTCAAAGTGTTACATTTGTTTAACCAACTGTCCATCATTTAGCTGGGGACCACCTGGAATCCTCTCAGGGACCTCAGTGTGAATGAGTCACGTTGTGAGTGTGTACAATTTTGCATTTTTTTTTAATCTTTGAAAATCTATTAAAAAAATAAATAGAGATAAAATAAAGAATAAATATATTAATTCAATTTATTTTTGAAAGCCCATTTTCCACCCAATGTCAATTGTCTATTAGTGTAATCCTGGGTGCTACACTCCTCCGCGCCAACCTGTGAATAGCACCGCACTGACCTCATGTTTCCTTCACTGCAGGAGTCCAGTCCGCTTCATTTCACCTGACATGGGGGGGAAGTCTCTCTGGGTCGATGTAATGGCGTGGAAGGAAGGAACACGTTATTTCAAACAGTTCTTTTTCCCTTCATCAGACCCCCCGGGTTGGCCAGTATAGAGACCGGGATTATTGCATGTTTTTTTGTAAGGGTACCATCCCTACGCTTAGGGGGCAAACGCCACAGAAAGGCCCACTCAACCTAGTGTATCTGCACTGATGGTGCTGAGAAGAGAACATGCCCCCAGTGCTCCAACAATAGACCTGCGCAGTGACGTCACCAGCCCTGTTCCACTAGTGGATTCCTCATTCATCTTCCTCATAGACTTTTCGAAAATGGTTAATAAAAACACGATTGCGCTGTGGCCAAAGCCAACTCGGGTCATGACAAATCATGACAACAAACATAATAACGTCATATAATATCTAATTAGCAAGAAGTAGAAAACGGCATGATACAAGACTTTTTGTTTCGTTTTTCATCTTAGAAATTATTTGATTGTCCCAAAAGTTTGTGTGTGCCATCATGATTCGTCACGACCCGAGTTGGCTTTGTCCACGGCATAATCGCTTTGTATAAATTATTTTCAAAAAGTCTATGAGAAAAATGAATGGGGAATCCGTTTCTGGAACAGGGGCGGTGACGTCACTGTGCAGGTCTATAAGGATGCCATCTTTAACATTATAAGTGGATACTTCTGTCCTTATAAAGAGTGCATCAAGAATGGAGATTAATCAAAACATGGAGTTTAATTAATTTTTAACGTCCTGTGACGGCACCATTGTTGGTATGCATAATATGATGGTGACCTCCCTCTGTTGCCGATCGACCGTTCTTTGTTTCGACTAGTCTTGGCCGCATCTGCTATGAAGCCTGGTGACTTTTGTGTGACTGAAACTCGGCCCAGATGGAAACAATCCCGAATGCACTGATATAATTAATGGTCACCACTGTGGCAGCTTGAGTAAAGATCACATTTTCTTCCCTTTTTTTTATATCACAATCAAAACCCTTCATTTTGTCTTTCTAGTCCAGGTTGTATTTGCCAGGCTGGGTGGGAACTTGGATACCACCGAGTGAGCAAAAGGTGTGTGCAATCACTGAACAGAAAAGTGAACACAGAAGCCATGACATGGCTCATTGGCTCAAACAGACACATTCTCTATCGTGTCCAGTCAGTAGAACAATCGGCAGCGGGGGCATTTGGAGCAGACACGATTGCCAGGTTCTTCTGGCATAGTTTAAGACCGTGTTGGATGATGAATGCCAGTCGTGTAATTGGAGTTGACTTGGTTCACTGTGTCGCTGCGGCCCTTTAGCGGATCTGAAGGGGAGTGACATCCATCATTTAAGACCCCTTACACTTACTTTTGTATAGGTGTGACTCTGTGTTTCTCTATAGCTGACTCCTTGTCCCCTAAGGGACCTTCATACCGCACTGCACAACTCCCTCCCGGGTCTGCACTGTTATTGGGTGCTGCTCTGAAGGTTACAAATGAGAGAGGTGAGCAAGTGAGACTGTGTGTGTGCGTGTGCGTGTGCGTGTGTGTGTGTGTGTGTGTGTGTGTGTGTGTGTGTGTGTGTGTGGGCGGGCATGTGCGTGCGCACGCATTGTATTTCATTATTCCTGTGAGGGTGTCAAGAAGACAAGGTTGAAAAATGATGAATATGCTTTAGTATGGCGTGCACACACTCACATGACATGCACACATTCACACATCCGCGTGCTCACACACACACACACACACACACACACACACACACACACACACACACACACACACACACACACACACACACACACACACACACCAGGGGTGGATGTAACATTTCCCCATTGGGGGGGGCAGGAGAAAATGGTGCGGAAAGGGTGCAGAAGCCGCACCCATACCATTTTCAGTTACAAGACTTATTATAAGGCGAGTAAAAATCAATAATAACATCAGTTTGTTGATGAAATGCTGTTGGTTTAGTGGTGCCACAACTGTAGTTACTTAGTAGCAGTAGTCGTGTTTCAAATATCTTGCATTGTTTTGCATGCCATTGTGTTTGGTGGGGCAGTCAGGGCATTTAGGGGGGCATTGCCCCCCTATGCCCATGCCTAGAGACGCCCCTGACACACACACACACACACACACACACACACACACACACACACACACACACACACACACACGCACACACACACACACACACACACACACACACACACACACACACACACACACACACACAGTGAACCCTCCTCCATCTGCTCAAGTTGTCTTCTCTGCATGCATCCAGTTGTTATGCTGTCATTGGCATTCCTCCCCAGGCCCTTCCTAACAACCTACAGATCACACCCGTTTCAAATGCTATCAATGCACTGTCAGGGACATGATTATGTTGAATGTCCTCAGTGTAGCTGTAGTGTCTACTGACCTACTCAGATCCATATTCTCACTGCGACCATGATCTTACTGTGTACATCTTTTTTTTTACTTGCCATATATAAGACAGGGGTTTTCAACCTTTTCCCCACCATTTATTCAGGATTTGAGCCACGGACCACCATTAGAGGACATTTAAGCCCCACAGACCCCCAAAACCCCCCAAATATTTCTTTTGCTTCTCTGCATGACCATTAATCTTCTAGTTGTGTAGATTAGGACTAATTCACAGGATGAATATTTTAACTCTTGAGAGTGTAAAAATGAAACCAAATGGACCCGCCAGGGTCCATTTGGTTTCATTTTTACGTTCTCAAGAGTTACATCTGGTTAAAAAAAACTTTGCTGGCGACCACCTGGAACCCTCTCAAGGACCACTGGTGGTCCCCAGACCACCTGTTGAAAACCCCTGATATAAGAGAAAAAGCTAATATAAGATCCATAGACAGTTTTTTGTAAAGTGGCTTGTATGAAAGGTGCCACTTTCAAGTGTTTGCATAATACATCCTTTCCTATATGGGTACCCTCCCTCCGCCAACTTGGGGAGGCAGCAGACTGGCCTTATGCTTCCTTCAAAGCATGAGGAGTCCAAAGCTGCCTTATTTTCGCCTGACAGAGAAGAGTTTCCCTGGTTGGACATAGTGCGTGGAAGGGCCAAAATCATCATCTGAATTAGCCCATTTAGAGAATGTAGAAGATTAATGGTCAGTTTGATCTGTTTGTTTGGGTGTTTTGTTTCTGAATTCCAGCCTGGAAGCAAAATAATCTTTAGTTTTGAGGTCTGTTGGGGCTAAAATGTCATCAAATGGTGATCCGTGGATCAAATTCTGAATAAATAGTTGGCCGAAAACCACTGCTGTAGATGAGCGCTTCCAATCTCTGATGGCAAGATGGCCGCCGTCTGAAAATGGTTAATACAGGGGTTGACACTAAGGTCTCGGAGGCACTTGCCCATCGGGCAAGTGCAAGTCAGGTTCTACTTGCCCTCAGCTCATGGTCACTTGCCCACCAAAAATATATTGTAAATTTTGCAGATGTAACTCTTGAGAACGTAAAAATGAAACCAAATGGACCCTTGCGGGTCCATTTGGTTTCATTTTTACGTTCTCAAGAGTTAAAATTCATCATCTTAATTAGCCCAGGTCTGCACAACTACAGAATGTAGAAGATTAGGTCATTTTGATGTGTTAATTTGCCTGTTTTGTTTCCCAAATCCAGCCTGGAATTGTGGATAGCTAGAAAGCAGGGAAAGACACAGAGGCAGAGTGCAATGACTGCCTTCAAGACAAATTTATCTTGTGTTGTGTTATAATGCACTAAGTTGCACACTTGCCCGATCGGGCAACCAGGTAGCAGTCTTCACTTGCCCCACCATTTTTTTTTACTTGCCCCGGGCAAGTGTTAGTGTCAAGCCCTGTTAATAGACTGCATTCTGTGCAGTTAATCATGGCTACTAATTAGACAGCGACAACTGATAGGAGGGAAGGTAGATTTACATGGCCATGGCCATGGAGGACTCTTGAGGACTGTAGGTGCTTTTGCAGAGACTTCTCTTTCTCTCGACTCATCAATTTTGATGACCTTTTTTAAATGTCAACCCAATTGTTAAGTCATTGCCAGTTCCCTTTGTGTATAATCACTATCACTATCCATTATAATCACAATCAGTGCACACCAACCTGGAGAGGAGGGTATTAAAAAAACAACTGACACCAATCATCCAATACACATTAGTCACCAACCACTTCTTTTCTCCCATATGTGTTCCCCAAACAATGGGTTTTTGGGTTGAAAGGTCGTGTCGCGGTCCAGACCATTTTTTTCAGTTGCAAGTAAATATCACATTATTTCTGTTCCATAAGATTCAAACAATTCAAAACAAATTTCAAGACTCGTAACAGAACATTGTTAAACAGACTAGTCCCCAATTACAATTCAACCCTGTTTTTATATGTACTAGGACCTTACCCGTTGTGAATATATGAACACCAAATGATCTACAGTGTGGTTAATGTGATTTAGCCTAATATCAATACCAATAATGTAAGTATTTTGATGAAGTACTGCTGTAGTTGTGGATACTTGATCATGGGAAAAGGGGAAGCAGTCATAGCAAAGCAAGGTACACTTTAATGCAACATATTTTTGTAGCATTAAAGTAGGTGTTTGTGTGAACATCATGAAACCACTGGTTTAGAAAGTGGAGGGTGGTCACACACACACACACACACACACACACACACACACACACACACACACACACACACGCACACACACACACACACACACACACACGCTGTGTGCTTGCGTTTCCAGGGACCACCAAACGGAACAGTCCATAAGGGGTTCTGGTGCTTCCTGTGTACAGTAGCCTTGAATCAGCATCTTAAGAATACTATCTTATTTTTTCTTTGTGATTCAAGTGAAACGGAATGCCATTCCGTTTCACTTCATTATTCAGACTGAGGCCAGGCTACAGTAGCCTACTTTTATATCAATTATTTCCCACCGCGGTCCGCGCGTAGCGAGGGCAGAAAACTCTGTGAGCCGCATAGGCGTGCATACATAGACGTCAAGGGGGTTTGAGCACCCCATAGTGGCCCTCTCTGGACCAACATGCCCTTTTTTAAAAGAGCAAAAAAGACGCTGAAATGCGGTTTTCCATGCGTTTTTAACCCCCCAAAACTCAATTTTCCGCCGCCCGAATGCCGGGCGGCTAGAGTGCCCTCCTGGTTACATTTGAGCACCTGCCCTTGAAACTCTTTGTGCACGCCACTGGTGAGCCGTACTATAGTGAGTAGCAGGCTGTAGCTTATCGGAGCGGCGGTGGGACATTGTTTTTGTTTCCTTGTCACACGTGCGGGTAAAAAGTGACAGCGAAAGCAAACTACTATCTTCCAGTTCAAACACATGTTCAGTTCAACAGTTCCCAAGAAGACTATAGCCTGGATCACTATATAAAGTGGGTGTCTGTCGCTCCTTTCACATAGCGTAAAATCCAGTGGTCGCAACTGTGGCTCCGTCCAGCTGCTCCAACCAACATCGCGTCGAGTGGATCAGAAGTATATTCAGTGTCTATAAAACGGGTGAATTAACGTTCCAGCAGCCTGAGCCAACATAATATGGACAGTAGGCTGTGTTAGATTGAAACTATAAATACATACAGAGATGCAACGATACGTCACAAAGTTTAGCGGCTGTTGCAGCTTGGGATAACATTGAGGAAATGAGGGAGGTCCGTGTGCACTGCGCATGCCACAGTATAGGCAGCGAAATTGTATGGGTCACCATTTGTTCCGGTGCTGGTGTAGCAGTGGAAATATGGCAGTGGGGTAACACGATAACGGTGGCCGTGAATTGTGTAACGTTAGGGGGCCCGTCGGACTTTCCCATATAAACTTAATGGGGAAATTTTCGTGCACAAATAAATTCATTATAAATCAACAATGTGTTAATCTGGCCAAAGGGCTTCGTTAATCTCTTCCTAATGTTATGGTCAATGACTGTGTGAAAAATCATATGTATATTTCCATTGGGGAAAAATGCAGACTTTTATTCAGGCCAGTCTAATTCGCATGCAGAGGCCACACTACAATATACACCTATCGTCCAGATGTTCGATCGATACAGTATATTGCTATAGCTTTAACTGTACAATGCTGCACGGCAGAACGCTGTGTTCTGTTGTTGATACTCTGACACATCCTGTGTGTTTAGCGCTTTACCAAGCTGCAGGCCCTGCATATGAATTTCGTCTCCACAGTGGCATAGGCACCAACTTTACCCTGTGCCATCCTTAATGGCTCCATCTTTTACAATCATTTGGGTGGCCGTGTTGTGCTGATTCATTGCTGTCATCATTGTCCTCCAGTCTGTATTGGAGAACTGGAGTGAAAAAACCAAACAAAAAAAAACATGTTAACGTCTAAGAAATGTGCAAAGTCTGCACTGTATCTCAATAACGGACACTGAAAGCAGTGTTGCAAACTGCCAAAATCCAAAATGCACTAGTGGCACTTCCAAAATGCACTAGAATGCTCTGAAGTAGTGAGTTTTCAACCATTTTCATACCAGGGCCCACTGTTTATTCTGCATTTTAGCGGCGGAGGACCATCGTTTGATGTTGAGTTTAGTCTCTCGGACTAATTTAGGAGAGATAACTGGCAAAATGTTGGTCAAAATAGCAATTCTTCTACATTTTCTAAATGTGTAGATTCTTGAAAATTAGGCAATTCAGATGGTTAAATATGATTTAACTCTTGCGAGTGTTCAGGTCCGTTTGGTTTCATTTTACAATCTCAAGAGTTACAGATCTATAAAGGTCCATTTGGTTACCAATGGTCCGGACTCTATCATAGGAGGAAAAATGGTGAAAAACAAGGGTTTTATCTCTGGCACCTGTCAACCAAATTTACCCCAACTCACCAGCAAAAAAGCACTAGATTTTCCGCCAGGAGTTTTTCACTAATTTTGGCGCTAGGGGGGTCTGGAAAAGAGCTAAATATAGCGACAAATGCGCCAAGTTGGCAACACTGACTGAAAGGCCTACCATATCAGCACCACAACCTCCCTCCAATCAGGATTGAATGGAGGTGTGCCCTGGTGTATGTGCTCTTCACCTGTTGCACACTGTAGAGCAGGGCTGGGCAATTATTTTTCCCAAGGGGCCAAATGACATGCATAAAATATTGTGGAGGGCCAAGACTAACGGCTGAACTAAAGGCTGCGTAATATTAATTTAATTTCAAGATAAAAGTAAGAGTAAGACCAACCATTTTGACACCAGGCCCCTCTATTTCTTCAGTACTTGAGCCACGCACCAACATTTGATGACATTTTAGCCCCACAGACCCCAAAACTAAAGATTTCTTTTGCTTTTGTCCACAATACGAGGCTGGATTTCACAAGCAAAACAGGCAAACCTAGATCAAAAATGACCATTCTTTTGCATTCTCTGGCTAATTCAGATAAATCTTTTAACTCTTGAGAGTATGAAAATGAAACCAAATGGACCCGCAAGGGTCCAGTTTGGTTTTGGTTTTTACGCTCTGGTTAACCAACTTTCCATATTTAACTGGAACTCTCTCAAGGACCACTGGTGGTCCCCGGGCCGCTCAGAGGCAGCCAAAGGGCCGCATTTGGTTCCCGGACCGCATAATGCCCATGTGTGCTGTACAGAGTTGGGGGTAACGAGTAACGAGTAACGAGTAACGAGTAATATTACTACTTTTTCAGGTAACGAGTAGTGTAACGACGTTACCTCCTAGAAAATAGTAATAATATTACAGTTACTTCTGCTAATATTACTTCGTTACTTTTGTCATGCTGCTGCATTCAACAGTATTGCGTTGGTGAAGGGAGATGAGCTAATGTCACTTTAGCTTGATCGGAAAAAAAGATGAGCAGCGGACTTTTATTAGGCAGACGTACAAAGACATCTGGTGTCAAAGCTGCGACATTGAGGCGTCAGAAACGTAGCGCTCGAAAGCTGTTTGTGCAGCTTGTTGTCCCTCCCGATCCTCAATAGAAGTCTATGTAGAAGAGCCGCGCTTGGACTGGCCACATAAAGAGAACGGAGTTGGCGCTAATGCTCTGCATTGCTCTTACCTTGATTCTTTGTTGAGATTTGAATCGAAAAACTCTCAGGCCATGCTCACCCGATTGCAATAATTCCAACTGTGGTCCAAGTATATCCAAGGATATTTTCATTTGCCATACAAGTCATGCGTTTATAATATGTGTTTTATCATAGCTGGGCTAAATGTCCACACTCGCTGCCTGTCGATGCGCTGTCTGCCAGGGGATTTCCGATACACAGCTGTTCTAATTAACTCTGTTTGCAAAGTATCATCAATTAAGCCACTGGAGCTATAAGCCCTCATATACTCAATATTAAATCAAAAAGATCTTATGCTTATGTATGTTTATCATACATTTTTAAATTTTGCATTAAAACATAGTTGACAGACATAACTGTAACCAAATAACAATCCACTGACTGAAATAACAGCCTACTGCAACTATGTAATCTATGGTAGGCTATGTTAATCATGTGTGGCATATAAATATTAATATATTTTAGTATTTGCCTGTATTCATTCATCTAAATACATTCATCTAAATAGGCCTACATCCATCCATCTTAACCTGCTTATCCGTAGTCAGGTGGTGGGGGCAACAGTCACCCAATTGATGTTTGGCTGATTGGTGACTCTTGTTATTCTTCTTCTTTAGATTCAGCTCTAAAAGAAGCTGACAGATTGTGTAGTTGTAGCTACTTTCCTTTTTTCAGGGATCTGGGTGCAAAAGTAATATCAAAATGTAATATGTAATATACTACATATTACTTTTGCATCCAAGTAATAAGTAGTGTAATATTATTACTTTTCTAAAGGGGTAATAAGTAATAAGTAATATATTACTTTCCTAAGTAATATTCCCCAACACTGGTGCTGTAGAGCATGTGTATGTGCACATCTTGTTAGCAAATCGCTCAAATCACTGAACGGTCCTTTAAAGTACTAGTAATACAATATAATAGTAATTTTCCACCACTTAGTATCGATGTGCTGCACCTCTACACCAGTGGTTTTCCACCTTTTTCATACCAGGGCCCACTATTTATTCAGCATTTGAGCCACGGACCACCATTTGAGGACATTTCAGGACATTTCAACTTTCTTTTGTTTTTTTTGTCCACAATACCAGGCTAACACACAGATCAAAATCTTCTACATTCTCTAGTTGTGTGGACTTGAGTTAATTCACATGATGAATATTTTAACTCTTGAGAGTGTAAACAGCGTAACAATGAAACCAAGCGTAACAATGAAACCAAATGGACCCTTACGGGTCCATTTGGTTTCATTGTTACGCTCTCAAAGAGTTACATCTGGTTAACCAACTTTCCATCATTTAGCCTGGGGACCACCTGGAACCCTCTCAGGGACCACCGGTGGTCCCCGGACCACCTGTTGAAAACCCCTGCTCTATAGCTGGCGGACCGTTTCCTCATAGGGTCTGAACGATGACCCATACCCACTTTCTCATCATGTATGGGACCTCGTGGTGGATATTGGTGGTGAATCTGAATAGCTTGTTTAATATTCTGCAGCAACATGTTTGAATAGCTTTAACCGGTTGCTGAAGAGCTTACGTTTCTGTCTATTAGCTCCTTTGGTACCTTTAAGTCTTCCCTAAAGTGCTGGCTGGACCTAATTACTACAATCACTTGTAGATGTAGCAGATGGTTTGTTTAGATATTTGCATATTGCCTATTGTGTGCATCTTGTTTGCATATTGTTCCCAACAAAAAAAAGTGTTCGTGCACGACTGTTGGATGTTATTTATTACTTATGTATCGCCCCCACAACACACACCTGACAGGAATGCCACAGCCATGTGTCTTCTTAGACCGAGAGATTATGTACATTCACAATCACACCCAGCACACACACCTACACACGCACGCATGCATGCATGCACACACATGCCACGCGCACATTCACTCTTCATTACATACTGTATTTCACACACAAACATTGCAATTGAACATACGCCGTTGGCTTTTGTAATTTCCTCCTTTTTCCAATAAGGCAAAATCAAATAGAAGTTCCGACCTTGGCATACACTGCACTACAGGCTGTGTTTTAGTTGAGTCTCTCCACTTATTGGACTTTTATTTTTGGGCTGTTTGGGTGTGGACCAGGGGTGTATTACTTGTATTACTTTTTTTGTTTATTGCACCCACCGTGTCTCTCCTCTCTGGAGCAATTCTTAAAGGGGAACTCCACCCATTTTCAACATTCTAATGTCATTAGTATACCCTAGAGGTGCTGGGTGGACATGATAAAAAAGTTCCCCCATTCTGTGTTGGAGGTCTGAAGAAAACCACTAACTTGGTGAAACATCTTGATGACATCATCAAGATGTATTTTCACCATGTTAATGGATTTCTTTAGACTCTTCTTTTTTGAAAATGTTGAAAATGGGTGGAGTTCCCCTTTATGCAATTTTACTGTGGCATCAATAAAAAAGTACTCTGTTTTGCAAATGCAGAACTAGTGATTCCTCTTCCTCTACACCAGAGCAGAAAGTCACCCAAAACACAATCCCAAAATTCGCGCTCCACCCTCCAACCCAGTTAAAGACACAATCCCCCTGTAGTTAAAGGAACAATCTGTAAATACTATACGCTGTGTGTGTGTGTGTGTGTGTGTGTGTGTGTGTGTGTGTGTGTGTGTGTGTGTGTGTGTGTGTGTGTGTGTGTTCAATGTATTGACCATCCAGTGGCGCCGCAGCACCACCCAACAGTGGACAACTAAGCTACCGTCTTAATAATAATATACTAGTAGTCCACTCATTAAAGCGTTCGGACATTTCGGGCGGCTCCAATTACGTCCAGGCCTGAACGGAGTCGGTTCCGTGAAGGACTCCAGGCTGTAGCTACTGCCTTACCACAAGAGCGATCTATCAGTAGTGTTGCGACATCGCGACAAGCGCTCTGAAGTGCCCTGAAAGAGGGACAAACTGGATTCGTCTCTCTGTTACAGCGCAAATGAGAGCTGTTATAAACTGTTTTAAAAGTATTGAACAATAGCGACCAACGGCTCTGTAATGGTTATGTTGTACCATTACCAAAACAACGATAAAATAAAGATCAGAATACGCATTATTGTTATGTAAATTAACAGCAAAACCGATAGCAATATTCGGCTGATTCTTAACGGTTGGATATACGGTTACCCGAGCACCCGTTGACATCCCTAGTTTCAAGTTTACACCAAAAGTCAATAGCCTGTCATATTATAATAAAGTAAGTACTGTTATAGTTATGGTAGTTGCCTTTACATCACACCACAAACTAAGCATGTGGCCTACCCCAGGGGTGGGCAAAAAAGGGGCCAAATGAGATAAAATATTGTGGAGGCCGAATACTAAAGGCTGAACTAAAGTCTGTGTTATATTAATTTAATTTTAAGACCAACCATTTTAAGACCAACCATTTTGACACCACGGCCCTCTATTTATTCAGTATTTGAGCCACGGACCACCATTTGATGACATTTTAGCCCCACAGACCCCAAACTAAATATTTCTTTTGCTTTTGTCCACAATACAACGGTAGATTACATACGCATAAGTGTCACAAGACACACACGCAAAAAAGACACAAAGACAACGACATACTGAATCACACATGCAAACACACTCCCACACACAGACACACTCCCATCGTCAGTGTCAATCATACACAAACTGGCCGTGGCAACAGGTCCAGATGAGGGTCCAGCTGAAAATATAATATAATATAGTATGAATAAGGTTCCACTGAGATTATGATGACAGAATAACTCAGCCTCCACCAGGAAACAGGCCTCCTGGTGGCGCTATATGTGAAACGGGTTCCATTCTTTCTTATGCCTTGGATGGCAATTGACATCTGACAATTGACTTCTCACCGTTATTATTGACCCTGATGGGGGGAGAATTAAGCATGGCGGTGTTGTCCTTCAGGGCCCTTCTCCTCCTGCCAGGACCCACAGTGGCTGGGGCTGGGGTTGGAGCCCCACAGTTCTGGGGGGGGGGGGGGGGGGGGGGGTAACATTTTCATTCATTTTCGTACTAAAAGACTGACTTTATGTACAGTATTCCACAATTAACCTTTTTTGATGCTGATATATAAATATTTCAAGTTTTTCAGAAACCTTAGGTCAGGCCTAAATGGGTCAAGAGCTGTTAACTATCAATTTGTAATCACTGGAACCTTTTTTAGTCAGCATTAATTGTTAAACATCTGCATTACCTACGTTAATTTAAAATAAACTACACAATTACAGAATGTAGAAAAGAAAACATTTAGATTAAAAAAACGATGCTCACTATAATGGTACCACCATCATTACAGCACAGGATTGTGCATGGACAAATTCTTTAATTTGGGTCTGGAAGGCTAAATAAATGTCATCAAATGGGGGTCTGTGGCTCAAATACAGAATAAATAATGGACATTTATAGGAAAAATATGGTATTAAATTGTGATTAATTGGAGATTAACTCACAAGAATAATATTGTATCAAATCGTTCTAGTGTACTAAAAGCAAAGTAATTTGTGGGGAAAACCTCAATACATCTGTCTCGAATCGCAACATAATTAGGAATCGCAATAAATCATTTGTGAGTTGGGGAATTCCACCCATTTTCAAATTTTTCCTGAGAGGATAGAAATGTGAACTGGAAATGTGAATGTGAAATGGAACCAAATGGACCCGCTAGGGTCCATTGGTTCCATTTGTACCCTCTCAGGAAAAAGGGGTCTGAAAGAAAAGTCATTAACATGGTGAAATACATCTTGATGATGTTAATGATTTTTTCAGACCTCCATTTTTAGGAAATACAGAATTGGGGGAACTTTTTTATCATGTCCACACAACATCTGTAAGGTATATTAATGACATATTAAAATGTTGAAAATGGGTGGAGTTCCCCTTTAAGTGAATGGTCCCAATACTCCCACCCCTATATAATTAGGTGATGGTGGACGGTGTTGTGGTTACTCACAGGTTTCAGTTCGTCACATTTGTCCACCGCACACAGACTGGTGAAACAGTGCAAGTAGAAGGTAGAAATTGACATGTTCTTGTGCTCCACGTATCTAAAAGCCTCGAATGAGAAGTGAGCGTACTGAGCCTCTCCATTCACCTCCACCTCCACCTTTGTCTGATCACCCTTGAGGCACCTTGGATGAGAGAAAAAAAAAACACGGTTATCTAAGAAATGCATTTTTTTCTTCCACGGGTCACACATTGCACGTCTAACATAGAGACTTACCAGTAAAAAAGGTCATAGGATAAGCTGTTTGAGGGAGAGAGAGGGCTTGTGTCTGCATAACATCCGTCTAGCAACACGTTGAACCTTCATGCAAGTACAAAAAAAGTTAAAGAATATCATATAATGCACTTGCTATGAAGATTAAATGTACTGCCGTTTTTCTACCTGTCTGTAAGATTCTGTGCGTGAATTCCGACATAAATTTTAGTCTTCAGGTTAAGCCCAGAGGGCGGCACAATGAGTGGCACTGAATATCCAGGGTCCTGTTTTGCAGAAAAATAAGTTTACATACGCTCTTATTCAGTGAATGGTCCCATTACTCAAACAAAGGTTCATGTTTTAGCTTGGTATTAGAGTTTAAAGGATGAGTGTTTTCTTTTGTTCTAGGGATTTTTTTTTGACAGCGGGTAGGGGCATTCGAAGTACATACATGGCGCTAAATGCTACTACATCTACTACAGTCTAATAAACCCCATGAAATTACATCTGGCCACAAAAGATTACAGGAGCTGAATGTAAAAAACTGCTATATTGAGCCCATTATACAGAGTGCACTGCAGTGTGCCACCTCCTTCACATTCAGTAGATCCTGTGATCTTTTGCAGCCATGGAATTTGCCAGCAGATGTCACTGTTTCCACCGTTTGCCGGTTTTCATTGCAGCTCAAAATAAATAAAATAAAATAAAACAACTCAGAAAATCCACTTAGTGTTCAAAATTCAATGTTTTCTGAGTGCAATACTGAGATCATAAAACCTAGAAGAAAAATGAAACAATAACAAATAACAAATAATGTCATGAAACGTTTAACTCTGCAAGGGCCAGGCAAATCATAACAAATAATAATAACGAATGCATGATTTACATTTTTGGAAATAACTTTCAAAATGACCTGTGGCAATGCAAGCGGTGGGAGGGGGGATGAGGATGTAGAGCAGGGGGCATCTATATGTCAGAAATAAAGTGCTGTACAGATGACATCACAGGGATCAAGGTATATTGATGCCCAATGTGTTTTGGTGTGGAATTCTCCCTTCACTAGTACTCACTTCGTATAGCCTCATACTCAGTGTGCTGATGAAACTACCGTTGTTGTCGTTCACCACCAGGTTCACAAAAAGGAGTGGCATATTATCAATAATTTTCCTTGACTCGCCGTCTGTTCTTCTGTTGAATGAAGGGAGTTGATCTTTTGAACGCTCTTTCTTTGTCAAAACAAAAAACCCTCAATCCACTAAATTGAAGTACTGATTCTGATTGTTTTGCGATAACTACTCACATGCCCAATTCGTCCACCAGATACAGCTTAGGGTATATGCAGGAGTACATGTAGAGGAGATGCTCCCGGTATGTCCCGGCACTGGGGTCGTAAGCGCTGACGACACCGGAGATGTTAACAATCTGCTTGTTAGATTCGAATTCCGAGAACACTCCACTACTAGGTGAATTGTACATCTGTTTGAAGGGAGAATAAACAACAACAAAAAACAAAAAAAATCAGAATCAGATTAATTACAGCTTCAAATTTAATTTAAGCATGATCATATCACCTTTCGAACTATGTCCAAAATAGGTTGTGTTTTCCTGTACAGGATTTGAACAATTACAAAAAGCAGAATCTGGGGGAAAAAAGATCTGTTTATTTTTTAAATATTCATCAAAATAGGTGATCTACAAGCCCCCAATGCTTGTATATACTATAGCTATACTCTGTGGCTCTGGTTACAGGGAGAAACACATCTATATGTCTATATGTTTTTTTTTTTTTTTTTTTTTTTTTTCAATTAAAATTGCTCAGTGGGTTAAGTCAGTGTGCACATGAGTTCATTGTTTAAAAAAATAAATAATCAGATCAATCAACAAAATTAAATAATACCATTAACCTGTTATTCAACAACCTTACTATTAAGACATACAGTATCTTTGTTATTTTTTAGATTATTAGTTTAATTTCCATTTTTTTGGAAGGTTGACATTATGGACACTGACATTATGGCATTCACAACAGATTCATATAATTCCACTTATAGTGGAGCTTATGTTTGCAATATTGTAATGGAAATCATTATCCGCAGATTGGTATTCAATTTCACTAGCAGTGCTATACCCTCATGATGTTGCCGCAGGTAGTTCTGCCACTCTGAATTATGGGGAACGTGAACTTGAGGAGAGGTGGGTCGGCGTTCCAGTCAGCAGTTCCAAGGCAAGACTGAATTTTGAAATTTCCATTCAGGGCAATCAAGGACTCATTGTAAAGAGCAAAGTAGATTGGACAAAGATAAATGCTTAGGTCCATGGTTTCAGTGCCGCAATTCACCATTATGTCGGAATTTCCTGGGTGAGGACGAGAGAGAGAAGATTCCACAGACAGTCAGAAAGCAATAATTGACAATTATTATTTTTGATGGTGGAAATTCAGTGCAAGGACATTTAACATACAGCGGTAGCCCGGGATCGAACCGGCAACCTTACGGTTGCCACCCGGTGACTCTACCCCTGAGCTACTGCCGCCACTGATGGTCTACATTATTGTTTTTCAACATTTAAATCCAACTCACGGAATGTTTGAGCACCCCCCCTCCTCTCATCTATTCTTTTTATCTTTCTATATGATTTCACACTTTAACTTGAATAATTGAATAATGCCACTACAGTCTAAAACACCCTATATTTTTAGACGTTGTCTAATCCATTTTTAGACGTATATTAGGTGTGCATACATTAGACAAAAAAGCTCAGTAGGGCACTCAATTCACTGTTAACATTCACAATTTTGGAAGGTCTGCATGGCTCATGGACTAAAAAAATAGTTCTTGAACTGAACCTAGGGTGACCAGATCTAAGCTGTTGATATGAGGGATAGATCGAGTGGCGAACAAGACAAAAATGGGGTTAGCAAATTATTAACATCTGGATGTCAATATTTCAAAATATAGCAGAATACAGTTCAAATATAGCAAAAAAAAGCTCATCTACAAGCTCAAAACTTGTCACAGTGTGATGCGTTTTAAGTTTAATTGTTTAATTGTCGATCACCTATTTTGATATGACGGCGCATCATGCAATATGGAGTAAGTTTGGAAATATAGTGGCACCATGTAAAAATGTGTGATGGAAAAGAGACAACAGAAAGACAAAGTATTAGGGCATTTTGAGTACTGGTCCCTGCCCAGCAGGGGCGGATCTAGGCATGGGGTTGGGGGGGGGGCAATGCCCCCCTAAATACCCAGTCTGCCCCCCCAAACACGATGCCATGCAAAACAACCCAAGATATTTCAAATTAAAGTGCTTATATTTAAAATGATTTGAAACACTACTACTGCTATACTAACTGCAATTTTGGCACCACTAAACCAACAGCATTTCATCACTGAAAACAGAAAATGCTGCGTGTCTGTTGCAACTTCAACAACAACTGATGCTATTATTGATGCTTTACTTGACTAATAAAAGTCCTGTAACCGAAAATGGTATGGGTGCGACACGGGCGATGAAGCCGCCCCCATACCATTTTCTCTTGCCCCTCCAATATGTTCTCTTGCCCCCCCAAATGGGACAGGTTACATCTGCCCCTGCTGCCCAGTCACAATGCTGGGCAGAGTCTCAATTTGTGGGACACTTGAAGAAGTCTTGGAAATGAGACACTGTCCCACGCAAAGAGGGACAGTCTGGTCACCGTAACTCATGGGTGTCAAACTCTGGCCCCCGGGCCAAATTTGGCCCACCGTGTAATTTCATTTGGCCCGCCTCGAAACATTATCAAATTAAAGGGGAAGACCACCCATTTTCAACATTTTAATGTGTCATTAATATACCTTAGAGATGTTGTGTGGACATGATAAAAACAAAAAGTTCCCCCAATTCTGTATTTCCAAAAAAGGAGGTCTGAAAAAAATCATTAACATGGTGAAATACATCTGATGACATCACCAAGATGTATTTCACCATGTTAATAATTTTTCTTTCAGACACATTTTTCCTGAGATGGTACAAATGGAACCAAATGGACCCGCTAGGGTCCATTTGGTTCACATTTGTACCCTCTCAGGAAAATTTTGAAAATGGGTGGAAATCCCCTTTAAAAGGTTAGTTCGTTCAAACTTGGCCCGCGTCTTTGTTCAGTTTTAAATTTTGGCCCACTCTATCTGAGTTTGACACCCCTGCCGTAACTGATCCGATTCCCAACCGGTGGAAAAGGGCTCACAATACAGCAAGGTGTCTATTGATATGGGAGGGGGGGGATACCCACTTGGAGCCCTGTAGGTGCTGTGTGGTGCAGAAGTGCACTTTGATGACTGCTGGGCCTCTGTCCTGAAAATGAGGCCAAGCTGGTACAGGAGAATGACTAGCCGCATTGTTCTTGACCTACAAGAAAGAAAACACAATGGGTGCCAACGAATGTGCCAACTTCCTTCATGATATTACCTTTCATTGGGTGGGCAGGATGCACGTTTGGGTGGGCTCTGCCCACCCCTGCCCCCCTCTAGATCCGGCCCCGACTACAACACTTAATTTATGTATATGTCATATACTGTATGCTATGCAAACTTTATTCTCTTATACGAGGACGGTATGAAAAATGTCACTTTCAAGAGTTCACATACTGTATATGACCACATATGTGACATATATAAAATCTATCATTCCTAATCCTCTGAACGAGACACATGTTGAATTGGGATCCTCTCTCTCCTTCACTTTAAGCCACCAGAGACTGGTGTTAAACGGACAGGAAGGGGATGAGTTCTAGGCTGCATATTAAAGGATTATTGTACTTTCGTCTAACTCAGGCTCATGTGAACACCACAGATAGTTCATACTCCAGTTACTCCATTCAGTATTTAGATGTTGTGTGTGATGTTCATTTTAGCTGCCCTGGTCCTTTGTAACTTAAAACCTCATTTTAACCCAAATAGATTAGTCAAAAATATTTTTTTTCCTGGTGGCTGGTGTTATCCTGGTGAGGGGCGTCCTTCTTCATTTACTGTTTTCATTATTTATTTATTTTTAAAATATTGTTTTGGAAAATTTAGCAGCCTCTGTTCCAGGCTGGTGGGGACTAGAGAATACAACAATATAAAAAAAATAAAAAAATAAAATTGAATACTCGCGTATTAGGAGGACAATAATTAGGTCACCACTGTTCACCACTCTTCACCACTCCACCAACTCTATTCATGAATGATGAATAGAGTTTTAAGTTATAATGGGTTCGTATAGGAAGGAATCGGGAAGCTAAAATGAACTTCAAATTCATCTAAATTTATGTAAATATTTAATTTAGTAACTGTCTGTTGTGTTCACGTGAGACTGAGTAGACCATAAAATGGCCAAAGGTTTTGAAAGTGAAATATCCCTTGAAGGAACACTCGAACCAATTTATTTTCTTTTCTTTTCTTCTTTAGGCTCATAGAAATGCCTGTATACCAAGATGTACAGGCATAGTTGAACTGATATTGAACAAGAACCACAGCCAGGACCTGTAGGATGCTTATATTAAAGGCTGCATATATCCAGCTAGAAATTCTGTTTCTCTGACTTGATTTTGGGACAACGTTTTGTCAGAAAGTAATAGACTCCTTGGCTGTACTGTCTGTAACTTCAAAATCCCCTACCACTATTTTAAAGCCAGGATACTTTTTAGTCAGAGATGAAAGACAAAGACACAATTAAAGTAATGTAAAAAAAAAAAAAGAAATCAGCTAATTTACGTATCCTTCAATTCATTGACATAAAGCATTTATTTTGAGGCTCTAGAGGAAAATATACAATGAATAGATACACCCACCTGCTGTGTGCCTTCATGGTGCCCCCGTACAATACGTGTTGGACCAGACTTGTTCATTTATACCAGCCCTCAGTGGAACAAATGGGCGTCAGAAGGAATATCTCATACAATGAACTAGTAACGTGAGCTACTGTAGGCATGTGCTGCATTTCACAGTACAGTGCAATTCAGAATCTCTGTTGATACAGATCTACTCACACACGTGTGTGTGCGGAACACACGCACACAGGCATGCATGCCCACACACACACACACACACACACACACACACACACACACACACACACACACACACACACACACACACACACACACACACACACACACACACACACACACACACACACACACTCTGTTAAAAAATAAAAACAGCAAATCTCGTAGCGCTGCATTGACTGTTTGTAGATCTATTTATTATTATTATTATTATTATTATTATTATTATTATTATTATTATTATGAATCATGAAATTGTGAGCCAATCTTTGAATACACATTGTTTATTTCACAGTGAATGTTTTAGTGTGTTTAAGCAATAAGCACAATACAACAGTACAACAATACAGTCAATAGAAAAACTATGTACTATGGTGCATTCTAGGAATGCACCACTGTGTAGAAGAGTTGCGAGAACTTGCGACACTGCCATCTCAATATATAGCCCACAATGTACTATAATATACTCCATCAGAAATTCACAAGTACTAGCATTATAAAGTTAATGTAGTCACACAGTATATACAGTATGTCACAGTCCCATTCATTGAGATTTTCAATACCCATATACAGTATATTTGCTGTGTTTTTGTGTATAATGATCCAAACAGCATCTTGCAATACTAGTTAATACTCCTTTGCAGAACAGCAGGTACAGGAACATACTGTTAAAAGGAATACCAACATTTTGCCTTAACTCATGTAGGCAGGCTTGGGGACCCCTGCACGGTGCAGCATGCAACCGTGTCGCACGGGTGTGATTTTTTTTTTCTGCTACTGCCTTTGGCACATTTATTTACACCCCATCCCAAGCATTTCCATGTCTTTGTCTGTCTGTCCGCCCGTCCATTAACTTACCTAGTTACTCAAGTCAAGACATCTTTACTCGAGTCAAGACACCCAGGCAGAATGGCTGCACATGCTAGGCCAGCCAAGACCAGATTAGGTTGTTTATTCCAAAACTGCTGGTCCTAATGCCTAATTCTGATTGGCTGGTCACCATCATGTGACATTTGAAAAGCCCAGCGATAACCCACTGCTGCCACGTCACATTTGGTAGTATCACTCCGCCACCCGGAGCTGGCTTTGTTGTTTTTATGGAATCTTGGCGCAGCCAGGTGTGTTGTTTCTTGAGCAGGTTAGCCAAATGGACCCTCACAGGTCCATTAGGTTTCATTTTACCGCTCTCAAGAGTTAAATTATATTTAAACATCTGAATTGCATAATTTTCAAGAGTCCACACAATTAGAAAATGGAGAATAATTGTTTATTTTACATTTTGCCAGTTCTCTTTACAAATTGTGGCAAAAAGGTGAAAAAGGTGGTAGTTCATGAACTGTCAACTCAAACCTCAAATACTGTTTTCAAACGTCATTAATGGCACATGCAGGAAAACCTTCCAATTCTCCCCCTCTATTTTTCATTATAATTGCATTATTCTTAAACACTATGACAGTAAGTAAGACCATCACTAACTATTTGAAAGCTCAAACTTTCTACTGAAAAGGATTTTCAGTAATGGAATAATAACATTTTTTCATGTGTAGATCTTGTTGAGCGGGTCATTTTGAAAGTATATCTCAGTCAATAAAGTGTGGGCACCCCTGCTTTAGTATTTCACTTGATGTATGAGGGGCCACACAGGCCAGCAGGTGTCTCCCAGATGGACATGAGGTCACCTGCCAGCAGGCTGCAGACCTCAGGCCTCGCCTCATTTTAGTGGACACGGTGTCTGCCGGTGCAAACAAATTACCCTCGGCCGTGCGGTGGCTACCTCAGGGCTGCAGTAATGTCAACACACAGCCCCTTAGCTTCTATCTGTGTATCGAGATAGTCATCTTTTATAGCACGGAAAGCGTTTAACTGTAAAACAATGTATGCTTCATAAGCTTGTCTGAACCTTTTACGGTCTCAGGTTAGCCCTCAGGTGAGCCCTTTGCCCACCCTATACAGTACATACACGCTGTGTAAATCTTTGCGGTGAAGTATTGCAGGTTTTAATACCCTCTCTCTGCCTCTGTTGGTATAGATGGACGCTCTGCTCGGACCGATGGACTGATGTCTCCCTTTCTCCCACCGCCTGTGAGCCAGCTGGACACGACGGACAGGCCAGTGTGTTGTGTAAGTCCTGAGCAGCAGCAGCAGCAGCAGCATGGACATCCATTATTCATCTGTCTCTGGTCATTAAGAACCAAACCTCACTTACTCTTTTATCTCTCCATCAACAGTATACGGACTCTTCTCTTCTCTTCTCTTCTCTTCTCTTCTCTTCTCTTCTCTTCTCTTCTCTTCTCTTCTCTTCTCTTCTCTTCTCTTCTCTTCTCTTCTCTTCTCTTCTCTTCTCTTCTCTTCTCTTCTCTTCTCTTCTCTTCTCTTCTCTTCCCTTCCCTTCCCTTCCCTTCCCTTCCCTTGTCCCATGCCTAGATCCGGATCTAGGCATGGGGTGGGGGGCGGTTAATGGCCACCTAAATGCCCAGACTGCCCCATCAAACATGGCATGCAAAACAACCCAAATTTCAAATTAAAGTCCTGTAACCGAAAATGGTATGGGTGAGGCTTCCTCGACCGTGTCCCTTCACACCATGGTAATGAAGCCGTCCCCATAACCATTTTTGCCTGCCCCCCTAATTAGGAAACGTTACATCCGGGCCTGCTCTTCTCTCTTCCCTTCCCCTGTTCTCTCCCTCTCCTTCGTCGTCTGTACAGTCCATTATCTCATAATGCTCCCCATAGTCTCTCACTCTTGTTTCTTTGACTGCAACAACACGCTCTCCTCCTCCACACAACACCTGACTATCTATCTCTCTTCAGCACCGGCTGACCTTAGCATGTCCTTGGCGTAATAATGGTACAGTAGCGTGCCGCGCTGTGTGGTGTAATTCTGCCCACTTGTCTCTTTCACCATGCCATTTCCCAGGCACAGACCGCCAGGGGCGGATCTAGGCATGGCCATGGGGGGGCAATGCCCCCCTAAATACCCAGTCTGCCCCCCCCAAACACGATGCCATGCAAAACAACCCAAGATATTTCAAATTAAAGTGCTTTTATTTAAAATGATTTGAAACACTACTACTGCTACTAACTAACTATAGCTGTGTCACCACTAAACCAACAGCATTTCATCAATGAAAACAGAAAACTCTCTGAGTCAGACCTTTAGCTTTATGCATGCTGCATGTCTGTTGCAACTTCAACAACAACTGATGTTATTATTGATGCTTACTTGACTAATAAAAGTCCTGTAACTGAAAATGTTCTCTTGCCCCCCCAAATGGGACATGTTATATCCGCCCCTGCAAACCGCACTGTATATTATCAGTGATGGCTGTCTGAAAACCTTGTTGAAATGCAAACAGAAACAGTTTCCGGTGGGTATTTTAGGCACAACCTCTAGTCACAGCACGTCCCCATCTTCTATCTTCCTTCCGTCTTGCCTCTTTCATCTGTTAAATATGTATAAAAACAAAAATACAGAACGAACCACTTTCTTCCTATACTGTCCCTATTTGAACCTTGCCAAAGAGGTATAACTGAAAGGGAAAAGAAGAAACCCTTACGGGTCCATTTGGTATCATTTTACGCTCTCAAGAGTTAAATTATATTTAAACATCTGAATTACCTAATTTTCAGGAATGTACACATTTAGAAAATGGAGAAGGATTAATATTTTGACCAACATTTTGCCAGTTATCACTTACATTGTGGACCAAAACTTCAAAATCCTTAGTTCTGGGTCAGATAGACTGATCTCAACTTCAAAATGGTGGGCCGTGGCTAAAATGCAGAATAAATAGTGGGCCGTGGTATGAAAAAGGTTGAAAACCACTGTTATAGAGTTGACATACTGGGCTCCATTTTCGTCACCGCTAAACCCCTTATCCCTTAACTTCTTTGCCTTTTTAAACTATTAAAAAAGAACATTTTTCAATAGTTTAAATGGCCAGTCTACAAGCTCACAATGTGTCAATAGACTGGCACGCTGAACTATTCCAAAAGGTTTTTCAAAACAGTTAAAAAATGATAAGGGGTTTAGATGGTAATGGAAATTGAGCCCACTGTATGAAAACCTATGAAGATAAACTATTTATTGAGATCCAAGGTTTCTGTTGGACGGTGAGGATGTGTGTACAGCAGCATAGATGATTGATCCCCAGGAGAGGAGTTTCCTTGTGTTGCGTGAGAAGAATGTTTGTACATCTAAAAGCATGGTGACAGAGGCTGTCCTTCTCCCCGGCTGTGATAAAAACCGACAAGATTGTTGTTAGAAATAAAAGCCATTAATTTATGCTGATGCTGAACAGTCATCCAGCAGGGCAGAGCCATGCAGGGCCTTAGTCATGTCAAGGTAACCCTGACTGGTGTGTGTGTGTGTGTCTGTGGTGTCCTTGTAGTGGTGTGAAGTAACTAAGTAGTATTACTCGAGGTATTTGTGTTTCGCTTTACTTCTATTCCACTACCGCTCTCCACTACACATAACCACAATTATTTGAAGACCTGAGTTACTAGTTGCTTTGCAGATTGATTGTATTGTTGATTGATTGTAATTACAAAACATGTATATTAACATATACCGGTACTGTATATCAACAGATACATTAACATATTAACATCACTTCAAGTCGCCATATAATGCATAAAATTTAGTGTGGAATCACACTCAGGGGCGGATCTAAATGTAATGGTCATCATCGAGGGCAACCACACTTTACAATTTCAAATTGCATCGCTCTCGATATCGTATTGATACTTTTACTTAAGTACTTTTCCCCACCACCCACCACTGCATCCTTGTCGCTGTCACGCTGCACACAGTGTGCTTTAGTTGCCATGCCAATCCACTATACAACAACCCTGCCTCCGCTCTGACATGGCTTCGTTATTTAGCTGCTGTATGTGGCCTTTAGGGGAATAACATGTACATATACGTCCATCCAGACACGAGCACACATAGACATCTTGGGTCTTAAAGATGGAGTGCCATATTTTTTTTTTCACTCTAAAACATAAAATGAGGTATTATTCTCATAATTGGTGGAAGAATTGTTTCAAAAAATGTACAGTATTTGTTGAAATGTTGTTTTTATGGAAACACCCCCACCAGTTCATTAAGTATGCCTGGTTTGCCTAGTGGGTGGTGATGAGTAACTGAAGCCACACCCACAGCTGTAGTTGTATGATAAAGGGGGAGGGGTTAAGGGAGGGGCTGGTGTGTGATGTCGCTATATTACAGTTTTTTCCATTGGCAAGTTTGACTGGAAAGGTTTCATCCTCCAGGAAGAAACCTCAAATACATAGGAAATACATCATTGCACATAAAAACTACACCAAGGGGTCCAATTAAATTCTGTCTCCTCTTAATCATGTACAAAATTGGACAAAAATACAATTTAACTGAGCCCCTGCCCCTTTACCCGCCTGTGAAAGGGTGAAAGAAATGAAAATCCCCCTCCTTTTCATGCCATACCCGGATACGGCAGCTTTCAAGGCAGAGAACTGCCTTGTTTTCTGAACTCTCCTGAACTTGTGAACGCAGCATGTATTTTTGCACTGAAAAGAACGTGTCCTCTGTGATGAAATCCAGGTTGTACGCTGCATCACTTCAGCAGCTGAGGAATGAGCGGCCGGTCACGCCCCGAAAATAGCTGAGCTCCCAAAATAGCACACCTATACCAGCTGCGATGGCGCTGAAGGCTTGTAGATCTGCTATTTTTTTCCAGTCCCTGCCTCTCTAATATATTCAGCAGGTTCCTGTGTCCCTGCTTCTCCCGTCTTCTTTTCTCATACAGTATCAGCGGCGGATTTAGGCATGGGCATGGGGGGCCAATGCCCCCCCTAAATGCGCAGTCTGCCTCACCAACCAAACACGATGGCATGCAAAACAACCCAAGATATTTCAAATTAAAGTGCCTATATTATTTTAAAAGATTTGAAACTACTACCGGTACTGCTACTAACTGTAGTTGGTCACCACTAAACCAACAGCATTTCATCAATGAAAACAGAAAACTCTGAGTCAGACCTTTAGCTTTATGCATGCTGTGTCTGTTGCAACTTCAACAACTGATGTTATTACTGATGCTTAATTGCCTAATGAAAGTCCTGTAACCAAAAATGGCATGGGGGCGGTTCATCGCCCGTGTCGCTTCGCGCCACGGGCGTTGAAGCCGCGCCCATGCCATTTTCTCCTGCCCCACTCAATTGGGAAATGTTACATCCGCCTCTGTACCTTCTTCTCTTCAGGGATGAGAGCCGTACTCTCTCGGTTTTGACAGCGGCACGTGGCGACTCCGTCAAACCCGGCACCATCCCTCCCTCCCTGCCTCCACCCATCCATCCATCCATCCATCTGGGAGGTGTGACGAGCATGCATGTCTCCACCCACCCAAGCTATGTTGTCCCGCTGAGCACCCCCACCCCCCTGCTAGAGCCCCACACAGGGCTAAGTCCCTAGACTCCTTGTTATTACCATATCATCATCAGCATCTCCAGAGTGGGGAGATGAGATATGCCTTGGGCTTGTTACAGCAATGCAGCGCGCTGCCTGCCTCGCCTGCGTCTTTAAGAGCAAGAGGGGAGAGAGAGAGAGAGAGAGAGAGAGAGAGAGAGAGAGGGAGAGGGAGAGGGAGAGGGAGAGGGAGAGGGAGAGGGAGAGAGAGAGAGAGATTGGGGGACTGATTGGTAATGAGGAGAAAACAAGGCAGAGAGAGGCAGAGAAAGCGAGAGCATGAATCTATCATAAGCAGAATATTTTTTACTTTATTTTTTTGGCTTGCTTTATTCTAGCACCGAGCATCCTTGCAACTGACACATCGTCTCTGGAGGCGTGTACGTGCGCACGCACACACACACACACACACACACACACACACACACACACACATACATACACACAGCCAGTGATGTGAGGAGCGCGCTTGCCGGTTACCACGGCAATATCGTGAAGAAGGATCCAGCGGAGGGGAGAGAGCGAGAGAGAGAGAGGGGCGAGTGAGTGAGCGAGCTAGAGAGAGAGAGAGAGAGATTCACACACACACACACACAAAGGGAAAGAGGACGGAGGAAGCAGGAGAGGAGCGAATAGGAAGCCGGGGACATCTCCACCACGAGGAGGAAGACGGAGAGACTTAAGAGCGTTTTTTTCTGTGGTTACGGCAGGGACAGGAGGGAGGAGAAACGGAGAGACGGAGGAGAGAAGAGGAGAAGAGGAGGAAAAACAGGAGGTGTAGCAGCAGCAGCAGGAAGGAACCAAGCGAGGCGATCACACTTTGAGCTGCAGCAAGCGGAGCGTGTCGCAGCATGGGCAATGCACCATCTCAAGGCATGTCAAACCCCTTTATCCTCTATGTTATGTGCTCCTGTAGTAGCAGGTGATTTTGTGTTGCACCGTGCTGCCGCCGCCGCCGTTGCTGCTGCTGCTGCTGGTGGTGGTGGTGGTCCGACCGGCTCGCTCCGCGTCCCACTGTCACACACACACACATCCCCCCTGGGAGCAGGGGGTGGGGTGGGGTGGGGCGAGGGGTTTGGTTACAGGGAGGAGGGGAGGGAGGGAGGGTCTGGAAGAGGCTGTTACTCTTTCTCGAGGAGCCTTGATTAATTTGTTGTTTTGTCAACGCGGGGTGTGGGTTGCCAGGTGTTTCTGGTGGCAAGGCGCAAGGCGTCGTTGGGAGATGCTATAGGTGGAGAGAGGGAATCGGTGATCCTGGGAGATGTTCTAGGTAGAGACTAGAGAGGGTACCGGTGATGTTGGGAGGAGATGTTCTAGGTAGAGACTAGAGAGGGTACCGGTGGTGCTAGAGGGAGATGTTATAGATACTGAAGGTGCTGGTGATGTTGGGAGGAGATGTTTTAGGTAGAGACTAGAGAGGGAACCGGTGATGCTGTAAGGAGATGTTATAGGTAGAGACTAGAGAGAGTACCAGTGATGCTGGGAGGAGATGTTATTGGTAGAGACTAGAGAGGGAACCGGTGATGCTGTAAGGAGATGTTATAGGTAGAGACTAGAGAGAGTACCAGTGATGCTGGGAGGAGATGTTATTGGTAGAGACTAGAGAGGGAACAGGTGATGTTGGGAGGAGATGTTTTAGGCAATGATGCTGGAGAGAGATGTGATGTAGGTAGAGAGGGTACCAGTGATGCTGTATGGAGATGTTATACATAGAGAGGTACCAGTGATGCTGGAGTCAAATGTTATGGGTGGAGAAGGTAGCAGGGATGCTGGGAGATGCTATGGGTGGAGACAATACCAGTAATACTGGACACATTGACTCCCTATAAGGGGACATGCCAATGTAAGTGGTGGTCCAAAAGCACTTGCATTTTGTATTGGAATAAATGTATTAATGATGCGGTGTATAAATGATCTGTTTAACAGTAAAAGTATACTGGAGTGAAAAATGTACTTGCGTAAATGTACAAAAAAAGTATTGACATAAATGTACATGAATCGAATGTCTAATTTCTAACTTCAGATCTATACTGTATAGATCTGCTATAGAGATCCATGTAGACTATACAATTCTTTATAGCGGTTCTGTGACACATTTTGAGCTTGTCGATTGGCTATTTTCAAATGGCCCGTAATATATGTAGGGCTGTAAGTGGTTGCATTCGCAACAAAACACAGTATGTAAGCCAGGCAGAACTGTCTGTGAAATTGTGTTTGTGATGTAAAAGTATCAGGGAATTGGAATGACTCAAGTAAAGTATAAATGCCCTTAATCCTAGTTACGTTCTACCACTGGCAATGGGAAGGAAACAATGGGAGGTATATGGGTTTGTGTTAAGAGTGTCTAACACAGTAGTGACAGTGTGTGAGGTATAGGCGTAGCTTGTCTAAAAGGTTGTATGAGGCATAGAAGTGAAGCATGGTGTGTTACGGCCTAAATGGTTGTGTGTGTGTGATGGAGGCAGGTGGAGCTATGGCCTGTGTGTGTGTGTGTGTGTGTGTGTGTGTGTGTGTGTGTGTGTGTGTGTGTGTGTGTGTGTGTGTGTGTGTGTGTGTGTGTGTGTGTGTGTGTGTGTGTGTGTGTGTGTGTGTGTGTGTGTGTGTGTGTGTGTGTGTGTGTGTGTGTGTGTGTGTGTGTGTGCGCGCGTGCGCGTGTGTGCGTGCGCATGTGCGTGTGTGTGTGTGTGTGGGAGGGAGGTGGAGGTATAGTCTAAATGATTGTGTGTTTGTGGGAGTTGGAGGTATGGTCTAAATGGTTGTGTCTGTGCGTGTGTGCGCAGGCAGGTGGAGCATGGCATGTGTTTGCCAGAAAGAGAGGTGGAGAGAGGAACAATGTGTGAAAGACAAGTGCAAGGACAGTATACTAGGTGAACGAACACAGACAGGGAGGTGAGAGTGACTGTCTGTCTGTCTGTCTGTCTGTCTGTCTGTCTGTCTGTCTGTCTGTCTGTCTGTCTGTCTGTCTGTCTGTCTGTCTGTCTGTCAGCCACCCTCTGTGTGAAGTGCATGTCCGACTTTACGCCCTCATGAAGAGGTAGAAAGGACAATTATTATGGTATAGACAAAAGAGAACTGTGAAAAGACACTGGGAGATGAAGATGATCCTCTACTCTGTGAGGCAGAATGTGCAGACTGGGAGCTACAGGGAGCATTTCCTCCAGTGGAGGGATGGAAGGGGGATGGTAGTGGTAGTGGATGAAATGAGACGCGTGGGGTAACTGTCATGTTGTGACCCTCTCTCTCTATCTCTCCATCTTCCTCGTTATCTCTGTATCTCTCTCTCTCTCTCTCTCTCTCTCTCTCTCTCTATCAATCCCTCTTCCTCGGTATCTCTCTCTGTACGCTCTCTAGAGCAGTGGTTTTCAACCTTTTTGACACCAGGGCCCACTATTTATTCAGCATTTGAGCCTCCGACCACCATTTGATGACATTTTAGCCCCACGGACCCCAAAACTAAAGATTTCTATTGTTTTTGTCCACAATACCATACCATCGAAATGACTATTAATCTTCTACATCCTCTAGTTGTGTAGACCTTGGGCTAATTCAGATGATGAATATTTTTAACTCTTGAGAGCGTAAACATGAAATTTGGTTTCACGTTTACGCTATCAAAGAGTTACATCTGGTTAACCAACTCTCAAACAGCCTGGGGACCACCTGGAACCTTCTCTCAAGGACCACTAGTGGTCCCCAGACCACTGGTTGAAAACCAAGGCTCTAGATCTCTTCCTCTTTCTTTCTGTCTCTTTCTCTGTATCTCTGTTATCTCTATCTCTTTCTGTCTCTATCTCTCTCTCCTTTTACTCTGTTTACTCTCTGATGTTCATCCTTATCTGTCCCTGCCCTGTCAATCTCTGACTTTGTCTGGCCCTTGCTCTCTCTCTCTCTCTCTCTCTCTCTCTCTCTCTCTCTCTCTCTCTCTCTCTCTCTCCTCACAAGACATTGACACTGATTAGGGGTCTGTCACGTCTGAAATAATAAACCCTCCGCTGTCCTGAAAACGTGACCGACAGTGACAGGAGGCTGAGAGATTTCTAAAGAAAGAAATCAGAGGGCAGAAAGAAAGATGGATTATTATGAGGTGTGTGTGTGTGTGTCTACAGGATGTGTGAGTTACGTGCATGTGCGTCTCACGCCTGCCTGGCATGTGGATCTGTGCGTGCGTGCGTGCATATAGTATGTACTGTATGTGTGTATATGGCAGCCTGGCTGTGTGTGTTTCAAAGAGGAGAGAGAGAGAGAGCATCATCAGGAATGCAGAAATGATTGGGACCAGGGGAGGAGGGAGAGAGGAAGGGAGGGAGGGAGGGAGGTGGTGAGAAGTGTGCTGTAGGCATGCACCAACAGCCCAGGGATGTATGGACGGGTGGGGTGGGGTGGGTGACACCCCTGGTGAATGCGTACTTCCTTCCTTTTCACCAGGGGCGGATCTAGGCATGGGCATGGGGGGGGGGGTGGGGGGGTAATGCCCCCCTAAATGCCCAATCTGCCCGCCCCCAAACACGATGGCATGCAAAACAAACAAGATATTTCAAATTAAAGTTCTTATATTTAAAATGATTTGAAGCACTATTACTGCTACTAACTAGCTACAGTTGTGGCACCACTAAACCGACAGCATTTCATCATTGAAAACATAAAACTCTCTGAGTCAGACCTTTAGCTTTATGCATGCTGCGTGTCTGTGGCAACTTCAACAACAGCTGATGTTTTTATTGATGCTTTACTTGACCAAAGTCCTGTAACAGAAAATGGTATGGGTGCAGCTTCATCATGAAGCCAGCCCCCTTCCAATTTTCTCCTGCCCCCCCAATTGGGAAATGTTACATCCGCCCCTGACTAAGATCTCCCCCCCTGCAAAGCCTCACTAACATCGGTATGCCCCCCCTGCCCCCCTCGCCTCCACGCTTCCCAGTTCCCTCGTTTACTCTGCATGACACAACACAAGTAATAACTGATTAACTATTGCACTGCAAAACAACTGCAAAGGGAGTTGTTCTGGCAGAGAAATGGCCGACTTTAATATGGTATAATTTTTCATTTCTGCAGTGTAACAAACTGCTAATGTACAATGGGTTCGATTTGTAGATATTTATCTCACTCACTGGTAACACTGGATACTAGCGCCCCATGTCTGATGCATTATAAACACAAAGCTAATTATCAAAGTGCATTGTATTTTTTACCATCTAGCTGATGTCCACTGGGGTTTGATTTATAAATGGTAAATGTTGCATTTATATAGTGCCTTTATCCAAGGCGCTTTACCTAGATTGTGCATCACCCATTCACACACACATTCATACACTGATGGCGACGCAAACCATGCAAGGCACAACCAGCACATCAGGAGCATGAAGATTAGTCACCAAAATATCAATACATGTTGGTTGTTTTTCTTTTCTTATAGAAATGTGATTACTATTACAGGCGCGAGTGTAGTGTACTTTTGATTTCATTAATTTGGATTCTTTGTTGTCAGAGTGAAATTTATTGTTGATTTTAGGGGGGTTCCAGGGGGAAAAAAGTGCTGTTAAAAGTTAAAATAAAATTTTTTTTTTTTTTTTTTTTTTTCAGTTGTAAGTTCATTCAATTGGACCTTCATGCTCATTTATACAAATTTATATTTTTCACACTCATGCTTTGTAATGAAAACTTGCAGCATTACCTGATTGACATTGACATGAAACACATAGGCACCATCGTCGTTCTAGGCCTACTCTACAGTGCCCTGGGCAGCAAGACTTGGGCCAGGGCATGCCAACGGGTGTTGTAAGTGAGGCTTCTCCTCTCCTCTGTCTCTTCATCCTCTCTTTGACTTCCATCCTGGGCCCAGTCAGTCTGCTGGGAAGAGAAGAGGAGGGGAGGCAGATTGGTAGAGAGGGAGGGGAGGACGGGGTGTTGAAAGGGAAGTTTGAACAAACAAGCAAGAGAGGGAGGTCACCTCAGAGCTGTAAGATGTGCAGTACGTCGTCGTTTAGGAACTGAGGAGTTGTTGTTGTTCAGCTGCCGGCAGCAACACACTTCTCTGAAACGCTCTAGTGTTGATCAATGAACCAACAGAAGGTGAATATGATCCTTCCTTTTGGCTGATTGATTGGTCTACAGTGGATTGGTGATATTTAGTGCTTTCATTTTGTGTTTTTTTTCCCTAATGAGCTGCAGGGGTGTCTCAAGTTTAGCATTGCAACTAACTATAGCAGTGGTTTTCAACCAGTGGTCCAGGGACCAACGGTGGTCCTTGGAAGAGTTCCAAGTGGTCCCAGGGATAAATGATGGAAGTTGGTTAACAATATGTAACTCTTTGAGAGTGTAAATATGAAACCAAATGAACCCTTGCGGTCCATTTGGTTTCATGTTTACATGAAACCAAATGGACTCAATAGTCTTCATCTGAATTAGCCCAAGTCTACACAACTAAAAGGTTAATGGTAATTTTGATCTGTATGTTTGTCTGTTTTGTTTCCCCAAATCCGGCCTGGTATAGTGGACAAAAGCAAAAGAAATCTTTAGTTTTGGGTCTGTGGGGCTAAAATGTCCTCAAATGGTCCGTGGCTCAAATTCAGAATGAATAGTGGGGCCTGGTATCAAAAAGGTTGAAATCCCCTGAAGTATAGGGTAATAATGTGTTTACAGTATCTGAGCTGTTTGTGTGCTGCTGCTGCTGCTGCTGCTGCTGCTGCTCCTCCAGCACTGTTGTCTCACGTCTACAAATGGAAGGCCTTGTTAATGTGGTGGAAAGTAACCAAGAACATTTACAATCTTGAGGTATTTGTATTTCTCGTGAGTAATTCCAATTGCCAATACTTTTACTGTTACTCCATTACATCTGCTGAGACAAATATTATATCATTTTCAAATAATAATCGGAATTGGATAGGGAGCCAAAACAAGGATTATTTGTCGGGTGGAAGCAGATACTGTATATTGATATGGTGATAGGAGACCCGATACTGTCTGGGGAAATAACGTAAATGCTGTCCTTTCCTGCTCTTATAAAGGCTATAAAAGAACAATCAGCAGATGTTGCGATTGTAAATATTGTGATGTATTCATCACCCAGCAGACCTATAGCTGGATGTGATGTTTGATATCCCCTTATCAGAAACTATAGACTCTCTAAAGGAAGTGGCATTTGATTTTTAGCCTCTATCTCTGACTCCAAAATAGAATAAGCCGTGTCATCATGAGACGGCTTAGTCCAAGGGTTATTCTCGGGTTACTGACCTGAGAATCGTTTGTTTTCTTCCGCTTTTATCAGTCACTCTACAATAGAGCGTGTCCTTGGGGCTCTGGGCGAATTTCGGTGTCTGCATTTTGGAGGAATTGGAGTGGATTAGCCAAGAGCGCTGAATACCTGAGCTAAAGGTTGTCTTTTCTCCAGGGGCCCATATTTTTGAATAATCAGCCGCAGCCAAAGGGATGTCCAGAGACCATCAACAATTGTTACTGCAGTAGAGAGAGAGAGATACGACTCACTCCTGCTAAAGGTCTTTTAATGGTGAAATAACAGTCCAACTGTTAACTAACAGTTAAACAATAGTTGTGGAATAGATTACTGTTGTTTAACGGCCATGGCTCAGGGGTAGAGTAGCTGGATCGAAATTGGCAACCACAAGCTGCCAGTTCGAGCCCGGGCTCGAGTTAGTGACGATCTGTCCCAGAGCAAGAGATTAGGGCTAGATTTTCATCACCGCTAAAGCCCTTATCCCTTAACTTCTTAGCCTTTCTATACTATTTAAAAAAAAACATTTTTCAATAGTTAAAATGGGCAGTCTACAAGTTCACAATGTGTCAATAGATTGGCACGTTGAACTATTCCAAAAGTTTTTTTCAAAATAGTAAAAAAGGGACAAGGGTTTTGGGATAGGGGGTTTAAAGTGTGGAGAAAATGGAGCCCTTAACGCCTAATTGCTCCTGATGTTCTGGTCGGTACCTTGCATGGTTTCTGCCGCCTTGTGTGTGAATGGGTGAATGCGATCCACAATCACCTTGGATAAAGGCGCTATATAAATGCACTATTTTTCATTCATGACATGTTCCTGAGCTACAGTATAAGCCAGGAATTAGCCTGTCAGAGAGTTAACTAACAAGCCGGCTCACGGCGCGCTACGGTCATGTAGATCGTCTACTTTCCGACTAAGTCCTGCAGGGCTTTATGAGGTTGCCATTGTGCGGAGACAGCAGATCCCAGGAGCGTCGTGCTGCTGCCACACTGTAGTATTTTGGGCTTAGGTTTACATTTACATGCTGACTGTCTCTGTCTCTGTGCTGATCCTCTGTGCTGAGACAGAGCCAGAGTAATGTCAGGAAGATGACTTGCTGCTATTGGGAGGACAATAGAATAATGTAGACGGAGAGGATAATGAGAAAAGATAAGGTAAACCTTTATTGATGCCCGACGGGGGAAATGCAGCTGTCAGCAGCAAAGGAAGCAAAGCGTGAAAAACAGGACACTTAAAAGTACGAGTGTAGAGTCGAGACAAGACAGATAAGAATAACAATAAAGCAAAAAACTAAACAGAACAATAGTTTGACTTTTAAACATTCTGTCAATAAATGTAAGTATGTCAACAGTCTATTTACCGTAAGAATGAGTGCATACAGTTTCTACCACCGGAAACCTTGTATTTCCATATTTCGTTTTGTCCTTTTTTCCATACTTGGTTGTATGACAGTGTTGCAGGACCACATTTGCAATAAGCTCTTTGTTTTAGTGTTATTCTTTTACCAGTGATGGTCCATTTGGGTACCAGCTTTCCCTCTTTTAGCTGGGGACCTCTTAAGGGACCACTGGTATACTGTATGTGAATATAGGTAAGTCTCATGACAGTTGTATTCAGGCATCTGCCATGGTACTGCCATAGACGCATATAAAGGATGTGGTGCGAGGTTAAATCTCTGGGGTGGGTTAACCGGTGGCCATCTTGCCACAGTGAACATTCCAGTGCGTTCTGTGGTAGCTGGTGATCTGCTCAAACAAAAAACTCTTACTTACTTTCCTCAAATCTTGACAGATTTACAAACTCTTTCGTTTATTACGAGGATTATCAACATGGCTATGATTCCATTCTATGCTTAAGCTACAGATAGATTGAGGTCAGTCTGTTCATTATGAATAAAAAAAAAAACAAAGTAATAAAAATATCTGAGCAAACTTTTTTATTTTTTTTTTGATAGAGCATCTGATGTTTTGCCAATGCTGTCTTATCTCAATCCGACCTCAGACAAACACAGAGAAATAGCACAGATTGGTAATTCCATACATGAATACTAAGGGAACGACTGAAATCCTCCCCATAGTTACAACCCGATCTCACATAATATAGTATAAATGAACGCGAATGACATTACGCAGATAAACTACTAATAGAACCAAAAGTCTGTTCATGTATTGCTGATATACCTCTCCATTGACAATGACGCAGCGGCACAGTCTCTACCCAACTTGAGCATCGTGAAGCACCGCTGAGGGAGATGCTAGCCGACCGGGTCACCGTGCTGAGCATTGTCAAGTCCAGTACAACCTACTTAGCTGCGTCCCTGTTACGATGCAATAGGCACAGAATAGTAAATGGTATAAAACCACAACTCATGCAGCCCATAAACAGCTGCAGTGAAATTGTATTTCCGTGTCTGTGATGTTGATGAAAGCCACACTAACACAGTAGTTATATACTATATAGCCTATCACGTGAGGTCAGGCTGGACGTTCGCTGGTGGGGCCGACTCAGTCTTTCAATAAGCCCCTCCCCTAACTACTATGGTCCAATCACAGCTAAGCATAACATGTGATAGACAAACCTCTCCACCAATATCTTTCCTATAAGATAAAACATTGTTTTAAAAAATAAATGTCACACACACATTTTTCCACTGCATAGTGCATGCCTTGTTGACTTGGAAGAGATTTTGAAGGTCTGGTTTCACAAATGAACCAGTATTTAATGTGTAATGTCCATGATATTTACATTGGAATGAATGAGTCTGCCTGGAAAGTGTCCCAGCCTTGGGTAGATACTGGGGAGAGGGCGGGACTTACTGAAAGGTCTATAGCACAGAATCATAAATAAAGTCAAACCCGATTGAAATAGCAGGGCTTGGCAATTTCGTGCAATCAGTAATAGTGAAAGCCACGCCTCCGCCTCGGTCAAAACAGCAGTAGTGGGCTACATCGTATTTTAGGGGTTTCTTGGTGTATATTTATGGAATTGCCAATCACCGTGTTTGGGCGTAGATCAGGCTCATTATCTGAATATGTTGTTCAGCATCTGTTTCTGACAGAAACATGTTGTAGTCTGTGTAGGTCAGCATGTTTGTGTTGTCATATAGTTTTGCCTGCTTGTTCCCCTAGCCTGTCTGTCTATCTAATCTGTCTGTCTGTCTGTGGCACACAAAGCCTGCGACCACTGCGCATCGTGATTGGCTAATGATGATGCAATGGTTCACAGTGGTGGTGGTGGTGGGTGTGGAGCTTTGTGCGTGCTTTGAGAGCATTGCTGAAGTAATTAAACCTGTCGGCAATGTAAAGCTTTTCCTCAACGTGGTGAAAATCCACCACAAAACCACTGCACTTGTCTCTTCATACCCAGAATCCCAAGATTTGAAAAACAAACGTCTAATGCAGTGGTTTTCATTCAACCAGGGGTCCGGAGACTAACAGTGGTCCTTGAGAGGGTTCCAGGTGGTCCACAGCTAAATGATGGAATCTTGGTTACCCAATGTAACTCTTTCTTGACAGTGTAAACATGAAATCAAATGGACCCTTGCGGGTCCATTTGGTTTCCAGCCTGGAATTGTGGACCAAATCAAAATAAATCTTTAGTTTTGGTTCTGTGGGGCTAAAATGTCATCAAATGGTGGTCCATGACTCAAATTCTGAATAAATAGCGGGCCCTGTTATAAAAATGGTTGAAAACCTCTGGTCTACTGTGACGTTTTAATCAGTTTTCAATGCAGCGCTGCTGTGGAATGACATTATTTCTCTCTGTCCAGCCCCAGCCAGATACAGTACATTCATCCCGTTGCGCCAAAGTGTCACAACAAGATGCTGTAAAATGTTCATGTTTTGATGTGCACGTGGGCCCCAGCACGCATGTATTTGTAATCCCACTAGTAAAAGCGCATGATGTGTATTAATAATGTAAGGGCTTTAAATATTACATGCGTTTATCAAAAGGTTCCCAGCTTCTCTCTGCCTCTTGTCAGAGTGGGATAGGGTTTGATATCTGCATATCATTATTACTGACTTGGATTTGGTTTTATCTCCTGTTCAGTGGTGGAAAAGTAACTTAGTACTTTTACTCGAGTGCTGTACTCAAGTACAATTTCAAGGTACTTGTACTTGATTCAGATTTGCAATACTTTGACTTTTACTCCACCTAAGTTACTTGTAGATTGTTGTTATTATAACGATACATTGACCACCTCAGCCCTATAAACATTTAAGCCATTTGAAAATACTACGTTAGTACATTTTTTAAAATTGAATTCTGGACTTTAGCTTCTAACAGAGTATTTCTGCATTGCAATATTGGTACTTTTACTTATTTATATCTCATGTGAAAGGGATTTTCTGTTTTCCTGTTTTGCTGTATTTCCAGCAGAGCAAATACTGCTGTAGTCATTTCCCTATAAAGTCAACATGGGTGTAATTAAAGTGTAAACCACATGCATTAGTGGCCTTAGTTGAATCCTGCTGTGTAAGGTTGTTTGATTTTGGCCACATATAGTAGTGGCAGTAACTGTGGCTGGTTTGAATCCCGGCTTCTTCTGTTGTCTACATGTTAAAGTGTCCTTGGGCAAGACACCAAGCTCCAAATGTAAAGCTCCTTGGATAAAGGTGTTATATACAGTAAATACACCACTTTTGCTCTAGAACTGCAGTTAAAGATATTCAAAATAAACATACTCTCATTCTTATGTCTAGTTGTTAAATAATTAACTGAATCTACATAGCTCTTCCACCATGCTTGCACAGTCACCATTGTGTCTTATAAATGTAAGTCGATTTTGTAGTTATTGCCGATTTATGCTTTTTAGGAGCTGTAGAAGCCGTGGAAGTGAAACAAATGAATGGATAAATATTGAATAATAGATTTTGTGAAACTGTGCGTTACATAGTAACCCAGGCAGGCCCTGTGTGAGCTGCTGCTTTGCTCATTCTTTCTGTAGTTTAATCATGCATTTTATGGCAGGGCTGAATATAACTAGAGACGTTCCTTACATGGCATTCAACATTCCTTCTCGAAAGCTATGAATAAAGAGTGATGCAGCAATTAGCATACTATTAGCCTGGTCTAGCCCTCAATGATTTTGGCCTTGGGGGGCGGGGGTGTCGTGGGATCCACACGGCGGAAGTGCTGCGCTCTGATTTGATCTCACTAACGTGTCGTCATCTCCGGCCCCTCCCACGCCCGTCCACTGCTATTCTACGTCACATCATTTAGAGCGACGCCCACCCCGGAAGGTTGACACGCCCCTCAAGGCCACTTTCCAACGCGCGTTAGTCCAGGCTTTCCGTTTTCGCGCAAGGCGGACGAAAATGAAAGCCTGGGTGTCGAGGCAATTAGCATACTATTAAAAACACCATCAGTAATGTGTCAAAAGAAAAATAACAAAATAGATAAGGTGATGACACACACATAGAGGTGTGTAAACCCCCTTAATTTCAATTATCTTTCTCCTCGATAATAGGCTTACTAATTGTATATAACCATTGTCATTGTTTAGTCACCATCACAACCAGTATACAGTAACTTGTAAAGATTGCGCAACCATGCAAACACTAATATTATACGGTATTATCGCTTACCAGTGCCTGATAGTATACTAATGCTCTCACAAATAGTCAATTTGGTATCTCACAGGTCTGTAACTTACCAGTATAGACATTAGATATTGTTTGTTATCGTGTGCGTGCGTGTAGATGTGTGTTGTGTGTGTGTGTGTGTGTGTGTGTGTGTGTGTGTGTGTGTGTGTGTGTGTGTGTGTGTGTGTGTGTGTGTGAGCGTGTGAGCGTTTGTGTGTGTGTGTGTGTGTGTGTGTGTGTGTGTGTGTGTGTGTGTGTGTGTGTGTGTGTGTGTGTGTGTGTGTGTGTGTGTGTGTGTGTGTGTGTGTGTGTGTGTGTGTGTGTGTGTGTGTGTGTGTGTGTGTGAGCGTGTGCGTTTGTGTGTTAATAACCTCAGGACATTTCCTAGACGCCAATTGTTCTCCACTTTGCATAAACCTATTCCAGTTTCCCATCAGTTCCCATGCCTCGGTGCGATCGCTCTGTGATATCACTGAGGACAAATCAGTGTGAACTTCAGACAAATCGACTCTTTCTGCCGGCTTGCAGATCGACTCTGATCTCTCTCATCTCATAGATGGATGGATGCTCCACTCAGCAAATCAAGTCGGATTTATTTGAATATCACTCTTAATGCTACACAGTAAGCAATCTCATAATATGTGCTTCATAGAACATAAAACGTATGCACACACACACACCAACACGCCGAGGGTATATAAGTGCATGAATCTTAATGGATTCTAGATTCCGCCTAGTTAATTTAATTCATTTATTTATTTTTGAGAGAACTTTGAGAACATGTCAGAAACGGCAGCCTTGGTGGGTACACAGCAACTGCATCTCTGTGCTGCTGGTGACTCAGCTTATTGTTGGCGAGGATCTTCTCGTCATAAAGCAGCACACGCCTACTATACCTTCCACATTTAACACCCCCACACCCCCTCCCAAACATCACATGTTCTCCTATATAACATCTATTCTACAGCCTGAGCCTCACCTGGTGTGTGTTGTGTTTTTTTTTGCCGTACCTGAAATAGATGTACACGGCGCACATCGCTGCTTGTGATCTGTGCAGTGGAAATGGGTCAGCCAGTGTTGGGGTTCAAAATACAACTCTGAATGCATCTGCTTGTTCTCCCGCATGCCGGGGGGTGACCAGACTTGTCTCTCTTTGTGTGGGGACAGTCAGTCCCTCATTTGCAAGACTTTTCAAGCGTCCCACGAATTGAGACTCCATCCCTCCTCCGTGTTGTGACTAACAGCCATCAGTGTTCAAATGGAGACCCTGTCCCACTTTGTGACTGGCAGCTGACATCAGTGTTCAAAATGCACTAATACTTTGTAGTCTCTTTTCCTTCTATAGATGTGTTTTTTTAAACGCACATCGTTATATTTCCACATTCACTCCATAGTGTTGTAACAGCCATCATTGTTCAAATGGAGACCCTGTCCCACTTTGTGACTGGCAGCCGACATCAGTGTTCAAAATGCACTAATACTTTGTAGTCTCTTTTCCTTCTATAGATGTGTTTTTCTAAAAAATAATCCGAGTAGCTGCCGTTATATTTCCACATTCACTCCATAGGGGCCACATGCAGTACTGTCGTATCAAAAATAGATGATCTACAATCTCAGAACACGTCACACTGCGACGCGTTTTGAGATTGTTGATCAGCTACTTTTTGCTATATTTGAACTGACATCCCGAATTATTTTTTGTAATATTGACATAAAGAAGTTAAAAGAATTTGGTAACCCCGTTTCCCCACTCGACTTGTCCCACACATGCAACACTTCTGTCCCCCAGATGAATAGTTTGGATCTGGTCACCCTACCCATGCCTGCATGCACTGGGCCGGGTGTGGTACAGTCAGTCGTCCATATGCTGCAATGCTCTGGTCTCACTGCAGCACGGACAGGACAGGCTATAGGTTAGGGCTTTCGTCTCAGCAGCATAACCCATTTAGACATGCAGAAAAAATATGGCTTGTAAATCATGGCAGTTTAAAAAAAAAAAAAAAACACTTCCCCTACCTTTAAGTTTCTACAGTGATTGTCAAAGTTTTTCCATGTCAAGGACACCCAGAATCAATGGATTTGGCACCGCCAAAATGTGATTTTATTCCAGAATCCCCAGAAGCAACGATGAATTTAAAAAAAACTTTGCTCTGAAAACATCTCTTTATAAATTATAAATTAACAAAACAGAAACAGTTTTTTCAGAAAGCTGTCAGAAAGCTTTGTAGAATGAGTTGTGTAGCCATGATGGCAAAACATGAATGTGGGCAAAGGGAGATGAGTTGAATCACGTACCTACATACTGCATATTAGCCTCGACACCAGGCTTTCATTTTCTTCCGCGTTGTGTGAAAAACGGAAAGCCTGGACTAATTTGTTACCCACAGTGGCCTTGAGGGGGGAGTCAACCTTTCGGGGTGGGCGTGGCTCCAAATGATGTGACGTAGCTCAGCAGTGAAGGGGTGGTAGGGGGAGGGGCTGGGGATGACGACACGTTGGTGAGATCAAATCAGATCAGCTCATCTGCCGTCCAAATTTGGACGGCACCCTGCCTCCCCTATAGGCCAAAATCATTTCAGGTTAGGCCAGGCTAACTGTATATAAACTAGGATGGTGTGTTTCACAACACTGACTGGGCAAGAGCCTGGTTTGACTCGTATAAGTTGCAGTGCTGTTGAAATGTTCATTGCTGACGGCATGGCTTTGTCAAACATGCGCACACACACACACACACACACACACACACACACACACACACACACACACACACACACACGTTCATGACTTCTGGAAGGCATCTGAATCCTTTGAAGAGAGGAAACCGCCCTTCCTTAAATCCACAGGGGGAGTGAGAGAGACAGATAGACAGACAACCTGACAGACTGACAGACTAAGTGACTGACTGACTGACAGAGAGACGAGGAGAAAGAGAACTAGATGCTGGAGGAAGTGGTGTGATGTGTGTGTGCCATGCCATCCGTCTGGTTGAGTTTAGCAGAGACCAACCATCACCTTCCCGTGTGTATATTCTCCCATGCATCACTTTGTGCTGTTCTGAAGACGGCTGGCCAGGAATACAAAGAAGGCAGCAGGGCAGCGTTCTGTTCATTTAGGGAGATAAGCTTCAGCCTTCTGCTGCCGACTTACTGAATCCAAATGACTGAACCCCTCCTCTCTACCCCCTCTTTGGTTAATTACCATCTTCCACCAGCCAAACCCCTTCTCTAGCTCTATTAACTTTCACTCATTTCTTCAGATTATACTGTAAATTCACATTAAACGATAACAGGATTTTTTTGTGTGTGTGTGTGCGCAAATTGTCAGGCCCTTATAATGAATGATCCAAGACTGGGGTTGTCTTGCTTAACATTCAGGGCTTTAAAGGTATATTCAGTTAGCCTGGCTCAGACCTGAATCAGTACCTTAAAAAATACTAGCTTATTTTTTTTCCCCCTGTGATTCAAGAATGAATAATGAATTGAAATGACAATTCAGACTGAGGTCAGGCTAATATTCAGTGATTTTGCTTAATTTAAATAGGACAGATTTTTTGAGTGGGGGACAATTCCCTCTACTGTAGAATGTGCTGACCATACATGGAGTACGTCTCTGTCTCTAGTCAACCCCTTGGAGTAAAAAAAAAAAAAAACAATCTTTGGGTGCGTTCGGAAATACACCCTAAACGCACTCATGTACTCTGTAACGTAACCGTTCGTTTATACCTGGTGTATTTGGGGCATTTGGTGCTCCTCGTTCGTTTATCCACACTGGTGTGTTTTGTGCACGCACTGAACAACCCTACCCTGGAGACGGGGTTGGCCGGTGTGGAAGGTTGATTGCGTCACAGCTGTGTCTCGAGCGCTGCCGTTCAATGAAAAGCAATACAACTGTTGTGAGCTAGGAAGCTAGGCTATGGCTAAGCATTGTACTGTGGTGGTCCCCCAACTTTTCCATGTCTGTCAAGGACCTGCACATTTATCAAATAAATGCATGCGGACCCCCATTTGAAAATACTTTCCAGGGGGACCCCCTTAAGAGAGGATTTATATGGCTTTGGCAGTGATTCTCGGCATTTTTGAGTGAGGTGTGTTGTCTGGTTTTAACTGCTCGTTCGTAAATCAACGCACTCGGTGACGACACGCCCACAAAACCAAATGAACTCGGTGCGCACCCAGTTTGTATTTCCGAACATACCCCTAGTTTTGGTTTTGGTCGCAGGTGAGAAAGGGAGGGAGGGGGGAGCTTTGGTGCACATGATGTTGGCTTTTTGCACTTCCCCACCACTGTAGAGCGTGTGCATCTCATTACCGGGTCGGCCCGACTGGATGGGTTTTCCAATTCACCTAAATCAGTGGTTTTCAACCTTTTCCCAGGGCCCACTGTTCATTCAGCATTTGAGCGACGGACCACCATTTGATGACATTTTAACCCCACAGACCCAAAACCCAAGATTTCTTCTTTTTTATCTACAATTCCAGGCTGGATTTCGGAAACATAACAGGCAAACCTAGATCTCTACTTGTGTAGATTTGGGCTAGTTCAGATGATGATTTTCATTTTCTCAGGAGTTACATCTGTGGTCCCCGGACCACCTGTTGAAAACCCCTGACCTAAATCACTGAATGCTCCTCCTGAAGTGATTTTAAAATGATGTTAGTTTTGTCTTCTTTTTTTGGAGTGTGGTGAGTGACCATATCAGGAGTTCCTCCCTGTCCCCTGAGCTGCATGGAGTGTTTTTTGTGCGTGCGTGTGTGCGTGCGTGCGTGCGTGCGTGTGTGTGTGTGTGTGTGTGTGTGTGTGTGTGTGTGTGTGTGTGTGTGTGTGTGTGTGTGTGTGTGTGTGTGTGTGTGTGTGTGTGTGTGTGTGTGTGTGTGTGTGTGTGTGTGTGTGTGTGTGTGTGTGTGTGTGTGTGTGTGTGTGTGTGTGTGTGTGAGCGTGCATTTGTGCCCGTGAGAGTGCGCAGCACGTAGGCTCGCGCGCCGTGTTTCTGTGTGAACACATTTGTCTCAGCTCGCCAGCTCTTGCTTTAACCTTGCCACCGACTATTCATTTCCCTTCCTAATTCCCTGCCACTATAGGAGCTACTTGCTCACAAGGAAACCAATTCCACTGCCGCCAGCCAGCCAGGCAGCCAACACCACCACCCACCACCCACTAATATACACATAATAGCCCCTAACCAGTCGGGAAGCAGATAATACCGACTTGCATTATTCAGCACCGGGTCACTGCTGGACACTAATGGATGGATTTTTCTTGAAATGAGATTCAGTCTTTTAGTACAGATATTGTGTTGGGGATATAAAGCTGATGCACAGTCACTGTGTGTGTGTGTGTGTGTGTGTGTGTGTGTGTGTGTGTGTGTGTGTGTGTGTGTGTGTGTGTGTGTGTGTGTGTGTGTGTGTGTGTGTGTGTGTGTGTGTGTGTGTGTGTGTGTGTGTGTGTGTGTGTGTGTGTGTGTGTGTGTGTGTGTGTGTGTGGATGCCCACGCCACCAGTGCTGCCAACTTGGGGCATTTGTCGATATATTTAGCTTTTTTTCAGAACCCCCTATAGCACCAAAATTAGTTAAAAAAAAACTGCTGGCGGAAAATCTGGTACTTTTTTGCTGGTGAGTTGGGGGCGAAATTGATTGGCAGGCGCCAGAGATAAAACTCTCATTCTCTGTGGTTTAACAACCAGTGGTCCCCAGGCTAAATGATGGAAAGTTGGTTAACCAGATGTAACTCTTTGAGAGCGTAAAAATGAAACCAAATGGACCCGTAAGGGTCCATTTGGTTTCATTTTTACGCTCTCAAAGAGTTAAAATATTCATCATTTGAATTAGCCCAAGTCAACACAAGCAGAAGATAATGGTCATTTAATGGTCATATTGCCTCCCAGGCAAGCATCTAGTGCATTCTAGTGCATTTTGGAAGAGCCACTAGTGCATTTTGGATTTTGGCAGTTGGCAACACTGCACACCACTGTCTGCAGGCTATTTGGAGAGACAAGTGTAAAAAGGTCATATTCATGGCCGTGTGCCGGTCAGTCAGTCCGTCAGTCGGTCAGCCCAGTCCATCAGTCCAGTCAGCCTGGTATCCGTCTGTTCTATCGCGCACACAGTGTCCATCTGATCGATAAGGGAGGTAGCATCCATCTTCCTACCAGGCTCCTCCATCAGGGGCGGATCTAGGCATAGGCATGGGGGGGGCAAATGTGCAATGTCCCCCTAAATGCCCTGTCTGCCCCACCAAACATGATGGCATGCAAAAAAAAAACCAAGATATTTCAAATTACAAAGTACTTAGATTTAAAATGATTTGAAACACTACTACTGCGACTAACTAGCTACAGTCGTGGTGCCACTAAACCAACAGCATTTCATCATTGAAAACAGAAAACTCCCTGAGTTATGCTGCGTGTCTGTTGCAACTTCATGATTGATGCTTAATTGCCTGTAAATGGTATGGGTGCGGCCCCGCCCCCATACCATTTTCTCCTGTCCCCCCTTTGGGGAATGTTACATCCGCCCCTGTCCTCCATGCTAAAGGCAGTAATGGGTAAGCAAGAAGAAGAACATTCGCACAATTCCCCCGACTTTTGTGGCCGTTTGAACCACTTATCACCGAGGTACAAGGCAGGGTAGGGGAGATACAAGACAAGCGCTGTAGAGATACACCTAATACATATTTTCTTTTTCGACCCCTCTTCTTCTTTTTTTGTGTAGGTTGGCGGAAAAAAGGGCTTATCGGGGGGATAAGTAGAATAACATCTGCCAGGCTGTTTCTTTGAACTTAAATGAGTAATGGCGTATTCAGAGATAATGGAAAAGTAGGTAGGGGGGCGAGAGAGAGAGAGATGCAGTGAGAGAGAGGGAGAGAGATGGCGAGAGAGGGAGAGAGAGAGAGAGAGAGAGAGACTGAGAGAGAGGTGATCGGTCATAATAAGAGCAGTCACCTTGAGGTTTGACCTTGTCCAATAACACAAGCTATATGTTAAGGACGCTCACCCATGGCCTGGAGGTAATAACAGGGTTGAATGAGGAGTGTAATGTGAATGGAGTGGGTGGGATTGGGCTGGGGGGGGTGTTATGGGGGGGTCACATAAAAGACGAGCCTCAGGTGAGCTGATCCGGTGACGATTTTATTATACGGTGAGGGCTATGCATATCGGTTGCTTTTAATTATATTTTAATTGGAATACATTTATTCTAATTATTCCCCCCTCTAGCAGTGGAAGCCTATGTGGCAGCGGATCCAGCGGGGTTCGTGTTTTCCCATTCATGTTCAAAAACCGTGCGGTACAAAGTGTGGGTGGAAACACGTCCGTCTGTATAAGGACGACCTTATAGTACAGCGTTGATGTAAACAACGATGCCTGCAGCTAATGGAACTAATGATGGGTGTGATGGGTTTAGGTGTGCCCACGTTGTGCTGCAACCATTGACAATACTCACACAATACTAGACCATGCTGTTGAAGCTTGCACATTGGCAGTGGTGTGTGTTTTTAGTACAAGTAGCTCTAATGCTTCTATGACTTGCAGTAGAGCTACGGGTAAAATGCTGTTATCTCCCACATGAAACTCCGACCAGCCACTCCTCTGGTGGCAATCTCAAGAACATTTTTTAGCTACTCGCCAATACAAACAGGGCTTGTGTTACTGGTATTAGAAAGCCTACTTTCCTTAGTGAAACTCTGTTAAGACCTACACCACACGAACAAAATGCACTTTTTGGCCTTTTTGATTGTAGCTGCCCCCCGGTTGTGAAATAAGACAATGTGGATGGTCTCAACAGGTGTCTTTTATTTGTAGTCCAACTGAAAACTATAAAATAAATGCATGAATTAGAATAATTTCATAGTGTCACCCAAAAAATCGGTGCATAGCAATAATCACTTAAACAAGTGCTTTATTTAAGGTCAATTCTAATTACTGAAGCGTTACAATAATTTGTCTCAACTTAATTTCAATGCAAGACAAATAAGAGATACAGCAAAATTATTTTGCGACCGCGACCAACGGCCACAGCCCATGGTCCATCGGTTGGCGGCTGGTGGTAAATGAGTCTCGTTTCCATTTCTGACCAAAAAGTGCATCTTAAATTGCCACGCATGTCGGGAGCAACGGTGTTGTCTAACTAATGCCCGTCAGACTGTTAGCTTGTCTAAAAAATAACCTATGCAACGCCTTCACCCAGCCACAGATGAACCACGCCTTTATGTGTGCAATCATGCACCATCCATTTGTCCGGCCCGTGTGCATGCATGCGTGCACATACACACGCACAGACAAGAGATGCAGAAATCTAACGAATCGATGTGTCCCCATGCTCTCCCAACACCGCGCATAACGATTGACCGACACCTGGCGCATAAATAACACTTCCCCCTCCTCCATGCACGCGCTGCACACAGCCCCACATTCCTCCCACAGTTACTAGGAAACAAGAAGCACACATCAGGGGCTGATTGCCCAGGCTATAGGGGCGCGCTGAGGACGCTGCCAGGGCTAATGTGACCATGAGGTGTTGTTTGTGTTGTGAGGTTATATGGCTGCAGGCTTGTTTGCCATCAGTATAGCTTCATTTAACCACATTAAGTCTCTTCTATATACCCTATTTTGGGTTGTGTTGCAGCAGTGGTTTTCAACTAGTGGTCCGAGGACCACCAGTGGCCCTTGAGAGCCCAGTATAAATGATTGTATTGTGGTTAACTAGGTGTAACTCTTTGAGGGTGTAAAAATGAAACCAAATGGACCCTTGCGGGTCCATTTGGTTTCATTTTTACGCTGTTTGACTGTTTTGTTTCCCAAATACATCCTGGAATTGTGGACAAAAGCAAAATAAATCTTTAGTTTTGGGGTCTGTGGGGCTAAAATGTCATCAATAGTGGTCTGTGACTCAAATTTGAAATGAATAGTGGGCCCTGGTAACAAAAAGGTTGAAAACCACCGTGTTACAGCATAAGGTTTTTAATTAAAGTCGAGAATGTGGGTTTTGTTTTCTTCTATATGTTCCCTTTGAATCTACACCCAGCACACGCCTGAACCCTCATGAAGGACTGTTAATTTAAAGGGCTTCACTCTCAGAACAGTATCGACACGTGACAAGTACAGCCATCGACACCAACACGACGTGGAGCTCTGTCATTGTACAGTTGTAGGGAGAACCAAAAACACTGTCACCGCGTGGCAATGCTGGGAAATATAGCAAAGAACGTGCGATGCGTGAGCGCGTGTCAGACGGCGTAGGTGTGGGATAGATTCATTGAAAATGATGTAGGCAGCCGTTTTGCACCGCGTGTGTCTGGTGCTTTATAGTTGAGTGTGCCTTTTCCCTTGAAGTTAAATTATATGTCTTTCAAACGTAGCTATGTATTTGATGTTCTGATGTGTTTTGTTCTTGCTTACTGCTTAAGGGATTAACTTCGTCTACTGAAGACTAAATTTTAAATTGTAACATTAAGATTAAAGCACCAGTGAGCTGGCCAGATGTACAGTATGTAGAACCGGGATGACTGGACGTCTGAGGGCGACGAAGAGAGAGAGACTTAATTGCTGGCAGTGCATAGCAGCCGGTACAGCACATATTGCACAAAAATGAACAACGTGTTCATGTTCAAAAACACTTTATAGTGACGATATTCACATGGTGGTCATTTTGATAGTCCTCTCAGCAGGGGGGGGCTGTGAGTGTTATGCCGTGCTGTAAGAGTATGACGAGGATACAGTATGTAGTGTCCTCTGTGCCAAAACGGTCACTCACACCCACTCAGTTGTTTTTCCCCCTCGCATCTAACGCTACACTCAGACTTTTTGCTGTTTGTTCTCTCAACAAGTCAATTTTCTCTGTAACATAACAGGCGCACCTCGCAGTGCTTTTCCGAAATTGCATGTCACTTATGTGGGGAAAATATATCCACTTTCATAACATCCCGGTCGGCTTTATCTTGTCCTCAACCTCCGGAGAAGCTGACATTGACCTTAAACTCTGCATTTGCATCGGCTATAATTGATCCTTGGACCACAAAGGGCAGCTATAGGCCAGACCTTAATAATCCCTGCTGTCTCCCTATAGACTTTGTTATAGACCTTGTGCAAGCATAATAAGCATAATAATACTGCACACGTTCACAGGATGTGTGTTTAGCCTGTTTGCCTAGCATTCATGTAGGTAATTGTAGTGGAGGCTTTCTGTTGTTCCTCCGCTGATAAGCTCCATTATTGTTATTATTATTATCAGCAGCTCTGCAGAGAGATGTTGTGTGGGCGCAGCGGCAGACTGAGAGAGCATCTGCTGCTTGTTTGTTGCTGTGCTGGAAAAAAAGTACGCCTTTTGTTTTTAAGCAGCTACAGCAGGTCTATGTTTTATGCGTTTGGCTTGTTTCCACCTTAGTCACTCATTGGCTGCTTTGAAGGCGACCGGTCAGTGATTGGCTGTCTCGTCTTATAGTCAACCATACACTATTCCATGAGCCGACCCTCTCGGCCATGGGATGCTATGCTGATTGGCTGCCTCGTTTTTTAATGACATTACTGGTTCCTACGTAAACTACTGCGCTGAAACTAACACGGAGCCAGTTATAACACACACCCCTGCCGTTATTAATAATGCAGGCGTAAACAAGCCCAAATTGATTATATCAATGAATTACCATTGATTTAATCAATTTGCGCTTGTTAGTAAGTAAAAGTAACCTGTTTCATGTAAGTGTTCGAAATGTACACGTACTAAAGTAAAAGTACTGACATAATAAAGGTACCAAAAGTAAAAGTATAGTGTAGGCCTATAAAAAAAACTACAATTTTACAATGCGTCGCATCTTGTAGATCAGCTATCCTCAAATGACCAAAATGTATATAGGGCTAAAGTAAAGCATTGGAAATAATAAAGTTAACTACAAATAATACAAACACAAGAGCTAACAATAGCTATTTTAAGCGTAATGTGCAACATGGCAAAGTATTTTGCAGCTTCTTTGTAATGTTTATGTTGCACTATTACTACATAACGATCTAAGTTATAGGCATTTAAGATCATTGAAGCTGGGCTGTTGTCTGAGTCTAATGCATTTCTGCAGTCCTGGAACTTCTGGCCCCCATGAAGTGAACAGAGTATACGTAACTCTGTCTATATTCTATACTTACAGACCTACAGTTACGCAGAGTCAGTTCCAGTCCGCCTTAGCTGAATGGAATAGGGTTGCCTAACCTCCCTCCCCCTCTAGCACACTGATTTTCAACCTTTTTCATACCGGTAACCCACTATTTATTCAGAATTTGAGCCACGGACAACCGCTTGATGACATTTTAGCCCCACAGACCCCAAAACTGAAGATTTTGGCTTTTGTCCACAATACCAGGCTAGATTTGGGAAACCAAACAGTCAAACATACAAATCAAAATGATCAATAATTTTCTACATTCTCTAGTTGTGCAGACTTAGGGGCTAATTCAGATGATGAATATTATAACTCTTGAGAGTGTAACAATGAAACCAAATGGACCCTTGCGGGTCCATTTGGTTTCATGTTTACGCTCTCAAAGAGTCACACCTGGTTAACCAACTTTCCTTCATTTAGCCTGGGGACCACTTGGCAGCCTCTCAGGAACCACTGGTGGTCCCCTGACCACCTGTTGAAACTTGAAAACCCTTGCTCTAGTGCAAGAACAGTGCAATAACGACATAACGATGCACACACACACCTCAGCCCACCACAGGTGTCTGCCGGTGCCAATAGTCGGATGCTATGATGACATCTTTCTCCACTCCCTCGCAGATCGCTTGCTGCCTGTCAGTCAAACAGACAGGCCTGCAGGCGTCCATTGCATACGGTCTCCAGAGTGTAACGATTGAGGGATCTCCTCTTATCGGAGGGGTCAGGCCGTGTGCGTGGCATAGGAATGAAACATGAAACGAACGCAAAAAAAAAAAACCTTAACCCATTGTGTCTAGTTTCTGATGCTAGATTCTAGTTCCTCATGCCAGATTCTAGTCCCCCACGGTAGATTCTAGTTCCTCTCGGTAGACTGTAGTTTCTGAAGTTAGATTCTAGTTCCTGACACTAGATTGTAGTCCATGATACTAAATTCTAGTTTGTGATTCTAGTTCTTCTGGAAAAATCTCTTTCTGTGTCAGTGATGCTTGACATATTTCACAGGAAGGACCCCCAGAAATATCTATTATTTAGCTGCAGAACCTCATCTAAAAACATTTTGTTCTAGGGATCCCCCAGAAGCAAAACTTTGAGTTACAAATGTTTGCTTCCAAAATAACGTATTCAGAGATTTGCACCACATTTTTACAATTTTTCAATAATAGCAGAACTACAAGCTCATATCGCGCCACTCGGTGGCGCGATATGAGCTTGTAGATCTGTTATTTTTCAACAGCTAAAACACCAAAACGCGTACAGTACACAAAGCCTTAATTGTCTCTTTCCTTTCTTCATATGCGCTGTGTCGTTTCCCTGCTGTTTATCGACTCTCTGATCTTGGCAAAGTGGCAAAAATAAATAATATTCCCGTTCTGTATACAGGTATGATTTCAGCTCATTTCGTTCCTGGACTCTCGTTGAGTCTCTCGCCGACCGGCTCTGACCCTGATGTGAGTGAAGTCTTAAATATTCATGGCCGTGGTGGAAATTATTCAATCAGGCTGCGGCGCTCCTGGGGGAGTTTCTATTTTACCGCTTTCATTAAAAAACGTTCTGTTCTCGAAAAGCTGTAGAAAATGTCATGGAACAGGCTGTGTGTGTGTGTGTGTGTGTGTGTGTGTGTGTGTGTGTGTGTGTGTGTGTGTGTGTGTGTGTGTGTGTGTGTGTGTGTGTGTGTGTGTGTGTGTGTGTGTGTGTGTGTGTGTGTGTGTGTGTGTGTGTGTGTGTGTGTGTGTGTGTGTGTGTGTGTGTGTGTGTGTGGAGGCGGATGGGGGGGGTCCTCATATTGTATTGTGCGTTCTGTTCTCCGACCTCGCAAAATAGATTACAGATGAAACAAAGGTGGAGAGCTTCGAAAGTGTGGTCCTTGTGAAAATTCCAGGTGGTCCCCAGGCTAAATGATGGACAGTTGGTTAACCAGATGTAACCCTTTGAGAGCGTAAACATGAACCCAAGGACCCTTTGGTTTCATGTTTACACTGTCAAGAGTTAAAATACTCACCATCTGAATTAGCCCAAGTCGACACAACTAGAGAATGTGTAGAGAATGTGTTAGTTTTGTGTATGTGGGGGCTAAAATGTGTTCAAATGGTGGTCTGTGGCTCAAATGCTGAATAAATAGTGGACCCTGGGATCAAAAAGGTTGAAAACCACTGGTCTACAAGCTCACATACATTGTGGTGAGCTTGTATTTGTTACTGTACTTTTGTTATTATCTTTTATAACGCCATTAATTAGATATGCACGGGTACCCGTAGCCATAGACAAGGTGGAGACAATTTATAAAAGAGCATCAATTTAACATAATATACAAATGTATTTTTGACCTTATTTTAGCTTCCGTCGCTATTGAAACTAGCTAGCATCCATGGTAGAAACCAGGGGCGGATGTAACATTTCCCAATTAAGCGGACAGGAGAGGGGGCGCTTCATCGCCTGTGTCGCTTTGTGCCGCGGGCGATTAAGTCGCACCCATACCATTTTTGGTTACAGGACTTTCATTAGGCAATTAAGCATCAACAATAACATCAGTTGTTGTTGAAGTTGCAACAGACACGCGGCATGCATAAAGCTAAAGGTCTGACTCAGAGAGTTTTCTGTTTTCAGTGATGAAATGCTGTTGGTTTAGAGGTGACACAACTGTAGTTAGTAGCAGTAGTAGTGTTTCAAATCATTTTAAATACAAGCACTTTAATTTGAAATACCTTGGATTGTTTTGGATTCCATCATGTTTGGTGGGGCAGACTGGGCATTTAGGGGGGCATTGCCCATGCCTAGATCCGCCCCTGGTAGAAACGGCCACATCCCAAAACCTCCATTCACACACCCGTGCACACTGTCTTTAGTGACTTTAGGGCTTAATAAAACATTAACTCAAGACAACGCTAACTATATCAATGATTCTATCATCAGAACAGAGCCGTGGCGACAGTTTAAAATACCACCACAGATTTTTTTTTTTTTGTACATGTGCCACTATAACCAGCGTTTTGTTAAATAGAGCTCAAGTGGTTCAGTTTATAATGTAGTTTTGTAAGTTTGCGTCCCTGGGAGAGACTGAAGTTATATTTCTGGGTCTCATGCTAAAAGTTTTGGGATAACACTGAGGACACCACTGTACTGTTATACTTCCCCTGAGTGTGTTTGTACCCACTGGTGTGCGTGCACATACACATAATGTACAAAAACATGCACACACACACACACACACACACACACACACACACACACACACACACACACACACACACACACACACACACACACACACACACACATACACACACAGGTATCCTGGTGTGAAGTTGATTCCAGCTTCATATTAGCAGTCAGTTGTGGTGCACCCGAGTGTAAGCACTTTCACCGCAAACAGTTGTTGCACAGCATGCAAATAAAGTGTAGGAGAGAGAAGGAGAGAGGGCAATGGCAAAATGCATGGCATGACAGTCTGCATTGATCTATTTCTATCGTCTATCCTATTGCGTTGTGTGTGTGTGCGAGCACACGCCTGCATTTATGTGTGTGAGAGCGTTTCATGCCAACATACACGTGTGTGTGGGTGTATGTGGGCGTAGTGTGTGTGTCAGGGAAGCTTGACGCGTCTATGTTTGTGTCTTCATGGCAAGCTGTTTGCGGTGATGACGGCCGGCTGTGTGTGAATGATTCATGTGCTGATGCTGATCAGCTGCGCTGCAGAACACTTGGCCGTGCTCCGCCATGTCCAGTAGGACAGGGTTTTTCAACCGGTGGTCCGGGGACCACCAGTGGCCCTTGAGAGGGTTCCAGGTGGTCCCCAGCTAAGTTGTTTTAACCAAATGTAACTCTTGAGAACGTAAAAATGAAACCAAATGGACCCTGGCGGGTCCATTTGGTTTCATTTTTACACTCTCAAGAGTTAAAATATCCATCATGCGAATTAGTCCAAATCTACACAACTGGAAGATTAATGGTCATGGACAGAAGCAAAAGAAATCTTTAGTTTTGGGGTCTGTGGGTCTAAAAATATCCTCAATTGGTGGTCTGTGGCTCAAATGCTGAATAAATGGTGGGCCCTGGGATGAAAAAGGTTGAAAACCCCTGTTGTAGGAGAAGCTCAGCTCACACGAAGGGGTCCCCTGCACTGGTCACCTGACCCTGCACCGGTCACCTGACCCTGCACCGGTCACCTGACCCCGCACCGGTCACCTGACCCTGCACTGGTCACCTGACCCTGCACCGGTCACCTGACCCCGCCCCAGTCAGCTGACCCCATTATTGATAGTCAGTGATACCAGTGAAGAATAACAGGAGGAAGAAAAAGGCAGGGAGAGAAATGCAGCAAAGGTCATCATGAGTGGGACTCGAACACATGGTCCGCTAAAGCCACAGCTACAGCCTATATTATGTGGCAAGCACCTATAGACCAGTTGTCCAGTCGACGCCCAGATTTCACTCTTTCAAGCCCAAACCAAAGTACTGTCCATGCCATACCTCTACTGCATTTTGTACTGTGCAAGAGTATGGATATTGAATTTTTTCCTTTGATTTTCAACAAGTTTGACTCACCAAGTAGAGGGTTTTGTTGTGCATCGATACTGTATGTCTATACATCCCTTATGCTCCATTTATACTTTGTTGTGCAACAGAGTATCAATTTGCAGTTGTTCACACACAGTTTAGCAGCCATTTCAATGTTGTGTGCATGCATGCGTGCCTGCATGTGTGCAAGCTCATACACAAAGCACTCTAGTGGTAAATGATGCTTGCACAATGTGTGTGAGATTATGATCTCAAGTACTTGAGACCAGTATGTATAATGTATAAATGATGTTCCAGGGGTTACACAATGGGGGGCTGGAGGAACAGGGGCGGATGTAACATGTCCCATTTGGGGGGGGAGGGGGGGGGGCAAGAGAACATGTTGGAGGGGCAAGAGAAAATGGTATGGGGCGGCTTCATGCCGCACCCATACCATTTTCGGTTTTACAGTTTTATTAGTCAAGTAAAGCATCAATAATAACATCAGTTGTTGTTGACGTTGCATAAAGCTAAAGGTCTGACTCAGAAAGTTTTCTGTTTTCAATGATGAAATGCTGTTGGTTTAGTGGTGGCACAACTGTAGTTAGTTAGTAGCAGTTGTAGTGTTTCAAATCATTTAAAATATAAGCACTTTAATTTGAAATATCTTGGGTTGTTTTGCATGGCGTCATGTTTGGGGGGGGGGGGGGGTAGATTGGGCATTTAGGGGGGCACTGCCCCCCCACCCCCACCCCCACCCCCCCCCATGCCCAGGCCTAGATCCACCCCTGTTGAGGAAGAGGAGGAGTGTATAGTGTTGGCAGAGTGAGTCTCGAACGTGCTGCCGGATAACAACGTGAACAAAGTGGCGTGGCCTTCGCTTCATAACACAATGTTCTCTTCCTCTCTCTTTCCTCTCATCTTCACGGCTGTGCCTCTTCCTTTGACGAAGAAGAAGCCCAGGGCCAATATCGATCCTGTCACGCTTTCATGTTGCGTGCGTGGTGTCTGCCGTGCCCGACGCAGGGGTCCAGCACACCCCTCTCTCTCTCTACGGCTTTGTTCTGCTCCCTTTGTTCCTCTCTCCGTGTCCTCAGTGTGCTGGGGAGTGGGTGGGTTCTGTGTAGAGGGTTCACAGACGTCACCGAAACGCCCCCGACCATCACCGCCTGCTGTCCTTCCTGCCAGGGAACAGGGTGCCCTTCCAGGAGTGTCGTGTCACAGTGCAGTACAGTGCAGATCATGACTAATCTGCAGTGCTGGAAAAAAAATACTCACATTTTTAAGGGTGCTGCACTGCTGCTAGCCCCTCCTATATTCAGCTATAGCAGGGGTGGGCAATTATTTTTCGTAAGGGGCCAAATGAGATACATAAAATATTGCGGAGGGCCAAGAAGACTAAAGGCTGAACTAAAGTCTGCGGAATATTCATTTAATTTCACGATAAAAGTAGGCATAAGATCAACCATTTTGACACCTGGGCCATCAATTTATCCAGTATTTGAGCCACAGAGGACCAGCATTTGATGACATTTTAGCCCCACAGACTAAAGATTTATTTTTGCTTTTCGTCCACAAATGGACCCGCAAGGGTCCATTTGGTTTAATTTTTACGCTCTCAAAGACTTACATCTGGTTAACCAAAATTCCATATTTAACTGGAACTCTCTCAAGGACCACTGGTTGAAAACCACGGTATCCTTTCACGGGCCGGGCCCCCAGGCCGCATAATGCCCAGGTATGAGCTATAGAGTAGGTTTTTGTCTTACACAAACATCCCATCGGCAATTTATTGAGCTGGGGACCACCTGGAACCCCTCCAAGGACCACTGGTTGATCCCTGGACCACTGGTTGAAAAGCACTGTGGTAGAATGATCAGCCACTGTATTAATTTTATAATCCAATATAAAACATCACTAAAATTGCTTAGTAACACGTATTGGCCAACACAATTCATTATGTTCTGTCACTGATGTATCGTATAGGGGAGGACTTTTAGCTGATACAACAAACTTAGCACAACATTACAATTATTGTTGGAATTGGTTTGCTTTCTGCAACCCTGTGTAGGTCTACAGTTTTCACCCACACAAATCACAGAAACTTTATCAGGATTCAATTAATGACACCGTACTGTATAACCTGTATTCAACAGGTGGTCCGGGGACCACCAGTGGTCCTTGAGAGGGTTCCAGGTGGTCCCCAGCTAAGTTGTTTAACCACATGTAACTCTTGAGAACGTAAAAATGAAACCAAATGGACCCTGGCGGGTCCATTTGGTTTCATTTTTACACTCTCAAGAGTTAAAATATTCATCAAGTGAATCAGTCCTAATCTACACAACTAGAAGATTAATGGTCATGGACAGAAGCAAAGGAAATCTTTGGTTTGGGGGGGTCTGCGGGGCTAAAATGTCCTTAAATGGTGGTCTCTGGCTCAAATGGTGAATAAATGGTGGGCCCTGGGATGAAAAAGGTTGAAAACCCCTGATATAAATGAATTTCTGTCCCTTGGCCCCAACACATAAAAGCGTGTTTGAGATCACATTTCCTTGCCTAGATTTCCATTTCCTTCTAATGATTCTGTGATAGTGTAACAGTAAGCTGACAGGAAATGGGGAAGGAGAGAAGGGGAGCGACACGCGACAAAGGTCATCTGGTTCGGGAGTCAAACCCGTGACACATTGTTAGGCTGGATTAGCGGCTTACATGCCCGGTCCGTTAGGCCGGCTCAGGCCAGCATCAGATTTTGCTTTCACTTTCACTTTTGATTTGATTTAGTAGTTGAAATGAAAAGGGTGGCTTAAATCTTTGACCAAATTTGGTTGTCATGCCTTTACTCCTTAGGTAAAGTGATTTGAAATTCATGGTGTAGTACCAGCCTGGTGCACTAGGGGCCCCCAAAAGTAGCTACACTATGTGAACCTGCTGCTCGATCCTGATTGGAGGAGAATCAGCCACCACCTGGGGAACTTTTATTAGCTCCTCTGCTAACGTGGGGGAGGGGGAAACTCCATATATGGTTTCCACACCTTATAATAGAGCATTTTAACAGAAAAAAAAAATTTTTTTGGGTGATATCTGACAAAAGTGAAATCACTTCCCCTACCTTTAAGTTCAGTGCCATATACTGTGTACATAAGTTGTCATTGATGACCAGTGCTGGTCCCGTTACTTTAAAAAAGTAATTAGTTATAGTTACTCACTACTTCTTCCAAAAAGTAACTGAGTTAGTTGCCCAGTTACTCTAAAATAAAAGTAATTAATTACCAAGAAAGTAACTATTTCCGTTACTTTAACCAAAAGGTGTTGTATGTCAAAGAGTTTGAAATTTTCAGAGCAATATGTTCAATATGTTTATAGTTAAAGTAGGCATGCAGGCACTACTGCACTAGTAGGCAATACTAGGCATTGGTATGGTTAGGTATAGTTAAGGTACAGTATTTTTCCCCTCTTTTGTTTATGTCTCACAGACACATTATTATCAAATATTAATAATCTTAACTAGTGTACTAGTAATACGTCTTGATGCAGTTTGTGTCAGGCACAGCTGCCACAGCATGCTCTTATTCATGGGTCAGTGGGTAAGCAGAGCCATGCATAATGTAGCCTATGCCTTGCGTTCTCAAGGCAAAAAAATACCCCGTTCCCCGACCAGTAGAGTATAAACAGAGTTACGACATCTCCGTTCACTTCCATGGAAAGGTCTAATGGCGCTGCTCTACATAGACTCCTATTGAGCACGGGGGCACTTTGTCCCCATTCAGGCTGCATGAACAGCGCCCAGGCGCCCAGTTTCTGACCCCTCAATGTCGCATTTCTGATATTAGATGGCAGCTTTGTTCCTGCCGTCGTGTATTTAGCCCCTCTAAAGTTATTTAAATGTTATCCTTTATCGCACGTGTTTTGGACCTGCTTCCATGGAATACTGTAACTCTTGTTGGGGAATTGAGGATTTATACTGGACCACACTTTTTTACGTGACAACGTTACAAACGCATGGAGGGCATCAGAGACTACAGACAACTTTCTAGTAAGAACACCTTTACAGTACATTTGGGTGGAAGAGATTAAAGCAGGTGCTGCTGTAGCAAGTGTAGAAGAAGAACACACACACACACACACACACACACACACACACACACACACACACACACACACACACACACACACACACACACACACATACACACACACACACGTCTTCTCCGTGTCGCGTTGGCAAAACGGTAGCGGAGGTTGAAAATAATGTCCGTCTGCTCCTTATATCGTTGCTGCTGCTGCTGCGGGTCCTGCTCTATGGTCCTGCTCTGCACTCAGCAACAGCCTGGCACGCATGCTTCATTACACAGCGGAGCCCAAGTCGACCCCAAGTCGAACTGAAAAGTCAAGTGTTCTTCCATTCTTCTAGCTATCTTCCTTCATGATTGTAACGACCTGTATTCGACTGTCAGCAACGGCAACGCCGGTATAGATATGGGGAAAATAATTAGTTAGATTAGTCCGTTGCTGAAAAAATAACGGCACTACGAAACGCCGTTTATTTGAACGGCGTTATGTCCAGCACTGATGATGACTGACAGCACTGACAGCACTGGCCATATACTGTAAACTCTGAGAAATCACTTGGAAATTGTTGTAGGAATATTAAATATTAATTGAAATGACTTCCGTAGGCCTACATAACATTGATATTCGCCTTCCATTTCTGCTTGGTATTCTTCCCTTCATTGGAAATTCACGACATCACATCACAATCACATTAACAATGCCGACTCTACTCTGTGCATCTAAATCAGTACAATCAACCTGGCTATTATTCATGCCAGGCGCTGCTTTAAGCCCCGCACACACCACTTAACTGCTCCCTTCGCTCTCGGGTTCCCGCAGCTCCAGCAGCTTTTAAACGGGTCTGGGAGCAATTAAGATGAATTAGGGCCTGACACCTGTATCTCCATTTCATATCAAGCATACATTACTGTCACTGAGAGTCCTAGGGGGATGCTCTTATTCTCCATCGTCTTGCCCCCGTGGCTGTGACATACGTACCATATATGGTACTCACTCTTGTGTGCCGCAGGATTAAGCATAGACTGTAGGACTCAGCCGTGCACCTGCTTTGCGTTCAGGAATTGAGTCACGTCCGCGTGTCATAATCATTATCATAATCACCATATTACACTTCCGTCTTACTCTGACACATAATCACTCTTAATTGAACCCGCAAAAGAGAAATAGACAAAAAAAAAAAAACAAGCAAAGCTCCATGAAAAAACAAAATCAAAACAATGAAGAAATTTGCAAGCCAAGGCTGATAAGGATAAGTGACAGGGAAAGGCGGCAGCGGGCTGTTCCCAATCAGACTGATGAATAAGGGTTAAAGCCAGGGGCTGTGTTTGTGAGTGTCTGCATGCTTGTGTATTATCCCTGGTTATGAGTGAAGGAGGGTAATTGCGTTCCTCACTGTAAATGTTGCAGCTGTTCTTTTGTTGTTGTTATACAGTATTTAAAGGGCTAAACTCCCACATAACCCTGGCATGCCTGTTTTGTGCAAATACTAATTTGTTTTTTTGCCAGGTTAAAACCTGGCATATACAACTAACCTAACGCAAGGCTTTCCGACTCAGCGGATAGCCTGGTATATGCATTCTAAAATCACTGTGTGAACCGTGGTGGTGAAGTACATCATGTATAGTCAATGATTTGTAGTCAACTCTCAAAAAACCAAAAGGCGGAGATCAGAGGTACACAAGTCCCTGCAATAAAGATATTAGGGGCTACTCAATAAAATAGAATTCTCCATGTGGGACAACGAAAATATATCTACTGTAGATGCTAAATCGTCTCTGGAATGTACTGTATACTATGTATTTTATATTTTATAAATCAAAATGATTTTATTAGGTAGGCCCTAAAATGATGCTCGCCGTTGGGGACTTCTGATTCTGCCTTGTAGTTTGCTGCCAGATGACTACAAATTATAGAGAACAACCTCTCTCTTTCCTGGCCAGATCATAAACTCCAAGTGGAATGCTGCCCAGGCTAGCTTACAACAGGTCCATTTTTAAACAGGGACCTAGTCATGATTGGCTGCTCTGCATAATTATATTATATTATATTATATTCATTTTTCTCATAGACTTTTCGAAAATAATCCATATACGATTACGCCGCGGACAAAGCCAGGTCGGGTCGTGACAAATCATGATGACACACACAATCTTTTGGGACAATCAAATCATTTCCAAGATGAAAAACGAAACAAAATGTGTTTCATCTTGACGTTTTTTTTTAATACTTGCTAATTAGATATTGATAATATTGTGGTGGTTGTCATGATTTGTCACGTCCCGAGGTAGCTTTGTCAGCGGCATAATCGTGTTTATATTAACCATTTTCGAAAAGTCTATGAGGAAAATCAAGATGGATTCCATTTCTGGAACACGGGCGACGTCATGAAAAGGGCGGGACTGCCCAGCTCTATAGTGTGTGTGTGTGTGTGTGTGTGTGTGTGTGTGTGTGTGTGTGTGTGTGTGTGTGTGTGTGTGTGTGTGTGTGTGTGTGTGTGTGTGTGTGTGTGTGTGTGTGTGTGTGTGTGTGTGGAGGGTCTGCCCCTGCGCTCTCCTACTTTGTGCCTGTCACTACTGAGTTTCCGTACTATAAATGTAATTCACTACCCACACCATAACTCACAGTTCATGATAGCAAACACATGTATTGTAAATCTGGCGTACTGGTCACAACACTCATTTCAATCACAGCCAATTCATCATCTTCGTTTTTCCGCTGCAGCCTCAGTGACAGATTTAGATCCTCGCCCCTCCCCTCCCCCTCGTCCCACCATTGGATCAACTTGTCTTAGACCAGGGGTTTTCAACCAGTGGTCCGAGGACCACCAGTTGTCCTTGAGAGGGTTCCAGGTTGTCCCCAAATGATGGAAAGTTGGCTAAGCAGATGAAACCAAATGGACCCGTGAATTAGTCTACACAATAGAGAATGTAGAAGATTAATGGTCATTTTGATCTGTATGTTTGACTGTTTTCAAAAGCAAAATAAATCTTTAGTTTAGCGGTCTGTGGGGCCAAATGGTGGTCCGTGGCTCAAATGCTGAATAAATAGTGGGCCCGGTATGAAAAAGGTTGAAAACCACTGTCTTAGACCATTAAGATGTGATGAATATTCCAAAACCACTGTCATATAAAAACATATAAACAGTTTATATGTTTTTATATCGACCCAGAATTATATTTGGCTGCCTACCCCATCTCAAAATATCTTTTCCAGGCAAAGTTCCGAGTTTAAAACAAAATATTTGCAGGCATTTTTAGTATTTTTCCTTAAGGTGACAGATGAGATCCATGCAGGTCTTAATGGGTCAGAGAAAGGTGGATGGTGGTTGTATTACAGTCGTTTCTGTCTGTATTATTGATCTGCTGCTTCCTCATTATAGCACTGTCAAGGTTGTGCTATTATTATAACCAAGAAATAACGGAGACACACCAAGGGCATGCAGCGTCTTGCATTTGTGGTTTTCCTTTTTGCCATGCTGAAATTAGACTTGGCCCCATACGTACTGTATAGGATTTGGACCAGCGACCATGACATCTGCAACAAAATAACAAAATCATCCATACAGTCACCTACTGTTTGTCTGAAGGTATTTAGAGCAGTGCTAAGATGAGCGGATCTACAAGCTCACTATGTACAGTTTTGCAACTCCCTGTGGCCTTGTAGATTGGAATTTTTCTGTTAAGAATTAAGATATTTAGTTATTTAGAGTAAACCTTCCTTTGATCTCACCAACATGTTGTCATCCCCCGCCCCTCCATCATTTGGAGCCACGCCCACCCTGAAAGGTTGGCTCCTCCCTCTAGGCCACTGTGCGTAACAAATTCGTCCAGGCTTTCCTGCATTGAGATATCTGTGATTTTCTGTGTGTCTGAATGGGGGTCAGTTATGGGCACTTTCAAGATTCTCCTATTTAGTGATGTAAAATACCATTTATTATAGTCCTTTTTCGCCTTTAACTTTGCCTCACCCTTTAGGTGCATTGGTATGCACTCAGTCCTTCTGGATAATGTAGAGCCCTTGGAAATCTGGTCAGCTAAGAAGCGGGTTTAAGTGTTTTTAAAGATAAATAACTTTAATGAGAACGTAGCCTTGTGTGTTGACATCGCTGCAAAAAGCCGCCGCCTCAGACTCCACAGTGATGCTAAGTACAGTGTCAATGTTTGTTCACCCTGTGGTAAGTAGTTCTGTGCATATGACGCGTGTCCATGACAGCTGGAGGGTAATCATACAGAGGCATTTCCTCTGGCATCCTGCACAACCACAATAACAACAGAATGCATGCTTTCACTGGGAGAAGTAGCACTGCAGGATTGTTGGATGGTTTCTATAGAGCACCAAAGTCTGGAGTAATTTCCACATGATTTCTGTTTGCCGCGTGTTTTTTCTCCATTCGCAATTCACAGTTCTTATATCGGTTCAAATAGGACCTATTCCAAAAAACACATGACAGTGACTGTTTTACTGCAGAATCAGCTGCAAACTGTGACACATGCCCAACGTGAGTTTTGAGCTATGCAGACATGCAACCACGTGCAAACTATTGTGACAAAAGAAGGTTAGCCACTTACTATATACTGTACAACCACCCTAATGACTACTACCAGTACCAAGTAGTACCAAGTATGTAAACAGAGATGCTACTTTTAGACAGGTCTCAAACAATTTTCTGTATAGCGTTTAGATAGTCCTGAGAAGAATATATCATGTGTCCCAACTCCCAAAGATGTTCCAAAGAAAAGTTTACAAAATGGTGTACTGTACCTCCACCAACTACTTTCGCCATTTTATTGTGGGACTTGCTTTGGCAAAGTAAACTTTTGTTTTCTCATGCCAATAAAGTTCCTTTGAATTGAATTCAATTGACTGCTGCCAAATTACAAAAACAATCTACTATACAGTCTGTATCAATTATGACTGACTTAAGGGATTCGCAGACAGGGAGTCTGAAATGCTCGCATTATGGCAGCGATTCCACCGATTCAACAATTCCATCTTACAGGGATTCCACCATCTTATTCCTCCAAGGTTTCTTCATCTCGTTGCCTCCAGGCGTATTGATGACAATTTCGATTGTTCATGATGACCTTCACACGAGGGTGGGTGGGTGGGTGTGTGTGTGTGTGTGTGTGTGTGTGTGTGTGTGTGTGTGTGTGTGTGTGTGTGTGTGTGTGTGTGTGTGTGTGTGTGTGTGTGTGTGTGTGTGTGTGTGTGTGTGTGTGTGTGTGTGTGTGTGTGTGTGTGTGTGTGTGTGTGCGCCCCGTGCATGAGACCTGTGCGCTCTTCTGCAGGCGTACAGTGCATAATTACTTGCACCTTGCATATCATGTATAACCCACATGCGAGGAGTAATTCGAAAAATATGTGTAAAAGTGCTTGTAATCGAGTTTTATGTGTCACATTTTATACCACTTGCGTCAGCGTAACCCAATATGTTATGGAGCGCGTGTGGGGGGTGTAGAACATATAACTGCGCAGTCCTGGACATGCCTACTTGTGCACTATGTTATAGCAGAGCATTAGAATGCAAATGAGTTGGTGTAAAGGCGTTGTGCATGATGTGTGTGCTGTAGTGTTGAACACACACTTCTCTACCGTGGCCCAGACACTAACTGTACACCCTTGATGTCTGTATGTTTGCAAGGATAGAGAGAATTCAGATGGGGTGAGAGAGAGAGAGAGAGAGAGAGAGAGAGAGAGAGAGAGAGGGAGAGGGAGGGAGGCGCAGGGCCGGATATAACATTTCCCAATTTGGGGGCAGGCGAAAATGGTGTACTGTAGGTGTGGTTTCATCGCCTGTGTTGCTTCGCGCCACGGATGATGAAGCCGCACCCATAACATTCGTAATGTTATGGGACTTATAATAGGGAAGTACAAGCATCCATAATAACATCAGTTGTTGTTGAAGTTGCAACAGACACGCAGCATGCCTAAAGCTAAAGGTCTGACTCAGAGAATATTCTGTTTTGAATGATGAAATAGTGTTGGTTTAGTGGTGCGGCAATTGTAGTTATTTAGTAGCAGTAGTAGTGTTTCAAATCATTTTAATTATAAGAACTTTAATATGAAATATCTTTGAAAGTTGGGTTCTTTGCATCATGTTTGGGGCAGTCAGGATCTAGCTATGCCTATGCCTAGATCCGGCCCCGGAGAGGCGGGGGATATCAGTGGTGGGAAGTACATTTTACGTTTTTTTCCCCCTGCTTAGTACGATCCTAATGGTAGCTAAGCTATAGCTAATTCACAAGTACCTCGCATTCATTTTTACAAAAGCGTTTGTGGATTGCCGTTTGTTAAAGAGTATATACTGTATATCAAAGCATTTTCCTTTAAGCATTGCTCATTGCTCATAAGCCCCTCGACTGCTCAGAGGATGGAATTCGTAAATCCGATTCCGTTTGCTTCCATTAAAAGCACTATTTTCCAAGCGCTGCACCTCAAAAGCTTCCAGGGCTGAGCAGGCTGGACTGCTGCTTTCGTTCATAAGCCCATGGCCCACTCAGGCGATGAAATTGTTAAATCCTGATTGCAATTACTTCCATTAAAAAAACACTACTTTAAAAGCGCTGTGGCTGAAAAGATTCCAGGGCTGAGCATGCTGTGTCACGTAGCCTATTTTCGGATGTCTATTGTGTCCTTCTCTCGTTTGTATTGACAGACAAAGATTAATGGTGCTAACGGTGTCTTCTGCTGTCAATAACAACATCCTCAGCAATGACCCGGGAACAAAATGGATTCCTCATACGGTATAATGAAGTTACAGGAAGGGCCACCAATAGAGCAATAAAGAAGTCAACAATTTTGAGGTTGAATACCTTGTTTCCCAAACAAATATAAAGCTGGTTGTGCCCATGTCTTCATGTGGAAATGTTTGAGAAACATACAGTTTAAAGGGGAATTCCACCCACATTTCAACATTTTTTTCAACATTTTTTCTGAGTGTACAAATGCAACCAAATGAACCCAAACAGGTTCATTTGGTTCCATACACTCTCAGAAAAAAGAAGCGTCTAAAGAAATCCATTAACATGGTGAAACATCTTGATGATGTCATCAAGATGTTTCACCATGTTAGTGGTTTTCTTCAGACCTCCATTTCTTGGGAACACGGAATGGGGGAACTTTTTTAACATGTTCACACAACATCTATATTAATGACATATTAAAATGTTGAAAATGAGTGGAATTCCCCTTTAAACAACTTCAGGAAACAAGCCCAAAAAAGCAAGACTCCCTTAGAAACACAAACCCCCTAAACAAAAAGCACAACCTGCCAACTACCAACTACCTTAGTGACTTTGGAAAAAAAGAAGAAAATACAAAAACAAAGTCGCATATAATAAGCAAAGTTGGCATCAGTGCACAGAGTGATTCTGTATAGTTCTGATTGAAGTCGTTTCCACCTGGATCCACACCCATGCATGAAGAGAGTAGGAGTGGATCACACACAGCCTTTATCTGTTACACACTTTACATTCTACTCCATTACATCTCTGATCCAAATAGTGTACTTCAGAACGGTAGTTACTGGTTAGTCTATGCTGTACTGTATATACTTCGCTTCGTAGATCAGCTATTTTCAAAGTTAGTTTTTTGCAAAATCATTAATTTTACTTTTTGATGGCAATACTTTTGTTCTTTTACTCAAGTGCATTTTGAATTCCGGGCCTTTCATCACTAGTGACTAGAGTATTTCTACAGTGCAGTGAAAAAAGTGAGTACTATTTCCACTACAGAGAGAGAGAGAGGGAGAAGGAGAGAGAGAGGGAGGGGGAGGGGGAGAGAGAGAGAGAGATAGGAAGAGAGATGGAGGGTTTCTGGCAGCACCCTGGGCAGCTGGTCCTGTCTAGATCTGCAATCAGGCTCTCTCATCCAGGCCACCCTTTCATCTGGGGCCTTTTCACACAAACCTTTCAAACAGACAGAGAGAGAGAGGCAGAGATGGAGAGAGAGAGGCAGGGGCGGATGTAACATGACCCATTTGGGGGGGGGGGGAAGAGAACATGTTGGAGGGGCAAGAGAAAATGGTATGGGGGTGGCTTCATCGCCCGTGTCGCTTCGCGCCACAGGGGGATGAAGCCACACCCATACCATTTTCGGTTACTGGACTTTTATTATGCAAGTAAAGCATCAAAAATAACATCAAATGTTGTTGAAGTAGCAACACACAGCATGCATAAAGCTAAAGGTCTGACTCAGAGAGTTTTCTGTTTTCAATGATGAAATGCTGTTGGTTTAGTAGTAGTAGTAGTGTTTCAAATCATTTTAAATATAAGCACTTTAATTTGAAATATCTTGGGTTGTTTTGCATGGCATTGTGTTTGGGGGGGGGGGGGGACTGGGTATTTAGGGGGGCATTGCCCCCCCATGCCCATGCCTAGATCCGCCCCTGGTGAGAGGCAGAGAGGAATGGGGCAGAAGGGGAAGGGGGGGTTAGTGCTCCTTGATGCACCCTCAGGCCTCTCTTCTCCATCTCTATCCTGCCTGTGAATAACCCACAGCAGCTGAAGAGTGCAGATGTTGAGAGAATGTGGAAGATGCTGAAAGAATGTTCTCCACGTGTTTGTATGTGCGTGCATGTGTGCGTGCGTGTGTGAGTGATAAGTAGGGAGGGTGAGAGGAGGAAGGCGATGCAGTGAGGCTTTTTGCCTCCATAATGGCTTTCTTCATTCAAGGGTTCATTGTGTGTAACCCGAGCGCGGCCGGCACCATCTATAGCTTATATCCTAACCCTCCTCCACCACGTGTCTCCACTCCTGCCACATAGCGGAGGATAGACGTCCACTGAAGCGTAACAACATCACACAGAGTACAGTACTTACAGTATACATACAGTACGGCGCGTTGTTACAGTACGTTGTGGAAGTTCCTGAGCCGATGCGCGTTGCAGTTGAGGTGCTTTGAGTTTTTAGGCAGGCTGGAAGAACAGACAGCAGAGATTCACAGATGGAGGCTTTGTGGCAGCAGGGGATGTTCGGTCATGACTACCAGGTGTTTGTATCTGCTCTGCCGGCAGAGGGCCAGGCGGGGGTGCTCATGGGGCTCAGGGAGCCCAGCACCCCGGCAGGTGGCCAGGCCGCGGTGCCGGGACTCAGGGACTCACCCATAGACACTGACACAGAGGGTAAGTCTGTCCACGGCGTAAGGTAGGAATTTGACAAGGCCAAATCTGGCCTTTTTTTTTTTAGAAAGACACCTTAATACAGAGAGAGAGCACTGCTACTATACAAGCCTGTGTATCTGCCAAGGTATAATTGATCTGGGATTGCTTTAGGAAAACCAGGCATCTTAAAAGGGAAGAAGAGGGGGAAAATAATTAGGCTTTCATCTTCCTCATTTTGCCGTTGCCGTTTATTAGCTTTCACTTTGCGCTGCGTTTATCTACAACCAGCGACTTGGCATAGCTTTGTTGCCACTTTATTAATCATTTAGGGCCTATTTTGTCCTTGCCAAGTCATGCCTGGGAGATTGTTTCGCACAATGCTATCTCTCCAGTTTTTGCCTTTTGATTCTCCTGCTACTAATAAGCTCTCCCCCACTATCTGCCTTTCTCTGTCTTTGTATCAGCTTGCAATCTGCTGTGTGGTGTGCGCGTGTGTGTGTGTGCATGACGTTTGTGTTGCACATGCATGCGTGTCTTTGTACATACCGATACAGTATGACTTGACTTTGCTTCCGCCCTTTTTTGTTGCTCTCTCCATGCTTTTGCCTTGGTATACGATTTGACTGGCAGCTTTTGAACTTTGACAGTGTTTGTGCGTGCGTGCGTGTGTGTGTGTGTGTGTGTGTGTGTGTGTGTGTGTGTGTGTGTGTGTGTGTGTGTGTGTGTGTGTGTGTGTGTGTGCGTATGTGTGTGCGTGTGTGTGTGTGTGTGTGTGCGTGTGCGCATGCACGCACGCACGCATGCTACGATATGTAGCACTGATGATGTACACACCCGTGTTTTGATGCAGCAGGGCTGACTAACTGAGGGAGAGAGATGGTGTATAATGTGATCCTGTGCCTGAATACTGGCGGAGAAAGTGACAATTATCCTTTCCTGTTTTCAGCCTGCCTCTCGTATGCTGTGTTAAGGCCTGAAGCCACGCTTTCCCCTCAGTGCTGCCATGATACTGAGCCATGCTGCTAATTATTATACATCCCTCCATGCCTGCCGTTCAAAAGTTTAGCACTTTTAAATGGATGTTATCAGTGGCGGCTGCAGGATTTATTTTTTCCCTGGGCGGGGGGCTATTTGACTGGGCGATTGGATCTACAAGGGAGTCCCAGAGCTATCAAATGGGGCTCTGTAGACTAATCTATGTATACTGAGGATCCTTGAAATGGACCAACGTTTTGTTGGTCAAATTGAAGAAATGATGTCATCAAGTGGTGTTTCACCACGTTAATATTATTTTCAGACCTCCATTTCTAGGAAATAGATTGGGGGGAACAACACAACATCTCTAAGGTGCATGTGGAATTCCCCTTTAATGCATCCCCTCTCTCTCACACACACACACACACACACACACACACACACACACACACACACACACACACACACACACACACACACACACACACACACACACACACACACACACACACACACACACACACACACACACACACACACACACACACACACACAGCCCCATTGCGTTCAAGATGAAGGGGGAACGCAACGGCAAAAAAACGCAATGGCAACAGGACTAAGCAACATCGTGCATCAGCCACTTTACAGCAAATCCGTCTTTTCTGTGCAGTCTCTTTGGAGATTGCGGCGATGGAACACCAAAATAATTCCTCAATGGTGCTTGCTTCTTGGACATTTAGACGAGAGTTTAGCTGTAAGTTAGCAGAATACTGTGTCAGTGTGGGCTACTACACTAGCATGGATGATCGAGGAAGGAGACAGCTGTGTTTGTTTGGCCACTGGCCAGTGCCAGTGTTGCCAACTGCCAAAATCCAAAATGCATTAGTGTCACTTCAAAAACGCACTAGAATGCATTAGAATAAAATTAACACACTACAGTGAAACCAAATGGACCCTTACGCATCCAATAGGTTGGGGCCTGGTTGGTTGGGATCTGGTTGGGGTGTGGGAAAAAGTTAAATATAGTGACAAATGAGTCAGGTTGGCAACACTGGCCAGTGCACCCATGTGTCCACAAGACACGGTGTGATTGGCCAGTGGGGGCAGAGCCATCTAGTTGCGCCATTGAGGGGTCAGAAACTGAACACTCGAACTGCTATTCATGCAGCCTGAATAGGGACAACTGGAGTTGAAAATACATTGTTTACAACATAGAGGAGACGCCATTGGACTGGCCCAATGAAGTGAACAGAGTTGGCGAAAATCTATATATACTAAGACTTCTGGCCATAAACAATATTATAATACCGGTAATTAATATTGTATTCGTTCTTTTCGTACCTGGGCAGACTTCATAAATGACTGGGCGCCCGCCCAGCCACGCCCAGCCGTGGATCCGCCCCTGGATGTTATTAAACCAGTGGACTGGTTCCCAAACTTTTTAGACCATAATCCAAAAGAGATATTAGACAGCTACAGATATGTGGCAATAAAAATACAGCCCCCATTGAAAGGGTCTCCAGATTAAGCCATAAGGTACCATTAAATACCCCATTGATATTGTCACGTGTGGAAACTGAGCAAAATGACCACATCTCTGGATCGCTCTGGAGCGCTTTGGGCATTTTCTATCACGGTTTCAACCAAGCTTTGACTTTGTTGTTTGAATAGAATGTCACTGTTGTTGATGATGACTGCACCTATCTGACATCTGCTGGAGGTTTTTATTTTTTATTTTTTCGCTGGCATGTTCTTGTGCACATGCAGTAAGGAATAATGATAATGACTTCCATGTCTGCGCCAAGATAATCAAATGCTGTTAATTAGCCCTGGCTCTGTAGCAGCTTCAATCAGGAGGGATTCTACCATGCAGCAAAGAGCTGTAATCGAGATACTCAACATAGAGCGTGCATGTGTGTGTGTTTCAGTGGGTGCATGGGGCGTTTTTGCCATTAGGCAGACTAGGCAGTTTCCTGGGGCGCCATGAGTGGGGGGGGCACCGGGGTGATCACCAGACAAGCTTTAAAAGGATTCCAGGTTAATAAGCCTCATATGGATAAATACATTATACTTGTCCTCTACAACTAGAATTGAACATTTAAAACACACACAGTATAATATGTTCTTTAGTTTAAAAATAGTTCATAATTTTATCCTTTTTGGGGCGCCATTTTACTGTGCCTGTCATAGGTATGACGTCAAAGGAGATTTTCCCTGGAGGGGGTAAGTGGGACTCCAGGGAAAATCTTGCCTGGGGCTCCAAATTGCTTAGAAACGCCACTGAGTGGGTGTTGGGTTTTGGGTGCATTGCATTAGAAAAGTCTTCACAAAGGCCAGTGTGTCATTGCAGGTGTTTTTTGTTTCTCTGGGGCAGTATAAATAATTGAAGTGAAGTGTACTCTTCTCTTCTCTTCTGTATGTCAGTTCTGAGGAATCCTCAGGGTTTTTTTTCTTTTCAGCAGAGATACAGCAGCTATTATTACCTTCCTGTTGTTGGCAAGGCATCACCAGCCAGGGGGCATCAGACTTGACCCAGCGACCTGTTTTCTCTCGCGGTGAGAATTCAGCCTTCTGCAAAATCCCATTATCTATGATAAATATTTACAAAACCCCCGACTTGCACAACAAATGTCCCAGCAGCCTGGTTTGCAAGATTATTCCTGGATAACAACTCAACGAGGCTCTGCCTCCTTCAGAGCCAGGCCAATATTCTTAATGTATCACTTAAAGGACCACTTCACCACTTTTCAGCGTATCTTCATGGAATAGGTCCATGTACATCAGAGGTGCCCAAACTTTTCTGATTTGAGAGCTCCTTTCAAAATGGCCAGCTCAACAAGATCTACACATCAAAAATGTGATTGTTTCCAGGGGTCGACATTATAATTGGCCCGATGGCCCGAAACGGGTTTCAAAATGCGTCCGGACCACCAGATGGCGCCCTATACTGGCCCGATGGGGCCAGTGGGAATCAATGCTTCAAAATGTTAGGGTCGATCAAATACATTTAAGGCTGTATAAATGTATAACTACTTGTTATATTTATTTATTTATTTATACATTATGTTGGATGCAGCCATTCTTTCACCCCTTGTGTTACTTATTTTAGGCATTCTGCATTGTATAAGGGTCAGCTTGCTGAACGGTCTACTGGTTTTGACCCCCATGAAAAGAGTGCTGTTAACTTGAATGCATTTAATGCACAGCACTGATCAGCATTAATAAATGGTGGTCTTTTTTTTGCAGACTATGGGGATCAATTACCTGGGCCAGTGGTTACAGTTGTGGGGCCAGTGATTCTTAAATTTCCCTTAATGTCTACCCCTGGTTTCCATTACTGAAAATCCATTTCAAGGCCCCTAGAAAGTTTGCGCTGTTATAGTGTTTAAGATTATAATGCCCTTATAGTGAAAAATGTAGGGGGTGAATTGGAAGGTTTTCCTGTATATGCTACTACTGACGTTTGAAAACAGTATTTGGGGTTTGAGTTAACAGTTTGTGATGTTGAATTTAGTCTCTTGCACCCAAAGCAGATAACTTTCACATTTTTGTCCACAATTGGGAAAGAGAACTGGCAAAACGTTGGTCAAAATAACAATTGTTCTCCATTGTCTAATTGTGTGGACTCTTGAAATTACATAATTCAGATGTTTAAAATAAACATAATTTAACTCTTGAGAGTGTAAAATGAAACCAAATGGACCCGTCAGGGTCCATTTGGTTTCATTTTAACACTCTCAAGATCTATATATTTTAGGGGACTGTCATGTGATCTACCTGCAAGACCTGTGTGATCTACTGGTAGATCACAATCTACCTTTTGGGCACCCCTGCTCTACTGAGTTCAAATAGTTAATTTAAAAAATATATATTTATAGTCAAGCCTTATGTTTTGTTCTTGATACTATAATAATAGCAGCTTTGCAGTTGCTACTATATATGTGCGTCTGTCATCAGATTATAAGGGAAGAGAGATGGATCACTGCTCTTTAGTTTAGCACACCTAACACTGGAACAACTATGGTTAAGTGAGAAAACTCCCATGCTAAATTACAACAAAAATTCCAGTGATTAGTTGATGTTCCGATTAACCGATGACTAAATTAGTTGACAATTAACTTACAGAATGGTCGATTTGATTATGATTCATTGATTAATGCAGCCCTAGTAGCCCTACTTTTACGTTCCACCACTGGGCAATGCTGTAAAAATGTACAGTATCTATAGTGAACAAGAGTGCAGAGAGAGATGAAAAGGTGACATTTGCTGCATGTCAAGGCCGAGAGAGGGATAGAGGGAGGGGAAGAGAGAGAGACAGAGAGAGAGAAGCAGAGATGATCAGGGCTTGTGTGATTGAGATAAGGGACAGGGATGATGGGATGGGGCCAGATGGGAGTCTTCTCCTTCCTCTCCCCCACGCTGAGATCCAGCGCTGCCTCTCCCAGCTGTAACACTGCAGATCTCACTGCACGCAACCACACAAGGACGACTGAAGGACACAGAGAGAAGGAGAGAGGAGAGAGAGAGAGCTATAGGGACAGGATGGCTTTGACAAGAACCCTATAGACACGTTCACAAACATATTGCATATCTGCGGGTAACACACCGCACCTCTTCTACTACAGTGAATGTGAAAGTGACTGATGTTATAGTCTGCTCAAACGTTACTCTTTTCCCTAACACTGATACTAACACTAACAAAAATGACCAGAACATTGGGGCGGATCTGTGTTGTTTTTTGACATTCAGCTTTAGAGAAACAGAATGTTCAAAGACCACCGTGGTGTGATTTCTTTAAACATTCTGTGAGCCACAGAGTAATGGTTGAATGTTGCACTACAAGTGGAGCAGCCATAAACTACACAAATTCATCACTATGTTGTGGACAGTTCTTTTAAAGTTAGTGTTAGTAAATAGCAGGTAGAAGAGTAACATTTGAGCAGACTATAACATCAGCCACTTTGACATTCACTACAGGAAATACTTTGTTGCGACCGTTAGGCCTGTTTCTTATCGTGTCTATATCCCAAATGGATGTGCGAATATTTTAGAAATGGATCAATATTACAAAGGAAGTTATTTTTTTTAATTCATTTACTTTTACTGTGTGGCCCCAGCAACCAGAAAAAACAGAGAAGAACTCCCATCATGGGACTCTGGCAATCAATTAATACAGTTGACACCACTATATTAATGGCATGTATTTCATACAACGTAACTCCAAAAGATCTGAACTATCCCTTAAGGTTTTGAGTTTCCAGGTGCCGCGCTATAGTTGTCAATATGTCTAAAGTTGATATGGACTACAATAGTTTGCCTGCTGACTCTGACTCCCAAATAGACCTTATCTCCAGCTCAATCCCTCTCCTCTGTGCACTATCTCTACCCTGTCATTCACCATGACTAAACAGCTAATCCCCAGCGTTAAGTGGCAGTGAATGTGAAGGCAGGCGTTCTGCATGCTCCACCAGCTCCACCAGCTCCCAGGACTCCTCTTCCCTTTCATACACCCAGGGTTTCTTACCCTCCATTTCACTCACCATGCACCCTCCTGAGACAAATCAGTTTTACACCACGGGCAAAATAAAGTTTATTCAGTTTTAAATGAGATATGTACGGTAGCTTTTCACTCACATGGATGTGGGATATTATTTTCAGGCCTTTTGATGTGACATTTTCATCTTCCCAAAACATTATTCATTTATGCGATTGGTGGATGTACAGTACAGCACCTGCACATGTCTGGACATGTATAAGTTTTTGTTAAGGCCGATGTATTTATTACTTGCGTGAGCACCAATTAACTTACACATTACAGACAAGTACGCCATGGCCTACTTGTGAGCAGAGGGCAAGTACCCCTGACACCTCCAGGAGATAATACTCATGGCATTAAAGATAGTAACATATCTTAATTACATCACCATTACATCATCAACTAATCCAGCCAATCAGTGTTTTTAAAAAGTGGTCCACCGACTGACGAGCGGATTGCAAGTAAATATTAAAATTAGGGGTGGGACTTGATTGATCAAAAATCTAATTAATTTGAAGTTTTGTAATTAATTACTCTCAATTAAAACATACGTATCAACCATTTATCAATGAGTGAGCCCTTTCAAATAAAAAAAAAATCCCATCATCCACTTGGCCAAGCAAAGCCGAAGCCAAAGTCCCAAAGATCCTAAGTGTCATTACATAAGGGTTGGCCACCTTGTTTTAAGGGTGAGGATTAGAGATAGACTTAGTCATTTCGGACCAATGGGAGGATGAAACAATGGGAGGTCGGATCAATGGCAGATTGACCTGCCACTGATCCGACCTTCTCCTCCCATTGCAGTACGCCTGAAATTCGTCCAGTGAAAAAGGATTAATTGATCAATCTCCGCCGATCCCAACCCTAATTATAAATTATAAAGACGATAGACTCGAACAGAACTGAAACGTGCATCAGGCCAGCGCCTGTATATGTGCCATGCGCCGCCCTGGGACCGCTAGGCCAAAACCCCTCCCTCCCCATGTGGATTCTCTGACAGGCGTCTGCCCCAGTGAGTGAGTAGTGATGAGTACACGTCTCTCCACAACGGACGGGACTTAAATAAAATAGGTAAGCCCACATACATAGATTCATACATCCATACATACATACATACACTGTGGCCTACAGTGAGCTGAATGGAGCCGTGTGGTTTCATCATACTACTACAGTATTAACTCCCAGTAGCTTCAGTAGTGGAGAGGAAAAAAAAGAAGGTTAAGGTTAAGGAAGCCGACTTGCTTCCCTGCTGCGCTCTACCTTTCATTTCCTCCTCTGCCAGCCAGCTAGTCTCATGTGAGGATTGTGAGGTTCAGAACCTCTCTTTCTCTCTCTCTCTCTCTCTCTCTCTCTCTCTCTCTCCCACTCCCACATCCTTTCCCATTCCATTTGAGTCCTGCTAGGGGTGAATCTGGGTCAGACTTCGCGTGACGGACAGCCTGCCATTATCACCACTCAAAGACACACAAAGAACAGACAGAGAGAGCCTGGAAGTGAGAGAGAGAGAGAGAGACATGAAAGGGATGGGAATGGGAGTGAGAGGATGGACAGGACAGAGTGCTTCTCCCTATTCTCTGTGCGACTGGATGATGACAGGCTTAGACGGCTGTCCCACGGGTGTCCTACACAGTCCAAATCCTCGGTGTTAATGTAGCTCTAGCCGTTTAACAAAAAAAAGAGGAACCCGGGTGGATTTGGGTCCATTTATTTTTACTACTAACGCCGCCTGTCAGATTTAAATGGACACTGAGCATTTCGGCGGTGTATATCCTCCTCCTGCCCTCCCATTCACACGTTCACACCCGGGCCATCGTCTCCCGAGAGACACATCTATGAGACAGACGAGACACACGCACACACAGGCAGGCATGGTCTCTGCTCACGGCACTGAGCCAGCCAGCTGGGCGATGATCATTCACTCTTCTGGTAGGCCTGATGCCAATTTGGTTCATGTTTAAAGGGGAACTCCACCCATTTTCAACATTTTAATATGTCATTAATATACCTTAGAGATGTTGTGTGTTCATGACAAAAAAGTTCCCCCAATTCTGTATTGCCTAATAATGGAGGTCTGAAAAAAATCATTAACATGGTGAAATACATCTGATGACATCATCAAGATGTATTTCACCATGTTAATGAGTTTTCTTTCAGACCCCTTTTTCCTGAGAGGGTACAAATGGAACCAAATGGACCCGCTAGGGCCCATTTGGTTCACATTTGTATCCTCTCAGGAAAATTTTGAAAATGGGTGGAATTCCCCTTTAAGATGTGACAGTACTTATTAGCCCACTTGGTGTGTTTTTTATGTACAATGAAGTCATCCCTTTGTATTTAGTTTAGGGTTTCCCCTGGAGGCTGAACCCTTCTAGTCAAACGTGCCAGTGAATAAAACTGTAATATAGTGACATCACACATCAGCCTCTCCGCTAACTCCTCCCCCTTTATCATATGACTAAAGCTGTGGGCGTGGCTTCAGTTCAGGTGATCACCGCCCACCAGGCAAACCAGGCATACTTAACGAAATGGCGGGGGTGCCTACATAAAAACGGCATTTTAATAAATGCTAGAAATAAAAGTAGAAAAGAAGAAATAAAAGTTCTTCCTCCTCATATAACGATAACACCTGGCGTTTTAGAGTGGAAAAAGATCATGACGCTCCATCTTTAAAGGGACATTTCACACAAAAAAAATGTTAATGACATTTAGAAGGTTTAGAACACGTTCCTGGACTAAAACTCCCATAGTTCTCTACAGAGACAGCATGTAGTCCAGGAAGTACTGTTGATGACATCAGAGACAAGTTTGGGCTCACTGCTAACATCTAAAAGATATACCGGTAAAACCACACATTACACACTTCAAGATCACCAGGAAAGTTCTAAAGTATCTAAGTATTCTAAATCTCATTAACATATATTTTTTTTTGCAAAAATGGTGAAACGTCTCTTTAAGGGCTGTCTTATAGGGCTTTGTAAAAAATGGTATATTGTCCTCTGATTTCACTGACATAATGTCGTAGTTTGTCTCCGCTTCAACACCAGATGTCACGCACTATATTTATACAAGCGTTGACAGTCGACAGCTGCTGGAGGTCACGCTCAGAACACCTCAAGTTTTTTTCTTTCTCTCTGCAGATTGGTTGCCTTTTTGTCAGTGTTTTCATACTTTCTCCCATTCCACACACGCACGCGTCTTATTTCCGTCCCATTTACAACTGCTTTCTCCGCACTATTTCCCTTCTGCCTGATTTCTAAGCGCCTTTTAATGTGTGCGCTTATGTTATTCTCTCATTTCCTCTCTCACAAACTCCACGCGACACCTCGGCAAATTCCCATAATTTGTTTGGTCTCGATGTGGAGTCATTCATTGTGTGCTCAAACCCTGTCCTCCCCACCACCACCAACATTGATGTTAATTTCTCATTTGTGAGGAGCTGGACAATATGATATTGAAATATAATATTTTAATAAGCGGCACGGTGAGAGCTAACATTCTGTTCTCCCTTTGTAGGCGCACCTGCTCCTGTTTTGTGTTGTTATTTGGGTCGTAATTTGTTTTGCCTGAAAGCCTGTTGTCGTTGGTGTGATTGAAAACAACAGATTCTAATTTCACCTTCAGATTGACTTCTAATTCCTAGAGGTTCACATAATTTGCCACTCAGATATATTGGATAATATTATTCAGTAAATGAATACATTACCAAGGATGATGTTTGGATCAATCTACCCACTTTTCGGACTTCATTTAGCCTGACCTTGAAGAGAGGAGTTGATTAAATTAAGCCTCTTACAGTGTGCCAGAGATGAACACACACACACAAGCACACGTTTTCAACTCCCTTGGCTTCGGTGGACGTTCCATCCACGTGCACACAGCTTGAATGTGCAACAGGGTCAATCAGTCAGGTTAATGAGCCCATTATGACACGGCACAGTCCCTCTGAGCCAAAGGGCTGGGTCACCTGGACAGCTGAGACCGACTGGGGAGTCGCTCTATAGTCACTCTCATCCAGAGGTCATTTTAGAATCAGGATGGATGATAGCAGTTGATTGGAGTCTATTAAAGCTTTCTGAGTCAAGGTCAGGAGGACTTATGGGGTTATGTGTGACAGCATTCAGGCAGCGCAGGGCAGGGGTAAAGGTGTCTGCTTCAGACATTTGCACTTTGCCACAGTGTCAAAGAGATGTGGAAGTCGTGTTGTTAATTTTAGTATTCATTTAAAGAACTCAGGGCGGTTCCTCTTGTATGCTATGTTGACATTAGGCCTGTGTTCTGTGGATGGGTTAAGAGTGTTGAATATTATGTGTGGTTGAGCTCATATCTGGGCGCTATAAATACGATGGAGGTGTGCCAGGATGAATGTGCATAAACTTGACTGCTGGTCAGTATGTCGTGGTCCATTGTAAATGCTGAATGGTAGCTCCGTATACGCATACAAAATTCTGAAGAATGAATTGTCTTTGTCTCATTTTATTTAACTATGTTATAGAGTCTTCTCCAAACAGAAATCCATAACAGCTGCACAACCATCTTCAAAATATTATAGGGAACCAGCTGGTTCATGGTCACTGGGTTATAGCGAAGTATAGGTTGCATAATTATTACCTTAGTCCTCCCAGTGAAGCTCGCTGTCAGCTATAAAGAAGAGCCAGGTGACTTTCATTCTTCATCAGAAGAAGAGGAGGCATATGGTTGTCTACTCTACACGCTGACAGACACTGTCAGGGACTCACTATAATATGATGAGTGAAAGACTTGATTGAAGACAGTATACCAGACCGGTGGCTGGTTGTAGAGCACCAAGTTGGTAGCGTTGAAAGTTCCAGGTCCATGTCCCGCCGTGTCAGAGAGAGTACAGGTTCCACCCATCTGTGCCCCTTTATGCCCATATGGAGATTTCTCTATCTGTCTCTCTGTGTCCCTTTATTCCTATGAAGTTTCTGTATCAGGCATGCCCACATATTTTGAAGTGTGTGATGTCAGAACAGACCAGCTCCATATGGAGATACTGTAGGGGTGATGAGGTCCAGAGCCTGGGCAGAGGCTTTTGTACTGGTTCTGGACAACCGGCTCTTTGACTGTGGTTTTGTGAAACACATACTTGAATTTGAAGTCAGTGGGCAAATGGTTGGTGCAAGACTATTGGTGCATTTACAAAGTAGATAGAAGATGATATATACAGTACCTCCGGATTTCTATCTATAACATATCTATCTATCCATCTGTCTGTCTATCTTTCTCTACCCATCTATTTGTATCTACCTTGTCCTGCTAGTATTAGTACTTGCTTCATGGCATTGGGTTAGCAGTAGTATGGCTGTAAGTCATGCATCATTTGAGTCATGCATAAATCACCAAGGCCAGTGCAGCCTCCCCTTAACCTTGCTGTAGACAGGAGCACAACAGCTGATGGAAGTGAACACGCGGCTCTGCATCTGCATTGAATCAGTACCTAGACTATATAACAAAGATGTAAAAGGCATTATGCTCTTTTGCTGTATTCTGAGGTCTTGTAAGGTCAGTGGTCTCCAGGCTTACCTCATCTGCACTGTGAAAAGGAAAGCCTGGGCACGATTTAAAGGGGAACTCCACCCATTTTCAACATTTTAATATGTCATTAATATACCTTAGAGGTGTTGTGTGAACATGATAAAAAAAAAAAAAAAAAAAAAAAAACTTCCCCCAATTCTGTATTTCCTAAAAATGGAGATCTGAAAAAATCACTAACATAGTGAAATACATCTGGTGACATCATCAAGATGTATTTCACCATGTTAGTGATTTTACTTTCAGACCCCTTTTTCCTGAGAGGGTACAAATGGAACCAAATGGACCCGCTAGGGCCCATTTGGTTCACATTTGTATCCTCTCAAAAAAAAAGAGAATGGGTGGAATTCCCCTTTAAGTCTATCAAAAGGCATGATTTCCGCTGTATAACCTTGCCCTGGTAGTTGCCATTTTTATCCAATCACGGAGCTGTGGTCCAGAAAATGTATTCCCCACAGAAACATTTTCTTCCCCCCTTTGCACTTGCAAAGCCGTTGTAAAATTTAAAAGATGGAATATTGTGGCTTTGCACATTTCTGTAACTGCTTCATCGAAATCTTCCTTGAAATCCATTTTTCTGGAGATAAGAGTCAAGATGCTATAGTGAATACTGAACAGGTTTGTTTCAGGTTTGGGGACTGTAAATACAGCCATACATGATGTAATGCAACACTTACACAATTCCTGCTGATAGACTGTGGTGGTTCCCAAACTTTTACATGTAAAGTACCCCTGAATTGTCACTAATTAACTCACAGACCCCCATTTGAAAATATATGCCAGGGACCACATCTTTACAGCTCTTGCAGTGATTCTCAAACCTTTTAATTCGAAGGACAGGGCAGTTTTAAATGCCTGCTGTAAGACTTGTTCATGTTGCTGTTTGTAAAAACAGATCAAAAGTAGCTTATGTTCCTTCTACAAATTAAACCCTTTAGGTGTGTACCATCCGTACTGCGCAGGGGCGGATCTAGGCATGGGCATGGGGGGGGGGGGCAATGTTTGGTAATATTTGATGCTTTACTTGACTAATAAAAGTCCTGTAACCGAAAATGGTATGGGTGCGACTTCATGCGAAGCGACATGGGCGATGAAGCCGCCCCCATACCATGTTCTCTTGCCCCTCCAACATGTTCTCTTGCCCCCCTCCCAAATGGGACATGTTACATCCGCCCCTTGTACTGCGTGATACCGGTATGTTCTGCTCCCACCTGTTCCACAATGGACAACCAGCTGCTTGTTTGCTGTTCAAAAGGCGAAAAAACACACACACAGAAGGGAGAAAACACATCTGCAATCTGTGTTGAGCAGCCTAGAGGTATTTGGCATGGTATGATAGAGAGATGAGGAGCTGTGGCAGACTCCTTGATGTGATTGTGAAGGGTTTTATCTGTATTATGCCCAACATTGATTCTATTGTTGAAATGGGATTGTCTTGGAGTTGGTGTGGCTTTTTCATGTACTGAGAAGTGCATATTGTGTGTGTTCGATTGTGTTAACATTGCGTATTTGGGCTGCAACTATATTACGGTAGTAATTGTGCATTGTTTAGTTAGTTGTACATTGGTGTCGAAATAGTGACAATTTCAGATTAGCTACTTATACAGTAGATAATACTGTACAAGTAATGTTCATTCAGAAATTTTCATTATTACTATTTCACCTATTATATCATGACATTGATACAGTAATGTTCTGGACCGTCAAAGTAGAAGCAACATAGAGGGGAAAACACAAAAAATATACCTATAGACCGCATATATTTAGATTTTGGCTAAAAATAATACCTTTAATGAGATAGATATTGCTGAGAGTTTCAATCCACCTCTAAGGTCTATAGATAATCTTATCTGGAGATGTTTACGGTGCCACTGTACAACGTTGTACCATAACTATATTTTGTATTCTGCACTGACTCACTGAAAACGTGTAGAAGATCATCACACTGACACTGTTCAGCCATCAGAGGGCAGTGTGACGGCCGCCGGAACAAAAAAACAAAAAAAAACAAAACGAGAGGCAACTAACTGTTGCCTGAGGAGACGTGCGGGAGAGACGGGGTTGTTTTCGATTAGCAGCACATTTTGGACTGTGATGGTGTGTAGAGCAGAAATACAAGGGGGAGAAAAGCAACTTTTTTAATTGTGTTTTTAATTGCAAGCAGTGTTCCTCTCCAGTGAAAGAACTGGGCAGAAGTCTCTCCCAGATGGCCGTACTGCGTGCAGCCCAGCAGCACAGACACAGACATGTGGACAGACAGACAGACAGACAGACAGACGTACACGGACTCCCTCGATCCGCCCACACTCCTCCTGGCTTCCACAACAACAGAACCATCACCAACACTCTGCTCTCTGCAAAACACACTATTGTACACGTGCACACACAGGCACACACACTTCTTACATACACACATGCCGCATGCGCACAGACACTCAAAGACATATTACCTCAGATGCTCCATATGTCATCCTGTGCTGCTTCCGTTAACAGTACCATGCCTGAGAGGTAGTGTTGTAGTTCTCGAGACATTTGGGAATTTAATTTTCTGTCTCTAGGCCTTGGACACGACGAGGACAGTAGGCGTGGTCCGTTGCAGTTGCAACAGAAGCCCAACATAGTTAAGAAAGCAGGCGACGCCGACGGGATCCACCTCTTCCACTGGCGTCTCTGGTTGCCATGGTGACGCTCCTCTACAGCGTAGCTCTCGTCCACGTTGTTAAAACGACGCCAAGAGCTGCGTTCTGCCGTCGTAGGAGAGGGTCGGACGGCCGCGAGGCTTATGTATCGAGCACAGAGCGATTCATTACTGGCGTCGTAGGTCAGACGTTCTTCCAATCTTAAATAGGCTAGTGTCTCGTCGCGAGACTAGTCGCAAGATTTTTTTTTGTCCTGGTCTTGTCTCGGTCTCGCGCCACTCTACACTTCATTCGTCTGGTGGTCTAGTCTTGGTCTCACTCTCAATTTTTCTTGATCCTGTCACGATCTCGGAGCAAATGTCTCGCGTCTCTTTCGCCACCAAAACCACTCGAGACGAAATAATAATAGAAGGAAATGTTCTATATCAGGGGTCTTCAACAGGTGGTCCGTGGACCACCAGTGGTCCTTGGGAGGGTTCCAGGTGGTCCCCAGCTAAGTTGGTTAACCAGATGTAACTCTTGAGAACGTAAAAATGAAACCAAATGGACCCTTGCGGGTCCATTTGGCTTCATTTTTACACTCTCAAGAGTTATTTTAACTCTTAATTAGCCCATAAGTATACACAACTAGAAGATGAACTGCCATTTTGGTCTATATGTTTTGCCTGTTTTGTTGTCTTGTATTGTGGACAAAAGCAAAAGAAAACTTTAGTTTTGGAGCCTGTGGGGCTAAACTAAAAATTCTGAATAAATGGTTGGCCCTAGTATCAAAAAGGTTGAAAACCTCTGTTCTATATACCGTAATTTCCGGACTATAAGCCGCACCTGAATATAAGCCGCACCAGCTAAATTTGTGGAAAACGAATTTCCTTGTATAAGCGGTACCTGACTATAAGCCGCACCTGACAATAAGCTTCATGTTAGAGCACGGTTGGTGACCATTACCTGTAAAAATCCATAGATTGGCCGCACCGCTGTATAAGCTGCAGGGTCCAAAGCATGTGAAAAAAGTAGCGGCTTATAGTACGGTACATTGTGCAGACCGAGGAGCCCATTCATAAAGGCAACTATCTTATACAGAGCACAGCGCTGGATGATGTGTATATCGTTAGCAGTCTGCAAACTGACAGTTTGTATTGTACAGTAACAACTAAAGTCTCTGTAATGTGATTGTCCCGGTCTCGTTTTGGTCTCGAACTTCCTAGGTCTTGGTTTTGTCTTGGTCTCGATTCAGGTGGTCTTGATAACTGAGAGGTCATTCTGACATCTTTTTTATGTTTTAAAGATGTTTATTTTTGCCTGTGAAGCTTTCAGAAGGTTCTCCTTCCATCATCCGTCATCATTCTATCACCTCAGAAATGTCATCTGGGGAAAAAAAAAATCAAAATATGAATATATGCTAATTCTGGCCCTTTTTCAGGCATTCTAATGGTGCTGTAGTTTCTGTTTTTTTCGGCGGCTGTTCTTTTTTGTATTTTCACTTAGTTGGTCCCGCTCCCTGCTAAACGGGTGCTCCCGATGAACTGAATCCCTAATGCGCTCACATTACATGCAAGCATCCCACCCACAGACATGGCCTACTGTGTTCAGTGGAGCGCAGGGCCAAGCCAGAGGCGTTCTGGAGGAATGGAGCCTCAGCAGTATCGGGAAAAAGTCAAGTACTTCCAGTTACAAGCAAAAGTCTGACTGGAATCCACTATAGAGTAAAGGCTATAAGAAGTACTGGCTTCAAAGAGTACCTAAAAGTAAAGTACAAAGTATGCTGTTTATGCAGAATGTCTACATTTCAAGTTTTTCAAACACATAAACATCTTTTGAAGTTTTGAAGCATCTGGCATCCTTCTGCACCAACATCAAGGGGAATTGACACTGACAGTGCATTTTTAACCGCGGATGAGACTTTTTATATGATATTTCCAGAGTCATTTATTTCTAACTACTGAATTCACTGATGCTAATCTTGCTCTTGCTTTCTTTATTGATACTTTTTGCACCATTGTTGATGCTCATGCTCCATTAAAGAAGCTCAGACTAAAAGACAGAGTTAACCCCTGGTTTACTCCTGAACTTGCAGCTTTACTGAAAGAAAGGAACAAAGCCTGGTCTCGTGCTAGGCGCTCTGGTGATCCTGTTCACTGGACTCACTTCCGTCGTCTCAGAAATATCTGCACCTCATCCCTTAGGAAAGCCATTACGGTTTATCATTTACAGTTAATTACCTCCTCCCAAGGAAATGCAGGCAAATTTTGGAAAGCAGTGAATTCTCTCCAAAATTCTAACACTGTTACACTCCCCACCCGCATTATTTGTAACAACCGCTCAATCTCTGACCCCCTGGAAATATGCTCCACGTTTAATTCACACTTTGCAGAAGCTGGTCACCTATTCTCCAACACATATAGTGGTCCTGAACTTGAGGCTGTAAATCATACTAGTACAAACACATCGACAACAACATCTGAGAACTTCTCTCTCCAACCCCTCACTCTCACTGTAGTCTTAGATGCATTACTACGCTTAAATCAAAAGAGCTCAACCGGGGAGGACAAATTAGAGCCATATTTCTTAAGATTAGCTGCACCTCTTATTGTCAAGGAGATTACTCATATTTTTAATCTTTGTATCTCCACCAGCTGTTTTCCTCATATTTGGAAATGTGCACACATAGTTCCTTTGCACAAGGGAGGTGATAAGCAAGTTTTAGATAATTACCGTCCTATCTCAAAACTACCGTGTCTGGCTAAAATGCTGGAGACGCTCATCAACTCTCAGCTAAAGGCATTTCTTTCTAATTTTTCTATTTTAACTTCAAATCAATCTGGCTTTCGATCCAATCATAGCACAGTTACTGCTGTTACTCTTGTAACTAACAATATTATATCTGCCTTGGACGAGCGCAAACACTGCGTTGCATTGTTTGTGGATTTATCTAAAGCTTTTGACACTGTCAACCATGAGCTTCTCCTGCAAAAATTATGTGATATTGGCTTTAATAGCACTACATTAGATTTCTTTCATAATTACCTATTTAGCAGACATCAGTCCGTAAAAGCTGGTGATGTTCAATCTACTTTTTTGCCTGTTGCTTCAGGGGTCCCACAGGGGTCGGTACTAGGCCCCGTACTTTTTACTTTATATATCAATAATATTGTTTCTACTTTAAAAAATGGTCAAGCCCATTTGTATGCAGATGACACCGTTATCTACTGTATCGCAGATTCTATTGAAGCTGCCGTTAAAGACCTGCAGCTTGCATTCATTACTCTCCAGGATGCCCTGGTGGAGCTACGTCTTGTTTTAAATACAAGCAAAACAAAATGTATGCTCTTCTCTAGGGCTGTGAATATTGATCTTGACAGCGTTCGCATAACGTCTGCTAGTGGCTCGTTAATTGAGAGGGTCTCTGAGTATAAATATCTTGGTGTCTGGCTTGACGATAAACTATCTTTTAAATTTCATATATCTGATCTTGTCTCCAAACTAAGACAAAAATTAGGTTTTCTATATAGTAATAAACTTTGCTTTCCAAACTCTTGTAGAAAAGCCGTTATCGAGACTACATTTCTCTCGGTATTGGATTATGGGAACATTATTTATAGGTCTGCTGCTCCTTCATGTTTAAAGCAACTTGATACTGTTTACCACTCTGCCTTACGATGGGTTACAGGTGATAACTTTGGTACACACCACTGTACACTTTATGCAAATTCAGGTCTATCATCATTGTCTGTACGACGTGATAAGCACTGGCATTTATTTTTATATAAAGCCCTAGCTGGCCATCTCCCTACTTATATATGCTCCATGTTAGTACCGAATGATGGCACCTACCAAACCCGCTCTAGTGACTATTTGACACTCAAGGTTCCACTCACTAAAACGGAGCTGGGTAAGACAGCCTTCTCTGTCGGTGGCCCAACATCATGGAATGATCTCCAAAATTCTTTAAAATTGACCTCCCTACCATCTCTCGGGCAATTCAAGGGTTTGCTCCAGAATATATTGTATGATGACTGTTTGTGTTTTAATTGATTTATTTTTATCGTTCATTTTCATGGGTTCAGCTACCCATTTTTCTAACTCTGTTCTTGTTATTTGTATATATGAACGGTTTGTATTTTATGTATTTATGTATTGTAACCTCGGCTGCATTGAAAATGAGGGCTTGCCCTCAATTGCATTTTCCGAGTATAAATAAAGGTGATGATGATGATGCATTTTTAACCGCGGATGAGACATCCAGTTTGTATGTATAGATTCTATATAGGACATAGCAGTGGGTTGTGGTTTTCTGGTTCCACTGAAAGAATATTTTTTTTCCCCCAGATTTAGAAATATATTCATATCAGTTGTTTCAAGCTTAGAATGAAGCTATTCAGGTTCCTGGTGAAGCCATGACCATAATACTGTATACTGTAGCTTTTGATTGAGTCAGAAAGTTTTTTAGAATATTTAATTATTACTACTACTTTTAATAAATCATCATTTGTTACCTGTAATCCCGTTGTAAGGAGCAGCAGCAGGAGTATACAGCAGCAGCATGTATCTCAGTGCAGTGACATTCTGTCATTATTTACCGTAGTCATATTAAAATATACTGTATATATAATTTTTGACCAAATACAACGAGACCTAGCTTTGGCGTTGTGTTATCTAGGTCAGGAGCTAATAATAGGGGTGCACGCGCGGCCACTATTTATTCAGCATTTGAACCACAGACCCCAAAACTAAAGATTTATTTTGCTTTTGTCCACAATACCAGGCTGGATTTGGGTAACAAAACAGGCAAACATACAGATCAAAATGACCATTAGTCTTCTACATTTTCTAGTGAGGTAGACATCATGTGATGAATTCACATGATGAATATGATGAATTCACATGATGAATATATTAGTTTCATTCTCTAAAATAGTTACATCTGGTTAACTAACTTTTCATCATTTAGCCTGGGGACTGCCTGGAACCCTCTCGAGGACCACTGGTGGTCCCCGGACCACCTGTTGAAAACCCTGGCCTATACTGTTGGTAATTGTAACTCCGATAAGCTATAAGATCTGGATACGAAATGCATGTTAATGCCAGGTGGAAACAGAAACACAAAGAAAGGACACTGCATATACTATTTATATAAGTAAACATGCTATTTATACTTTACAGTGTCTGGCTGTGTGAGCAATAGAGAAGGGCTATTAAGCTAATGCAGCATTCATGTCCTATCCTACCCATAAATAACGAGTAAACATAAAGCTTTATCCTCTCTCTATCCTTTGAAGAACAACTCTCTACCCGCCGAGCACATTAGCTCCTACAAATGTATACAGATGAGAAATTAATGGTTACGGTGTCCTCTCTGACCTGTTAATTATTGTGATTTGTGTAGCGGAGCTAGTGTACAATGATTGCATTAACATCTTGGCAGGTTTAGCCCTGTGTTCCGGCAGAGATAGGATAGGGAGGAGCTGCTGTTGATTCTGCGGGACAGATTCTGCAGACAGACAGACAATGCATCGCCTCGCTCTGTGTGCAATAAATTTATGTTTAAGCTTGTGGGTCTATGCATGAAAGATATATAGAGAGAGTTTGTGTGTGTGTGTGTGTGTGTGTGTGTGTGTGTGTGTGTGTGTGTGTGTGTGTGTGTGTGTGTGTGTGTGTGTGTGTGTGTGTGTGTGTGTGTGTGTGTGTGTGTGCGCGTGCGCGTGCGTGCGTGCGTGCGTGCGTGCGTGCGTGTGTGTGTGTGTGCATGAGCGCACGTGCATTAAATCATACAAGATTTATTAGCTCAGCCAACAGTAGTCAAACCATCTGACGTGCAATTATGCTCTATCAGCAAATAAATGATTTGGTCATTACTGACCATATAATGGGGTAATGCAACTGGAGAGCTTACAGCATATATTTTCGCTTCCTAGCTTTGGGGGGGCTTTTAACTACTAGGGAACCCCCTAGTAAGTGACCCCTATTTGACCCTTCCCAGCCCACTGGCCTCAGCACTTCTCCTTCTTCATCCACCCTCTGGTGGACATTTCCCTGGAGAACGATCTCTCTCCTTTTATCTGTAGAGCCAGGCATCTGGCGCCGCCGCCTCTCTGCATCACAGACAGTCCATCACCCCCATGTATGTTTATATGGGGACGGGAGTGGCTATCAGGGTAGCGTGGTGTTCCTTGGCGTTCCCAGTTCGATCCCGGGTTCCCCCTGCCCTGAGTTATAGTGTTGAAGGGTCCTTCAACCAGAAGACACTGAACCCCTAATTAGCCCTTCACTAAGTCCATCCCATATCCGTCCTTGTCCAATAGGCATGTCAGCAAAGGAATGCTTGATTAGCAAAGCTTGGCCTGCATAGCAACAGTGGCTAAATGTTTTGACTAAACCCCGCCCCAAACCATGGGGTTTGGGGTGGGGCTAAATTGTTCTACATGTGCAGGTCGATGCCTTGCATGTTTTCCTTTGCACAGTCAGCGTGTGAGTGTGTGAATGTAATGCGCAATCTATGCAAAGCGCTTTGGATAAAAGCACTAAAGGCCTATATACAGTAAATGCAGCATTTATCTCTTTAGTATTTTTGTTTTTTTCTGTTGCTCGCCCACCCTTCCTCACACAGCACCCACTTCTCTGCTCCTTCACAGCACCTATACAGAAAGCAGTGGTGTGTTGCCTGTCGCTCTTACCCCTCCTCTCTCCCGTGGTCTCTCAACCACTCTAACCCCTGAACCTTTTACATTTTATCAGTTTGCCTTTTAATGTTGTGGCTCTGCCGTATAGACTGGCCGCCTTAAGAGGGTCTGTCTGTCTGTCTGTCTGTCTGTCTGTCTGTCTGTCTGTCTGTCTGTCTGTCTGTCTGTCTGTCTGTCTGTCTGTCTGTCTGTCTGTCTGTCTGTCTGTCTGTCTGTCTGTCTGTCTGTGTATCTTGGAGCTAATCTCATGGGCTAAAACCTGGTACAAACTTGTAGTCGTACATCATAGAATTTATTTCATTGACTGCGGACATAATCAATACACTAATGGAGGACACAGGCTGCACGGCCACATGAACATGAACAGAGATCCATATCGGAGCCATGCTACAGTACGGTATATTCATACATGCAGTGCGTATGCGATTTGCTATACCAAGGGTTTTCAACCAGTGGTCCAGGGACCACCAGTGCTCCTTGAGAGGGTTCCAGGTGGTCCCCAGCTAAATGATGGAAAGTTGGTTAGCCAGATGTAACTCTTTGAGTAAAATTTGAGTAAAAATGAAACCATGTTTCATGTTTACACTCAAGAGTTAAAATATTCGCCGTCTGAATGAGTTAAAATATTCACAGTCTGAATTAGCCCAATTCTACACAACTAGAGAATGTAGAAGATTAATGGTCATCTTAGATCTGTATGTTTGACTGTATCATTTCCTAAATCCAGCCTGGAACTGTGGACAAAAGCAAAATAAATCTTTAGTTTTGGGGTCTGTGGGGTTAAAATGTCATCAAATCGTGGTTCGTGGCTCAAATTCTGAATAAATAGTTAGCCCCTGGTATCAAAAAGGTTGAAAACCACTTTGCTATACAAATAATCTTTATTTGACATTAGTCTGCAGCCTTACAATAATTGCTAGTAGAATCTAAACGAATAGTACAACACCCTCCCCCATAACTTAAGTATATGAAGTACAGTATATGGTGTACTATGGTATGGTGTATATGGTGCAGAGGATAGCTCCTGTTTGTAGTGACTTGTGGGTCTTATTATTTCGGCGGGGTATAATGGCAAGGCGGGAGCCTTGCCGGCTTGGATGATGGCAGAGCAAACGGCAGAACACACCGGAGCCCATTACTGTATTTCACAGCTCACTTTTAATTGCCCCGGCCGGGCGTACAGATCCAGGTGTCTGAAGACAGAGGCTGCGGAGGGGATGAGAGCGGAAGCCGCTGGCGCCTCCGTGCCTGACCCTAGAGCTATAAGAAAAGACCACATGATCTCCTGTGTTTAAGTGGGGGTCGAGGTGGTCGCAGCCCTCCCTCAGTGCATGGTGTCGGCTGATGGCCGTCTAATGGAGTCTGCTGCCTGCCTAAAACATTTCACCTAATTAACACTGCCTCACTCCAAATCACCGACCTCTGTGCAGGCTTTAAAGAGTTTAAAGGGCAGGGGTTTTCAACCTTTTTGATACCAGGGCCCACTATTTATTCAGCATTTGAGCCACGGACAACCATTTGAGGACATTTTAGCCCCACAAACCCCAAAACTAAAGATTTTATTTTTGCTTTTGTCCACAATATCAGGCTGAATTTGGGAAACAAAACAGGCAAACATACAAATCAAAATGTTGGCGTTAATCTTCTAGTTGTGTAGACTTGGGCTAATTCACATGATGTATATTTTAACTCTTGAGAGTGTAAACTCTTGAGAGCGTAAACCTGAAACCAAATGGACCCGCAAGGGTCCATTTGGTTTCATTTTTACGCTCTCAAGAGTTACATCTGGTTAACCAACTTTTCATCTGGTTAACAAACTAAGCTGGGGACCACCTGGAACCATCTCAAGGACCACTGGTTGAAAACCACTGAGTTGGAGGCACTCATGACATGACACACACACACACACACACACACACACACACACACACACACACACACACACACACACACACACACACACACACACACACACACACACACAGACAAGTATGTGTGTGCTCAAGCGCAAGCGTCCTTTTTGGGCGTGCGCACACACTACACTCACAACACACATGTTACGATGACAGGCCATGAAAAAAAGGAACCGTGACCTGGTTGAACCCACGGCAGCCATTCCTGCGGTGACACTTTGGCATTTACCAGCCGCTGTCCAACGCCACGAGGAGACGCAGATAGGGCCAGTGGAAATATAAGGGCATGTTTTGACAGCGCGCTGTCCTCTCTGTGAAGACGGTTGAGGAAGAAGAAGAGGCATAATAATATGTCTCATTATGCCTGGGCGTACCGTGGCCCACCACCACACCACACCGAGACACCTCTTTACTTTACTGATAAGGACGGACCGAGAGAGAGCTTTGGAAAGGAACTGATAAGGAACGGGTCTGGCTCCCAAGTGTCCAAAATGGAGGGCGAGCAAAAGAGAAGAACTATGGCACGCTGTGTGTGTGTGTGTGTGTGTGTGTGTGTGTGTGTGTGTGTGTGTGTGTGTGTGTGTGTGTGTGTGTGTGTGTGTGTGTGTGTGTGTGTGTGTGTGTGTGTGTGTGTGTGTGTGTGTGTGTGTGTGTGTGTGTCAGAGACAGAGAGGAAGAGGAAGCTAATCACAACGCTAACACTAAATGGGTAGACAGGGTCAACATTTTTGCCTTGTTCAGGTCATTTCTGTGATGTTGGGATGAGAGTCCAGTTATCACAAGGCTTCTGTTCAAATACACACACACATGCACGCTTCATGGTGTAATAGCAGCAGAGACTTTACAAAGTAAAGACGGATTAAAACCCACTACATTATATGATTAAGCACTACCGCGCTTCGTCTGATAAATTAGTATAAGATATCTGCTCTACAAGCTTTGAACACAGTGCATTGCAATGCACATGTAATCTGTAGATCATCTTTTTACTGAAACTTAAACCTTTTTCAAAAATGTTTACTTACTTATTACTGAAAGTTTGCCCAAATTTGGGACAGAGTTAAATTGGTGGTGCCAAAGATGGGGGCTCTAGGCTGATGCGTGGTTGTCCTCCGCAGGTTGAGAATCACTGCTAAGAGCCATAAATATCTTCTCTTATTTGGGGGGGTCCTGGCATATATTTTCAAAAGGGGGTCTGCAGGCTAATTACTGTCAATTTGGGGATCCTTGACATGGAAACGTTTGGGAACCACTGCTCTACCATATAACGGAAGCATCCAAAAATGTCTTGTCGGGTAGCTCTGTGGCTGCAGCCTGCTGGACCAGGCTTGATCCTTGGTTAAAAGTCAAGCCGTGAGAACAAACTCGACCATGAGTGCGACCTTGCTGACACACACACACACACACACACACACACACACACACACACACACACACACACACACACACACACACACACACACACACACACACACACACACACACACACACACACACACACACACACACACACAGCCTTGTTATTTCCCCTGGGTATTATGGTTCCTTTAGTGTGTTAAACCCAAGGAGTCCTCTAGTCCACATCAGCACTTTAATCCTTTTGTTTCTTACATCCCATCCATGGTCAGCTCTCCTTCATCCGTCCTCCACTGTCCCACATCTGCATCCAAATGTTTCCCAATTCATGGTTAGTGAGTTGGACTAATGTGTTTGTGTTATCCATTTTTTCCCTATTTGATCTTCTACATACTGTATTTTTCCAAAAAGTTCACACAGGTGAAATTATTCAAATATAAATAATGAATGAAATAACCTAAATCAGTGGATTTCAACCTTACTAGGGCCCACTATTCTGCATTTGAGCCACCGACCACCACCGCTCCACAGACCCCAAAACTAAAGATTTCTTTTGCTTTTGTCCACAATACCAGGCCATTCTGATGACCATTCTTCGACATTCTCTAGCTGTGTAGACTTGGGGCTAATTCAGATATGAATATTTTAACTCTTGATAGTGTAAACATTTTCACACTCTCAAAGAGTTAAAACATTCTTGGGACAACCTGGAATTCTCTCAAGGATCACAGGTGGTCCCATTACCACCTGTTGAAAATCCCTGCCCTAAATGAGAAAACATGTTTAAAGTGATCGTGAAAGTAGTAGATAGGCAAGGTCACAACATGGTGCGGATTAATTGGTCGACCTGTCTAAAATGTCTAATTTATCTTTTGTGTCTTGAAGCTAAAACGTTTGTGAACCACTACTGCTTCTCCATAATATATACGTGCTTCTCCGTCTCTCTGAGAGGGAGGGCCTGTCTGGCGTATGGTGTTCTATACCGCAGAAATACACTTTTATTGGCCGTGCCATAACTCAGTTTTATGTGGTCCGAAGCACCACAGCCCCTGCTGCTGTGCCTCATGACAAATGACCAAAGTACTACCACATACAGGCAGTCCACTGTGTGATGATGCAGTTACTGGCGTGACTTTTAAAAGCTCTTACAAAGCCACTTTCTTCACCTTTTTACCTGGCATTTTACTTTAATGAATGGCAGCATGACATGTTAGGGAAATGAATGTCAGCATGACATGTTAAACATGTGTTAATACTTGGCCCCTTGTGTTTGGTGTGTGTGTGTGTGTGTGTGTGTGTGTGTGTGTGTGTGTGTGTGTGTGTGTGTGTGTGTGTGTGTGTGTGTGTGTGTGTGTGTGTGTGTGTGTGTCAGGGGCGGTTGTAACATTTCCCAATCGGGGGGGCAGGAGAAAATGGTATGGGGGCAGCTTCATCGCCCGTGTCGCTTCGTGCCACAGGCGATGTTCGGTTACAGGACTTTTATTATGCAAGTAAAGCATCAATAATAACATCAGTTGTTGTTGAAGTTGCAACAGGCACGCAGCATGCATAAAGCTAAAGGTCTGACTCAGAGAGTTTTCTGTTTTCAATGATGAAATGCTGTTGGTTTAGTGGTGCGACAACTGTAGTTAGTTAGTACCAGTAATAGTGTTTCTAAATATAAGCACTTAATGTTGAAATATCTTGTGTTGTTTTGCATGCCATCGTGTTTGGTGGAGCAGACTGGGCATTTAGGGGGGCATTGCCCCCACATGCCCATGCCTAGATCCGCCCCTCGTGTGTGTTTGTGTATGTGCAGTTGTGCGCATTGCGTTGCTCCAACCGTGAGGAACTGGTGCCAGAGATGAATATTGCATGTGATCTGTCTGCCAGGCTCGTCTCTTGACGGGTGTGATTGCTGTTGCCGAAAGCCAAGAGAGTGGAGTGACGGACGGGCAGACGCCACTAACATGTCAGGCTGCCTGGAAGCTTGTTAAAGATGCTACAGTGTTAGGCCACAAGTGCATCGCTAACTCTGTGCATTACTATTCAGTCAGCTCTCACAGTTAGGAGATCGCCCTCTGCCTCTTTCCTTCCCGTTGGCTGTTCTGTGCGTTCGCCTTTTTAGCGCGGTTGCTGTAGGCAACCAGACTATTGTAATCCTGGGAGTTTATCGTTGGTCTAGAATAACCCAATAGTTTGTTTTACGTCATCATTACACCATTACCATTACGCCTAAACCAGTGGTGCAACATTCACCATTACAACATCGCCTAAACTAGAGCTGCAATGACACATGCTGTATAATGCATGAAACCAGTAATCATTGCTATACAGTATATGACAACATCGCCCTTTGAATAGGCCCAGGGCCTCATCGAGGGCAACCACACTTTGCAATTACTCGATTCCTATTCCTATAGTAAAGGCCTCCAATACTGTATGTGCCACCTCTGAAAAAGAAAAACACAGAGATTTCTAAATGCCACCCATCGTTTCACATCCACGTGCTAATGCCTAATGGAGTTTATTTAAAGTTAGGGTATAAGTGATGTTTTCCGGTTCAAGCAAAAACAAAACGTGTTAAAAGGTTAAATCACTATATTATGACAGCAATCAATGCTATAGCGTGTTTGTTTAGTAACAGGGGTTTCTCCAACTTAGAAAATACACTTTCAGGCATAGACGTTTTCAGGTTAGATGGCTCCTCCGGCTATGAGCCGTCTGTATCTCAACATAAGCCAACATGGAGGCAACATAACAGGATGTCGATGCATGACTGCATCGGCAAGCTTTCCAGAGATTCGTTGCAAAGTATATAGAGCAGTTCAAAGGTTCAAGTATATAGAGGGAGTTCAACAGGTGGTCCCTGAGAGGATTCCAGGTGGTCCCCAGGCTAAATGATGGAAAGTTGGTTAACCAGAGGTAACTCTTTGAGAGCGTAAAAATAAGGGTCCATTTGGTTTCATGTTTACACTCTCAAGAGTTGATTTAGCCCAAATCTGTTGCCTGTTTTGTAGCATGGAATTGTGGACAAAAGCAAAAGAAATCATTAGTTTTGCGGTCTGTGGGGCTTAAATGTCATCCATGGCTCAAATTCTGAATAAATATTGGGCCCTGGTATGAAAAAGGTTGAAAACCCACTAATATAGCGGAAGGAAAACGAAGGACTGGTAAGCAGGTGTGTGCCTTCAAGATTCCGCTTGACTTCCTACGTTTTAGACAGGTCACTTCAACCAACTGCTGCCACCAATGAGTCATCTATTTTTTTTTTTTTCAGATGCAGTAGGTGACAAACTTTCAGCTAATCAGGGAGAGTGTAGCATGTATCAACTATACGTTTTTCATAGTGTACACCAGGGGTATAGGCAACCTTAGGCACATCACTGGCACACTGGCATGAGATGATTTGCAAATCTTTCAAACTGAACTTTTACTGGGAAGTAATTTTCCTACAGTTCTGACGAAGAAAGAGACGTTGTTCTGTTTTAGCTGTACACGTTCTCGGAATTTAGCCTAATGGTGACACACACTATCAGGAAAATAAAAAACATGGAACTTCATGTCCAAAAAAAGGTTGCCGCCTGCTGGTGTACACCGCTATGTTTCACAGCTCACTTCTTTGTGTTTTCACTTATACAGTACGGTTAACTTGTTTAATGTGTTTCCCGGCTGAGTTCTCTATTCTATTCTCTATTCTGCTATACCGGCCTGAAAATGCATTTTGTGTTGAACAAAAACCCGGAGAGACATGGAGACTCCTGTTGAGACAAACACATAGCAATGATACGCATGATAAGCATAGTACCATCACAATATGCAGTATAGAGCCTTTTAACCACAGAAAATCACTCACACTATACATTCATTGATGTGCCAGTGTAAAAATAGCAAATCTTCACGCTGCGACTCATTCTAATAGAATACCCTTTTATCCCAGTGTGTGTCATGAGTATATCTAAGTACAATATAAATCAGGCGTAAGGTAAGCCAGAGCAAAGAAAGCAGTGTTTATATGGTGGCTCCTGCTAATTAGCATTTTCCAGAGCGCCCTAACGGAGGCAAACAAACAAACAAACAGCATCTGCTGTGGGAGATCGGCCGAGAGAGAATAATAATACTATAATGCAGTTAGTAAACAACCAAAGCGCTGTCTACGGTCATGTCACCATGGGTCCATCCAACCACAGGGTGGATTTGGTACAATAAAGGCTGAGAGAAAAGGCCAATTATAGAGGCTCTGCCTCTGTGTCTCCTTGCAACACTCCTCCACGCTTATTATTTCATTGAAAAAGAGAAAGGAGTGTCTGTGGATTTCAGCATCAGGGGCCATGCAGAGAATATTAGTGCAACTAGTTCCACTGTGCACGTTTGTTGTGTGTGTGGAACTACTGTATAGCTGTTCCATCCGTGTGTGTGTGTTACCCGTCTGCAACCTCACGATAGATATCACATTGCAGAGGCCACGATACTTTATATATCGATAAATATCTGTTATGCATTGATAGATATTGATTACATTGATTCCAACAATGACATATTTACGACAAGACCTCTATTGATTATTCTGTAGCAAAGCCAAAGACTTTATGTAGTATTGCATCATATACTGTATATCAAGACTATCAAAACAGAAAGTAAAAGTGATTCAGCCTGCTACTATATTGATATAGGACGATATGATTATCGGTAAGGAATACAATGTGATTATTGCCATATCGATTCATTGAACTCAATCACGAGTGCAGCACACAACACACACACACAGACACACACACACACACACACACACACACACACACACACACACACACACACACACACACACACACAGACAGACAGACAGACAGACAGACACACAGACACACAGACACACAGACACACAGACACACAGACACACAGACAGACACACAGACACACAGACACACACACAGACACACACACAGCTACATACAATCCATATGAACATCTCACGCATTCCTCTACGTGAATAAAACATCGATTTAATTCCACTCCTACATGTATAAACCACTGCACACGTATCTCTGGTAACTACATACAGACAGATACACAGACAGTATCATGCATTAATGATGCTATACTGTATCTTGTCAGCGGTTTTGGAAGCTGCTCACCCAAGTACCACCATCCATCAATCCTGCGCCCCTCCCATCCATCCATCCATCCATCCATCGGCCCGCCCTGCCCTGTTAGGTCGACATGACGAGGAGGGGGAGGGCTACAGCGGTTCAACCTCCCCACCCCACGCCGCTAGCTGCCACCACGGTGCACGGATAACATACGATCACACCAGATAGAGCCATCATAATGCCTTTTATACTCCCTTTATGGCGCCGGTCAATCTCCTCCTCTAATGTATGCAGAGACACGTGTCGCTATGGAGAGGAGATGAGGGCAATATATACAGTATAGAACCGTCGGGAAGTGAGAATTATGCAGGCTCCGGAATGCATCTACTGCACTACTTTAAGATCGTAAGATCTACAGCGGCCGAATCTATATGAATGTCTCCTAAATACTAACATTTTTGAAAAAATATGCTAAAAATCTTGTCATGTCAAGGACCTAAAAATGACACCTATTTGGCCGTGGATGGCCCAGAAGCAAAGATTAACAGTGGATTTCAACCTTTCTTTTTCCAGGGCCCACTATTTATTCAGGATTTGAGCCACAAACCACCATTTGATGCCCCACAGACCCCAAGACTTATTTTGTTTTTGTTTTTTTGTCCACAGTATCAGGCTGGATTTTTGCAAACAAAACGGGCAAACATACAGATCAAAATGACCAACATTCTATATTATATTATATTATAATTATGTATAGGTTCATTCAGATGGTGAATAGGTTATTTTGGGTTATTTTAACTCTTGGGAGTGTAAAATGAAACCAAGTGGACCCGCACTCATTTGGTTACAGTATATTAGATCAAATCTAAAATGATACAGATGTTGAGGTTTTATTGGGTTGTCTGTAAGAAAACAAAACCATGTAAGTGACAAGCTGTCTGATGTGTAAAAACCCAATGATATGGCTGAATTAGTATGCTTGAGCTTATATACGGCAAGACCAGAGCAATCCTGCTGTTGGGGGAGCGCTCCGGGATGCCATTTAATGACTGTCAGAGAACACACTGTTGGTCCCATAAACACATTAGCATGCAGCACTAGTAGAGAGTATACTATATCTCAGAAGAAAAATATTGTAATTTCAGTATATACTCCACTAGCTAGACCTACAAGCTCACTGCGTGCCACTCGGTGGTGCGCTGTGAGCTTGTAGATCTGCTGTTTTTCAATAGCTAAAGCAGGGGTTTTCAACAGTTGATCCCTAGGCTAAATGATGGAAAGTTGGTTAACCAGGTGTAACTCAGTGAGAGCGTAAAAATGAAACCAAATGGATTTACACTCCCAAGAGGTAAAATATTCACTATCTGAATCAGCCCCAAGTCTACACAACTTAGAGAATGTCGAAGATAAATGGGCATTTTGATCTGTATGTTTGCCTGTTTTGTAATCCAGTCTGGAATTGTGGACAAAAGCAAAAGAAATCTTTAGTTTAGGGGTCTGTGGGGCTAAAATGTCATCAAATGGTGGTCTGTGGCTCAGATTTTGAATTAAAAAAAAATGTTGAGAACCACTGATCCACCATAACATAACTGAACCACCATAACATAATGGTTAGAATACATTCTAAGTCTCGGCCATTGAGTATTTCTACACTACAATATCGCTAGTACTTTTACTCAAGTACACAATCTGAGTACTTGCCTTTTCCAGTGCTGGTTATTGGTGGTATAAAAGCCCAGCAGGGGTGATTAGCATGCAGCACCATGCAGACAGCCAGCATCATGTGGGCTCATGACTGGGGTCTCCAGTATTATTGGCTGCATGCTGGCTGATGGCAGGGTGGACAGGATAGCGTGACGCGTATCGATCGGCTATCGGCTGTGAAGCGCCGCACTAGTGTGGTGCTCCGCGGTGCCGTCGCCCAGACACTCTGTCACTCGCTGTTTTCTCACTGTTAACCAGCCGAGACCCGGAACGCATTTGTCACCTCTATCTATAGCTTTTAACCACTTAACAACCGTTATTTAAAATCTCAGCTGTTGAGTCAGATCTATAAGCTCCTAGAGCGGCACAAGGTGCCACGCTTTGAGCTTCTGGATCTGCTATATGAACTTGAAACTTGATATATATTTTAATTGTGTGGAAATCTTTGATATATTCTTTAATGTCTCTTTTGGCAGCTGCAGGCTGCCTAGTAACTAGGCTCGGGAGATTGGAGATGGAGGAGATGGAATGGTCCCAGTGTCTAAGAGGCTGGCCAAAAGGTTGCATGATTACCCATTATGGCAGAGGTGAACCTCTGAGCCATGGGAGGAGATTTGTACCGGGGATCTGATTGGCTATCTCGTATCTCGGCAACGCCACGACAACTTGTGATTGGCCAGAGCCATCTAGCAGCTGCCAATTCATTGACAATTGTCAATTCTTGTGTTAAGCTCAGATCTTTGCTTCGTAAGGTTCATCAAAATCAACATATTTTCAGACGGCGGCCGGCAGCCAAATAGAAATAATTCTTGGGGTCCTTTACATGAAAACGTGTGTGTGCACCACTGACACAGAAACAGAGGTTCTTCGGTAAACTGCCTGAGACTTTTTTTTAAATAATCGCCCTCGGAACGGCTTCACTTGTGGCACTCTGGACCTGGTGCCCCGGCAGCCATCACATCCAGGGTAGCACCACTACATCAAACTGCTGCTATGATGACAAGAATCTCAACCAGGGAGTAACAGAGAACAATCCAGCATGTGTATTTGTGGAGTGCTGTGTGTAGAAAATGCATTGTCCTTCCAATACATCTGGGATTTGTCCTTCCATTGTTGTTGTGTGTTTTTTCCTCTGTACCCAACAATGCTCTCCAGGTCGGTTGTAATTCCACAATCAGATAAATCAATGGCTGGAGGTTGACCCGTAGACGCTGTTCACCACAATGGCAAATTGTGAAAAGAAAAGCGCTTCATGGCTTCAGTAAAGCAGCTTTTTCTGAACCGTTCTGTTGAATTCTGCCCCTTGACTGGTGTTGAGCGCTGTTGTACGACCGGCGACACATTTGTGGAGCGTTTTAAGCCATCTTGAGGTGACGTTCGGGTTCAAGAGCAGACTCTGAATCGATATATTTTAACACGAGGAACACACAATGAGCACCATGTGGAGTAGAGAACGGAGTGTCTAATGAATCCACTAATTGGCTATTTAATTGGCTTCAAAGTCTAATTTCCCAACGTTGTTAGAATATCAGTGTTAATGAGCCAGTCCTGTCTGACGTTACCATATAGGAGTGTGATGTGAGAGAGAGAGAAGGTTAATGAGGGCCAAGGAGATATTGAAAATGATCACGTGATATATGGAGGCGTGGATGGTATGTTTCATCATGTATAAGGGAGCCTATACATGAAACTAGGAGCATTTGTGATCAGGGGCGGATGTAACATTTCCCAATTGGGGGGGCTGGAGAAAATGGTACCATTTTCTGTTACAGGACTTTTATTAATCAAGTAAGCATCAATAATAACATCAGTTGTTGAAGTTGCAAGGACTGGGTTTTCTGTTTTCAACGATGAAATGCTGTTGGTTTAGTGGTGACACAGCTGTAGTTAGTTAGTAGCAGTAGTAGTGTTTCAGATCATTTTAAATATAAGCACTTTAATTTGAAATAACATGGGTTGTTTTGCATGCATGTCATCATGTTTGGTGGGGCAGACTGGGCATTTAGGGGGGCATTGCCCCCCTCATGCCCATGCCTAGATCCGCCCCTGTTCGTGATGCAGTGCAGGCGTGAAGTAAGAGACGCAAGGACAAAGCCTGTCCCCGCCACTCTCTTTTTACATTGACTCTACCCAAAGTGAAACTTTTTTTTACTCATGCAGTTCACTGGGGACAGGGAGGAACTCTTTATATGGTCAGCACAATATAGTAGGGAGGTTTATCACAACAAAAGAAAAAACAAACTAAGTGATATTTGAATTAAGTGAAATCGCTGACTATGCCTTTAATGGCATAGTAGTGAATTTATTCCCCACGGAGCTCCAGCATTACTGCGTTTTGTATCCAGAATGCAAAAAAGCAATCTCACCACCCACTCACTCACACACACGCACGCGTGCGCACACACACACACACACACACACACACACACACACACACACACACACACACACACACACACACACACACACACACACACACACACACACACACACTGAAATCGCTCCTCTCTTTCCCCCATGGAACACTGGCTTTGCAGAAAGTAAACATGAATTCTGTCAGTTAATATGTCGTCTGTATAGCAAGCATTGGCCTGACAGTGAGTCCCAATGCAGCTTGATTCTTGCTTGGCTGGACGATCTTCTGCATGTCGCTCCCCTGCTCTCTCTGTCTGTCTCTCACTCTACGACATTGTATCTTCCATAGTAAAGCAGTGGTTTTCTACCTTTCTGATAACAGGGCCCACTATTTATTCAGAATTTGAGCCATTTGTCCACAATACCAGCCTGGATTTCGGAAACAAAACAGGCAAACATACAGATCAAAATGACCATTAATCTGCTACATGCTCTAGTTGTGTAGACTTGGGCTAATTCAGATGATGAATATTTTAATCCTTGAGAGTGTAAACATGAATTTTTACACTTACAGTACATCTGGTTAACCAACTTTCCATCATTTAGCGTGGGGAGCACCTGGAACTCTCTCAAGGACCACTGATGGTCCTAGACCACTGGTTGAAAACCACTGATGTAAAGCATCAGAAAAAGCTCCCAAAATTACATTCATTTCTCCAACAACTGTTTCTGCAGAAAGGTGGTTTCTGCATGACTTCAATGGACAATCCCGAATAGTGAATAATCGTAAAAACACGCCATTGGCGCACAGTCAGGCACAGTAACACTGATACACAGCGTAATGTAATGTTTGTGTGTTTATAGAGCATTTTACCACGGCATCGTCAAACACGTCTCAGCCTATCATAATCAAGCGCTGGAACTATCTGTTTCATAACTGTCTTTTACTGTGTGATGCATGTTTATGCCAGGTGTAAAACGGCTCTGCACAGCATATATACAGTATATACTCGCCATACAGTCTTTCACACTTTCACACTGCAAGTATAGGATCGATAGTTGGTGAAATTGCTGCGGTTTGTCTATCGGTTTTTGTCTGATAATTCTCGACGGAGTGGAAAGCCACTTGATCAGCAGTTGTCTATAGCTGTCCCCACAGCGGGTGGGGGGTGTGGGGGGTGTGGGGGTGGTTGTTAACCTGCTGTCTCCCAGCAGGGTGGACGTGCAGATGGTGACGTTGTGGTGTTGTCTGTGGGCGTTCAATCCCCTTACTACTGCACTGAAAACACCCTGACAGTACGTTTTAAGGGTGGGGGACGGTGATGGACAAGCAGCATCGCCCGATATCAGCGATGGCGATGGTCATTACTATAAATTCTCACTTAGAATGGCATGCAAAATGAGTACCATAAACGACGGTGCTGTGGTGCACTGAAAAAAAAAAAGTATGGTGGAGGAGGAAGCGGGACGGAACTAGGAACCAAACTGTGCCAAATGGTTTCGGGTCGAGGGCAAACAAAAGCAGCACTTGATTCGTTATCTCCGGCCAAATGTTGGCCGATTTGGCCGAAAAGCTCACAAATTTTTATTTTTCTGGGCGGCGTCGCCTGCCCCACGTCGGCCGACGTCGCCCATTCTGCTGCTGTCGCCCGATTCGGCGCAAAAGCTCCCATAGAGAAATAATGGATGTCGGGCGACGTCGCTTTATCATCGTCCGCCGTGCCCTGCCGTTAAAACGTAGGGCGAGGGTCCATCTTTATGCCCTCATCAAGACCTGAGGTCCATTCTATAAATAGCTTCTCAATCAGCCGTTGTCGCATGTTCAAAAAAGAGGGAAAAAACAACACACATATGTGTGAAGTGAAGTGAGTGGTGGAACTACTGTATACTCTAATTGTTATACTGTAAATGGAAAATGGTGCAGTTATATAGCGCCTTTATCCAAGGCGCTTTACATTGTAGATTGTAAAATGTTAATGATTTTTCTTTCAAGACCTTATTTTTCTGAGAGTGTACAAATTGAACCAAATGGTGCCGCTTGGGTCCATTTGGTTCACACTTCACATTCTTACAGTCTGAGAAAAAAAAATGTGAAAATGGGTAGAATACCCCTTTAAGGTAATAGCTAAATAACTGATTAATCGACGAATCAGTTAAATAATCGGCAGATGAATCGATTATGAAAATAATTGTTAGTTGCAGCCCTAGTGCCTAGTACAAGGGCTGCCCAAAAGGTAGATCGTGATCTACCAGTAGATCACATAGGCTGTGCAGGTAGATCACATGACAGTCCCCTAAAATGTATAGATCTGTAACTCTTGAGAGCGTTAAAATGAAACCCATTTCATTTTACACTCTCAAGAGTTAAAATATATTTAAACATCTGAATCTGAATTACGTAATTCAAACATCAGTAGTAGCATATACAAGAAAACCCTCCAATTCTCCCCCTCCATTTTTCATTATTAGTTCATTATTCTAAAACAAGTAACACTATCACCATTATTTCAAAGTCAAACTTTCTTGGGAGCCTTGTTCACCCCTGGCCTAGTGCATGGTTTCCTCCGCTATGAGTGTGACATATATACCCATGTGTGAGAATGGCTGAATGTAATGCACAATTGACGTAAAGCGCCTTATATATAAATGGATATATAAATATATAAACGGTATATAAATGCACCACTTACGAAAGCAAAGACAGAAGCTGTCCCAACATGTTGGCCGTCTGGTCTGTGCGTGCGTGCGTGCGTGCGCGTGTGTGTGTGCGTGCGCGTGTGCATGTGTGTGTGTCACATGGGGTCCTAGTGCTGGCTGGTCTGTCCTGATGGCTGTCGTCATCACCTGAGTGTCATCCAAGGCTCCTCTGAAGCAGCCTGTGTGTGCCATGTTAATTAAACATCCACATTATCTCACAGAATCAGGGAGCGTAGCGACGCGTCCTTCCAGATCTCTCTCTCTCTCTAGCTTTCTCTCTCTTTCTCACGCACACACACGCACATACACACACACGCACACACACGCACATGCATGCATCAACAAGACTCAGCACCGCCCACTGCTAGGAAGTGGGAACCCATTCAACCTGGTAAAGAATCTGAGTCATTTTTAGGAGAGACCGAGAGCGAAATCATTTTCTCCACCAGTATGGTGGTGACTATGTTTTACACCCTGTCCGTCCGTATGTCTGTTCGTGCAACTGTTACGTTACCCTCATGAGTGACGTCACAGTTGACGTAACACCAGAGCTGGTGGAGTTTGCGACTGTAACTGATGGCCGTGGCTGATGGTCAAGGCTGGTGATAAATGGTCCTGTGTTCTTTTTTTATTAGCCAGGAGGACAGAGATGGTCCAGTCTGTCTATCTATCTGCACTGGTCCTGTGGGCTGCCTGCCTGTGTGGAACTCACAGTTAGCTCATGGTGGTGTAGATTTCACAGATAGATGGGGTTAAATCAAAAGACTCTCTCAGGCTGCACATAAACACACACACGCACGCACGCACGCACATACACACACAAGGAGAGAGAGAGAATCAGAATGAGAGAGAGAGAAGCCTTAAGGCGAGGGGGTAAGACGTGGAACATTTAACAGCGATTCATGATACATTGTTGACGATACGATGCATGGGCAATATTCGTTCATTCTGGTTGAACACTAGATGTGTTTTAAAATTGCTAAATAACAAGGCAATAAGTACTTGTGTACTAAGGCATTCATGGCATTTCGATATCGATTCGTTATCTTGCAAATCAATATAATGCAAGGTCAAACAATTCGATGCGATATTCTCTGTTTACATAACGACTTTTGAGTCTTCAATTGTAGGCAAATGGAGGATGGGATTGAATGGAGAGATGGAGGAATGGATGGAGGGAGGAGAGTAGATGGAGCAATAGTAGAGGAATGGAAGATGGAGGGAGGAGGAGGATGGATGGATGGATGGATGGATGGATGGATGGATGGATGGATGGATGGACGGACGGACGGAAGTATGGATGGATGGAGGGCAGGAGGAGAGGAAAGGAGTGGAGGATGATGGGAGTAGCAGGCAGGGAGCGGAGGTGAGGTGGTTGCTGGGGTGACAGTAGAGCAGATACTGTATGTGGATGTAGAGGGACGTGCCATGTGGAGCATCAGTAATCCTCTGCTCTGGCTGCCTGTCAGCACACACACACACACATACACACATGCACAGCACGCCCACAAACGCATACGCGAGCACACACACACACACACACACACACACACACACACACACACACACACACACACACACACACACACACACAGACACAGACACAGACACAGACACAGACACACACACACACAGACACACACACACTACTTGCAGCGATCTGGGTGCGTGGAAAGCACAGGAACCAAATCCAACATTTGGAACCATTTTTTTAAAGTAATTAGTTACTGTTTTGGCAGAGTAATACCTCACTTTGCTTGTCACTGGGAAAAGTAATATTACAGTAATATATTACTATTAACTTGTTACTGCCGGATTTAGCAGTCCTACTAGGGTGGGCTGGAAGAATGGCAGGGTGGGCAACTCTAAAGGTTTTCATATGACGGACCCCCAAATTCACATTATATTCTCCCTATTTGAAGAGATATGGCAGTGACCCCCATAAGAGAAGATTTGTACGGCTCCAGCAGTGATTCTCTCCCAATCAGAAATGTTAAATAGTACAGATATTTTGTGATACTTTTATATTGGGGAGAAAAAGACCCCATAACCTTTCATTGGGTGGGCAGGATGCACGTTCGGGTGGGCTCTGCTCACCCCTGCCCCCCCTTTTAGATCTGCACTACCCGTTTTGGAGCCAGTTTTTTAACCACACTGTCAGAGCTGGTTCTATGTGGACTTCACGTCTGCTATACAAATTAATCAGCATAGCGGCCAGTTGGTTCTCAAAATCTTTTAATTTGCAGGACCACCGTAACTCTCAGAGAGGGCATACAAATGGAAACCTTGCAGGCTGCTTGTGGGTGTCATCATCATCATCATGCCCCAAAACAAAAAGATTAGATTTACAAGCTGCACAGCTCGCTGCGGTGCAATGTGTCGACAGCTTATAGATCGGCTATATTTGGGGAGAGTGACATGTGTGCGCAACCGAGGTGGTTCAGGGACATGCAGGGAGCCATGTTTGTGTCACCCCTTTTGGCCCTGCTAGTTTGGCATGAGCAACGCAGATGGAGAGAGAGAGAGAGAGAGAGAGAGAGAGAGAGAGAGAGAGAGAGAGAGAGATGGAGAGAAGGAGGTAGAGCAGGGGTGGATGTAACATTTCCCAATTGGAGGGGCAGAAGAAAATGGTAAGGGGGCGGCTTCATCGCCCGGGTCGCTTCGCGCCACGGGCGATGAAGCCGCCCCCTTACCATTTTCAGTAGTGTTTCAAATACTTTTAAATATAAGCGCTGAAATATCTTGGGTTGTTTTGCATGCCATGCATGTTTGGTGGGGCACACTGGGCATTTAGAGGGGCATTGCCCCCCCATGCCTATGCCTAGATCCGCCCCTGAGGTAGAGAGAGGGAGGGAGAGAGAGAGAGAGAGAGAGAGAGAGAGAGAGAGAGAGAGGGAGAGAGAGAGAGGGAGAGAGAGAGAGAGAGATGGACAGCCTGGAACACACAACCAGACAGAGAGATAGAGAGGGGGAGGAGGGAGGTGGTAACTTCAGGCCTGGCAGTCAATGCTCTGCTCCCACTGTGAAACACACACACACACACACACACACACACACACACACACACACACACACACACACACACACACACACACACACACACACACACACACACACACACACACACACACACACACACCTCTCTCCCTCTCTCTCTCTCTCTCTCTCTCTCTCTCTCTCTGTAGCCTCTTGCTTGCTCTCCTTTATCCGTCCTTGTGTGTCCAGTGTTGGGTTCATTTTTAACGGTCTACGGTTTGGGCTATACAGTACCATCACTACACTACTACTACGTCCGGTCTCTCTCAGCGCACGCGTTTACGGTAGGCCAGCAGAGGACGTCCAGTCTGTGAGTGAGCATGTGCACGGGGGGGAGAGGGGAGGGGAGCATGGGGGTGGAGGTAGAGGATGATAAGAGAGAGAGAGAGAGAGAGAGAGAGAGATGGAGCCATGGGGTGGTCGGGGGTGAAGCATGCTGAGGATGGCTCAGGTGGGCACACTTTAGGCTGCACTCATGCTTTAGGCCTGTGATTATGTAGCTGTGAAACAAACAAACAAACTACAGTGAAAGTATCAGATCTGCATGACTGTGTGCGTGTGTGTGTGTGTGTGTGTGTGTGTGTGTGTGTGTGTGTGTGTGTGTGTGTGTGTGTGTGTGTGTCCTTTCTCTGTGTCTCTCTGTCCTCTTGCCTCCCGCTTCTCTTTCAGATGGCTCTTCTTTCACTGTCCTTTTGCACAGTGTGTGTTTGCTTGAGTCTTTGGTTTGCTACCTGCATGCAGCGTTCAGGGATTGGCACTCAGCGTGTGTATGTACTGTACTGTACACGTGCAAGTGTGTGTGTGTGTGTGTGTGTGTGTGTGTGTGTGTGTGTGTGTGTGTGTGTGTGTGTGTGTGTTATTTTCATGATAGTCACGTAGCTCTGCTGTACTGTATGTCGAAAAATATGTGTGCATCTCCTGGTCCTCATGCATACTGTCTGTAGCTACTGCTTCCTGCACTGTAAACCTGAGTTACGGGTCCATTTAGTTCCATTTGTGAACTCCATTTACAGATTATATGATCCTTACACACTGTCTTATTTAAGATGTTGTTTTTGTTTATATCTTGAGTGTGCTCACAGTGCGTGAACTATTATGTTGTGGTACATTTGTTTTGATAACAAGACAGATTTTCCACTTCACACAAAAGCATCATCCTGATGCAAGCATCTATGCTGGTCAAGCTTTCCTCTTCTAACATGCCTTTTGGACACAGCCAGATTGGGATGGCACTTAGTGAAGGGCTAATTACGTAGCCCACATTTTTCCACCAGGTTCCAATTGACTATACTGTAATCCTGGTCGCTGCTCTCCCTCTGGTAACCTGGCCAGAGTCCCGAATTGAGTTCATGTTTCCTTCAATGCATGAGGAATCAGTGACCAGCAGGCAGCAGGAGGTTCTATGGGAAGGACATAGCATGTAGTGGTTCCTTTCCCCCTCCTGTGTGCTGGTTTGATACCTTGCATGGCTTCCCTCTCCAATCAGTGTATGATGTGTGTATGTGAATTGGTGGTGTGATGTAAAGCGCTGTGGATAAAGGTGCTATAATAATATACTATTTACCATTCAGTTCAATTCTTTTGTGAGGGTAGCTACGCTATAGGGGACACGAGGGGAACATTACATGACACAGAAAGGCCTTTTGGACAAACCACAGCCCAGGGTGTTGGCAATTATTCAAACCCCAGAAGCTTCTAGCTGTGAGTCGGCTCCCGATGCGAACGCTTTTATTACTGAAATCTCTGCCGATGTCTTTTCTTTTCTGTACTTGTATAATGTAGAGGAGTATCTGCCGGCGTTGCCAAGGAAACGCCATGCTTCATTCTGGATGACAAAACCGCTCAGTCGCTGACTGACTCTCTGCCACTCCCTTTTCTTACATGTTCCCTCCTGGCATTCACGCTGTTCACGCTCCCTCGTTGGTCTCTGCATGCACTGTGTGAGCTTGCATGCGTTGCATGGGCTGTGCTGCATGTGCTGCATGCACTGTGCTGCATGAGTGTAACATGGGAGAAGAACGGGGCTGTCTCTGTGCCAGCAGCAGTGGAAAATAAGTAAGCAAACTACATTTGCTTTAAAGGGGAACTACACCCATTTTCAACATTCTAATATGTCATTAGTATACCGTAGAGGTGCTGGGTGGAAATGATAAAAAAAAAGTTCCCCCATTCTGTGTTCCCAAGGAATGGAGGTCTGAAGAAAACCACTAACATGGTGAAACATCTTGATGACATCATCAAGATGTATTTTCACCATATTAATGGATTTCTTTAGACGCTTCTTTTTTCTCAGAAAAAAATGTTGAAAATGGGTGGATTTCCCCTTTAAGGGAGACTTCACCATTTTTGCCAAAAAACGTTTGACATTTAGAAGATTCAGAACACGTTCCGGGTGGTCTTTATCTCTGTAATGTGTAGTTTTAGATATTTTAGATTATAGCAGTGAGCCTAGTGTCTTTGATGTCGTCATGGACCCTATTTTCTGGACTACAAATCCCCATAATGGTTTGGTGCACTGCTCCTCCTTGTGGATAGGGGAATGTCTGCCTTAGTGAGACAACATGTGCACATGACAACATCCGGGAACTTGTACTCATAGAGTATTTTTGCCTGGATCCAGCCCTGAAATGAAATGATAATTCAGTGTACCTGTGAGTACCTAGGCTCTCCTCTCCCAGCCTGCTCTGCTGCTGCTGCTGCTGCTGCTGCGGTGCTGCGGTACGTGTGACCATGGGGAGACGGAGCTGGAAGCCATTAGCTGGACAGCTGGTCCAGCCAGAGCGCTTATTGCTCATAATTACACCACTTTGATGGCCTCGGTGTGTGTGTGTGTGTGTGTGTGTGTGTGTGTGTGTGTGTGTGTGTGTGTGTGTGTGTGTGTGTGTGTGTGTGTGTGTGTGTGTGTGTGTGTGTGTGTGTGTGTGTGTGTGTGTGTGTGCGTGCGTGCGTGCGTGCGTGCGTGTGTGTGCATGTGCGTGTGTGCGCTGATGACCAGGGGTGCATCTAGGAATGGGCATGAGGGGGCAATGCCCCCCTAAATGCTCACTCTGCCCCAACTAACACGATGGCATGCGAAACAACCCATGGTATTTCAAACTAAAAGTGCTTATACTTAAAATGATTTGAAACACTACTACTGACTGACTAACTACAGCTGGGTCATAACTAAACCAACAGCTTTTCATCATTGAAAACAGAAAACTCTCTGAGTCAGACCTTCAGCTTTATGCATGCTGTGTGTCTGTTGCAACTTCAACAGCAACTGATTATTTTTGATGCTTGCCTAATAAAAGTCCTGTAACCAAAAATGGTATGGGTGCGACTTCATCGCCCGTGACGCTTCGCGCCACGGGCGATGAAGTCGCACCCATACCATTTTCTCCTGCCCCCCCCCCCCGTTGGGAAATGTTATATCCGCCCCTGCTGATGCCGGCCATGTCACACCTGCAGAGGAGAGCTCATAAAGCCACCTAGCCTCCCAGACAGCCATCTGGCCCTCATGGAGGCTGCCAGCGTTCCAGGGGACTCACTGTGAGTTCCTCTGGCCCTGCCATGTCTTCCGGGATCCGCTCGTAAATTCCGGCGCCGCATTAGTGCCTTGACGACGTGCGTTTGTTGGGTTTATAGTGTCAGGGACAGTAGTGACAGGGTTTGTAATGGGGCGAGTCCGACCAACGTGCCGCCAGAATAATGGCACCTGTTTACACATTAATCCAGGGTCTGGATCTACGCATGGGCAATGGGCATGGGGGGGCAATGCCCCCCTAAATGCTCTGACTGCCCCACCAAACATGATGGCATGCAAAGTAAAGTGAAGTGCTTATAGTTGAAACACTACTACTGCTACTAACAAACTACACTTGTGGCACCACTAAACCAACGGCATTTCATCATTGAAAACAGAAAACTCTCTGGGCCTGCATGATCAGTCGTAGGTTGCAGTTTACTATGAAAACCTGCATCCTGCGTCCGTCACGTCTCATAACTAACTGACTTCATCACTCTGATCCTTATCTCATCAAACCATCACATCTCCATCCATGGAGCTGACCTCTACTGTATGTTGATTTGACCTCATCAAACCCTGTACCCTCATCAAGCCCTTTCCATATATGGCACGAAAACAACAGGTGGTAGCTGAGGTTGTGGAGGTGTGAGCAGCAGCAGCAAAAAGCAAGCAGGGATGAGCAGTGCAAACTTCCAGTTTAAACACTGAAATCAGTGTGTGATTGGACGTGAACGTGGGAGCTGATGACCGACAAACAACTGCGCCGAGAGTTGCCGGTTCGATCCCGAGCTCCCCCAGAGTTAGTAGCGAAGTGTCCTTTAGCAAATCACTGAACCCCTAATTGCTCCTGATTTGCTAGTCGGTACCTTGCATGGTTTTAATTGTCATTGTATGACGTGTGTGTGTGTGTGTGTGTGGATGAATGTGATGCACAAGCTGTTTAAAGCACCTTGGATAAAGGCGCTATATACAGTAAATGTACCATGTACGAGCTGGACAAGACCTACTACAGTGTAGACGCTTTCATTTGTTTCGGGGAACACGTGGGATTTTGGTGGAAGTACCAACCGAGAAAATGAGGTGGATGGTTTAAAATCGGCTTTACTTTCTCCGCAAATGAAACAATTGGTCAGGAGAATGTCGTATCTCCGTGGAAATGCATCTGACGGATGTTTCCGACCGACACTTCCGACTGTAACGTCTCTGCCGTATATTGTGACCAGGCTTTTTCTCGTCACAGATGAGTAAGCCTGGGACCGACCGGGGCTAACTGAGTTCCCTGACAGAACTTCGACAAGCCAGCAGAGCTACATGTGCACATGTCTGTGACAGATACACACAACGCTTGTGTGTGTGTATGTACATGTCTATGACAGACACAACGCTCATGCGTACATGCCTGTACTGTATGTAGCACTCATCAGCTATAGGCTGAAGCTCCCATTAACCCAGTGTGTTTAGTGTCAAAGGAGGCCGCTGAACGTCTCCTCTCCTTCCCTAGCCTCTTTCTCTCTGCTTCCACGGTGCGTTGAATCGCAAATGAGATTCACATGTACATTTCTGATACTGTGTATTTTATATGTGCAGCATGTACTCTATCTAGTGGTGTGTGCAGTGTTGCCAACTTGGCACATTTGTCACTATATTTAGCTTTTTTCAGACCCCCCTAGTGCCAAAATTAGTGAAAAGCTCCTGCCGTAAAATCTTGCGCTTTTTGGCTGGTGAGTTGGGGTGAAATCGATTGACAGGCACCAGAGAGAAAACCCTATTTTTTCACAAATTTTCCTCCTATAACAGTGGTTTTCAACCACCAGGCTAAATGATGGACAGTTGGTTAACTAGATGTAACTCTTTGAGAGCGTAGACATGAAACCAAATGGACCCCATGTTTACACTCTCAAGAGTTAAAAAAATGTGCCACTAGTGCATTTTTTAGGATCTTGGCAGTTGGCAACACTGGGTGTGTGTGCAGGTGTGTGCTGCTGCCAGCGGGGTGCCTGTGCAAAGCGCAGTGCAGTGACCCTTGATGCAGCACTTCTTGGACTTGCTTTTCCCTGCTCTCTGCCATCGGTACGACTTAGAGAATACTGTTCTCCTGTTAATTAGTCAGGCAAAAAGCTCACAGTTTGAGATATTATTTATTCATTGTGCGTATACTGTTCCATCTCAAACAGCGAGAGCGAGCAAACTGTGTGTGCGTGTGCGAGTGTGCGTGCGAGTGTGCGTGCATGCGTGCGAGCAAGCTTGTTAATGTGAGTGACAGGGCCGGATGTAACATTGCCCAGTTGGGGGGGGGGGGGGGGGGGGGCAGGCGAAATTGGTATGCGGGCAAAGTCGCACCCATAGCGTTTTTGGTTACAGGACTTTTATTAGCCGCCCCCCCCCATGCCCATTGCCTAAATCCGCCCCTGATGAGCGAGAGAGTGCGCGTGCATGAAGGTTTCATAGCCGAGGGTAATAGGGTTCATTGACTCTTATTTAGCATTGCAGTCGACACACAAACACACACACGCGCGCACATGCACACACGTACGTACACACACACGCACCGTACATCCACAGAGAGGTTCTGGGGGGAAACAAAAGGTGCTGATTATCTGCCTCACTGACTTTCCCCTCCAGTTCTTCAAAGCATCCCTGCGGTCTGTTGTCTCCGTGAAATGGATTTGGGACAGCTGAGATGGGAGTGAACAAGCATACAGACAGTCTGATGTCTGTGGTGGGATATATAAAAAAAAACACCCTGTGACTGTGGTTGGAGGATCAGATGGTTTGTGAGATCTGTGCCGTCGGACAACCTTCTTGGCTCTGCATAGTATAGAGCTGAACAGTCCTGCCTCCTTGTGACGCCGCTCCCCGGCTCCGGAAATGTTTTCCCCATAGACTTGTTTTCCTCATAGACTTTTCAAAAATGATCTATATCAAGACGATTACGATGCAGACAAAAGCCAACTTGGGTTGTGACAAATCATGACAGCACACACAATGTTTTGGGACAATCAAATGATTTCTAAGAAGAAAAATGAAACAAAGTGTTGTATCCTGCCGTTTCATACTTCTTGCTAATTAGATATTGTGTGGTAATGTTGTGCTTGTTGTCATGATTTGTCACGACCCGAGTTGTTCCGTGCAGTAATCGTCTTTATATACTGTAGATCATTTTCAAAAAGTCTATGAGGAAAATGAATGGGGAAAACATTTCTGGAGCTGGGGCGACGACACGAGAGGGGCGGGACTGCTCAGCTCTATACAGCAGTGGTCCAATAGAAGAAAAAAGGTCTCACCATGGGACCCAAACTAGTGAAAATATCCGATCTACAACCTCACAATGGTGTCGCTTCATGCCACATTGCTAGCATTAGTTCAGCTATGTACTGTATGACAATGTATGCAACTAACTTCATGGGACGTTTACTCACAATCAATGAAAATCGATCCTGTGACCCACAAATGGGTCCGAGCCCACTGTTTGGGAACCACTGCAGTACAGTATGTTGGACTACTGGCTGCAGGCTCCAGTTCTGAATCTCCATTCGCCATACATTGGCAGGCTATTCCAGTAGGGTGTAAATGGTGCCTTTACTGCAGGGGGTTTTCAACAGGTCGTCTGGGGACCACCAGTGGTCCCTGAGAGAATTCCAGCTCGTCCCCAGGCTAAATGATGGAATGTTGGTTAGCCAGATGTAACTTTTTGAGAGCGTAAACATGAAACCAAATGGACCCTTGTGGGTCCATTTGGTTTCATGTTTACGCTCTCAAGAGTCAACATATTCATCATGTGAATTAGAATGTAGAAGATTAATATGGTCATTTTCATCTGTATGTTTGCCTGTATAGAATTGTGGACAAAAGCAAAAGAAATCTTTAGTTTTGGGGTCTGTGGGGCTTTAATGTCATCAAATGGGCCCTGGTATGAAAAGGTTTGAAAACCACTGCTTCACTGTGTATATGCTTTTATCCACATCACTTTATAGACAGTGCAAGGCACCAGCTTGCGCTTTGTCAGAAATGAGAGGTTCAGCATCTTGCTCAGGGCGTGTTCACACTTGATGCAATAGCCTTTCTGCTCCACGGGGGGTCCATGGGGGGTCCAAAGTCTTTACCTGATCAAAGAACAGGAACGGTGTTCACAAGATCTTCCTCCAAGTGATGTTCTGTGATAAACACAGTTTGATCTTCATACACACTCACCTTGACATTGTTTGTATGTCAGGAAGAAAAAACTGCAGACAAAGCTATAGATCTTCTCCATTCACAGTGTATTCAGAATATGATTATTTTTTTCTTCTCTTTTTGTGCTAACTCTCTTGGGATGTGCGTACGGCAAATTACATCTTGAAAGTCTTGCTATTACACATCGGCTGCCCCACTTTATCTTTCATGTCTGAAAAGTACGATTTGCCGACAAATTGATGTAGTTCAAATGAGTTCATGAACCCGGATGGGGAATCCATGTGCTGAGGACATGGATAGTTCATGGACAGCGCTGCAGTTGAAATCAGTGGTTTTCAACCATAGTGGTCCTTGAGAGGGTTCCAGGTGGTCCCCAGCTAAGTTGGTTAACCAGATAAAAAGTTGGTTAACCAGATGTAACGCTTGAGAGCGTAGAAATGAAACCAAATGGACCCTTGCGGGTCCATTTTGCTTCATTTTACACTCAAGAGTTAAAATATTCATCATCTGAATTAGCCCAAGTCTACACAACTAGAAGATTAATGGTCATTTTGATCTGTTTTGTTTCCCAAATCCAGCCTGCCATGGTGGACGAAAGCAAAAGAAATCTGTAGATTTGGGGTCTCTCTGTGGGGCTAAAATGTCCTCAAATGGTGGTCCGTGGCTCAAATGCCGAATAAATAGTGAGCCCTGGTATGAAAAAGGTTGAAAACCACTGGTTTAAATGATGTCTTTACATCACTGAGAGTGGCCAGCTGGTAGATTAGTTCAAGTACGAAACAATACTGGCCAATTTCTATAGTATTTTGCACAGTAACTGATGAGAAAGAAATGAGTCCTACTGTAATAGGCATAGCTCTGTCAGGAGGACGTGGTGATGATGATGATTGTCTGTGGAGTGAGTGTTTTTACACTCAGCCAGTGTGTGTTAACCTATTTATCTGCAGTCCTGAATGAGCCGTGTCTCTCTCTGACCCTGTGAGATGCATGGGCTGTCCTGGGGGGCCAGGCTACAACTAGCACTGCTACAACTTCACATCCAGAACAAGCCATCCGGGAGTGGGTAGTTAGTTGGCTTCAGGCAGTAGCTGTCTCTCTCTCTCTCTCTCTCTCTCTCTCTCTCTCTCTCTCTCTCTCTCTCTCTCTCTCTCTCTCTCCCCCTCTGTGTGTGTGTGTGTGTGTGTGTGTGTGTGTGTGTGCGTGTGTGTGAAATATATGAACCACCATGATACTGAACAAAGTCTAGAATCCATTGCACACATAACACTTTTGTAAATAGCTCGCCCTGATTGTGTCTTGTTGCTAGACAGTTACCAGATCGGTTTAGTTATGCATGTGATGTCTTTGCTATCATCCTATCGGGAGGCAGACCTCTGTCCGACCTATCATAGGACCGACGGTTAGGTTGAGGCGTCAACCCTGTGAGAGTTGAGTGTTAGGGTTAGGCATCGGTCCGACGGTTAGGTATAGGTGCATCGGACCAGACCAACACATGCACCCCATCACACCCTCGGAAAAAAAGGTCCTAAAAGATTAATTATTACAACTTGATGATGTCAATATAAATAACAAAAAGTTCAATCATACACATCAGTGCAGCCTGATAACATCAGCCCTACATAAATATTAAAAAAATCGATTCTGAACGTAGCGATTCGATATTGCCATCATGGCATTAGGAATTGCGATATATTGGCATATCGATTTTTTTTTTTGCCCACCCCTATTTGATATTCTGCCTCTGAGAGGCACACTTCCCAGTTCCTGACGACAGTATATATCACCACCAACAACAAATAAGCATTTTCCCTACTTAACCCTTTAGTGTACTGAACGCGTTTTGGTGTTCTAAGCATTATGTTTTAACTATTGAAAAATAGCAGATCTACAAGCTCATAGCGCGCCACCGAGTGGCGCGCTATGAGCTTGTATCTCTGCTATTTTTGAAAAATCGTGAAAACGTGGTGCAAATCTTTGAATACTATGTTATTCAGAAACTAGAAATCTAGACAGGACACGACATGACATGGGTTAAAAGCATTATGTTTTAATTATTGACATGACATGGGTTAAAAGCATTATGTTTTAACTATTGACACGACATGGTTAAAAGCATTATGTTTTAACTATTGAAAAATAGCAGATCTACAAGCGCATAGCGCGCCGCCGAGTGGCGCGCTATGAGCTTGTATCTCTGCTATTTTTGAAAAATCGTGAAAACATGGTGCAAATCTTTGAATACTATGTCATTCAGAAACTAGAAATCTAGACAGGACACAAAAGCATTATGTTTTAACTATTGAAAAATAGCAGATCTACAAGCTCATAGCGTGCCACTCGGTGGCGCGCTATGAGCTTGTATCTCTGCTATTTTTGAAAAATTGTGAAAACATGGTGCAGGACACAACAGAGCACAATGGGTTAAGTTAAACTGTCATTTCAGCTCCTCTGGGATAGAGCTGTTTGGCTCCATGTGAGTCTGCACATACTGTATATCACACCCACGGGAGGAACACCGTCTCTGGGTAAATATTCTTACACATGCTGCAGAGAGGGAGAGACGGTTCTTCTCTAATTCCACATCCACTAATTAATTACATGAAGCGTGACAAAATTGCGAGCCAAGTAGACCTCCATGGGGTCTGTTTAATCTGAAATGTATTCAAATGAATAACACATCATTTGAACCAATCTGCATGGAGTATATATCAGTGATGGGGAAATGTATCATATCAATAATGCAATGCATAGTTGTAAAAAACAGGAATTCAAGATGTATTGGTAGCAAAGGTAGAAACTACTTTTGTAGATCCATATAGTGTCCCATTTCACAAAAAAACTATTCACAACTTCCCTACAACCAACCAAAATCTTTGCATCTGTGTGCGCATAGCTCCTGTTGTCTCCTGGTTTGTTGTCAGATTTGCAAAAGAAACACGTTGCCAGGCCTATGAAAACCAGCACAAATAGCTGATCTACAAGCTCACATTGCAGCGACACTTTGTGAGGTTGTGCATCTGTAATTTAAAATCACATTGAGCATAAATTGAAATATTTGTAAGAAGGCACAGAATATTTTCAGTTGGATGACTGTGGACAAGTACATGTCAATCTGTCTGGGTGGGTAAACTTGTGGATAGGTCCCAGGGAGGCCATACACGTCTCCCTGCTCTCCTACTGAGACATCGTCTAGACCTTCTGTCTGGGTACAGGACCAGACGAGTCCCAGAAAGGACACAAATGTCTCCCTGTTCTCTCTACTGTGACATTCTAGACCTCAAGACGAGTCCTAGGCAGGAAGGACCCGAATCTTAGACACTTTGTGGCTTTAAAGCAAGGCCAGGAGTACATTTCATGCACTGTAATTCCAAACGGAAGGAAAGGGACAGAGAACTTATACCATGCTGCTATTTTCTGCCCTTAGCTGTCCTTCTTCTCTCCTTCTTGTTGTTTCTTTGGGGCTAGCTGTCCAAAGACATGAGACTGTAATCCTGACAATCCTGAGAGCTCTGAACCCCAAAGCACTCGACAGAGAGCAGCCATCATCAGCTAATCCAACCAGCACGGCACTGACTCACTCAAACTCACACGGAGAGAGAGAGCAAAAAGTGAGAAAGTAACAGACAGACAGAACTACAGAGAAAGAGAGAGAAAAAAGATATGTCAAGACGGACAAGAGATAAAACCAGGAGGGGCGAAGGCAATCCTCCACTGTGACGGCCCTCGCAACGGCTTTATAACCGTCCCGACCATGTGCATAACAATAGAGTCAGGTTTGCATAACATCTGTGATTGTTTTGTATACTGGTCAAGGGTTAAGGTTATATTTAGGCAGTGTTTTTTTCTAAGGTTATATTTAGGTTTGTGGTATAAGACTTCAGTGTTTTGTATCTTACAACATTATGTATGAGTACAATACAGAGAATGTTTGCATTCGCCATCTTTGTTGAAGAAGAGTCTATCTAGGTCTGAGATAACTAATCTTACTTATCTTTCATAGTGGTTTAAGCCCTGTGGAAATGTTGTATTAAGTTTTAAAATCCATTGTTTTTCTGCAAACTTCCTCTCTCCTTCTGTCCACCTTTGGTCACATTCTAGTCCACACACTTCCATTCCCTCCATTCCATGTCCCATAAAATGCTGTACTTGGCATTTTTTATGTTATACAGTATCTATTCTGGTTAAGCTGTCTGCTATTGTGTATCTGGTTTCCCCTACATATTGTAAATTGCATTTGTTACATGTGATTAGATAGACACAGTTTTTTTTGTGGACGCTGTTATGTTTTGTTTTATCCCTATCATGATGTTTGTTGATCTATTTGTCACTAGTAATTTGGGTTTAAAGTAATCCGGATTTTTAGGGAGGGTTCTGTTTGTTCTTTTACGGTCGACTGTTGTGCCAAACAGCCGCGACTGTTATGCAAAAAGGACAAGTGTTATGCGAAACAGTCACCATTGTTATGCAAAACCGAGGATTGCTTTCGCTGGATCTTTCGCTGAAAACAGTGGGGACGATCCAAGAAAAATACACAGGCACAAGAAGGGAGGAGACCGAGGTTGGCAGAAAGAGGTTGGGCAGAGCTGAGACAAATTGAGCGCAAGTCCAGTGCTTAAAAAAATCAGGTGAAAAAAGAAGAGAAGGAGGAGGAGGAGGAGATGCAGAGAAGTAGGCCATGACGAGGCTGGATGGGTCAGCCGGATGCAGTGTAGGAGGAATAAAAATAAATAAATCAAGCAGGGAGGATTCAGGAGAGGATCGGCCAGGCCGCGTCAGGCCGGGTCAGGCCCAGTGCCGGATTAAGCCAGCCCTACTAGGGTGGGCTGGAAGAATGTCAGGGTGGGCAACTATAAGGGATAATATAAGGATGATGAGAGAGCAGCGTGAGGGAAATACAGTCAGGGACTGTCGGGGGGGATGTCCTCCAAATCCGATTCTCGCAAGGAGACTCATTAGTGTAGGGTTTTTTTTTTTTTTGCGGTAGTGGGCGTCTGGGTTATAAATAGTCCTAGGGAACGGTCCACCCTGCATGCCGGTGTGACAGTTAGGAGTCCTGGATGTGACAGGAGAACATTAATCTACCGTGGAAATCCCTGAAGACGGTTAGGTGGACTGACAGGCATGCTCCTCTCTCTCTCCCCAAAAAAAACAAACCAAACCCGACCCGGCGCCATTTAACCCTTTTGGTGTTCTAGCAATTGAAAAATATCAGATCTACAAGCTCATAGCGCGCCACCGAGTGGCGCGCTATGAGCTTGTAGGTCTGATATTTTGTAAAAAATGTGAAAATGTGGTGCAAATCCTCTGAATGTGTTATTTCAGAAGCAAACATTTTTTTAACTCAAATCTTTGTTTCTGGAGGATCCCTAGGATCCCTATTATAATTAGTAATACGTAAGATAATTCTGGGGGCCCTTGGCATGAAATATGTTGAGTGTCACTAACAAAGGAACATAGATTTTTCAGAAAAACTAGAAGCTAGCATCAGAAACTAGAATCTAGCATCAGAAACTAGAATCTAGCATCAGAAACTACAATCAGGTGTCAGATAGAATATATTCAAAGATTTGGCCATTTTCACAAATTTTCAAAAAATATCAAACCTATAAGCTCATAGCGCACCATACGGTGGTGCGCGATGAGCTTGTAGATCTGATATTTCTCAATACTATATAACACAATGCTTAAAACACCAAAATGCGTTATAGCACAGAATGGTCTAATTGTCACCCGGTGCCTTGCTACCAACCAGTTCCATCCTACACTGTATCCTCCAGATTCCCTCCCCGATCGGGAACTCACAGTGCTCCACCTCGCATCGCCTCTCTGGCGTCAGGCGGCTGTTCGCAACGCTGCGCCGACACTGCATGCCGCTGACCTTAATTTACTGAAAGTCTTATCAGTCAAACTGCCTTCTTACTTCAGCGCAACTTTCTTTTTTTCCCCTCGCTTCTTCCCTCCTCTGAGTTCTGAAGAAGATTGAGGTCTCTATGCTTCGCCGGCTGCTTCTGGGGCATTTCCGGCCCTAGCTTAAAAGCTTGTCAATCACTTGCAGTAAGGCTGCAGTATCTTTTTACAATCTCTTCCTCTCTCTCTCTCTCTCTCTCTCTCTCTCTCTCTCTCTCTCTCTCTCTCTCTCTCTCTCTCTCTCTCTCTCTCTCTCTCTCTCTCTCTCTCTCTCTCTCTCTCTCTCTCTCTCTCTCCATCCGTATCTCCTCATATCTGCACCCCAGCCTTTTCCTTTCCTATTTCTGCCACCACAGTGCTGTTCATCCCACCTCCCAACACACATTCTAAGTCTGTATTTGACTCCACAAATTCCAATATATAGAAGTGTAATACCCGAAGCCTACATTGTCTAAAAAGGCTAAGCCTCTTCAAGTGAGTTCTGCAGCATCTGTGTGTATGTGTATGCGCAAAAGTGTGTGTGAGACAGGAGAGAGTGTGAGAGAGTCAATACTCTAGAAAAGGAAAAAAAAAGCAGCACATTCCCTCAGTATGATTTACTGGCATCAGCAGCGCTGCGAAACACAGAAACGTGATAACGTACCAGCAATCAGATTAGTCCCCAAATACATTTCGGACTGCTCGATACGGACTTATTCCGCCAGGGGGAAAAACTTTGATGTGTTTGGCCGCAGTGTTCTTTAGCCGCTGCCTGTAAGCCTCTGTGCAGCGGTCATTTTTACCAGCACATTTTCAGCCATCCGGGAGTTTGGCAGATAGCTGGAGGCACTAGCAGTATATATATATATATATATATATATATATATATATATATATATATATATATATATATATATATATATATATATTATATATATATATATATATATGTGTGTGTATGTGTATATGTATGTGTATATGTATGTATATATGTATATACAGTGAGGAAAATAATTATTTGACCCCTTGAGGATTTTGTAAGTTTTCATGATTAGAAAGAAATGAGCACTCTGTCATTTTTATGGTACTTTTATTTAAACAAATAGAGACAGAATATGAACAAAAATGTCCATAAGAAAATAATATTTAAAGGTTATAAATTAATTTGTGTTAGAGCTCGTGAAATAAGTATTTGATCCCTAAGCACAACCTGACTTAGTACTTGGTGGAGAAACCCTTGTTGGCAAGCACGGAAGTCAGACGTTTCTTGTAGTTGGTCACCAAGTTTGCGCACATCTCAGGAGGGATTTTGGCCCACTCCTGGTTAGATCTTCTCTCCAAATCCTGAAGGTTTCGAGGCTGTTGCTTGCCAATTCGAAGCTCGAGCTCCCTCCATAGATTTTCTATAGGATTAAGGTCTGGAGACTGGCTAGGCCACTCCATGAGCTTAATGTGCTTCTTCGTGAGCCACTCCTTTTTTGCCTTGGCCGTATGTTTTGGGTCGTTGTCATGCTGGAAGACCCAGCCACGACCCAGCTTCAGTGCTCTAGCTGAGGGAAGGAGGTTCTTCTCCAAGATCCTGCGGTACATGGCCACATCCATCGGCCACACAGTGCGGTGAAGTTGCCCTGTACCCTTAGCAGAGAAACAGCCCCAAAGCATAATGTCTCCACCTCCATGCTTGGCGGTGGGATGGTGTTGTTGGGTTTGTATTCAGCATTTCTCTCCCTCCAAACACGGCAAGTCAAATGGATGCCAAAGAGTTGAGTTTTGGTCTCTTCTGACCACATCACCTTCCCCGCAGCCTGGTCTGAATCATTTAGGTGTTCATTGGTGAACTTTAGACGGGCCTCTTTGCGCCTTCTTGAGCAGAGGGACATGGCTGGGCACTGCAGGATTTCAATCCGTTATGGTGTACTGTGTTTCCAATGGTTTTCTTGGTGACTGTGGTCCCAGCTGCCTTCAAATCAATCAACAACACCATCCCCATCGTCAGGCATGGAGGTGGACACATTATGCTTTGGTGCTATTTCTCTGCTAAGGGTACAGGGCAACTTCACTGCATTGTGTAGCCGATGGATGGAGACATGCACTGCAACATCTTGGACAAGAACCTCCTTCCCTCAGCCAGAGCACTAAAGATGGGTCTTGAAGAAGCACATTAAGCTCATGGAGTGGCCTAGCCAGTCTCCAGACCTTAATCCTATAGAAAATCTATGGAGGGAGATTGAGCTTTGAGTTGGCAAGCAACAGCCTCGAAACCTTGAGGATTTAGGGAGGATATCTAAACAGGAGTGGGCTAAAAACCCTCCTGAGATGTGCACAAACTTGGTGACTAACTACAAGAAACGTCTGACTTCCGTGCTTGCCAACAAGGGTTTCTCCACCAAGTACTAAGTCAGATTGTGCTTAGGGATCAAATACTTATTTCACAAGCTCTAACGCAAATTAATTTATAACCTTTAAATATTATTTTCTTATGGATATTTTTGTTCATATTCTGTCTCTATTTGTTTAAATAAAAGTACCATAAAAATGACAGAGTGCTCATTTCTTTCTAATCATGAAAACTTACAAAATCATCAAGGGGTCAAATAATTATTTTCCTCACTGTATATGTATGTATATATATATATATATATATATATATATATATATATATATATATATATATATATATATATATATATATATATATATATATATATATATATACTGTGTGTGTGTGTGTACAGTATACCAGGGGTGCCCACACTTTTTTGACTGAGCTACTTTCAAAATGACCGGCTCAACAAGATCTACACATCAAAAATGTGATTGTTCCATGACTAAAAATCCATTTTAAGGCCCCCTAGAAAGTTTGAGCTTTGAAATAGTGGTGATGGTGTTACTTACTGTTATAGTGCTTAAGAATAATGCACTTAATGCAATTGGAAGGTTTTCCTGTATATGCTATTAATGACGTTTGAAAACAGTATTTGAGGTTTGAGTTGACAGTTTGTGAACTAAGAACTTTCACGTTTTTGTCCACACTTGGGAAAGAGAACTGGCAAAACGTTGGTCAAAATCATAATTCATAATTAACAATTATTCTCCATTTTCTGATTGTGTGGACTCTTGAAAATTACGTAATTCAGATCTTTAAATATAATTTAACTCTTGAGAGTGTAAAATGAAACCAAATGGACCTGTAAGGGTCCATTTGGTTTCATTTTAACACTCTCAAGAGTTACAGATCTATAAGGGTCCAATTGCTGTGGGGGACTGTCATGTGATCTACCTGTGTGATCTACTGGCAGATCACGATCTACCTTTTGGGCACCCCTGCAGTATACTGTATATGCACACACGCACAGTGTGTGCATATGCATATACAGTATGCACACACTGTCTTCAAACAGTACACAGCAAAATCCTGAGTGTCATTTTGATTGCACGAGTCTAAAAGCAGACCCATAAGGATCCATGTGTTGTTGTTGTTTATGAGTGAGGGTAGATGCAGTGATGCATGTGTGGGTCCTGACAGCTTGTTAATGTCAGACTGACTCATCACCATCACCCGTCGGTGTGCCAGGCAGGCAGCCTGCTGTTCCCTAACTTCTTTGCATATATGGATAGAGAACCCTGCATGAGAGAAATCCTTCTCTGTCTGCATACGGTATATATGCATCGATGTCTTCTCCCCTCAGGGAGGTCCTCAACAGCTGGCTTGACTCGACGTGCCTTAAAAAATGGCAGCTTTCTGCTTCCACGGGCTGATGGCTTGGAACAACCTCCCTTCTGTACCTTCTGTACCTTTGACAGGCAGCCTCTGTAGACATTTTTAAAGGGGGACTGCCCAATTCCCAAATATCCGAAGTCCTGTTAGTCCGAACATGCAGAAGGGAAGGTTAATGATAATGCAGGGAGGTTGGCAAACATGCAGGAATGTTGGCCAACATGCAGGGAGGTTGGAAAACATGCAGGGAGGTTGGAAAACATGCAGGAAGGTTGGCCAACATGCAGGAAGGTTGGTGAAGATGCAGGAAGGTTGGTGAAGATGCAGGAATTTTGGTGCAGGAACAATGTTTTAGATGGAGTTTAGAGTAAATTCAGAACAATGAACCTTCAGACTAATGATAAGACACAGATCAAGAAAAACATGCAGGAATCTACACTCACATTGCTCTTCTAAATTCTTTGTTGTTATTTATGTCCTTGCTGTATTTATTACTTCTGAGAGTGGGAAAACTGGCCCAAATTCACTGTTTGTTTACATTTGTACGACACGCTCATATAGTAGTTAAGAACAGGAACAGGCAGCCAAGCAGTCAAGGCTAATGCGCTTATACTCGTTACTACGCCTGTGTGCCAAGATCAATGATTCTCTGATCAATGATGGGAACGGACTGCGTCCAAACACGCGCATGCACACACACACACACACACACACACACTTGCTTACTTCCTTGCATGCGTGTGCACGAGCGCTATGCTGTTGCTTACATTGCTGCATCCATTAGTGTCTAAACTAATGTAGTGGATACAAGGACATAATGACCACCTTGTCAATTACACACCCTGCACCACCTCCCCCAACAAACACACTCACACACACATGCACATGATGGATTTATGGGAGCTGTTCGTTGATGTCAGGCAGTTTGATCTACAGCAGTGGTTTTCAACCTTTTTCATCCCAGGGCCCACCATTTATTCAGAATTTGAGCCATGGACCACCATTTGAGGACATTTTAGCCCCACAGCCCCCCCCAAACTAAAGATTTCTTTTGCGTCTCTCCATGACCATTAATCTTCTAGTTGTGTAGATTAGGACTAATTCACATGATGAATATTTTAACTCTTGAGAGTACCACCTGGAACCCTCTCAAGGTGGTCCCCCAGACGAAAACTCCTGAACTACAGCACCGGTCACTAGACAGTGGGTAAGGAGCCCATTTTTATCAGCCGATTAAAGGGGGACTCGACCCATTTTCAATATTTTAGTATGTTATTGATGTATCTTCGAGGTGTTGGGTAAACATGATAAAAAGTTCCCCCATTCTGTGTTCCCAAGAAATGGAGGTCCGAAGAAAGCCGCTAACATGGTGAAGATCATCAAGATGACACCATTTTGTTGAAAATGGGTGGAATTCCCCTTTAATGTGTTCCTGGGATCTACATACCCTCTGCCAACCTGGGGAGGCAGCAGACTGGCCTTATGCTTTATGCATAAGGAGTACAAGCTGCCTTCCTTTCACCTGATGGGGGGGGGTTTCCCTGGTTAGACATGGCATGTGTAAATAACACGTTATTCCAACCAGTTTCTGTCCCCTCCATCAATTGCCCCAGCTGGCCAGGAGGAGGCAGTCTAGAGCCCAGGACCACTGTATGTTTTTTTTTTGTGAGAGAACAGGCAAACTGCACACAGAAAGCCCCTTTCATCAATGGACACTGATGATGTGTGACCATACCCGAAAAAAAGAAAAAAAAAAAGAAAAAGAAAAAAATAAAACATTTTGTTTGTAATTATTGTTATTTGAAAACATTTCAATGTTTCATGAATGACAAACAAATCCAATTACTTTAAATTAGGAAGCAATAAAATAGCCAATGTACTGTACAACCTGATAATGTGGCACAAAGCAATGCGTTCTGAGCTTGTACATCTGCTATTTTAACAACTAACTGAAGTCTCTGAAAACAATTTGTATGCCCACAATCATTATCTCAGTGAGAGAAAGTGCACACATTTTCATCTCATAAATGGATGAATTCAAAGATTTTATTATTATTTTTTGTGTAACAAACACAAAACAATTGTTTTTTTTTAACAGTTTTCATAGGATAGGAAATGTGTCAAGGGCTGCCGACAAACAATTATTTTGGTGTTCCCCTGGAGAGAATATTATGTTCCTTTTCAAAGAGGTTTAGCTGAAAAGAACAGTGTGGAATATTCTTAGAGTAAGAACGATTTGGCTGCGTTTGCAACAGCATTACATTTGATAGTACCTCTAGTAATTACTAGAGGTACTATCAGACTGTAAAGACAATTCAGAGCCACCGAAATACCACAGATTTAGTACAACTCCGATCACTATTCTACATAGACTTCTATAGGCTTGTATATTTTATACTTTTATTCTATTGGGGAAGTGATAGGTGAAGAATGACAAGACCTGGACCTAAAGTTGGCAGAATGCAGCACCCCAGCTTTTAATGATGTTAAATACCTTTATTGTATCATGTTTTAGTAGTAGTACAGTGTTTTTCAACCTTTTTGATACCAGGCAGGCCCACTATTTATTCAGCATTTTAGCCACGGACCAGCCACAGACAACATTTTCACCCCATATGTAGGCCCAAATCTAAAGATTTCTTTTGTTTTTGTTCACAATTCCAGGCTGGATTTTCGCAAACAAAACATGCAAACATACAGTAAATCAAAAATGACCATTAATCTTCTACATTCTCTAGTTGTGTAGACTTAAGTGGTGCTAATTTAGATGATGAATATTTTAACTCTTGAGAGTGTAAACATGAAAACAAATTGACCGGCAAGGGTCCATTTGGTTTCATTTTTACCCTCTCAAGAGTTAGATCTGGTTAACCAACTTAGCTGGGGACCACCTGAACCCCTCTCAAGGACCACTGGTGGTCCCTGGAGCACTGGTTGAAAACCACTGTAGTAGTACAACATAAACATTACAGAGACTTCAGTTAATTAGTTGTCAGTGTGTCATGTTGCACACATACAGTATTTGCACCGCCCACATTGAAAATAGACTATTTCAAACTACAGCTTGTCACACATGCATAAACAGTACTCGAGCACTGTTGACCCCTCGATGGGGCCTCAATGACCCCTCAACTCTCTCAGCTATATGGCTCTGAGATGACTGTAGTGTACAGAACAGTTTCTCATAAAATCCATAGTCTGGACTGCACTACGCGTTTGCAAGAGTAACGGACATAGCGAGAATGCCAACAGAAGCAAATATTATGAGCTAAAGCAGGGGTTTTCAACAGGTGGTCTGGGAAACACCAGTGGTCTCTGAGAGGATTCCAGGTGGTCCCCCAGCTAAAAGATGGAAAGTTGGTTAACCAGATGTAACTCTTTGAGAGTTAAAACTCTCCAAAGAAGATTAATAGTCATTTTGATCTGTATGTTTGTTTTGCTTTCTCCAAAATCCAGCTTGGAATTGTGAACAAAAGCAAAATAAATCTGTAGTTATTGGTCTGTGGGGCTAAAATGTCATCAAATTGTGGTCCGTGGCTCAAATTCTGAATAAATAGTGGGCCCTGGTCTGAAAGAAGTTGAAAATCACTGAGCTAAAAGAATGCCATAACAAAAAAGCAGTGATTCAACCAACAAAGGAGCATCGGAAACGAATGAAAACAGCCGTTGGGAGGGAGGTTGTGACAGAGAAACATAAAGGTTTGGGGGGAAACAATAAAAAGGGTATACTGCACCTGGCAGTTATGACTTGTGTCATTCTTGTTAATATGCATGAAAGTACTGCTAGCACAAACTTTTGCCTGTAGCTATTTTTCACTTTCAATTTCTTTTTCTCCCCCTCCCTTGAACTGCTATAGTGTTCTGTCCTCCTGTGGCCAAACTCATTTTTTCTTTGCTACTTGGTTAAAAAGTGTGTCACTGAGAGGCATTGAGGGACTGCAGGGGGTGAGGGTAGGGAGAATATGATGGGAGATATGAGTCAGGGGGTGTATGCATGCACGGGGCTGCTGCTGTTCGTTTGGCAGGCTTTTATCCTGGTCTGCTTCAGCCCATGTGGTGGTGGTGCCCTCCCCACGTGCAGGTGTTTGAGTTAGGAATGAGCGATACACTGAGCTTGTACATCTGCCATTTTGGGCTATTATTTCCCACATCACTGATCACGGAAAGATTTGACAGGAGGGGCACCTATAGTAATACGCTATTGGCCTGAATATAAGACTATGGGTGAGATTTTCGTTACCGCTATACCCCTTATCCCTTAACTTCTTTGCCTTTTTAAACTATTAAAAAAAACATTTCTCAGTAGTTCAAATGGCCAGTCTACTAGCTCACAACGTGTTAATAGATTGACATGTTGAAATAGTCCAAAAAAGTTTTTCAAAATAGTGAAAATGAAATAAGGGATATGGCATAAGGGGTTTAGCATGTAACGAAAATGGAGCCCTATGTTTTTTTTCCCAATGGAAATATCCCAAAAATGGAGTCGTCTTATATTCAGGGGCTATACTATTTGACATTCAATGTTCTTTTTTTTTTCTGTAAATGCGTATTGAAAAATGGGGTTTGTCTTATAACCGAGTCGTCTTATATTTGGGACAATACGGTAACTCTAACCGTCATTCATTCCCCTGTTGAAGATAATAGAGATAGCTCAGGGGTGGACTGTGTGTGTGTGTGTGTGTGTGTGTGTGTGTGTGTGTGTGGTGTGTGTGTGTGTGTGTGTGTGTGTGTGTGTGTGTGTGCGTGTGCGTGTGCGTGTGCGTGCGTGTGTGTGGTCGAATGAAATGCCCAGTATACAGTATATGGATAAACGTGCTATAAATGCACCATTTGCCATTTAAATGCACCATTTAGTAATCCAACAGCAGACGAACGTGCGTCTGTTGCTACTGTATGTGTGGCCTGACCCTGTCTCCATCTGCTGCCTGATGCCTTGTGACAGCGCACACATTGCAGCACCGATTGTCTGCATCACACGTGCATGTTCACACACACACACACACACACACACACACACACACACACACACACACACACACACACACACACACACACACACACACACACACACCCTGCTTCACAACACACAGGGCCCGTGCTGGCGTGCACGTTCACACACATACCCTGCTTCACAACACACAGGGCCAGTGGTGGACTGGGCGAAAAAATCGCCCCGGACATTTTTAGCGCGATTTTGGCCTAGGCCAGCCCAACTAGCATGTGATGGACCTATTCTACCTGGTACAGTTGGTTAACCAGATGTAACTCTTTGAGAGCGTAAACATGAAACCAAATGGACCCGCAAGGCAAATTGGCCAAGTCTTATTAGAAAATGTAGAAGATTAATTTGACGGGTTTGTTTCCCAAATCCAGCCTGGAATTATGTACCGAAAAGCAACTTTCTTTAGATCTTTAGTTTTGGGGTCTATTGGGGCTAAATGTCATCAAATGGTGGTCAATGTGGCTCAAAATTCTGAATGAATGAGTGGGCCCTGCATCAAAAAGTTTGAAAACCAGTGATTTTAATCATACCGTGACACCACCAGCCCCCTACGGGTCGTGGCCCACCGGGAGACCTCCCTGTACGCCCAATGGTCAATCCGACCCTGCACAGAGCCCTTGCACATCTCACACCCCCTGCATCACAACACACAGGGCCCGTGCACGTTTTACACACCCTGCTTCACAACACACAGGGCCCGTGCACGTTTTACACACCCTGCTTCACAACACACAGGGCCCGTGCACGTTTTACACACCCTGCTTCACAACACACAGGGCCCGTGCACGTTTTACACACCCTGCTTCACAACACACAGGGCCCGTGCACGTTTTACACACCTGCTTCACAACACACAGGGCCTGGGCATGTCCACACACACTGCTTCACAAACACAAGGCCTGTGCAACATTCACACAACGCAACTCAATTCAATTCAATTCAAAAGGCTTTATTGGCATGAGAAAACATACGTTTACGTTACTTTCACACTCGCTGCATCACAACACGGCCTGTGCACGTTCACACACAAGGCACGTGCTGCGTGTGTGTGTCTCTGTGTGTGTGTGCAGTATGTGTGTGTGTGTATGTGTGTGGTTTTATTTTTAGATGGCGATTGAGTTGTTGAACAGTTGAACTGTTGCCATGGTGACTGCATGGTCACTGTCATCGCCACTCCATAACTACCTACGGTCACCGTGAACAAATTCTTGCTATGAGAATCCCAGTGTGTGATTTTATTTTAGGTTCTTCTTAGTTTACTTCACTACGGATCCTAGATTTTACTTCTGTGCTTTTGATGTATATTACCTTGTGTTGTCCCTTGCTTACTGTAAATCGCTCTAGATTATGGAGCGTCTACAAAATGCCACGGGCGATGAAGTTACACCCATACCATTTTCGGTTACAGGACTTATATTATTCAAGTAAAGCATCAATGATAACATCAGTTGTTATTGAAGTTGCAACAGCCATGCAGCATACATTAAACAGAAGGTCTGACTCAGAGAGTTTTCTGTTTTGAATGATGAAATGGTTTAGTGGTGCCACAATTGTATTTAGTTAGTAGCAGCAGTGGTGTTTCAAATCATTTTAATTGTAAGAACTTTAATGTGAAATATCTTTGAAATGTGAGTTGTTTTTTAGATGATGGCATGCATCATGTTTGGTGGGGCAGTCAGGGCATTTAGGGGAGCATTGCCCCCAGCCCCCCCCCCCCCCCCCCCCCCCCCCCTTTCCGAGGCTAGATCCGGCCCTAATAGCGCTACTTCCTGAGCCACAGTAATATCAGATGATTAAAATGAGATTCAGCAACTGTATACCTTCCAGGAAGCAGGTGGCAAAAGGAGTGGCCAATGCAAACAAGACACTGGACTGGACATTAGACACTTTTAATGCCTGGTGTCTGGTGTATTGTTATCAGCGTTTTTGATAACTATATTGTATTGATGGCAGAGACAGTCGGGCAACAAGGAGAGAGCATAGGGGAGTGACATTCTGAAAATGATCTTGCTGGCCTCGGGGTCAAACCGGGGAAAGGCTTGTCAGGCTTCAGAGCTTTTAATATGGTCCACGCCTGGACCACTCGACACTCCCTGGTCAGTTCAACTGTCTCTGTGCTCAGCGCTCTGTACCATGCATTATTGCTCTAAAACGGTAGTGCTATATACGGTCATGTAATGTACTGTTTTGTTGGCCATCCTTCGATAGGAGTCATATTGTTTTATAACGGGTTGACAAGGCACCGCCAGCTAGCATTATTACTCTGCAATAAAGTGTTTAATGATTCTGAAAGGGAGAAAACATTCGTCATTGTTTTGTTACCATATCAGGTGTGGATTTATAGTTGTGTACTACGTCTCTCTTCTCTAATTCACCTCCTCTCAGACTCTCAGGCCTCTTCAGTCTCCCTCTTCACAGTTTTCCTTCATTCTATGAATTCTTTCGGTGTTGTTCTTATTTTCATCTCTTATGTAGAGTTGCGGACGTGTAGTTCATCCTAGTGTTTATAGTAAAGGACCCACGGAACTATCACTTATGTTGCGGATCGCTATTTGAAAATAAAGTACGTTGTGCCAGGGATTTGCAAGTAGATAAAATGTACAGTACTCAAACAAGATGGCCACTCTATTAAAGTGCTGGCAAGCTGAAGTAAATGTACATGGACGACGCCTATGTCTCATGAGACGCTGGCGGACAGACAAGTGATGCAAGGGAACTTAATATCTCAGATCTGAGGCTAACATTTTGGCTGTGCATGGTCTTCCCCTGGGTCTGCTGAAGACGAACTGTTCAGGTAACCTTTAAAAAACGAACTACTGTAATTACAGTAAGGACAGCGATCGAAGAACACCTCCAAGAGTATACGTTATGGAATTTTAGGAACGATACGATAACCAATAACACAGTGGTATTCAACCAGCGAGTTGCAACCGATTTTTTTTAACTGGAATAAAAACAGGAGAGGATTGTGCACCAACGTATGCAAAAGTACAGTGCAAAAGTAGAGCGCTTTATATATATATATATATATATATATATATATATATATATATATATATATATATATATACTGTACGAAAAATAAAACTGGAATACGGCTGTGTATAGTACAGGAGAGTCCAGTTTAACTTACCAGCAAACTCCCGAATTGTACCATCATCATTACAATTGAGGAGTTTGCTGTATATTACCGTATATTACTGTATACCCAGCGAATTGTACCATTTTGAGGTTTACGGGCAATTCCAGTGCTTTTAATTGCTATTTGAACACTCCTTCCATCCAGTGAGAAATACACTAACGAAGCAGCTCTACATTCCAGTATTGATACTTTTACTTTAAGGGGAATTCCACCCATTTTCAACATTTTTTTCTGACAGCGTACAAATGTGTACCCTCTCAGGAAAAAGGGGTCTGAAAGAAAAATCATTAACATGGTGAAATACATCTTGATGATGACATCAGATGTATTTCACCATGATTTTTTTCAGACCACCATTTTTAAGAAATACAGAACTAGGGGAACCTTTTTATCATGTCTCCACAACACCTCTATGGTATATTAACGATATTAGATATGTTGAAAATGTTCTCCAGTAGTTTTTTCCACTAATCCATGTATACAGCAGCTACCTGGACTGGCTCCTGCCAAACTCTCCACAAAGGAGAGTCTGGGACTCTTTGGAATCTCTTTACCGTGACATAGGTTGTCTGTTTGACAGACAGCGCTCCAATCAGGAGCGCAATCAGGAGACGTGAGGTGGGATTACTCAAACGCAGCCATATGATTGGTCTCCAACTTTGAAAATCAACAACTCGGCGAGTGAGTTCTTTGTAATGAGAGTCAACGGGTGCGAGACCAGACCCAGATGGAAGCACAATTTGTTGTGATGACGTAGCTGGGGCGGGTGGGGCCAGGCTAGCATCTACCTGGCCTCTGCTGCTGGCTCTGAAGGTGATTGAAAGCCTCTCTGTTGGTATTCTCCTCCAGCCCAATATGTCCTGTCATGTACTGTATACATCTCTCTCCCCCTACCCACCATGTGTCCTCAGTTAATCATCCCATTCAGTCGCCATATGAATCGATGATGAAAGGCGGTGGCTTCGTAATGCAGCATTTTAATGGATTATCCCCCGGTTAGTGTCTGGCTTTCTCCTGACAGCTGATTTGTTCCAGTAGTGGAGACTAGACTACTTATTCTTTGAGACTGTTTGCTTAGCTGTATGGGCTGCTGTGCAATGGTGCTAATACTGCTGATGCTTGCCAGCGCGTGTGTGTGTGTGTGTGTGTGTGTGTGTGTGTGCGTGTGCGTGTGCGTGTGCGTGTGCGTGTGTGCGATAAAGATGCGTCACAGCCAGGTTATTTGTAACGGTAATCAGGGCGGATATAACATTTCCCAATTGGGGGGCAGGAGAAAATGGTATGGGGGTGACTTCATGAAGCCGCACCCATACCATTTTCAGTTAGAGGACTTTTATTAGCCAAGTAAAGCGTTGTTTACTTGTTGTTGTTGAAGTTGCACCAGACACACAGCATGCATAAAGCTAAAGGTCTGACTCAGAGAGTTTTCTGTTTTCAATGATGAAATGCTGTTGGTTTAGTGGTGACACAGCTGTAGTTAGTTAGTAGCAGTAGTAGTGTTTCACATCATTTTAAATATAAGCACTTTAATTTGAAATATCTTGGGTTGTTTTGCATGCCATCGTGTTTGGTGGGGCAGACTGGGCATTTAGGGGGGCATTGCCCCCCCCATGCCCATGCCTAGATCCGCCCCTGACGGTAATCCTACCCAGTATGTAAGTGAAATAACGTAAAGGCTGCCGTTCGCCATGTGAGTGCAATCCCTTTATATACGAGTAACGGTGGAGATGAGATTTAGCACATTACACGTCATTAGGAAACCTCAATTTTAGCAGCACGAATCGAGGGCTTGGGCGTCCAACACACAGTCAGGCAGTTATTATATTATTAACTGCCTTAATGGCATTATTGCTGCTGCTTAAGTGTTTGATTAAAAAAAGGCTCATGCCATTTTCAATTAGCACGCGATCATTCTGGAACCCTGTTTGAGCGGCTTTGCAATGGAACCTGACTGTGCCAGCAAAGCTCCAGTGATGATGGCTTCATTTCATTTCACAGGAACAGCAGTGATGGCGGCGGCCTGGTTGTTCTCACTTTGTCTTTAAACGTGATTTAAAATAAAAGGTCTTCCATATTCCAACAGCTTCATGAAACACACAAGTTGCTGTATCAAAACTCTTTCATGTCAAGGACCCCTAAAAATGACATGCTCACTAGATCACACCAACTGTTCAAGTTTATTGTATTTATTGCACAAGTGACATTTAATTTATTGCACAAGTGAGATATACTGTAGGTCAGGGGTTTTCAACCGGTCACAGACTAAGAGCCACGTTTTTCACTGTGTTACTGCAAAGAGCCACATCAAATGGTCACAACTGTTATAAAACCGCCGCAACGGCCGTCACGGTCGCAAATAGATTCCCCCTCTCCTGCCATAAGACATGTGCATTTGTGTGCAGGTGCACAATGCAAAGACACACTATTAAAACATATAGACATGTATTTTGAAACAGGGTTTACAATCCAAAAAAGTATATGACACTCTCAAGAGTTAAAATATGCATCATGTGAATTAGCCCAAGTCTACACTACTAGAGAATGTGGAAGATTAATGGTCATTTTGATCTGTATGTTTGATTGCTTTGTTTTCTCTGAAATTCAGCCTGGAATTGTTGACACAAGTAAACGAAATCTTTAGCTTTGGGGTCTATGGAGCTAAAATGGTGGTCTGTGGCTCAAATTCTGAATAAATGGTGGGCCCTGGTAGAAAAAAAGGTTGAAAACCACTGGTATAGGGAATGAATGACTGCGCCATGAGGCCAAGCGTTTTTGACGGCTTCATGTGGAAGCCCCTTAAGAGCCGCATGTAACCAGCTGAAGAGCCGCATGCGGCTCGCGAGCCACAGGTTGGCCACCCCTGCTGTAGGTGCATTGATGAGGAGGCAGAGGAGGGTGAGTCTCAGGGTTGGGACGTGGTCTTGGAAGCCTGACAACCGGCTCTGACACCAAACCTCGGAGCTCCTAGGAAAAGATGAGAGAAAATGTTAGTGGGGCGAGGCTGAGGATGACCGGGGTTAGTTGGCAGGGTCGTCTGGCCATAGGGTGTACCAGGAACTCTCGGTGGGCCGCGACTGTAGGGGGGCGCTTAAAAAGTGCCCCCTTATTGGAGCTGTATCAGCCCTTTTACACTTTGAATCCTTTTGCTAGCACCATTCTAGTGACAGCAACAAAGGGTGGTATTCACAACATCATACATGATTTGGAGAAATACAGTAGAGAATGGGTGCAATCAGATTGAACAGTGGGTGATCTCCACTCCTGAGCGTGCGTTGAAAACACGTTCATTCATTTGGCCACAGACAGCAGACCCTCATCTCAAAATAGTTTGCTCGCCTCAGGGGACCATCAGTAGCAAAGCATTTAATTCAAATTGTTCTCTTTATTTAATGTATGTCAAAGATTTTTTTTGTTTTTCAGATCTGAAGTGATGAGCTATGGGCTTGTACATCTGCTATTTTTATAATATCTGTTGTGCTGTACTGTATAAGACACAGCGAACATCCGAAATGACAGTGACACAGATTCTCCCCCTGGTTGTAATGGGTTAAGGCGGCCAGCCCAAACTGGGTCAGCTGCGTACGTGTCTGTCTGTCTGTCTGGCAGTCTGGTCAGTCTTGTAACCATTAGTTTAACCTGGAAACACAGTGAAGGCACAGATCATGGTTGCTCGTCTGCTGCTGTCCTTAATTGCGGATAGTTAGTTAGATAGCTGCGTGCTCAAGCATCTGTCCATGACCGCTATCCCCCACCTGTCACCAACCATGTGGATCTGAACATCTCTGATTAAAGGGAGGGGGAGAGAGAGCACCCATTTGTATTTCTCTGCTCCTGTTTTATTTGGACTGCAAAAGCAGAACCTGTTGAAGATAATGTACTAGTCTGGCAGTCTGGCAGAACAATAGTCTGTCCCTACATATTCTGTATGTTTTGTCCTATAAAGTGCTTGGTTTGCTGCCTAATTGGTATGTGGTCAGGTGTTGTGTGTAAACCTTGGATGCACTGTGTGGGTGCGCTGGACAAAGACCATCTGCTAGATGCCTGGGTTGTAAATTTGTTAACTAGCACAATGCTGCCTGTTGCGATGGATGGAGGGGCACAACGTTAGTTGCCATGCCAAAGTGGGGCAAACACAAAAAGATTACGAGCAAGTCCCGTAATCAATCATTCAAGGGTAAGGACTGAAAGCTATTGTAAAAGATGACCAAACTGTGTCAGGATAGTAACAAAAATGCAGTGGATGACAGAATGAGATGGGGCCAAATTCCCTTTCTCCACATTTTAGAGGATAATTAATGAATGATAATAATGTCTACAAACTACAGTATTGACATATAGAATGATCTTCTTCTTGGCCTGAAATGTACTTGTACGTGAAATATGCCAGTGTTCAATGAAATAATGTTATATGAGAAATGGATCAGGTGCAACACCTGACCTACATTAACAAGATACCCTACTTGAATTATTTGTTAACCGGATTACAAAGTAATGACGCTTTTATACCGCCATGGTCCAGCCAGATTGTCTTCTTTTAGTAGGTCATGTCCATGCTCCAGGGAGTGTTTTGATAGATTTAGAACTTGGAAATGATTCCTGCAACAACACAAAAGGGGTCTCTCGCTTCTTTCCACTTCTTTCTAAACCAAATGCCTCATGCATCAACCACTGGAAAGACCTGATATATAGAGGAGGATGGCCGCCGGATGGACGCAAGGACGAACTTCTTTTCTCCATAATTTGACACACATGGGCGTAGTGTCCGTGTGTGTCAGGCAGGCAGGCAGGCAGGCAGGCAGGGAGGCAGGCAGGCAGCGTGGGCATCCATAGTACAGTGTAATCACCAGGATGCTGTCAGACAGTGCACTGGACCTGGTCGGTGCCAAGGACTGGCCTGTCCAGTTACTCCTCTGTAATGAACCTCATATAGCGTATAGTATATACAGTATATATACAGTATATCAGGACCCCACACACGTATACACACGCAAGCACACATGTGGTCGCCCCCTCCTGCTGTGGCTGTGTCCTGGCTCATCTCAGGAATATGCATATGTTCTTAATTCTTATTTAGTGTACGTTGAGTTGAAATGCTCATCAAATCCTCATGCTATGTGGTCTTGTATCCTATGTATTATTTGTACTCTATTTGTTAGACTGCAAAGAGACCACCTAACTCCAAAATGTTCATAGTGAATTGTGATCTACTGTACGTTCACAGTGAACAGTACATAATAACTTACTGTATTTGTTGTTAGGCACGTGAACACCAGTTCAGAACACGTGTCCATTCAGAAAGGGTTAAGAGTGGTGTGATTGATGGCTTGCAGGGTCCTTGAGGGCTGATCATCCACTCTACCCTGCATACCCCTCAGGTCCTTGGCACTCCCTCCGCAGGTCCTCAGCTGTGCATCCGCTAAGTAGGAAGTCAATCAGGTGAATGGGTTATTGAAGGACAGACAGACTGACAGATTATGTGCATTCTATACATAGAATACACATATTCCAAATCCAAAATTTCTATTACTTATACCAGGGGTATTGTCCCGAATATAAGACGACCCAGATATAAGTAGACCCCCATTTTTCAAGAATAATTTACATAAAAAGAACATTGAATGCCAAATAGTACAGCCCCGAATATAAGACGACTCCCTATTTTATGATATTTCCATCTGGAGAAAAAAAACATAGTCTTATATTCAGGTCAATAGGGTACTTACACCAGGGGTTTTCAACCTTTTTCATCCCAGGGCCCACCATTTATTCAGCATTTGAGCCACGGCCCACCATTTAAAGACAATTTAGCCTCACAGACCCCTAAACTAAAGATTTCCTTTGCTTCTGTCCATGACCATTAATCTTCTAGTTGTGTAGATTAGGACTGATTCACATGATGAATATTTTAACTCTTGAGAGTGTAAAAATGAAATCAAATGGACCCGCAAGGGTCCATTTGATTTCATTTTTACGTTCTCAAGAGTTACATCTGGTTTAAACAACTTAGCTGGGGACCACCTGGAACCCTCTCAAGGACCACTGGTGGTCCCCGGAAGAACTGTTGAAACCCCTGACTTATACCTATCTTAGTGCCTTGTATAGCATTGGTTCCCAACCATTTTGAACTATCTGTCGCAGAAAGTATCTGTCGCTCCAATAATAACTGACTCTAACTAATTAACACAACTCATTTCTAATACTAAATCTCAAATATTCTATTAAATGCTAGGTGTGCTGTCATTTTCATTTCAGCATGGATGGAGCGCCTACAGTAGCCTATATTTTTCAACAAATCGCTTGGTCAGAACGTCCTTTAGTAATATAAACATTCCACTTTTCTCTTCTTTTGTACCACGAGTGAGGGGTTCAAGTACCAGCAGTGGTCTAGTAGCGGTGGTTGGGAACACCTGCATGACATATAGTCTAGAAGGAGTTTTTCAATCGCTGTCCTTAATTACAATAGGTCTGTTTTTAAAGGTTACCTGAACAGTTTGTCTTCAGCAGACCCAGGGGAAGACCATGCACAGCCAAAATGTTAGCCTCAGATCTGATATATTAAGTTCTCTTGCATCACTTTTTTGCCCGCCAGCGTTTTCTCCTGCTTGCCAACGCATTAATAGAGCGGTCATCTTGTTACTGTACATTTTCCCTACTTGCAAATCCCTTGGCAGAACGTACTGTATTTTCAGATAGGGATCCGCAGCCTAAGTGATAGTTCCGTGGGTCCTTGACATGAAATAGTTTGAGAACCACTGATATAAAGAGATTTTATAGAAAAAATATTTATAGAATCTGGTCCTCTGGTGTTAAAGGTGGAATGAACCGGAAACAGTGGGTTTGTTACTATGGATCCCACACGCACAAGGGGTTTCTAAACCAATCAGCATGCATCCCTTCAGATGATGGGATGGCACAGCGTAACGGCTCTATGCTGTGCTATAACTACACGCAACACATGACTGTTTGTTTACAAAAGTTCCTCAGCTCTGTCACTACTGGTATGTGGCTTATTTCTACCATATAATATTTCAGATATACTTTATATTTTAACGTGATGATTGAGTTTAAACAAAGTAACACACTGTCTGGAGTATTTCTGACTGTGCTGTGTTTGTGGAGGACGATTCAGAAATGGGATGAAAACAGGTCAACTTAATTTCTATTGGCTGTTATTCTTGTAGGCCTCATGACGTCATCACACAGCACATTTTCGTTTACAGGAAGTAATAATTGTTATTTTATGCAGTTTGGAAATGAGAAATGTCACATTTTTGGGGGGCAGGCATGGTCGGCTATGGCCATATAATGACCACGTACGACGTGCTCTGAAAGTGTGGAAAAACTTGTTTCAACTCGCTGGTCCTTTAATGGGCTTTTAATAGAGCGGTCATGGCTAACCAAGGTTAGTTGGCGGAGACGCTTATTAGCGCGACACAGTGAATTAGAGCAGGCCGTTTAGATAAGCATTGGCGTTCGTCTTAATCTCCCATCAGAAGGAGAGGTTTACAGCTGCCAGGCTGTAACTGGGACGCTGTTTATCTACCTTCCTCGACCGACGACCGCAGCCCGCCGCTGGCCTGTTTGTTTTGATTAAGCGTCATGTCCACTCCCCTCCGGGTAGCCGTCGGATTAGTTCAGCTTTCATTTGTCTCTCCCCATGTCCCCCAATGTTCCTCCCTGCATTCTTTCTCACCTTCTTTAATTTGCTTCTTTTTTCGACCCTTTTTATTAAACGACCAAATGAACATCTTTTGCTCAGCCACCGTAATTATTTCATTATAATTAACAGCTACTTGTCAGGTGTCGGTGCGGTCATAATGAATTAAAATGTTATGCTGGAGAAGGGATGTGTAAAGCATTACACAAGTCCCTTATCCGAAGGAAGGAAGGGCTTGTATTATTTCAGTACATCTCCTATGCCGTGTATACAATAGTGTATACACGGTACACACAGGAGGATCCTGTAGGGAAACCGTACGTCTTATAGTGTTTGCATCTCTCTATTGCTTTCAAACAATACAAAATGCAAACAAAGCGTTGTCACATTGTTAGAAAAAGGAATTTAAACATCATAGTAAAGAGCCATCCATTTGAAAACCAGCCAGCGGCGTAGAGAGCGGAGGCTGTGATGCGAGGGTAACTCATCTGAAATGCATCATGGGAGGAAACCACAACTACTGAACTGTATGCAGAACAGTGCCTGCACACAGGGGCGTTTTTGCCATTAGGCAGACTACGCAGTTGCCTAGGGCGCCATGAGGGGAGGGGGGCGACCATGAGGGAAGGGGGGCGACCATGAGGGGAGGGGGCGACCACCAGACATGCTTTAAAAGGATACCCTGTTAATAAGCCTAATATGGATAAATACATTATACTTACCCAGATAGCAAAATCCATTGATTCAACGTTGAATTTTGGTTAGATAACCAAAATTCACAGTTGAATCAATGGATTTTGCTATCTGGGTATCTTCTATAACTAGAATTGAACATTTAAAACACATATAATTAAGGCTGTCCGAGTTAACTAGTTAATCGCAAGTTAACTCAGCCATGAGTTAACTCGATTAATTTTTTTAGTGCGAGATTAACTCACAGTAAAACCAAAGGCAGAGTGGGTCCATTTGGTTCAATTTCGCCAAATGCAGGTGAATAATTTTTAAATATCTGCATCAGTTAAGTTATTTTAAAATACGTCTACACAATTAGAGAATGTAGAGAACTTTCTACAAAATGTGCATGTTCGTTCCGAATGATATCGTTGACAAATTCTTTAATTTAGGTCTGGAAGTCTAAATAAATGTCATCAAATGGTGGTCTGTGGCTCAAATGCAGAATAAATAATTGACCTTGATATGAATATTCTTGAAAAACACTCATTTAAGGTATATTTAGAACTCATGAAAATATGCGATTAAATTGCGATTAATCAAAGATTAACTATGGGCAATCATGCGATTAATCGCGATTAAATATTTTAATCGATTGACAGCTCTACATATAATATGTTCTTTAATTTAAAAATAGTTTATAAAGCAATCCCTTGGGGGGCGCCATTTTACAGGGGAAAATCTTGCCTAGGGCTCCAAATTGCTTAGAAACGCCACTGAGGGCACATTATGTCCGCTTAGTTCAGAGCTTGGGGAAGAACAGGAACTATGGTTCTATGGTTTTCAACCTGTTTCATATCCAGATCCATTATGTTGCTAAGCTTTTTAGCCGTGGACCAACGTTTGATGAGATTTAGCTTATCTGACCAAAGACTTTCTCAACGGGCCTGAAAATTGAGGCCTAACCCTAAGTGGCTCCGAACTGATCAGGCCCAAATGCCCGGCATAGTTTTTAGGCCCGACCCGGCCCTACAATGTCGGTTCGGGTCGGGCCTGGTCGGGTTTAGGTAGAATTTGAGCAATCTACACAGAGTAAAAGTGAAAATGCCAATCAGCACCATCTTCATGAGAGGTAAATGCACAGACAGACAAAAAGAGAAATATTATTTTTCATAAAAAATAATTCAATATATTTTGCTTTTTTTTTCAGGGAGCCCTAAGCCCGATCCGTCCCTACTGATCTGCATAAATTTTAGGCCCGAGCCCGACCCTAAAATGTCGGGTTGGGCCAGGCCTGGTCGGGTTCGGGCAGAGTTTGAGAACTCTAATGATAGCTTTATTTTTTAACGTAAACATCATGATTGATGTGTGCATTTAGTCTTTCACTGCCATTGGTCATGATATTTGCATATAAATACCCTATATACAGAGGCTGGAACCCCCCAAAAATCTGGACTGTGTAATGATTTTGAACCTTTGACCATTAACCTTTAACCCTGATAAAGGTAAGCAAAATGACTGCAGAAATTATGTTTTGTGATCATTAAAATGTCTAGAACATGTACATGCATTATTTCGAAAGATATCCCCCTCTTTTCTTTCTTTTTTTCTTAGTAGTATGGTTGAAATCTCTTTTTAGCAAGTATATAGTATAAGTATTTAGCAGTATATTTGGGCCTTCCAAGTTTACAATTTAACTCTTTGAGAGTAAAATGAAAGCAGTGGTCATCATAACCCATAATGTTAGAGACACAGCATGACACCCCCCCAGTGGGTGTCCTGTAGGGACGCTGATTGTGTTCCATAAAAGCTTTTGTTTTTAGTTTACGTTTTTTTCCCAAGCATTCTTGGCCATGTCTCAGTAGTGTGTCATCATACTGCTCTGCTGCATCCACACAGATAAGCTTGAATACACACAGCGTGCTCTTTCTTTCTTTGTTTAAACATCTTTATCACTTGCCCTGTGCGTGCATGTGGCGATGTCTGTTTCTCTTCTGGAACTCCTACTGGTGGCCTGTGCTGTGGTGCTCATGCCACTCACATTTTCTCCCTAAACAAGAAACCGCTGTCCAGGGGCGGATATAACATTTCCCATTAGTCAAGTAAAGCATCAATAATAGCATCAGTTGTTGTTGAAGTCGCAACAGGCACACAGCATGCATAAAGCTAAAGGTCTGACTCAGAGTTTTCGGTTTTCAATGATGGAATGGTTGGTTTAGTGGTGACACAGCTGTAGTTAGTTAGTAGCAGTACTAGTGTTTCACATCATTTTAAATATAAGGTCGTTTTGCATGCCATCATGTTTGGTGGGGCAGACTGGGCATTTAGGGGGGCATTGCCCCCCCCCCCCCCCCCCCCCACATGCCTATGCCTAGATCCGCCCCTGCTGCTGTCTCTTTATTGACATGGAATTTGCCACTTGCCAAGCTATTAATTCATTTTTTTCCCCTCTCCTAGAAGATTGACTGCTTGGCATTTCCTTTAGTGCTACAGTATATACCCCTCCGGACAAAATATCACATTTCCCACACAAGAGATCTCATAATCTAATTTCCAGGATGAAATCTATACTGCCATCCTTTGGCCAATCTCCTGTAGTGTATAAGGAGCAACACGCCCTCTAGGGGCTGCTAGAGGGGAGACACTTTTCTTTACATTGGCTCTGCGTGTGTGCGCGTGTGCGGTGTGTGTGTGTGTGCGCACAATTCTGGGCCCTCTGCAAAGCCTTTCCACTTGGCCCCCCCTTTCTCAGCGGCGCTGGAGGGGAGGTGATTTTTTTTTAAAGAGTAATTAAAGGGGAATTTCACCCATTTCCAACATTTTTTTTGAGAGTGTATGCAACCAAATGAACCCTAACAGGTTCATTTGGTTCCATTTGTACGCTCTCAGAAAAAAAGAAGCGTCTAAAGAAATCCATTAACATGATGATATACATCTTGATGATGTCATCAAGATGTGTTTCACCATTTTAATGGTTTTCTTTAGACCTCCATTTCTAGGAAACACAGAATGGGGAAACGGTTTCATCATGTCCAGTCCACCCAGCACCTCTAGGGTATACTAATGACATATTAGAATGTTGAAAATGGGTGGAATTCCCCTTGAAAATGCTTCAATCTGGTGCACTTTGAGATCAAATATTTTTTATAATAATCAATACAAATAAAACCTTATCAATGCAAGTTTTTAGTGCCCCCCCTTTGGGCCCCCCTAAAATTGTCTAACTTTTCCCCACCTATCGACGCCACTGTGTGCGTGTGTGTGTGTGTCTGTGTGCATGTCCATGGGAATGGAGGGTTCTAACGAAGAGGAATCCAATACATCAATGTTAGCCTTGCATCTATCAGGCGCGTATAGACTGCGTGATTACCCACCTGCCACTAGCCTGATTAGGCCCCATGCTGAGTATGAGAGAGAGGGGGGGGGGTGAGGGGGAGAGAGAGAGAGAGAGAGAGAGAGAGAGAGAGAGAGAGAGAGAGAGAGAGAGAGAGAGAGAGAGAGAGAGAGAGAGAGAGAGAGAGAGAGAGAGAGAGAGAGAGAGAGAGAGCATCTAATGTGGTTATGGACAGATGACAATGAACAGGCACCTAGCTGACCAATTGGTTGTCCTACTCATAAGATATTTGTGTTCTCCCGACGAGAATGGTGTCTTCTTTCATGCAGATTGGCCATTTTCACCATTTATGAGGATGCACACATACGGAAGCATGGGGAAAATTGCTATTTTGAGGGTTGGCTTTGCACTTTTTGGTACATTTTGTGTCCCCCCGCCCTCTCAGAGAGAGAGTGTAAAATGGACCCTCTTGGAGAGGACTGAGGATTCTTCCTGCGTTGTACTGTATGTGTTTGGTGTCTCGTGGGGACAGAGAGTGGATATAGGTGGCGGACGGTGAGCCAGGCATAGCATTAGAAGTGTCCTGTCAGCAGCCAGCATCCTTTTCCTCCCACATTTGTTTATATGATGACTCTTCGTTCCGGAGGGTACTGTGCACCTTCCTCGTCGTTAATACTCACTCAGTGCATACAGTATACGTATGCCAGAGGACTGACTGTTAAATCATGCATGCGTCAGGCGTTTCACTCAAAGCTCTGAGCTGTGCGCACACTACAGCACCGGTGGGTGTGGTGATTACCAGTTTGGTGCTGGCAGGTTTGGTTTCAATCCAATTTCTGTTTTTTTTTTCCCTTGGTGTGGTTTTCATCACGGCACATTAGCATGGCTCCTCCGGCGGTGCAATTTATATAAGCTTTTGAAAAGTCAATGTACAGCGTGTTTAAACTGTGACAGAAATGTGGGTTAATTGGGATTAAGCTGATGTCGTACCTTATACCCTACAATTTTTTAATTTCAAGGACCCCCAATTTGACATGCATTACTTTACGGACCCCCAGTTAATGTAGTTACTGTCTCTGAGACCCCAATTTATCAGGAGGGGCAAAAACAATTCTGGACTGCGACAGGTGTCGCGGCAGGTATCAAAATGGTCGTTTTTCTTTAGGTATAGCTTTTATTGAGGTTATGTTTAAGGTGTCTCTCCAATTCATATGGTCAAATCCATGATAATTTAACTCTGAGAACATCCAGATAGAACCAAATGGACCTGTTAAGGTCCATTTGTACACTCACAGAGGTACAGACCCTTAGGGTTCATTTGGTTCCAAACTATCATCTAGTTAAGGACCCCCTGGAACTCCCTCAGCCCACTTTGGGCACCCCAGTGTGCCCGCGCGCGCGCGCACACACACGCACGCACGCACGCACGCACACACACACACACACACACACACCTCGCTGCGCCTGAATGAACCTAGCGTATTTCTCTGTCAAGGCGTATCCATCAGCGTGTGGATCTGCTCTCCGCGGGGGTCCCGATCAGCCTGGTTCCCCCGTGGAGATCACAGCGCTCCTCCCTGTGGAAGCAGATAGGAGAGGATAAGTTCTTCTGAAAGCACCCAGAAATAGACCTGCATCTACATGAGCACGTGGAGCTGCTATTTTTGGTCTGCGGGCACCGGCACACAGCCAGATATGAAGAGGGAATGCAGGGGAATGTCATGCTTTCATACTCTATACTCTATGGCAGGGGGCTTTCAACCTTTTTGACACCAGGGACCACCATTTATTCAGCATTTGAGCCACGGACCACCTTTTGGTTTTGTTCACAATTCCAGCCGGATTTTGCAAACAAAACAGTGTAGACTTCTTACTTAGGTGGTGCTAATTCAGATGATGAATATTTTAACTCTTGAGAGTGTGAAAATGAAACCAAATGGACCCGCAATGGTCCATTTGGTTTCTTTTTAACACTCTCAAGAGTTACACCTGGTTAATCAGCTTTCGATCATTTAGCCTGGGGACCACCTGGAACCCTCTCAAGGGCCACTGGTGGTCCCCGGACCACCTGTTGAAAACCCCTGCTCTATGGTGTAACGTAACTAAGTACATTTACTCCTAAAGTGCAATAGTACAATTTTTGACCGACTGGACTATTTCAAATTTTCTACTTCTACTCCACTACAACTTCAGAGGCAAACAAATATACATTTACTCCGCCGCTCATTTGTTTTGGAAAACAAGTTACTTTTTAGATTTTGGTTGCTATTAAAGGTAAACAAATCTGTTTACAACCACAGTGTTTGTACACACTAAAGTTGCCTCTATTACCTTTACTCTACATTTTGGCGATGCGACACATTGTGAGTTTGTAGATGTGATTTTTTCCCCTCAAAATGATTTTATACATTTGAAAACTTACAAATGGGACATTCTGCATGGCGACAGTATAATTTCCCCACCACTGCTCATTACTCACCTCATTTCTTTTCCCTCTACCTCCATACTCCGTTTAGTTCCACCTCACTGGACAAGCATCTCTTAGGAGGCTCTCCCAAGTCCCCAGAATTGCTGCTTATCAACACTGAAGTCGTCTCCCCAATGGCCACAACCTGGTACCACAGGCCGGCTAACCAAATGAAATGAAATGAAACCAAATGGACCTTTATGGATTCACCATTTGGTTTCATTTTACACTCTCAACCTAGTCAACGTATATTGACTAGGTTGTCAACCTATATTTAAACAGCTGAATTGCGTAATTTCCAAGAGTCTCCACACTTAGCAACTGAATAATAATTGCTATTTTGACGTTTTGCCAGTTCTCTTTCCTAATTGTGGACAAAAATGTCTAAATATGCAAGATAAGTACATGCTTTTCTAGACACTCATGTGATTTATCTACACGTTTTGGAACAAACCAATCAGTAGGTCTGTGTGTTTCATGTGAATCTGGTATTTGTTTCCCCAACATTTTTGGGCCCACTGGCACCTGCCTAAAATCGCCAATGCACAGGTATTACCACAAGAACAGTGCCAGGGATACTACGATAGGATCCAACCAAGCATATCAGCCCTTGAGGGGTACTAGCCAGAAGACTTCGTATCGTCCTGCTTCAAAACGGCAGCAAGAAACTTCCATTGTAGTGAATAGCGATGGGGGGCAGGGCTGTTGTTGCTCCTCGTTCCATTCCAGATACTAGCAGTGCAGTATATTAGGGCCTATACGGTAGCTCTATGGTGGCTCAGGCTCTTCATTGTGGGCTATGCCCAGCGGCGTTGGTGTAATGAGATGTGGCTGTGGAGAGAGAGGCGTGGCTCTGCTTTGTGGGCTACCATGCCCAGCAGCACTGATGTAATGAGATGTGGCTGGAGAGTGAGAGACAGGGGCGGATCTAGGCATGGGCATGGGGAGGGGGCAATGCCCCCCTAAATACCCTGACTGCCCCACCAAACACGATGGCATGCAAAACAGCCCATGATATTTCAAATTAAAGTGCTTACTTATATTTAAAATGATTTGAAGCACTACTACTGCTAAAAACTAACTGCAATTGTGGCACCATGATGAAACACCATTTCATCATTGAAAACAGAAAACTCTCTGAGTCAGACCTTTAGCTTTATGCATGCTGTGTGTCTGTTACAACTTCAACAACAACTGATGTTATTATTGCTGCTTTACTTGACTAATAAGTCCTGTAACTGAAAATGGTATGGGTGCGACTTCATCGGCGACAAGCCGCCGCCAAGACATTTTCTCCTGCCCCCCCAATTGGGAAATGTCACATCCGCCTCTGGAGAGAGAGACAGAGAGAGAGAGGAGAATGCTGTGTCTTCAGAGCCAGTGGCAGTGTGTGTATAGTGAGCTAATTGACCTGGATCTGCAACAGGCTGTAATTAAGAGGCTTGTTCACCACCTGTACTGTCGTATACGTACGGCTGTCGCTCCACAGAGAAGCTGAAGACTGTTACGTTACGGGGATGATGTGAAACAAGACAATGCATCATGTCACCAACAACACCTCCTCTACCCTCTCTCTCAGTGGCCTGCACAGACGTTTCATTTTGAGGGACAGGTGCTCAAATGAAAATAAGAGCACCTCGTGTGGAGTGTGTAACCACCGGCAGCCTTAACCCTACGTTGTCCCCTACAAACATACAGTAGCTACGCTAATCTATAGACCTAGGGCTCCATTTTCGTTCCCATCTAAACCCCTTATCATTTTTTTTACTATTTTGAAAAACTTTTTGGAATAGTTCAACGTGCCAATCTATTGACACATTGTGAGCTTGTAGACTGGCCCTTTAAACTATTGAAAAATGTTCTTTTTTAATGGTTTAAAAAGGCGCCGACACGTTATTTACCTTTGTTCGCTGTCTGGTGTCCGGTGACAGTTTTAGTATTATTCGTATCCATTTGCTCTTGCTTTTTTTTATTGATTCTTTTATTAGACTTTACATGTAAAAGTACATTAAAGTTTAATGTACTTTTACATGTAACACTGCAAAGTCTTTCTTCTGTGATCCTTTTGGATCAGAAGTGTTTAATGATTAAACACTTCTGATCCAAAAGGATCACCGAAGAAAGACTTTGCAGTGTTGTTTCGATTCGGGTCCCAAGCAAAAAATTCACAGTAATAACAAAAAATTTACATCTCAAAAAAGGAAAAAATAAGGTCTCCACCGTCTGGGCTCAGGTTTGAACGTGTACTAGTACTAGTGTGTCAACTATGACGTCATCATGACGTCATAGTCGGGAGGACAGACAGATCGAGGGCACAGACGGGCTACGTGCACGGACAGAGGGCGTTTTATAGTCACCACCTACGGTGGAGACAACAATGCATACTGCCATTGTCTGGATGTTAGTGACAGATGGATTTATTTCTCTCGTAAAGTAGCTTCACTTTTATAATATTTCACACACCCATAATGCATCTTTCGTCCTCCAGTTGACTAAACCCACTCTAGAGGCTTCAGAGGCTCTGGAGAAGGACGGTGCTGTGGGGGAACTGCATGGGGGAAGCTCACACTAATTGTCTTGACTTGGGGCCACTGAGCATTAACAGGCACTCTGACAGATCCACCAACACTGTCAGAACTCAGACTCACAGTGCTGCTTGCCTCTGCAGAACTCCCATGGTTTACCTGGTCCATCAGCATATATTTAGAAAGATGGAGGCTGTGGGTTAGATGGGGAGCTATAGAGCTGAGCAGTCCCGCCCCTTTCATGACGTCGGCCGTGTTCCAGAAATGGAATCCTCAGTCATTTTCTTCATAGACTTTTCGAAAATGGTTAGTATAAAGACGATTACACCGCGCACAAAGCCAACTTGGGTTGTGACAAATCTTGACAACAAACACAATATTATCATACAATATCAAATTAGCAAGAAGAAGATAGTTTCCTTTTTCTTCTTAAAAATTAATTGATTGTCCCAAGACATTGTGTGTGTTGTCATAACTTGTCACGACCCGAGTTGGCTTTATCCGTGGCGAAATCGTCTTTATATGAACCGTTTTTGAAAATTCTGAGAGAAATGAGAAAAAATGAGAAAAATAAATGGGGAATCCAATTCTGGAACAAAGGCGACATCACAAGGGGGCGGGACTGCTCAGCTCTATAGCGATGGATGGAAAGAAACAGACGAGTGTGGCGCTTCGGAGCGTTAATGAAAGCAGAGGCCTTGTCGTCAATCCCGGGTGCAGGGTGAGGCCACCCTCTGCCCTCCCCTGTGCTCCCTGCCCATTTATCATCATGTCCAGCAGGCAGCACAAGGGCGTATAGCGAGTAGCGAGTAGGGACTCTGCTCTGTGACTCTCCTACTCAAGCACATCCGCCTGTCCTCGCCCACAGCCATTGATTTCGCCCCTTTAAAACGGTATAACCGGAATGCTCTCCTTCACATTCGCCCTCATGTTTTTTCCCCTCCTTACCGCCGCTAGGCTTTTTACACGCAATACGCACTGTGCATAGGGCAATACGCGGAGAACAAAAGGTTTAGGAACAGGGTTCGCTTTTGGCTACCGCATTACTGAGGTTATACTGGCTGTATGCACGAGGTGAGTCGTGTTTTGAGGTGAGCATTTTAAGTTATTCCTTTTGGCACTTCCCCGGTGCCACTGCGGAAGCGCGCACACACACACACACACACACACACACACACACACACACACACACACACACACACACACACACACACACACACACACACACACACACACACTCTCACAGACCTTAATTGAGGGAAGAACAAGCAGCAGAGAGCAGAGTGTTTGCCTGGCCGCTACTGTAGGTTTTAGTACGCTGTATTTTGTCTCTTATCCTGCCTGGGGCCTCATCTTTGTAAGAGTTTTAGTACAGCGAGGGATGAGTGTGCTTAAAGTGAGTGAGAGATTTGTGAGATATACAGTAGAGACATACTGTACAGTGAAATCCTGTACAGTGCAAAAGGAGTTTCAACCTGGGTGATTGGAAAGGAGAATGGCAGAAGGGAGGGGGGACCTCAAGGGTGAAATGTAGAAAAAGGGGCATCCATGACAAAAATCAAGTGCAATATATAATGCCACAGCGATCAAGGTAGATTGATGTCGCGATCAAGGTAGATTGATGCCCAGTGTGTTTTGGTGTGGAATTCTCCTTTAAATGGATCTTGTTATGTGTAAGAGCATGCTTGAATAGAACGTCTCAGTGCACCCGCACGTAAGCGCTTAATATCCAGGTGTGACTCGCTTATTTTCCAGGTGTGACTCGCAGTCAGAGGGTTTTGCGTGCCGTTAGTCAGCCATTTAACGGTTTTCCTGTTGGAAGATTGCTAATTACGCTGCAGGGAAGAAGCACTTTGTAACGGCCTGTACAACTGAGAGCTGACAGCCTGCGTTCAAATGTGTTGGAAGAGCCGTGCTCCTGCTCCTCTCCCTGCATGCCTGGAGATGTGGAGTGTAGCTGTCAATGTTTATGGAAACTGTGGGGCTGCTGTTGTGAGCGACCTCTAACCTTTATGAATATTACTACAACCTTACAACATTCCCTTCAGGCACTACTGTATTTGCAATTTCTACTGGAATAGTTCCAACATTCTGTACTTTTACTTCTACTGTACCTAGGCGTGAGATACATTTTTAACAGCAATTTGATATGTATCACGAAATCTGTGCTACATCTCAGAGGCAAATATTATAAGCCTACTTTTACTAGCCTGGAAACCAGCCCAAACTGCCATGGTTCTAGTAATACAAATTGAGGACTGGCAGCTACCCGTTGATTATGTCAACTCCAAATGATATTCAGGGCTCTGTCACTTTTGTGCGCATATATGGAGATCTCTGTATATCTGATCAAGCCCCTGTCTCAAGTCAAGTTAATGGGGGAAATTTAGTGCACTATTAATTTAATGATTCATTAACAATTGGTTAATTTGAAAAAGTTAAAGTTGGCTTTGTTAGCTTGTTAGACAAGCTTTGTTAGTCTCTTCCTAATATTATGGGCAATGACCATGGTCAATGGTGCAGTCAGTGAGGAGTTACGGCGGTTTCAGACATTCATTCATTCAGACATTTCGTTAGTTGTAGTAAGGATTATAGTATGGATACTTTCCTCAGCACAAAATTGTGATGGACCAATCAGAGCCCACTATTCAAAGTGCGACTTTTTTTTTTTGCTGTGACTTTACCCCTCAAAAATGCAAGTACTTTCCCCCCCCACCGCTGACAGGTTAAATTAGCGTATTAGTATTTCCCTCAGAAGCCTGTAACCTCCTGGCAGTAGCCCTGGTGGTCACTTCCTCTTACCTGAAGCCTGAAACGGATGTCTCTCATTTGCCATTTTCCATTTCCACTTTTCTTCTGAACGCACGGACAGGGGTGGACTGACAGTCTGGCATACAGGGCATTTTCCCGGTGGGCCGACCCCCCCGGGGGCCGTTAATGTCGTGTTTTAATTTAAAAAAAAAAAAATCTGCACAAAACCGGCCCACGAATCAGTGCTGGCGGCCCTCTGTCCTCTTCAAATGAGACTGCCTATTGCAGGGTTTTTATAGTTAACTAAAACTAACTAACTAATTTTAGTTAGCCCGAGCCCCAGAGCCCCTTATGTCTTAAATTCTCATGGGGGCTCAGGCCCCGGAGCCCCCACAAAGATTCAGAGGGCCACTCTGAGGGCCGCTCTGAGACAAAATTGCCCGGTACGTTTTGAGCTCCCAGTCCACCCCTGCGCACGGATGGTCCACTCCTTCCTTGGTCTGTGTTCAGACATGCATTACCAGCCTGTTGCTGTCACAGCCAGCTTCCGTCCTGCGAGGGGCCTAGCTGCTGCCAGCCCAGCCCAGCCCAGCCCAGCCCAGCCCAGCCCAGCCCAGCCCAGCCCAGCCAGGTGGTGAATTAGCTTCTGTATGAGAGGAGGAAGCCTGCCTATTCCTGATCGAATATGGTTTATTTCTTAATGGACTGTGGGCTCTTTCCATCTGCTTAAAGCCCCATGGATGCCATCAGGGGAGATGGCAGTACGCTAGAAAGATGTGCTCGGTAGAGTGAAAAGTAACTAAGCACATTTACTTATTTTTTAAGATTTTTTATTTTATACTCTACTTGCATATTTCCAATTCCCAATACTTCTACTGCTACACTACTACTTCTTTATTCACTAATACTTCTTTATTCTTTTTGTCTCCACCGAAGGTGGTGACTATAAAACGCCCTCTGTCCGTGCACGTAGCCCGTATGTGCCCTCGATTTGTCCGTTATATGACGTCATGACGACGTCATAGTTGAGCTAGGAGGGCTTTGAGCTAGGAGGACCCTTGAGGCTCCTGAGATGACGTCGAGGTAGGGGGGCCTGAGCCCGGACGGTGGAGACCTGTGCCCCGTAGGGGCACAACTCTTGTTATTATTATTATTATTATTAATTTTTATCCCCACAATGTTGTACCCATTTTTATTACCCAGTGCCAATTACTAATATGTTCCTGGGACTCACAGAAGACCAGGCTCTTGCTTCCTTCAATGTATGAGGAGTCAGGCCGCCTTCTTTTCACCTGGCAGGGAGGGGAGGACGTAGCACATGAAAGGAACACGTACCAACCAGTTACTTACACCCTCCATCAGCTGGCCCCAGCTGGCCAGGGGGAGGCATTGTATAATGTGATATCATATTTTTTTGGACACAATCGAAATACCTTTAAAAAGTAACTGGTAATGTTGCTCTCTTTAAATAGTGCAGCAAAAATGTAATAGTAAAAAAAACACACAGTGGTCTCCACCTATGCAGTTATTTTCTTCACTCACTCCTGAATTCTTCTCATTTCTCATAAACTGTTCCTTTTCTCGAAGAATGTTTACTTCGGTCATGTATTGCCTATTGACTGAACACAGTCGATGGGCATCTTCTATTCTCCTGTGTGATGCTGCTCAGTTCACTGTACACATTCCTGTGCTCTGCTCTCCTTCACGTGTGAATGCCTGGCCAGGGGCACGATTTCATGGTTGTTTGATTATTTACCACGTCCATGTTCTTTATCGCGGCGGTCGTACAGTTGTCAAGTTGGTTGTCATGGCTACCAGTTCCCACCTGATGTCTTGTGGGAGTCCAGAGTGCTCCAGTCCGTGCTGAATGACCATGAGCTTGCATAGAGTCTTCAGACTAGGACTTAGGTCCAAGATGTACAGGTCGTCGAATGTGTACCTGTACCCTCCAAAGAGAATGATGTGATCTCCCACCGTGCAGCAGCACATGCCCGTCATCCACAGGGGGCCTCTCCCCTTGGGCGTGACGTTCTTCCAGGAGAAGGTGTCCGGGTTGAACTTCCACAGGTCGCTGAAGGTCCGGTCCAAGTTGTCCCCACCGAATATGTACAGCTCGTCGTTGTAGGCAAAGGCAGAATGCCACCCGCGCCCTTCCAGGGGAGGCTGCGTGGGCGGGGTCCTCAGCCAGCAGTCGGTGTCGGTGTCAAACACCCTGATGTTGTTGTAGTGGCCCATGGCCCCTCTCCCCCCAAATACAAACATCCTTGTCCCAATGATGGTGGCAGAGTGACATATGGAAACCGGTGCCGACGCGCCACCAGAGTCGATTAGAGACCAGACCATTGCAGCGGTGTCCAACATGTAGATGTCGTTGGTGCGTCCATACTGGGTGTATCCTCCGTGGACATACATGGCCCTCCCCAAGACGCAGGCCGAGTGGTTCCCCCTCGCCTCGGGGATGGTCCCGGAAACCCTGGGCCTGAACCATCCATTGGTGTCGATGGCGAACGCATAGAGCACATTGGAGTACTTAAAACCGCCCCAGATGTAGACGATGTCTTCGATCAGTGCGGCCGTGTGGCCAAAGCACATGTGGGGGACATGCAGAGGACGCTGTTGTCCGTCCATCACCGGGGGCAGCTTAGTCCAGTGCAATGACACAGTGTTGAAGATGTTGACACCAAGCTGGTCGAGCTCGGTGTTGGATGGGCCGTGCCCTCCGAATGAGTAGACCCTGTGGCCGACGGACACGGCGGCCTCGTTGTACATCTTTGGCCCTTCTTTCAGATACACTGTCCAGTGCAACATTTCTCATAATAAAAACCAAAGTAGCTCAGGGTCAATTCACGTTCAATGTAAAAGATGTCGTGGCATAATGCGCAACGAAAGGTATTATAATAGTGTTGCAACACAAACCTCACACAAAGCTTGGCTAGATCCGTGGTGCCAATAAGATGGGTTTGCCAATCAGTTTAGTAGCATTTATTTTTGAGGGTCGCCTACCCCTATGAACATCCTTTAGGAAGTGTGTAAATAGCAACATTGTCATAGCACAAATATTGAATGTCATTGCTAAGGAATGGCTAGTTTGAGAGTTTGTGTAAAAACACAAACATTGAAGACAAATTCTGATTAGTTTGAATGAGATGATGTATTATGGTAAGAATGCCCTTCACTTCACAAGTGTGTGATACTTTGGTGAGAGCTGAGATGACAGCTGAGAAACACAGTAAAATCACTTCTCCATTAGGCTATTTACAAGCAGACATTTTTAAGTAGAGCTTGAATTATTTAGGGGCACTATCCCCTCCAGTGTTTGGCTTTTGAAGATTATGTCATCTGGCAGCCAAGTCTATGGACTTTAATCTTTGTTTCTGGCACTAAATGACGACTTCAAACATCATGTGGCCGTATAATATAAATACATTAGACGCCCCTCACTTCCCATAAGGGTTTTCTCAAGGGGAGCTGTTACGTCACCCTGTGGGTGATGTAACGGTTGCACGGACGGACGGACAGATGGACAGGGGGTGAAACATAGTCACCACCTTACAGTGGAGACAACAACCACTACAGTGCGTTCCATAATGTTCATCGCTGTCAGCAATCTTGCATCTCTGTAATTCAACTTTTGATGTCAGATGTTTGATAGTTTTCATTGTCAATTACTAAATATACGTTGGTGCACAACAGTGTTGTGTAACAGTATCATACATATACTGTAGCTGATCTCATTGTGAGCTTTGTGAGCTTGTAGATCTCATTCATTCTTTCTGCTGTTGCCTTCCACCCGACTCTTGCTGATGAGCTATTAATAAAACATCTACTGATACACAGACATAGACAGACACATACACCATCAGAGATAGAGTTATAATGTGGACTCATTGGATGTTTCTGGGTCTTGCTACACCCCCCCCCCTCCAGGCAGCCTGAGCGAGGATGATCAGACACCAGCCAGGGTCCAAGTGTCACGCTACAGACATCCACCACTCTCTTGAGGGTTCAGAGACGGTCGGTGCCAGTGGGGAGATGGCTGACGAGATCTTGGCGACCTGAGCAAGCTTCAAATAGAATGTGTTGTGGAAGCGTGGACTGTTTCCAAGGCAAGCTGTAAAAAAGACACACTTATCTGTGGCGGTGCAGGATTGGTTAGCTGTGTGCAGTTGTAGTGGGCAGGACAGCATACGCTAATGAGGGACAGTGCCCTGTAGGCCAGGTGTAGGCAATCAGTGCTGCAGTGTACAGTGCCATAGAGTTTAAAGAGTTACGCAAACTCACTACATGGGTCCAGGCTCTTCTTTTAATAGACTACATAGAGATTGAATGGGGACAATCATAACCTTCTGGCTGTCCATATTTGTCTCCATATTTGGTTAGGCATGGCCTGCATATATGGAGTGTCTGACCAATGCAGTAAGATTACTATGTAATCTTACTGCATTCGCAATAAACAATGGAGTGGTCTTTGGGTTTTTCCTGTGATCAGTCACACAGACACGCACCGTATAAGGGGTCAGTGCAGACACACTGTGATCTACTGTATATCCAGACTCTTTTGCTTGTGTTTTGTTATTTGTTAACAAGTGCTATATCCCCCCTGCTGTTTGTTTACAGCAGTTGAACAAAACGTGACGTCATGTGGCAGCCATACACAGTACATGATCCACTTCACACAAGTGTGATTTTTCATCCAGTTGATGTGTTTTTCTGCTTGCCGTGTTTGACACTCTCAGGCTGCCTACTACAGCAGGTCCTTTTATTAATGCAGGGTGAGTTTACTGCATGTCCACTAGGTGGTGCAGTAGCAGGCTTAGGGTTAGCAGGTCCACTATAACTGGATGGTGCTGTAGTTAGTAGAGTAGAGGCTTCATTCATTTGCTCAACACATGGATCTGATGGCTTCTGCTGCAGGTTCATGCTGTCATGCTGGTCCTCTTTTAGTTAACCACTTGAAACATATATGAGCCGCGTCCATATTAAAGGTCAGCTGAACTGGAAATGGTGTTTTTTTTTTATTATGGATCCCACCTGATTATCTGGCATGGAGGGTTTCTGAACCAATCAGAGCATGCACCCCTTCAGGCAATGGGATGACAGTGCGAGGGACGGCTTAGGCTGAGCTATATACCCACACACATGTTGCTTGGAATGTTTGGTTACAATTCCTTTCTCAACTCTGCCATTTTACTGCTGTGTGCCTATTTCTAATGTGATGATTGAGTTTAAACACAGTAGTACAATGTCTAGATGCCAGAATTGGATTAAATACAGTAGTACAATGTCTGGATGCCAGAATTGAATTAAATACAGAGTATTTTGGATTCTAATCAAGACACCTGTGATTATCGACGACTACTCGGAAATGGGATGAAAACAGGTCAGCTTCCAACTTCCATTGGCTTTTATTGATGTGATAATGGATATGTCATCACACAGCAGGTTTTCATTTTCAGGAAGTAATCAAAAATCAACTTTTATGGTGTTTTTATTTACACATTATACACAAAAGTGTTTTCTTTGTATTTGTTTTTTAGGCTTTTATGCCTTTGTTGACAAGACAGTAATTAGACAGGAAAGGGGGAGAGAGATGGGGAGTGACACGCGGCAAAGGCCGCCGGGCTCGGGAATCGAACCCGGGGCATGCCGTTAGGCTGGCTTAGCAGCCTAGGTTCCCAGACGGTTGAAATAACCGTTTTGGCATGTATTGTTGGGTATGGCTATATAATGACCACAGATGTGGTCTAAAAGTGTGAAAAATGTATTTTTAAATTCACCCTCCGTATTTTAGGGCAAACATTCTGCATAAATAACAGATGTACAAGCTCACAAGTCTCCCTGTGTTGACCTCAAAGGAGACCTCCACTGGGGTTTCCGGTCATCTCGATTCTCCATACATCTGGCTGACTTGTTTTGCTGTTTTTCCACTCTTGTCTTTCTTAATCACATCACGTACAGTATAGGTGTGAAAGGTCGTCTTGATCGATGCCTGTGTGTGTGTTGGCTCCCATGTACAGTACACCAGCAGATTGCTGTCAGGGATGGTTCTCAGCGTGTCAATAGCAGTGTCCCGTAGGCCAGCTGTAGGCAATCAATGCTGCGGTGTCACCATGTGTTTATAACGTGACAACACAGCAAATGATTGAGCCAGGGCCGGATCTAGAGGGGGGGGGGGGGGGGGGGGGGGGGGGGGCATGGGTACGCACGGCCCACCCAAACGTGCATCCAGCCCACCCAATGAAAGGTAATATCAGTGGTTTTCAACCAGTGGTGGAGAGTTCCAGGCTAAATGGTGTAGAGTTGGTAAACCAGATGGAACTCTTTGAGAGTGTAAAAACGAAACCGAATGGACCCTTGCGGGTCCATTTGGTTTCGTTTTTACACTCTCAAGAGTTAAAATATTCATCATGTGAATTAGCCCAAGTCTACACAACTAGAGAATACAAGGTTAATGGTCATTTTGATCTGTATGTTTGACTGTTTTGTTTCCCAAATTCAGACTGGAATTGTGGACAGAAGCAAAATAAAAATCTTTAGTTTTGGGTCTGTGGGGCTAAAATGTCCTCAAATGGTGGTCTGTGGCTCAAATGCCGAATAAATAGTGGGCCCTGGTGTCAAAAAGATTGAAAGCCACTGCTTCATATAAAACACTTTGCTAATGAGTTGCCCACCCTGCCATTCTTCCAGCCCACCCTAGTAGGGCGGCTAGATCTGGCCCTGGATTGAGCCTGAAGTCGTCACCGTCACACACACACACACACACACACACACACACACACACGCACGGCACGCACACACAGCACGCGTGTGTACACACACAGTGCGCACATTCACAGCTATAGAGGTTTACAGTATGTGTATTTGGGCCTCCTTTCCTTACCAAGGGAAAGCAAGGGAAACATTGACTTCCACATCACTACCCCACACATAGTGACCTGTGTACTACAAATTAAATTGACTTGCATAATGCATACAGCTGTTTCTTTCTCATGGTAAATCATGGCAGGGAGGATTGAGGAATCCTCCCCGTTCCCATCATGGCTTCTTGCTAAGTCCTTTTAAATTGTGCAGGCAGCACAGACTGGCTCCCTGCCAGTTGTATTGTCTGCCGGCTTATGTGGAAATAATGTTGTCTGTGAATGACAAGCAAAAGATGAATAGCATGTTCCCATTTCCTATTCTTATTTTCCCACCTACACAGCTCTCTCTCTCTCTCTCTCTCTCTCTCTCTCTCTCTCTCTCTCTCTCTCTCTCTCTCTCTCTCTCTCTCTCTCTGTCTCTCTCTCTCTCTCTCGGCTGTGAATTCTTTGTGGTGTGAATGAGGCGGTCTGAAACAGCGTTACTGCTGTGCAGGGACTTTGACTAGTTTGTCCTCCAATCAGACCCAATGTTATAGACCAAGGGTTCGATTCCCAAAGGTCTTCTGCTCCAAACCCATAGGAAACACTCAGTGTTTTCCACCTACTAGTCCCCATACATGACCCCTCTTTTCCAGTGAGGACCGACACCCCCTTATATACCTCGATTCCGCGAGGACAGCAGCACTGCCCCGCTTTGCTCTGTGGTGGGTAATATTGCTCAGATTTGACATTGCCTACAGGGGGGTAATAAATTTGCTATTCTCTGCCTATCGTGTCACAATTCGACCGGGGCTGAGTCGCCTTTAGTGAACTTTGAACAACGTTGGATGCAGAAATTTTGCAGTGTCTCTCGTAAAGTTTGCTATAGATAATTGTTTTTCAGGCTGTATTGGAATGTGAATGCAAAGTGACTTTCACATTTTTTCTCTCCTTTCTTCGGTACGCCACCCCCTAGTGATTTGCAGTGACTTCCGATGCTGGGGAGTTGGCAAAGCGCCTCTCTTGTCGCTGTTATCACTGCGATTGGTCAGGGATTTGGATGTAACATTTCCCAGTTGGGGGTGCCGGAGAAAATGATATGGGGGCGGCTTCATCGCCCGTGGCGCTTCGCGCCACGGGCGATGAAGCCGCCCCCATATCATTTTCATTTACGGGACTTTTATTAGTCAAGTAAAGTAAATCAGTTGTTGTTGAAGTTGCAACAGACACGCAGCATGCATAAAGCTAAAGGTCTGACTCAGAGAGTTTTCTGTTTTAAATGATGAAATGCTGTTGGTTTAGTGGTGGTGACACACAACTGTAGTTAGTTAGTAGCAGTAGTGTTTCAATATAAGCAATATAAGCATTGAAATATCTTGGGTTGTTTTGAATGCCATCATGTTTGGTGGGGGGGGCAGTCTGGGCATTTAGGGGGGCATTGCCCATTGCCCCATGCCCATGCCTAGATCCGCCCCTGTGGATGTATATTTTTCAGCTGGGGTGAAACTCAAACAAATGATTATCCTTACTTTTCTGCCATCAAGCTGGTTTCCCTTCTCTCCTCCATGCTGGGACTGATTTTGTCTCGCCCAGGGTTTTACAAAGCAGCGCTGCGGCGTCCTTCAGTATATCTTTGTTTTCCTCTGTAATCCTTGATAAGTAACTGCACATTATGGGACTCAATAATTAATCCCCGTAGGATTGCAGCTTGGGTCAGCACAAAGTAATTGCTGGTTGTCTTCACCAGCCGAAGGCATGGGGAGAGTATGTTTAGCACTCCGTCCCTGTGTCTGTCCATCCATTACCAGCTAAACTCTTAAGAATTTGAAGGAGAATTCCACCACAAAAGGCTTTCTTAACTTTATTTGCAGTTGATTTATTTAAAAAAAAAAGGTGGTCTAGTTGTTATTTTGTGAAAACACTCCTTAATGGCAGTTTCCCCTACACCAAAATAAGCTTAGAATTGGGTTAATGGGTGTTGTTAAAATTCACCTTTTTACGTACAGTACATCACTCCAAAATGCATTTTTTATACGGTCTCTCCACCATGTCAGTAGTGTGTTGACGCTCACACTTTCACTTTCACTTTTGGTTCAGCAGTGATTAAGCTGTCTCAAAAGGTGGGGGTGTGGAACATAGTTTATGGCTGAACGAAAGTGAAACTAGAGTGTCAACACACTATTGACATGTTGGTGAGATAATATATAGCAAAACATGCAAACATGCATTTTGGAATGTTGTAAATAAGTGAATTTGAACAACACCCATCATCCCAATTCTAACCTTATTTTGGGGCAGGGGAAACAGCCATTAAACCTGTCTATGCTAAACTTTGACAAAAATGTCATTTTTATGGCCAATATGCTACGGCTTATATTGTGCATCTCTACTGGGCAGTGTCAGTGATATTACTCTGGCCAAAATGTTGACCCACACTTTCCAAATGTTGGCCTGTTTTGAAGCACTGGGAGCCGGGAGGGATGCCAGGGTTCATTTGGTTAACTCTTGTTGTTGTGGGTGTCGCTGATTGACAGTGATAGTGACTCGGCCAGGCTCTTGTTACCTGACGCTCAATGATCTCTGCTCTAATGAAGTATAAACCACAGATCTGGTTGGCGGTGAGGGAGGGTGTCCAGCAGCCTGGCCGGGTTTCAAGCAGATCAGCTCAATGCTAATGATGTTACCTGATGAGAGATCAGTGTGTTTAGAGTCACTTCTCTGTGTGAGTGAATTAGAGAGAGAGAGAGAGAGAGAGAGAGAGAGAGAGAGAGAGAGAGAGAGAGAGAGAGAGAGAGAGAGAGAGAGAGAGAGGGAGAGAGAGTGGCTGCTCAGAGTATGAACATGTGGAGCTCTTAACTGTACTTGAGTGCAGTTTTGAGGTATTTGTACTTTACTTGAGTATGTCTATGTTCTACTCCCCCGGGTAAATTCCGGGTCCAAATATTGTGCTTTTGCTACACTACATTTAGTTGAAAACTTTACTTCCAGAACACACTTCTCCATTCTCACACACATTCATAACACTGATGGCAACAAATTAATTCAAGGCCACAATTAACAATTAGAGGTTCAGTGTCTTGCTCAAGGATATTTCGACACTAACTCTTGAGGTTACCATTTAATTTTCTTTTCTTGAATTCTGGACTTTTACTTCTGTTGGCTTAATTGTGTTGTGAATGCAGCTGGAGTGGTGGGCCTGATGATTTAAAATCTGGAGTGGTGGGTCTGATGATTATTTAAAATCTGCATGGAGTGGTGGGTCTGATGATGATTTAAAATCTGCATGGAGTGGTGGGTCTGATGATGATTTAAAATCTGCATGGAGTGGTGGGTCTGATGATGATTTAAAATCTGGAGTGGTGGGTCTGATGAATTCTGGAGTGTTGTGTCTGAGAATGATGATTGAATTCTGGATTTTTGTCTGATAATGGTTTGAATTCTGGATTGTTGTCTGATAATGGTTTGAATTCTGTAGTGTTGTGTCTGATAATGATGATTGAATTCCGGAGTGTTGTTTCTGATAATGATGATTGAATTCTGGATTGTTGTCTGATAATGGTTTTAATTTCTGGAGTGTTGTGTCTGATAATGGTTTGAATTCTGTCATGGTGGGTCTGCTAACGGTTTGAATTCTGGAGTGGTTAGTTTGATAATCATTTGAATTCTTTGAGTGGTGGGTCTGATAATGATGATTGAATTCTGGACTTTTACTTGTAAGTTGCAAATAGTAGAATAGTTCCACATTGCATATCATTCCAATTTGCATTACTGATACGTTTCTGATGTAGAATGAATAAACGTGTACATATGGTGATCTGTCCACTGTGAGGTTGGGGTTATTGGACATCTCACTCTGTTCTTCTAACTCTACACAACGCTCCTCTTCTCTTCTTCTCTGTGTTCATTAACAATCCTTTTGTTGCTTCTACTAACCCTGAGGAGCATGGCTCTGTTATTCATTCGCTCTCAGCTCGTCCTAATGACGCCGAGATGAACATTTAATGCGCAGATGGTCCACTTCATTCTGCCCTATTAAGCTTGACTTTATGCAGCACTTTTGGAAGCTTTTAGTTTAGTCCCTCTGTTGTTTTTTTTCTCGCCCCCTAACGCACATTTGATTTGATCTGAGCCGAGTTGGATAATTTTTCTATTTGCCATCCATTGCAAACAGAAGTAAAGTACCACTAAAAGGTGTCCGGAATGATGTTCGTTCAAATGTCGCGGAGCGTTATGCGTATACCAATAAACGGTATTAAGAATGTAATGAATACATTCATTGAAACATTTCCCCACGCCGTGCTGTATATCGTGATTTACTATTTAAGCATCCATTACCGCATATACCGTACACGTCTGCCCTTATTAATGATGCATGTTGCAATGCATTGCAAATGCAGCATTGGTTTCACACACAGGAATGCGTTATTAATCAGCAATAATAACGCCATTCCAGCGGCTGTGGGACCGACCGTATACCCAGCTGTGTTTGACGCCCACATGTATGGACACTTGCTGTGCGTTAATTAAAACAACACATATTTTCTTTTAACCATGGTCATGTTTCTCTTTTAGCCAACGCCGGGGCCTGCTTTCCCAAGCAAGGTAACTGAACCAGGGGAAAGCTCCTCACCATGTTGTTGTCATACTTACATACTCACATCCATCTTAATGTCACCCATCATCGGTTTAAACCACAGTGTTTCACAGTCAGGGCTGCAACAGGGGTGACAGGGGGCCAATAGACCTTGCAGTAAGCCCCGCCCTGCCCTGCCATGCCCTCTCCCCCAGTCTCCAACCATGGCTTGGATACTTTCCAGCCAGGATCATTCATTCTGAAGTAAATATCATGGACATTACATATTCATTTTTGGAACCAGGCCTTCAAAATCTCTTCCAAATCTGTCAACAATTCCTTTAAAACTTTTGTCATATAGGAAAGCTATTGGTGGAGAGGTTTGTCTATCACATGTTATGCTTATAGTCGTGATTTGACCATAGCAGTTTGGGGAGGGGCTTAGTGAAAGGTCTATTTGGAAAATACAAGTTAGCCACAAACGTGTTGAGGGACATACAGCTCGCTTTTGAGATCTTCCATCTTTTTTTCTTCTTTAAAATTGATATGCCATTTTTCACCCAATTCCCTAAAACTGTAATCCCGGGCGCTACTCTCCCTCAGCCAACTTGGGGAGAGCCCTGAACTTATGCTTCTATTTGGAGGTCCTTGACATTATTCCCCCTCCCCGGGTTAGGGTTAGGGAAACTCTGGTTTAAACCCCACACAGCCGACTGAATGCCCAGTCACCCCTCACTACTCACCACTCCTGTTGGCTTACTTTGTGTTGTCTGTGTGTGACTGTGTGTGTCAGCTGCTACAGAGGGAAGGTTTGATCTTACTGCCGACAGCAGCAGGTCTTTGGGTCTCTGCGGTGCTCTGCCGACTTAAAGCTCCACTCGGCATCAACCTCTCTAACCTCCTGACCCGAGACGTGCGCCGCGAATTATGTAAAAGGCTAAAAGCAGCAACGAGGGATGTAGAGATCAAACGGAACAACAACAGAGCAGGGAAGGCACCGGCAGGGAGGCAGGGAGTTATTATTATTTTTTGTGAGCGTGGCGCGCCTCACTGCCTCTCCACTTCTACTTCCCTACTTTAGATGATGAACAGACATTACAGAAATGGAACAATCCCACTGTGAAAATTCAGTTTGATCCTCACCCCTTATGATCCATCGCTGCATCAGGGCATTTTACTTTTCTCTTCTGCCTCTTTTTTTTTTTTTTTTTTTTTATTTCATTCGCCTCTGAACTTGAGATCAATAATTCTGCAGGGAGCTTATTTTTTTTTCTTTCTTTTTTTTCTTTTTTTGCTCTGTCTCTTCTGTCCTGGTGGCAAATAGTCTAACATTCCATTGCTCTCTCTCTCTCTCTCTCTCTCTCTCTCTCTCTCTCTCTCTCTCTCTCTCTCTCTCTCTCTCTCTCTCTCTCTCTCTCTCTCTTGTCCTCGTCTTCTTATTTCATTTCCACTCTATTTCCTGCACTCTATTCGTTTTCATCCACGCGTGGGTGCCTTGTGTGTGTGTGTGTGTGCGCGTCTGTGTGTGTTTCTCCAACAATAAACGTATACACACCTGTGCCCGCTTGCGTATACTGTCTGCGTGGCGACTCCCTCCTCCCTTGCACGCGCCTCCCTCCCTCTCACCCTCCCTGCCTCCTTAATACCTTCCCCTCATCCTCTCTTTATCTCCTCTTCCTCCTCCCCTACGTCTCCTTCCTCTCCTCCTCTCCTTCACGCTGCAGACCAAGATGCGCGCGGCGGCGGAGGCGGCGGCGGCAGTCACATGATCTCCACGGATGACCTGGAGTACCCGCGGGAGTACCGCACGCTGGGCAACGGCACGCGGCGCTTCTCCAACGTGGGCCTGGTGCACACGTCGGAGCACCGGCACACCGTCATCGCCGCCCAGAGCCTGGAGGCGCTCACCAACCTGCACAAGGCCGACATGGAGCGCAAGCGGGACGCCTTCATGGACCACCTGAAGACCAAGTACCACCAGCAGCAGCAGCAGCAGCAGCACCACGGCGGCAGCAGCCACCACGGCAGCAACCCGCCCTCCCCCTCCCCCTCGCACGCCAGCATGAGGGGGAGCTCTGCCTCCGAGCGCGAGCGGGCCGCACGAGAGCAGGTAACGGGAGGGCATCAGCATGCGGTGGGGGGTGGTTTGTTTTAGTCACAAATATAACGGTTTGGGGAGATTTAGACTCGTAGAGACATTTTTCGATTCTGATGAATCACTCTGCCTCAAAGTCACTCTTACCTTGTACAACATCTAAAGCAGTGGTTTTCAACCTTTTTGATCCCATGGCCCACTATTCATTCAGCATTTGAGCCACCGCCACCACCATTTGAGGACATTTTAGCCCCACAGACCCCAAAACTAAAGGCTTCTTTTGCTTTTGTCCACAAATTCCAGGCTGGATTTCGCAAACAAAACAGGCAAACATAGATCAAAATCAAAATTCTACATTCTCTTAGTTGGGTAGACTTGGGCTAATTCAGATGATGAATATTCTCTTGAGAAGGTAAACATTGTGGGTCAATTTGGCCTTAAGGCCCCGAACATGGAGTTCGACGTGTCTGGTCACCAAGAAATTACAAGGTGAAGAGCCTAAAAAGGTGGTATTTTGATCCACTCGTCTCAGAAAATCCCCCTTTTACCCAAGTAGAGTTGTGCAGCCAGAGGCACTATTAGCGTAAGCGAGGAGAATTCACGACAAATGGATCAAAACACCCCTATTGAAAACTACGACTCTAAGCATTGACATTTCTTGGCAAGTGGAACTTCATGTTCATGGCCTTAGATGTTGCATTTGTGAAAGTAAGTATTCATTCATTCCATCCGATCTTCTGGCAAGCAAAACAACGTACTGTATGTGCACTTAGACTCTAGTAGTAATTTGAAAAATGCCTCTCCATGAAAGTCTAAATCTTAGGCTGGGGGAGGTAGGAGCATTCCAGCATTTAAACTATTTTATTGCAGCTATCATTTAATGTACTCTATGAAATTCCCTGTGCCACCATATGCGTCCACTTTAGGACACTTTAGGGCAGTTTTCTTGGTTTTCTCTCATCCAAACCTTGCAATGCAGACAGTCCTCAAAAATGGGGTTCGAGGGTTCCAAAATATTCCTTTCAACAGCACTAAAAGGAGATCACATTTTACATCCCATACCTGGACATGACATAGGCCGTCCCTTCCAGATATGGGATTATTGGCAAAAATTATAAGCACAGAGAGAGCGACGTACCTGGGTTACCAGGTTCACTAGCGTCACCTAGTGACAGGTCCGTAAATATGCATACTTGAGAAAGAAAGAGTTAACCATTTAAATCCTATAGCCTGGGAGTCTCTAGGGTTTATTTGTCATCCGAACGAGGGTGGAAAGAACATACGTCATGTTGTACAGTCACTGAGTCATCAGGACAGATTAACCACATTCCGGAACCGGAATTGCCCAAAATAATTCCAAGGGCATCATAATTTTATTTTAGGGCCTACCAAATAAAACCCTGATGTTGCGTATGATTTCTCCAAGTGCTTCTCGGAATAGTTTGGTATATCCATATTTTATTCCAACTCATACTGACTGACGTGGACATTGTAGTGACATGAGATTTACTAGTCCTGACATCTCGCCAACATCCCCAATAGCAGATCTACAAGCTCACAACATATCATCATACATTGGCTATTTCCACTTCATGGCATGGCAGAGTGTACACCTCTAGGACTTAAAAGGACATTTCAACGTTTTTGTAAAATAATGTTTATTACATGACATGTAGATGAAATGTCATTCATGAGATCTAAATGACATTTAAAAGATTTACTACAATTTGCTGGTGGTTTCATGTGTGTCACGTGGCTTTGGATATTTTAGATGTTAGCAGTGAGCCCTGTATCTCTGATGTCATCATGGACAATACCTCCTGGACTACAATTCCCATAATGGTTTGGTGCACTGCTCCTCCTAGTGGATAGGGACAGGGCTGTCTTACTGAGAGAACATGTGGTCCAGGAAGGGCATGAGCACATTACAACTTCCAAAAGAAGCTGATGCTCGGTCTGGATTTTAAGAATGATGGTGGGTGCACGTCAGAGCGTCTCTTTCCATCTATAAAACATGTCACGTGACATCGCAACGCAGCAGCTTTTGTCCACTGTGGAATTTGTAGTGTGCCTGTAGGCGAAGTGTTGTTGATGACATCAGAGACACTGGGCTCTCAGCTAAAACTTAAACTATGTTATTACATGGCTCGAATGAATGGTCCAATCAGAAGCCAGTATTCTGGTCACATGAGCGGTCACATATGTCACAACAACGGACCGCTCTGCTCAACAGAGCGGTCCGTGGTACTACACAACTGCATATAAATAAAAGCAGCCTTGTTATGTACTATTTAATTCAATTATTAGTTATTTACTAATGTATTTTGGCATGTAATAAGCGGGGTAACACCCTTCTATTCCTAATTCCTAATTTGTTTCCTAATAACTGTTGTTAGGAAATCATCGGTTTGTCAGGTGTTATCCCTTATTAAAGCCACAGTTACACACATAAGGAAAGTGTTTAAAGTCTTCTAAATGTGATTAGCATAAATATTTTTGCAAAAACGGTAAATGCTTACACAATGACAATATCCTAATTTCAACTGCATGGCTTGGGGTGGAGTCTGTGGTCAATTAGCAGATATCTCTGCTGTTTTATCAGGGGTACAGGTTCATTTTGTAAAGCAAAATGGTTGGTGGCGGTGGTTGTGGTTGTGGTGTGGCAGCGTTCCATTGACCTGGGGAGGATGTAACATTTCCCAATTGGGAGGGGGGGCAGAAGAAAATACTATGGGGGCGGCACCCATACCATTTTCGGTTACATGACTTTTATTATTATTATTATCAGTCGTTGTCGTTGTTGAAGTTGCAACAGACACGCAACATGCATAAAGCTAAAGGTCTGACTCAGAGAGTTTTCTGTTTCCAATGATGAAATGCTGTTGGTTTAGTGATGAGACAATAGCAGTTAGTTAGTAGCAGTAGTAATGTTTCAAATCATTTTAAATACAAGCAGTTTAATAGGAAATATCTCGGGTCGTTTTGCATGCCATCGTGTTTGATGGGGCAGGCATGGGCATTTAGGGGGGCATTGCCCCCCTAAATGCCCATGCCTGCCATTGACCGAGTCGGAGGGGCGTGTGAGAGATCAGTGTCCATCGGTGCAGGGTTTTTGTCTGCCATAGAGTAGGAAGTCTTCATTGCTTCATCCTGTCACACCCCGCGGTGTGTCTCTTCCTCCATGCTCCCCAAACGCAGTGGCAGTGCAGTGTCGTCACCGTCTGCAGAACTCCACATAGCCAGGGAAAAGCTGTCCGCGCTGAGGCGTGAAGAAAGCCACAAACACACACACACATACACACGCATACACACTCAAATACTCGTGCACGTAGGCTCACATGCGCTCCAGCACCTGGGAACACTTCCAAGACCGAATGTTTTTCATTTAGTCTTTTTCATCACCGCCTCTCTCTCTCTGTTCCATTCTATAGTTTGTACCTCATCAGCTTTTTTTTGCCCCACAATTTCACTGTACCTCTCATGCTTTTAACCTCCATGTTCCACCTCTGCCTCTCTCTCTCTCTCTATGTCTCTCTCTCCTGTTGGTCCCTTTCTGCGGCTGTAAATGCTGCCGCTGTGCACATGGAGAGCCATAAATCTGGTGTAATCATCCGATAGAAAAGCACTGACGCCGATAGAGGAGAGGTGAAAGGGGAAGAGAGAGAGAAGAGAAGAGAGGGAGAGAGAAAGAGAGAGGTTGAAAGGGGGGAGGGTGAGTGAGAGACAGGTGGAGTCCATAGTTGCCATAGCAACCTCTCCCATATAAGGCAAGCCAGCGATATCGCGTTGCAAAGGTCAGGCTGTGGAGAAGGTAGACAATCACACAACATGAGAGAGAGAGAGGGAGACAGCGAACAAGATACGGAAGGAAGGGAAGGGACCAGGAGCGAGGCATGCTGCGAAATAAATAAAGTATACGAAGCGTAGTAGTAGAAGTGACTGGGCATTTTGCATCACGCCGGAGAGGAGAGAGTAGAGGAGGTGCTAGCAGATTCACCGTTGTGGCTCTGAGCTATAGCGTGGCTGGGGAGGAGGAGAGGGAGGCGGAGCGATAGCAGCCAGTAAATTAGCCAACAGCAGCAGCGGCAGCAGCAGCAGCAAGCATGCAGCATGAGGCACACACCCGCCCAGCTGCGAAGGAGTTAATCGGCTGGTGTGTGTCGTAATGAATTAAATAAAAAGAGTTGCCGCCGCATGTGCTACCGGAGAGAGAGAGAGGGGAGGAGAGAGAGGGAGCGAATCGGTGGGAGAGAAAGAGAGAGAGGGAGTCTGACCAAACATTAGGAGGAGGACCGGAGCGTCCACTGCACCTGACTGACTGACCGAGTGACTGAGTGACAGACAGCACCCAGGATGACTGGAGTATAGTGGACATGTAGGCACAGCAGGTGCACTGCAGGTGAGCCGTGGGCTGCATATGGCACGCATGCCAGCCAGTGTGCATGCATGTGTGTGTACTGTATCTGTGAATTTGTAGTGTGCGTGCGGCCGTGCGCACAAAGACTATAGTGCCGACAGGCATTCATGGATTGGATTCCACGCGTTGCGTGTTTGTTGTGGCTGTGGTTGTTGTGGTGACGTAGTGGAAGCTGCCGGGAGCAGGCTCTGTGAACAACAGTATTATATAGTGCTGTACTGAGTCTGACTGGACAAGTATACGGGTGTCATGTTCTCCTGTGTGTGCATTGTTGTTGGGTTGAAGGAGAATAGAGTATATTAGGCGTAATGTTAGAGGTATTATATAGAGCAGGGCTGAATGGTTCAGGGGGTAGCATACGTTATAACAGTGCCGGGTAGATGGGAGGGGGGGTTGGGGGTACGGGGCGATGAGGGGCAGGCAGAGGGGAGGAGGGAGGGGAGTAGAGTAAAAGCTGCTCTGCATGCAGGTCAGGTAATGCGGTGCTGCTTCAGTGTCTGTGAGGCTCCGTCCTTCTAACTGTCAGAGCCCTGCGGCCACCTCCTCCTCCTCCCATGTGTGCGTGTGTAGTGTGCATTCGTGCATGCACATGCTGGGCTCTTTGGGCAGATGTATGTATTCGCCTGCATTGCAAATTGCGGCTTGCAACTATAAAGCCTGCAGTCTGGTCTGGGCTGTGTTTTAACTTAACCCCGCAACTACAATCATGCAGCCTCCACAAACACACACATGGCCACATGCATGCATGCTGCATGTCTACTGCATAATGTAATTCATCATGGAGACGGGGACACAGGGCTGTACACTACACGCTGTGCTACATGGACAGATACATAATATAATTCAACAGGAGGCCGGGACACGTGGCTACGAGATAACTGCATAATTCAACAGGGGAGAATTTGCTACAGCATGACAAGATGTTGGTTTAGATAAGCAGCCGAGGTTCCATGTAACGTTTGGCTCCTAGCGCTGGTGGAAGAGCTGGCATTCCGGCGCACCACTGCTGTTCTGACAGGTCCATGTGTTTGGTCCCACGTACTGCTAAGTCATGCAGGCATGAGTCCGACAACATGAGTACTCAGAACCTCACCTCACAGGAGGCCACGGGTTCGTTTTAAGTAGCGCTGCAACGATTAATCGACAAATCGTAAGCAAATCGATTATTCACTTGGTTGTCAACTCGGTTAATCGGTTCGTCAACTAATCCTTGAAGTTTTTTCCCGTTTTCCCACTTAACCATAGTTTTTCCAGTGATAAGTGGAAGGAATGCCACCCATTTTCAACATTTTACTGTCATTAATTAATACACCTTAGAGATGTTGTGTGGACATGAGAAAAAATGGAGGTCTGACAAAAATCATTAACATTAACAAAACACAACTTGAGACGTCATCAAGCTGTGTTTCACCATGTTAATGATTTTTCTTTTTTCTGAGAGTGTACAAATGGTTTATTAGGCAAATGTGAACCAAATGGACCCTAAGAAAAGGGCTCAAATTCTGAATAAATGGTGGGCCCTGGTATGAAAAAGGTTGAAAACCCCTGGGCTAGTGTCATGAACTATGTAATAGTGTATGTATGTGCAATATAAATGCACCATTTACCATTCACAGGTATTGGGTTAGGGACAAGGTTAATAATGCGGTGGAATGGTGATGCATCATTCTGCATAGCAGAAGGCTTCGAAATAGCAGTATTTAAGCGCTGCTGATGTAGAGAGCCTGACTGTGATCAGCAGTATCCATTGGTTTCTGTAAATTCAATCCGGAGGCCCATTGGCAAAACAAAGAAAAAAACATTCAGCAGCTTCTTCTTCCTTTGAGTGTGTCTGGAGTAACTATAAATCAGGCACTGTGCTCTGACACTTCCTCTAGGAATACTGCCAGGATCAAGGTTCACTGGATAATCCTCCTGGGATGCGTCCAAGGACATCTTTTGTTTTGTCTATGGTTTATAAATAATTGATTTAAGATTAGGAGGCTTTGATTAGGGTTGTTCCTGATCCAATAATTTCGGGCCAGTCGCGTCACTTTCGGATGATCGGAATCATATTGGGAGAAACAAAAAAAATCATGATCGGCACATCCCTACTATCAATTTTATATCCATATCATGAATTAGCTCAGTGGTTTTCAACCGCTGGTCCGGGGACCACTAGTGGTCCTTGAGGGTTTGAGGTGGTTCCCAGGCTAAGTGATGGAAATTCAGATGTAACTCTGTGAGAGCCTAAAAATGAAACCAAGTCTACAAAACTTAATGGTCAATGGTCAAAACATAGATTAATGGTCATTTTGATCTGTATGTTTGACTGTTTTGTTTCTGAAATCCAACCTGGTATTGTGGACAAAATCAATATAAATTTTTAGTTTTGGGGTCTGTGGCTCAAATTCTGAATAAATAGTGGGCCCTAGTATCAACAAGTTTGAAAACCACTGATTGACTGGATATTTTCTGTGATTTTGAGAATCGGTATAGCAGAAGTCTGTATTGGATCGGGAGCACAAAAAAGGTTGATTGTGATCTCCCTATAGTTCTAATTATGCATGCAAAGCGTTAAACGCATGTATCATCATTACTGTTAGTGTTGATGTTCTCCAGAAACACTTTGAAGTCACACCCAGGGCTTCATTTGCAACTCAAAGTCCAATTAGTTTAATTGCATCTCCTTGTGGTGTTGAAACAACTCAAATTGTTGAAGGAAACAGTGTTTATCAAATTTTATCTGTTGAATAAGTAATGTTTAAGCAACAGGAGGAAACATGCACTCGTACACGTGCGTGCACATACGTGCACACCGCACAAACACAAGTGCACGTGCATGCTACACACACACAGGCCACAAATTACCTCTGCATCATTAAAAACCAGCCCACAGAATAATTCATTGTGCTTTGTCGAAAACAAAATTATTACCATTGTGTCTGAACAAGTGAACTGCAATTATTTGCGATGATGGCAATGGGAGCCCTGAGCCAGTGTTGTCAGTGTTGGGTTATTCAGAGGCTGCTGTAGCAGGATCAGGATACCAGCGCTGTAGGGCCCCATGCGTGCACAGGGCGGATCTAGGCATGGGCATGGGGGGGGGGCAATTCCCCCCTCTAAATGCCCAGTCTGCCCCACCAAACATGCTGGCATGCAAAACAACCCAAGATATTTCAAATTAAAGTGTTTATATTTAAAATGATTTGAAACAACACTACTGCTACTAACTAACTACAGCTGTGTCACCACTAAACCAACAGCATTTCATCATTGAAAACAGAAAACTCTCTGAGTCAGACCTTTAGCTTTATGCATGCATGTTGTCTGTTGCAACTTCAACAACAACTGATGTTATTATTGATGCTTTACTTGACTAATAAAAGTCCTGTAACTGCCCCCCCTGCCCCCCCCCCATTGTGAAATGTTATATCCGCCCCTGTGCATGCAGCCTTGCTGGATGAATGACTGACACATGATCAGCTAGACAAACAGAGTATACCAGAGAGCTGTGTGCACTCTTAACCCTGCCAGGAACCCATGCTTTCAATGGTGGGAAAAGTTTCAAAAGGAAATACTTTTGTTGCAAGTAAAGGTATGGAACTCCACATTTACTTAAAGGGGAATGAACCAAATGAACCCTAACCCTCCATTTGGTAATTCCATTTGTACACTCTCAGAAAAATAGGTCTCAAGAGAAAAGTATTGGTGAAACTCAACTTGATGATATCATCATGTTGTGTGACTTTTTTCAGACCTCCGATTCTTTGTAAGTTGTTTGTGTTTTCAAATGTATAATAACAGGTTTTTTACATGTCCTAGATGCTGGGCCATCCTAGCATAAGGTGGGAGTGTACAAATGGCACCAAATGGACCTCTTAAGGCTCATTAATTGAAATGGATGCAGTGCGCACCAAACGTCAGCTGCGAACGCTCTTTGAATCCCATTGAAATGAATGCAGCCCAGCAAACGTCCAGACACAACGTTTCCACGACAAAAAAAGTTCAAAAACAACAGATTAGATTTCCCCGGAAACGTCACAGCACAACGTTTGGTCTTGGAGACATGGTTGGGCTCATACATACTTCAGTTTGGGTGATAGGGTTATGACAACAGGGCTATGACAACGGTTATAACATTTTAGGGGTTCGAAAACGGTGAAAACCTTATCACTTCACCCTGAAGTGTGTATGGGCCCCTTGGGGTCCATTTGGAACCCTATATTGAATTTGACATAAAGGGAACTGTTACTCTTGCCAGAGTACCAAGAAAGCTACTGTAGATACAGTAGAGTATATGGTGCCAGACATTGGGTCTGTACTATAAACTAATTAATGCTGTCTTAAACCCCAACATTAAACACATACGAGCCTCGATGGCTCAATGCAAATAGCAGTGACTTGAGTAAAACAAGATATTCGACTTCCTATTGAGCCATAAACTCTATTTGATCAGTGCTATATTTGCAGTGGAAGAGGGTGAGGAGCTCAGTCTGCATGCGTTCCTGGAGAGAAATCATCACCTTCTTTCCGATGAGTTCAACGATATGAAGGATCTGTCTGCGTCTGCTCATAATAAATCAGAAAACAAAAAAGTTATTCCGAGAAAATCGATGGAGAGGGGAAAAGGGTGGCATCTGAGCCAAAATGAGGGGAAAATTAAATACAAGGCGAAATTGCGTTACCAGTAATGATCTGTTTGCTCTCCGTGTTTATGGAAATAAATCTCGGCTCACGTTGAGGTGATATTAAAAAGGAAAAGCGGATAATGAAAAACTCACAGCGATCATAAATCACAACTCGCCTGTCAGGTTCTTTTCTTTCTTCTCGCCGCAGTGGGTAACATGGCCAGGCGCAGACAGACGGGATGCTGGATGGAGCCAAAATGGCCCCGAGATAAGAAATGAGAAGAGGAATAAGAGAGTTTGGATTGGAATTAAAATTCATGAACTGCCCTCATCCTTTTAATTTCCATGTCATTCTGAGGTATTTCTCGGGCCGTCGGTCGGTGCGCGGCTCGGCCTGGTTTCTTAACGTCGGGGTAATTATGTTTTAATATCGGGGCATATTCTTCCCGCCGGCCTCGGCTTGCGTGTGAACACCATTTCATACGTATTGGAGCAAGAAAAAGGACGTCCCAAATAAATGGAATGAGTTGTGAGAGAGCCGGAGATATGACATGTTTTTTTTTTTTTTTTTTAAGTGCGGAGTAAAGGTGCTGAATATGAAATGGAAGATGGATAGGCAGGTGAATCAGGGGGTGTTATAGGGGGGTGGACAGATACAGCTAAAATGAGATGTGTGTGTCTGGGGGGTGGGTGCGGTTGTGTGTGTCGGAGGGGGACAGGGGTGGGCATGCTTGGGTGAAGCACCTGCTGCTGCAGAGAAGTCTGGGAGAGAGGCCAAACTCCAAATAACAGTGTGGCGTTTAATTCAATTTCGCTCTTTTCCAATTCCTCTCACCATAGGTCAAACCTGACAGTTCAATGGTGGTTTGGGGGGGGGGGGGGGGGGGGGTTGCGTCCACCGCCCCTCGTTCTACGCCGGCACAACAAATGCCACTCGCACCAATCTCCTCTCCTGTCTGCCAATAAACAACACCAATGACTGACTGCCGCTTCATTGAACCACGTTCAGAATCACCAATGGGCCGCCGCGTCCGGCACCGCAACACTATAGCATCCCTGTTCTGGGCATTTTGGGGCGAATAGATTCTGGGAGAGAAACAAAAACATGGGCTATTTGCTGAAGCTGGGCAGTGCTTCCCATTATGATATGTTGTGAGCTTGTAGATCATTATGTACAGTAGATGGTTAAGAAACTGTTGTAGGAGTAGCAAAATCAATTTGCAACCATGACTGACCATGGCTGCGGCTGATGGTCAATCGGTCGTGGGTAGTAATAAATGAGTCGCAACGGTTTTGCGGTGGTAAATGAGGCGGCAAACCTGCCGACCATTTTGGAGTCGCGGCAGGTATCCTATCTGTTGCGGCAGGTATCCTATCTGTTGCGGCAGGTATCCTATTGGTCGCGGCAGGTATCCTATCCTTCACGGCGGGTGTTCTATCATTCAGGGGTTGAGGTTAGGTTTAGGCATAGATTTTATTGAGGTTAACTGTTGGGTGACCCCCTAGCATGGGTTTGGAAGCAACAGCGATACCTATTTGGAATAGTCTCACAGTCCATTGTTAATCCAGGCTTATTTTTTGACCACCAACCAGTCAATGAAGTACTGTATATCAGGTTTAAGTGGATAATTTCTTAGATTTTCATAGACTCTAGTCTACGCACCAATACTAACCAGGTGTTGTTTTTTTCTTGCCATATAATGCAGAGGCTGATCTCATAGTTATTCTGTGGACGACTGCGGGAATGGAAAATGGAAGCGTCATACATGGAGAAGCATTTGATTTTGTGTCAGGGGCCTGCGGGTGCGGAGGCTTATTCCAATTCATGCTCTTTTCCATCCATCCCCTTCCCTGCATCACCCAGAACATCGCTGAGGTTTTATAATGGTTGATTGGCAAGATAAATGCCTATTCTAACCCTGATATCTCTCTGTTTGCCCCCCCCCTCCTCTCTCTCTCTGTTCCTCCTACGAATGATGCTGCTGCAGCAACAGCCCAACTACTGGAGCTTTAAGGTCAGTCATATAAGTCCAATTGTCTCTGTGTGTTATCGTCTGTGTGTGTGTGTGCGTGTGTGTGCGTGTGTGTGCGTGTGTGCGTGTGTGCGTGTGTGTGTGTGTGTGTGTGTGTGTGTGTGTGTGTGTGTGTGTGTGTGTGTGTGTGTGTGTGTGTGTGTGTGTGTGTGTGTGTGTGTGTGTGTGTGTGTGTGTGTGTGAGAGAGAGAGAAAGAGAGAGAGAGAGAGAGAGTATGTGTGTGCATGCATGTGTGTGTGTGAGAGAGAGAGTTCTGTGATGCGTGTCTCCTTCTATCACTTCAGACTGTGTGAAGGACTATTAGCCTATACACAGTAATTCCCATGGCCCTGCTGCTTGTGCTGTATACTGCGCCATTGACATTGGTGTCTCTAGTCTATACAACTCAAGTGTGTATATGCACATGCGTGCGTGTCTGCGTGCATGCTTAGACCGTGCACGCATGCGTGCGGGCGTGCGTGAGTGCGTGCATCTTAAACCTCCAAAGCTGCTTTTTAATCTGTAGGAAATGATTCTCTGGTTTTATGACACCTCCAGTCGGCTAGCACTGGTGTGACCTTGCTGAAGCATTATCCCGGCTAATGACATAGAATAGAAAAGACATTAAGAACTTTCAGACGTGGTGAATTAACACTTTGACATCATTACTGTGGCAACTTGAATCCAGGCCGAACTACAGGGAAAGTTATCCATGATAGGGTGCATTAAAGGGGAATTTCCACCCATTTTCAACATTCTAATTTGTCATTAGTATACTCTAGAGGTGCTGGGTGGATATGATAAAAAAAACGTTTCCCCCTTTCGGTGTTCCCAAGAAATGGAGGTCTGAAGAAAGCACTAACATGATGAAACATCTTGATGACATCATCAAGATGTATTTTCACAATGTTAATGGATTTCTTTAGACGTTTCTTTTTTTCTGAGAGCGTACAAATGGAACCAAATGAACCCGTTAGGGTTCATTTATCCCTGAATATGACATAACATTAGGACAGAATCTGAGAGGCCTCTATACTCTCTCCCCCTCTCTTCTCACCATTCCGAAAGCCCGCCGCGCTAGTGCCAGCCACTGACTGAGTACTGCAGCAACCCAAAACAACTGCTACGTCATGAATGTACGTAGGCTACAATTTAGCTAACCTGACGTCACAGTCTCAGATCAATATGATCTTAGACTGTGACGTCAGGTTAGCTGCGGTCTCTAGTTTTGGCCATGTAAAAAAAAAAAAGTTTTGGCCATGTATAAAAATCCGGGACATTCAGTGTCCAGGATTTTATTTTAATTTTATTTTATTTTAACAGACCATGAAAATCCGGGACAATCAGGAAAATTCAGGACGTGTGGCAACACTAGAGGGAACATTCAGACATGCCCCATTCAAAAAATCACAGATTTCTCAATGAAGGTCTGACCTTTTCAAAACAACTTTTCGGCGTTGTAAAAAAAAAAATACTCTGGGGAGGCTAAAAAAAAATCATGGTGGAATCCCTTTAATGACCATACAGGGGAGTAGTACTGTTCTATCTGGGTGCATTTCCCTAATGGCACATATAGCATGTTGCCAACTATCAATCACTTGGCCATACATTACCCTGTCTAGTCAGTGGCTTTGCAGCACAGATTAGTGTGTCAGCGGTGGAGGTGGTGTTTGTGCTGGTGTGATAGCACTGTGCAGAAATAAAAACACCATCCATCAACTGGTCCTGCTGAGTGGCAACAGGTTTATAGTAGTGGCTGCCGAGGGGAGGGGAGCAGGGGCGGATGTAACATTTCCCAATTGGAGGGAGGGGGCAGGAGAAAATGGTATGGGAGCGGCTTCATACCATCAGCCCCACCCATACCATTTTTGGTTACAGGACTTTAGGCAGTTAAGCATCAATAATAACATCAGTTGTTGTTTGATTTGAGAGTTTTCTGGTTTAAAAAATGGTATGGGAGCGGCTACCATTTTTGGTTACTGGACTTTTATTAGGCAATTAAGCGGCAACCATTTTTGGTTACTGGACTTTTATTAAGCAATTAAGCGTCAATAATAACATCAGTTGTTGTTGAAGTTGCAACTGACACGCAGCATGCATAAAGCTGAAGATCTGACTCAGAGAGTTTTCTGTTTTCAATGATGAAATGCTGTTGGTTTAGTGGTGCCACAATTGTAGTTAGTTAGTAGCAGTAGTAGTGTTTCAAATCATTTTAAACATACAGATATGCGTTGTTTTGCATGCCATCGTGTTTGGTTTGTTAGGGCAGACTGGGCATTTAGGGGGGCATTGCCCCCCCATGCCCATGCCTAGATCCGCCCCTGGAGGGGAGGCGAGGCGCTTTGCTTTCAGTGCACCTTCCTCTGTGAAGATAGCCTCCTCTGTGGAAAATCTAAGTGGCACTTCATGATGCCATTTACCCTGCCACTTCCTTAATCTTAATGTGATCCAGGAAGTGCCAGCTTCACAGTTAGGTAGATAATGCAAGAGAAGACGATAGTCAGGTCAAGTTGATTTACTGTACATAAGGCATTTTCAAAAGCTCCAAGAGTTCACCATAATAGTGCCAATATAGCGGCATGTGGGTAAAGATTGCATAAAATATAACTGGAAGACGATATTATGGAAATAACTGAAGATTAAAAGAAACTTTTGCATGATGTGGAAAAACAATTCAAAGGCAGAAAAAGTATGTTTTCAGTCTCGATTTTAAAGGTGCACTGAACCCAAAAAATGGAGGACTTTGAAGTTTCAGCCTCAATTTCCCTGAAATGTTAAATAATGGTTTCTGAACCAGCTTGCATCCTTTCAGGCAATGGGACGCACAGAGTGAGGAACGGCTCTACTAGACGGGACGCATGGACTGTTTGTTTACAATAGTCGCTCAGCTCTGCCGCGGCTTACCTTATAATGTTTTAGATGATTAAGTTTAAACTGACTAATTGTGTGGAAAGTGAAAAACGTATTCTTCAATTCACTGGGACATTTAAAGTGTCTAAAGAAAGGACACATCCCTAACAGGGAAGTGTAGGCTATTCCACAGCAGCAGCCAAGTCTTCAGCTGGCTCACAGTACAGGGCAGTAGAAAGCATCTGGGCACAGCATCTAAGTGGACTGGACCAGTGGGGGCACAGGAGGACCCCCTGTCCATTCAGGGCTAATGGGACCCAGGGAGGACCATCGACAAGGAAAATAGATTGTGGGACAATAGGCCATTTGAACTGAAAGGTTTCGGCAGGCACAATGGTGGCACAAAGTGAACCCATTTCAGGCTGTTCCCTAAATAACAACTCTGTGCTTGAGGCACAGCAGCCACCACCAGCAGTTTTAAATGTGTTGTTTGTTATGTGCTGTGATGTGCTCTGAGTCTGAACCCGTCCAAGAGCGCTTGATCAATTGTCATGAATTAACAACAGCCTATTACTAGTAGACAACAAAGAAAAGATCATTTAAAATTCAGTATAAAAACTGTGAAGTTACAACTTACAATTTAGTAGACACTCTTAATCCAGAGTGATTTACATCAAGTGGAGACATTGCAATGCATTATACAGATTATTAAATTTTATAATTTAAGCAGAACTTACAATACATTTCACAATATACAATGTAAGCACTATATTGTAAAGTGTACCAGTATTGTAAAATTAAAGTGTGGAAGTGGTTTATAGGGCGTAAAGTTAAGTGTACTGTGGACCTTTTGGCGGCAGGTTTAAAGTCGGCATTTTCTCATAATATGAAACATCACCTGCATTTATACACAAGACAGCTGTTGATAATTGACAGAAGGCTGGTGTAAAAACTGTCTAGCGCCTCTTTAAGGAGGTGTGAAAGAACAGCGTGAGGAGTAAACAGCTGCTTGTGCTTGGTTTCACAAGAGAAACTATCTCCACTATGAAAGGAAGGATCACATAGGCTCAATGAACATAGAGGAGTAGACGCAGCAGGTGAGATGCATTATCTAATATGTCAGCTGCTGCAGTAGCTTATCAACAAACAGAGAAGTTTTCACGGGTCGGAAATGCTTTTATAGTGTCAATAATCCCCATTGTGCTGGGAGGATGTCTTTTTTTTATGTTTGCTCTGACAGCATCTTGCTATGTAGTCCAACAGTCTCTCAGCCCTTCTACAGTCCTGCCTTATAAGTTATGGATGGCACTAGTAGGTTATTGTTATTTTAGTCAGGTCTGAGATTTGGTTTTGGTTTTAAAGATGGAGTGCCATGAATTTTTTCTACCCTAAAACATGATCATCAGGTATTAATCTTATATGAAAAGTAAGATTTTTTTCCCAAAAAGTGTACAGTGCTTGTTAAACTGACCTTTTTATGATTCCTCCCAGCCAGTTCATTAAGTATGCCTGGTTTGCCTGGTGGGTGGTGATGGGTGGAGATCCACCTGAACTGAAGCCACGCCCACAGCTTTAGTTACATGATAAAGGGGGAGGAGTTAGGGGAGGGGCTGAACACGTGATGTCAAGTTTTTTTCATTGGCACGTTTGACTGGAAAGGTTCAGCCTATTCTATTTACATACTGTCACCTCTTAAACATGTACAAAATTGGAAAAAATTAAAAAATCACGGCACCCCCACTTTAAGGTTTAGGATCTGGATTTAAGGGGAGGCAACAGGGTGAAGGAAGATTGATTGATTGTTGTTGTTTTCAACAAATCATGAAAACAAAACATTCGTCAGGCTCCTGAATGGGTGTGCTAATTTGTGAGGGGGAGGGAGGTTGTGGGGGAGACAGCGTATTACCCAATAACAGCGCAGCACCTCTACTTTGTACTAATGACATATTACAATGTTGAAAATGGGTGGACTTCCCCTTTAAATGTATTTTAACCATGAGCCAGAGTAGACGATTAAAATTTGTGTGGGAAGTAAAATCTACTTTTAACAGTTGGCAGAATTACAGTACATTTACAACTCAGTAAAAAAAACCCTGTTAAGTGTGGCTGACACCATAAAGCAGGTGTAACCTTAGTCTCGGATGCCAACATTGGCACAGAGCAGGGTGATCACTGGCACACCGGTGTAAAGGCAGAGGCAGAGAACACACTTATCTTCAAACTACATCCTGAACATAATTATTGTACATTCATTCAGACTCCCAAGTCATGAATGCATGGGAGGGATTCTGGGAGACAGGTGCTTGAGTTTAATGATCATTTCATCCTGATGTGAAGGAAAGAAAAAAATACTTCTGAGGTTGTTACATGTATCTATAATGGAGAATCAACTTCAGTTGGGAATATTTAATTTGGTGTCATAATTATATATGGCATGCTGACTATCACAAAAATAAAAACACAAGTTGGCCCTTCATGTGGAAAAGATTGCAGACCCCTGTCATAAAGCGTTACACTTAGGTGGAAAAGTGACAAACTCACAGCTCAGATGGTTGTGGTTTGGATGAGCAAACCTGCTCTCATCTAAACACAGTGAACCATTTAACATTTAGTGTCACAGTCACTGCAGATTTACCAGTCTGTGTTATTTCACCTTGTTTATAAGATTGGGTTGGAGGACCAGCTGTTGGACCTCGTTTGAGGGATACTATAAGTTTGTCCATTAAGCAGGTATTAGGTTCGGTACTGAGACCGAATTATGTTAATGAATTCAATTACCAATATTGACAGACACATACAGCAAGTTAAACCTCAAGGCTGAGAGAGAGAGTGGCTGAGAAAATGATTGACAGTTGCAGCGTTAAAACCAGTGAGGATTTCGACTGCAGTTTGCCATTCTCCCTCCTTTTCATGGACAAAGAGGATTACGACATCTCCCCCTCCCCTAGGAACACGCCATTCTCTCTTTCTCTCCCTCTGTGTCTTTCTCTCTGCCAGACTCTCTCTCTCTGTCGCTTTCTCTCTCTCCCTCTCCGATGGCATGGGTGAAAAACCCACAGCAATTTTGTCTGAGTAATCTTTTTCCACGGATTGACGGCTTCCAGAGACATCAGGGGGAGGTCTCAGGAGGCTCTGCGTTGGGTCAGACAGCTACCGATGTGGAAACTTTACAAGGATGGAGAGCAAGTATGATGAAAGCCAAAAGAAAAGTTGAAGACAAAAGCGATGTGAGAGAAACGTGTGGCCCACCCTCCTCCTCCTCCTCCCATGGCAGTTTTCTGATGTTTTGGTGTTTCTGCGGTGTTGATGGACAGGCTCATAACGGTGTCTTTATTTTCACACTTGTGTGAAGTGAGGGCGACGCTTATCATCATACATCATCCCCGTACCTCGCCAGCCAAACCATGGGCATTTTATCTATGACAATCAATTTTCGACAAGCATCTTATAGAATAGATAATGTGTTTTGTTCTAGACTTTATACTGTGCATTCCTGTTATCTGGTAAACAGATTTGAATTTAACACCACCTCGCCTCCACTCCATTGGCTCATTATGAAACTGCCCGAGAGTGCTGCGCTGTGATTGGCTAAAGCACCGTGTCACCCCCCACAACCCACTAGCACCGCTAGTGTCATGAGCCTGACAAAAAGGATTTGTTGGCAACAATAAAGTTATGGACTGTCTGCAAGGCAAAGCAAGTGTTTGTCTTCAGGGAAACAGCTGCAGCATCAAAGTAACCTAACCCTTAGCCCTAAACATAACGTAAAACCTAAACCTAAATTGCGGGTGGTTCACTGTGTGGCGGCCACATCAGGTCACTGCTTAAAGCAAACATCACAAGTCCAAAGACTTGACTGAGAGACAAGACGTCCCGAGTGGGAGGAGGATTTTCGGGGTGGTTTGAAAGGCTGACGTGAAAAGAAAGTGAATGGAGGAGGTGCATGGTAGACATAGACAAGCAGAGCTGCTACGACGTACGATGTACGTTCCTGAAGAGATGGGAGGAATAGCACCCAGGGGAGAAACACTCATTCTCTTTTCACACTCAAATCTGTCTGCTCCCTCGGCGGGGCCCAGACAACTAGCGAAACGCTTATCAGCAGCCTAATTAGAAAGCTGTCTGGTAGTTGTGGTGGGTGGCTGGGTGCATGTGGTGTGTGGGGTGGTGTGGGGAGGGGATAACAGGTATAACCCTCTGCTACAGGTCTTTAGTTTTTTATTATACTCTCTCTCTCTCTACCATATCCATTATAATAATGTGCAACCCAATTACTGCTGTGCTGGATCACTTTAGCAACAACTACTGTATCACCATGACCTTATTACTGAGCTAGACACACACACACACACGAGTGTGTGCACACAAGACTGAGAGAGAGAGCGCACATGTACGTAAGAGAAGAAAAAAGCCATACGCAGGGAGGAGGCTGCCTGGCTTTTACAGTGAAAGGTCTACACACCTACTAATAGCCTCAGGTGTGTTTGAGGCATGTTCTCCTTTTTCCATTTAGTCATGTTCCGTGCGAAAAGATCGTTTTGTTCTCGTCTAGAGATGATCCTCTCCTACCCTATCTGCTCTCTAATAACACAACGGTAGTGTAGAGTTCACGTTGCCATCTTGCAGTGACGTCGGAACGAACACATGCTGTTGAATTGATTGGCCCCTGGAAGGGGAATGCTGCAACTAGGATCTTTCCCAACAGGCGTGTGTTGTATCGTCACCTTTTTTGTATTGTCACGTTTAGCACTAATGTCACAGTCCTGGATGACGCATTGTCCCATTATGCAGCGCTATCCATTGTGTTAAAGCGCAAATAATGTATATTCCTAAAATTATTTTTTAATACTTTAATCTTTATCTCTAATGGTTTGAGGCGGCGCCTCAATCACCACTCATATACTATCCCTTGTCATTTCTTTTTGGACAGTTTAGCTGGAGTACCACAATGTCCTGAGGTGGTGGGGGCACTGATATGCAGATTATTTTACATTTGAGTCATGATAATACTGATGCTAGATGAAACCAGGCTTGTTTCCATTGGAGAATCAACAATGGTAGACATTGTAAACAAATGCAAATTTTGAACTGAAGACGGAAGAAGAGGTGGAATTATACAAATTAGGGTGCATTGATGACATCATTATCAGGCCAAAATCAGATCCCCATTTCAGTTCCTGAGAGAAATTTACATTAAAGCTCTTATATGATATGAAAGCCTGATTGTTCAAACTTGGTTATTAGTGGGTTTGAAAACACACAGCACCAAAAACACGAACAAAAAAATAAAGAACTTCATGTTATTCCCCTTTAAATACCAACGCATTCATCATGATGTTCATCTAAACGTACTGTACATCTCTACAGCAGTGTATAGATATTCTGCATCCTCCTCAGACAGATCTTATCGACGGCGACTTTTGAAGGACGTGTACAGATTTCCCTTCCTAACAGATTTCCCGGAGTGTTTTTGCTTGGATTCAAATGGGTGGCCTTTGACTCCGTTCAATGATAACTTTGCTTCTTGAATGCTGATGTTTTAATGCTGTAGCCTTGCAGGAGGCGCCACAGGAATTGTGGGAAGTGGTGGTAGTAGTAGTAGATCTTTGAGGCGAGGGAACGGCATATAAAATGCACCCGAACCGATCTTAGATCGGTTCGGGTGCATTTTATATGCCGTTCCCTCGCCTCAAAGATATCACAGCTGTGTGGTCTACTTTAACAGTGGCAGGAAACAGGTATTTCTGAAGCACACAGAAAGCGAGATATAGCTTTCAACTTCACAAAGCTGCAGTTCAAAGGACAGCTACAGAAACCGCTGTCGCACTTTGTAGACATGACGGTATTTTTTATTTATTTGAGACATCCTTTCCTTACTCATCTTATCCGGAAACCTGTTGCTTCTATCTAGGAAAGAAGCAACAGTCTAACTGTTGGATTTGCTTCTTCTTTTTCTGAAATGGAATATTCTCTGTGTAGTTTCATGGTAATCTCTTTGGCTGCATGGCTCAGTACCGAAGCTACAACAAGGATGTACGGATACTCTGCAGGGTTGTTGCTGCTGTCTGTGTTTGTTTCCAAGTCTGGCACTATTGGGGGTGTTGTTAGGGTGATCAGATGTCCCCCCTTTTCGTGCGACAGTCCCTCATTTCAAATACTTTTCAAGCGTCCCACATATTGAGCCTCTGTTCCACATTGTGACTCGCAGGCATCAGTGTCCAAATGTTCAAATAGTTAGTCCCCTAATAGCTGGCTTTCTGTCTCTCGTTGTCACTTTTTCTGCTAAATAATTTAAAGTAACATGAGAAACATTCCCTTATAGGCTAAAGCAGTTGTTTTCAGCCGGTGGTGCGGGACGACCTGTGGTCCTTGAGAAGACTGTTGGTTAACCAGGTGTAACTCTATGAGAGCGTAAAGATGAAAACAAATGGACCCGCAAGGGTCCATTTGGTTTCATTTTTAAAATATTCATCTGAATTAGCCCAAATCTACACAACTAGAGAATGTAGATTAATGGTCATATTGATCTGTATGTTTGACTGTTTTGTTTCCCAAATCCAGCCTGGAATTTTGGACAAAAGCAAAAGACATGTTTAGTTTTGGCTAAAATGTCCTCAAATGGTTGTCCATGGCTCAAATGCTGAATAGTGGGCCCTTTTTTTAATATGACATCAAGGGGACGCCGTCCCTGTTTGGTCTCTTTTCCAGACTTGTCTCATACACACACATGCAATACTTCTGTTCTCTCCCTCAGATGAACAGTTTTTCTCTGGTGTATGTGTTGTGTGCTGTGGCCACTGCTGAGATGAATGTGTGGAACTAGGAGTACTGGCTGTGTTGTGTGGTCACTGGCTAGATGAATGACCCCATTAGAGTCAGTGCAGGGTGGGTGGGACCATCCGTCAGTATCCCCTCCACCCTGCAACGTGCTCAGACCTTGGATGTCCATGGACAGCACCAACTGCACAGTTTGGGCACTGTTTCTCAGCCAGTGGTCGATGGACCACTAATTGTACCTTTGTTACTTATTTTGGAAGTCCCTCAAATGCAATTAACTATATATATAACTGATATATTAGATCTAACCCGGTGCACATGGAAGCATGGGGAATTGTATGCTAGGGGATCGCTTATTTTTGATTCACAACTAATAATAATAATAATGGATTGCATTTTTATAGCGCTTTTCCAAGTGCTCAAAGCGCTTTACAATGGTCCATTCATTCATACATTGGGAAGTAGAGCGGCGAACAGTCGACGCCAGCGTCCCCACTTCCCACATTCACACACCAATGGTGGCCAGCTCACGCTGACCAACTCATTGGAGGCAACTTGGGGTTCAGTGTCTCCCACATGAAAGAAACATATATGGTGCATATATGTTTGTGATATAGGTCCGCATACTAAAAATTGGCACCTTTCCTATATGTATATGTGCATATATGTACCATATATGTGCATATATGTACCATATATGGTGCATATATGCACCTATACATATAGGAAAGGTGCCAATTTTTAGTATGCGAACATATATGTGTATGTAGCATATATGTACATATATGTCCTATATGTACCTATATCTACATACATGCAATGAAAATACCTATACATTAATAAAATCCAATAGAAGCCCAAATGTAGAACTTAAACACTTTATTAACAAGTTAGCCAATATTACGCAAAGATGAAACATTTTAAAGTGCATGAAAAGTGGCAAACAGAAACAAAACAAATCTAACACATTTAATAAAAAAAATCTTACAAATTTTGTAAACAAGTTAGCCTATAACATGGAAAAAATTAAACATTTCTAATTGCACAAAATATTATGGCTTTAAAGTGGCAAACAGAAACAAAACAAATCTAATACATTGTAAAACCCAATGTGTTGTTTCACTCATAATTCCGAGTGTCCATGCTGCGATAAAATTATACATCAAGACAACAAACATAATTAAGGTAACTCAAATACATGTTAGTTGATAGAAGTCGACACCTTTAGTTGATATGACTATTGTTAGTATTAGTTGATACAACTATCATTGTAGTGTGACAGTGTCATTTACTTTCATAGATACAATTGTAAGCCATTTTTCTCAATATGTTATACTTGTCTGTATGTTTTTTCTGAAAGTCCCACTGCAACACTGTATGCAGATATTGTACAGTAACACAGAAAGGAATTCAGACTACACAAGTTTCATTAGGAATATTCACTCGGAGAGCAGAGGAAATTTATGCTGCACATCTAGAGGCTATCAGGCCAATAACGTGGATAGTTGTCATTATGGTGTAAAATGTGCATATGTTAATATCAGATAAACTGTCTCACTTCAATATATATTCACACAAAAGGCTTGAAAAAGTTCAGCTTGGTCAGTGGTACATCGAGTGTGACTGCTCGTCAAATGAGTCTTAAGGGAATTCCAGGTACTATAAGCAAGGGCAGGTTGAATACATGCGTGGATATTTACTGCCACACCCAAACAGTATATGATCAAGTATAATGTTTGAGAAGTGCCAACCTTCTTGATTTAACCCCAGTCTTTGCATTTCAACATTCCACACTTACTTTGCGCCAAGTGGTCAATCAGTCCAGAGTAGCGAGTTTAAGATCCCTCCGGCACCACACGTGAATGATCGGTGCTCGATATATAAGCCTCACGGCGGTCAGAGCCTCTCCTCCGACGGCAGAATGCAGCTCTTGGCATCTTGTTAGCAACGTGGGCAAGGGGTACGCTGTAGAAGACCATCTCCATGTAAACCAAAGACGCCAGTGGAAGAGGTGGACCCCATCAGCATCGCCTGTTTTCTTAACTATGCTGGGCTTCTGTGGCGACTGTGACGGAGCCCACATCCTCGTCGAAGTCGTAGAGACGGCGTTCTTGAAGTCCCTAATGACTTGCAGGTGGAGGGGATCAGAGTTCCCTGTTGGAATGGGATGATTGCAGAGCGTCGACACAGCATGGCGGCCTACAGAGAAAGAGGCGGAAGTTGTGAGCTTGTAGATTTGCTAATTTCTCAATACAAGCAGTTTTAAATCAGCTGACCACCTGCTCTGCATTTTGATTTCACTGACACATTCAATAATCTACTGCAAAGAACATCTAATGCAACTAATGATTGTTTTCATAATCAAATCATTGGCCCATTAATAACCAATCACTAAATAGAAATAAATTATGAATTATTTATTTTATTTTTTAAAATATATTTTATCCCACGATTTTTGTAACCCATTTTTTCACCCAGTGCCAATTCCTAATGTGATCCTGGGCTCTACACATCCTCTGCCAACCTGGGGAGGCAGCGGACTGCCCTCATGCTTCCCTCAATGCATGAGGAGTCCAAGCTGCCTTCTTTTCACCCGACAGGGGGGAGTTTCCCTGGTTGGACGTAGCGCGTGGAAGGAACACGTTATTCCAATCAGTTCCAGTCCCCTCCATCAGGCGCCCCGGCTGGCCAGGGGGAGGTAGTTCAGTGCTCAGGATTACTGCATGTTTTTGTGAGGGTATCTACCCTAGGGGACACGGGGAGAACATGCAAACTCCACACAGAAAGGCCCTTTCATCAATCCCACCTCATGGGCACTGATGACGCGGAGGAGCAGACACGCCGCCAGCACCCACAGCAGCGCCCCTAGCGGGAAACGAACCCAGGACCTTCTAGCTGTGAGGCGACAGCACTAACCACTGTGCCACCGTGCCCCAATTATGAATTCTACTACAATTAATCGTCACAGCTCTAATAGCAATGTATTGTAATGTTTTGTAAAACCTGCCTTATGCAAGGTAGATGAGTAGTAGAATTTGTAGATGAACGAGTAGGTGGGGGGTGAACAGTGGTCCTCCAGTCTAGGACAGCTTCAGAGCCTGCCGACAAAGAGACAGCATAATGTGAGTGTAGATCAGCTACTACATCATACAACCACAATCAAAACAAGTGAGACACCATAAAGGCAACAAGCAATGCATGGTGTGGGGAAACGGACCTTAAAAGGATCCCTGCATAATGAGATAAATATGGATAATACATTATACTTGCCCTCTATGACTATAATTGAACATTTAAAACACATACAATAAGCTCCTTAGTTTAAAAATAGTTAATGTTTTTATCCCATGGTGGCCGCCATTTTACCAGCCTGTCACATGACCTGTCACTGTGATGACATCACAGTAGATCTGTTGTATAGAACATAGTATGGAAAGTTAGATGATTATACAGGATTAAAACGTAAAACATCAAAGTATATACACTGTTCTGTTTGTAATGACAATGGTGATTGGCAACCCCCGCTGGTGAGATAAAAGAACTGTAAAATGAACCATAGGGACAGAAAATGTATAGTTGTTTACATTCCATTCCATTCACTTCTACTGCGGAGCAATGCTCTGTGACGTCATCACAGTGACAGGTCATGTGACAGGCTAGTAAAATGGCGGCCACCATGGGATAAAAACATGAACTATTTTTAAACTAAGGAGCTTATTGTATGTGTTTTAAATGTTCAATTATAGTCATAGAGGGCAAGTATAATGTATTATCCATATTTATCTCATTATGCAGGGATCCTTTTAAAAAAGTATCTGCGCACCATTAAAAAAAAAAAAAAAGTGTGTGTGTGCGCAAACACTGTTCACTTCATGGCGCCAATGGGGGGTCTTCTACACGGACTGGTCGTCCTGCTGGCCACACCGCTCCAAACCATGCACAGATGTTGACTCGAGCTCTGGACTAGTAGCTCACCATCAGATAGACTGGGTTCTGGGTTGTCAGAGCGTACAAATGGAGCAGGGCTTGACACTAACACAGGGGTTGACACTAAGGTCTCCGAGGCACTTGCCCATCGGGCAAGTGCAAGTCAGGTTCTACTTGCCCTCAGGTCATGGTCACTTGCCCCCCCAAAAATATATTGTAAATTTTGCATTTAAGTTTACTTCCTACTTGGGTGCTTTAAACCAGGGGTTTTCAACACGTGGTCCCTGAGAGGGTTCCAGGTGGTCCCCAGCTAAGTTGATTAACCAGATGGACCTGCAAGGGTCCATTTGGTTTCATTTTTACACTCTCAAGAGTTAAAATTCATCATCTTAATTAGCCCAGGTCGCAATGACTGCCTTCAAGACAAATTTGTCTTGTGTAGTGTTATAGTGCACTAAGTCACACACTTGCCCGATCGGGCAACCAGGTAGCAGTCTTCACTAGTCTTGTCTTGTCTTCACAGTCCTTACGGGCAAGCGGGCAAACACTTGCCCGCTTGCCCGGGGCAAGTAAAAAAAATGGTGGGGCAAGTGAAGACTGCTACCTGGTTGCCCGATCGGGCAAGTGTGCAACTTTCCCTGCTTTCTAGCTTTCCACAATTCCAGGCTGGATTTGGGAAGCAAAACAAGCAAAATAACATACACACCAAAATGACCTAATCTTCTACATTCTCTAGTTGTGTAGACCTGGGCTAATTAAGATGATGAATTTTAACTCTTGAGAGTGTAAAAATGAAACCAAATGGACCCGCAGGGGTTTATTTGGTTTCATTTTTACGTTCTCAAGAGTTACATCTGGTTAACCAACTTAACTGGCGACCACCTGAAACCCTCTCAGGGACCACTGGTGGTCCCTGGACCACTTGTTGAAAACCCCTGGTTTAAAGCACCCAAGTAGAAGTAAACTTAAATGCAAAATTTACAATATATTTTGGGGGGGCAAGTGACCATGACATGAGGGCAAGTAGAACCTGACTTGCACTTGCCCGATGGGCAAGTGCATCGGAGACTTTAGTGTCAACCCCTGTGGAACCAAATGAACCCGTATGCGTACAAATGGAACCAAATGAACCCGTTAGGGTTCATTTTGTTGCATTTGTACGCGCTCAGAAAAATGTTGAAAATGGGTGGAATTCCCCTTTAAACACAATGGCTTTAGTGCACTGCAAACATCATATATACAACACTCTGTAACTATGCTTGGGTGCATATTGCTATTGAGTGTATACTGTTAGCAGCACAGTGGTTTTCAACCTTTTTGACACCAGGGACCACCGTTTATTCAGCATTTGAGCCACAGACCACCATTTGATGACATTTTCACCCCAAAGACCTATAGCTACAACTTTTGGTTTTGTCCACAATTTTTGGTTTGGTTTTGCAAACAAAAGAGTGTAGACTTCTTAATTAAGAAGTTTTCATTTTTTAAATGAAAACCAAATGGACCTGCAAGGGTCCATTTGGTTTCATTTTTACACTCTCAAGAGTTACATCTGGTACATAAGCTTTCCATCATTTAGCCTGGGGACCACCTGGAACCCTCTCAAGACCCCTGTGTTAGCATATATGCTAGTCGCGATTAGCATCATTCTTTTATTTTACACCATAGAGTGGTACAAAGTGCACCAACAGCAGCAGCCTGAAGCCTAGTTGGTATAACTCACGAGGTGTTTCAACACATTATACTCTCTGAACTCTTTATCCTTCAAGACCCAGTTGTCATTCTAAGGAAGGAAAAACACTTAAGATATAAATATGAAGTAATAAACAAACATACCTTCGTCTCTTAATCCGTTTCGTTGCCGTTCACAGTCACTTCACAACAACAGCAGTTGTTGTGCTGTGAAGAACCGCTTGCTGTGGTTTGAAATGTCCCCGCCCCCTGGAGCAGTAGAGTGGCCAATGAGAGTGCAGTACAAGGGGACATCCAATGAGTGTAGGTTAGTGGTTGCTAGGGAGACCATTAGAGCCAATGGTATGGCGCTTGCTTTTTAGGCAATGGAAATGGATGGGGAAAAAAAAGAAAAACTTTAAAGGGGAATTCCACAGATTTTCAACATTTTACTTCATTAATATACCTTATAGGTGTTGTACAATTAAAACTTCCCCCATTCTGTGTTTTCCTGGAAATTAAGGTCTTCAATTCATTAACTTTAAAGGGCTATTCCACTTAAAAAAAAAAAAAAAAAAAAAACTTTTGGTCATTTTATGGTTTACTCAGTCTCATGTGAACAATTTGAACAACCCAGACAGTTTATAAATACTCTTTTCAGTATTTAGGGCTGTAGAGATTTTATTTTATTTTTTGAATGGCTGGAAATGGAAATGGAAAGTTGGATGCCAACGATGAACCTCTGCTCCAAAGTCTACAGAAGGGCCTATTATAGCGCCACCAGGAGGCAGATTCTTGCAATTATTTGGCAAAAATCTGTGTGTGTGTGTGTGTCCGTCTGTTACCAGCTAATCCCAAACCATTAACCTGATCAATGCCACAATTTGCAGACACACTCCTTGGATGCCAACCATGAACCTCTGTCCCAAATTTTCCACAACAGCCTGTTATAGCGCCACCAGGAGGTTGATTTTTGCCTTTTTATTTGTAAAAATCTGTGCGTGTGTCTGTTACCAGCTAATTTCCCAAACCGTTAACCCGATCGATGCCACAATTTGCACACATATTTTCTGGTTACTAACAATGAACCTTTGCCCCAAATCTTCCACAAAAGCCTGTTATAGCGCCACCAGGAGGCTTTTTCTTGCCTTTTTTTTTTTTTTTTTTTTAACCAAAAATCTATTTGTGTGTCTGTCTGTTACCAGCTAATCTCCCAAACCGTTAACCTGATCTAAGCCACAATTTGCACACACACACTCCCTGGATGCCAACCATGAATCTCTGTCCCTAACGGACTGTTAGAGCGCCACCAGGAGGACGATTTTATAAAGATTTTGAACACAGCAGGAAATTTACATAAAATCTTTAACGCACTATAATACTAGCCTGAGAAAAATATTCCACTCTTTTCAAAATGGCTTGTTATATCGCCACCAACAGGTGGACATTTGCAAAACACATTTTTTGCACAAAATGCCTCAAATCATCAAAATTCTAAATACAACAATAAATGGCACCCTTTTAACATTGGCTTTTTATAGCGCCACCAGGAGGCCACAATCTGACCTGGCCTGGTGGAGACCTGTGCCCAGAAAGGCACTTTTTGTAGTTGTACATTGTGCTTGTTGTGCTGAAAACGGGAGGTTGATGGCGATGCGCCGATGTGATATTAATATCCCCGCGACGCCAACGGTAATAATTATTATTATGACAGCTGGTACAATGCAGTGCAAGCATTGCCAATGCAATGCTTTGGCAATGCAGTACCAATTCCTAATGTGATCCTGGGCTCTACACACCCTCTGCCAACCTGGTAGCAGACTGGGCTATGCTTCCTTCAAGGAATGAGGAGTAGCGCCGCCTTCTTTTTAGCTGGGGGGAGTTTCCCTGGTTGGACATAGCGCGTGGAAGGATGTCAGGAGGAGACCAAATCCACCATGATGAACAACTCACTCATACGTGCACACATACAGAAGGACAATAATATACCAAGTTTCTAATATACCACAGCTCTGTGGGTAAAGACGCTGCCTATAGCTGGGAATGGGAAGGTTCACAGGGTCACTCACACCCCTGACCTGCCCAATCTGTATGACGAAGTGCCTCTGAGCAAAACCCTTAACCCCTAACTGTGCTGTATTAATAGCGCCAGTTCCGCTGCTCCTAATTCTACCACGGGTAGGTGCAGACCATGCGAAATGAGTTTCAACCTGAGTGTTTCGAGAGGAGAGTGGGAAAAGGGAGGGGAGCGGAGGAGAGTAGGAGGAATGCATTATCTCTGGGATTACATGTAAAGGCTCCACCAGAGTGACATAAAACACATGCATGAGTGTCAGTGGATACTATTATATGTGGGGAAAAAAAATAAGTTTGGAGCTACAAAATACCGTTATTAGAACAGAGACAACCTGCAGCAATGCAAACTGTGGGAAGGGAGGGGAACCTCAGGGGTGAAATGTGTATATTTGTACCCTCTCAGGAAAAAGGGCTCCGAAAGAAAAATCATTAACATGGTGAAATACATGATGTCATCAGTTGTATTTCACCATGTCAATGATTTTTTCAGACCTCCATTTTTTAGGAAATACAGAATTGGGGGAACTTTTTTTTTATCATATCCACACAACATCTCTAAGGTATATTAATGACATATTAAAATGTTGAAAATGGGTGGAGTTCCTCTTTAAGTAAATTCACTTAGTTACTTCCTGCCACTGGTTTTAGGTCCAGATGTGGTCTTTGCTGGACAGGACATCCCACCTCAGCAGGGGCGGATTGGCCATCTGGAGTACAGGGAGTTTTCCTGGTGGCCTGCGCCACCTAGTGGCCTGGACAAGATCCAAAATGCACTAGTGGCACTTCCAAAATGCACTAGAATGCGCTAGATGCTCGTCTGGAACATACAGATCAAAATGACCGTTAATCTTCTACATTCTCTGGTTGTGTAGACTAAGTTGGGCTAATTCACATGATGAATATTTTAACTCTTGAGGGTGTAAAAATGAAACCAATGGACCCGCAAGGGTCCATTTGGTTTCATTTTTACGCCAGCCACCCCCCCCCCCCCCCCCCCCCCCCGCCAACGGTAACAATTATTATTATGACAGCTGGTACAATGCAGTGCAAGCATTGCCAATGCAATGCTTTGGCAATGCAGTACCAATTCCTAATGTGATCCTGGGCTCTACACACCCTCTGCCAACCTGGCAGCAGACTGGGCTATGCTTCCTTCAAGGAATGAGGAGTAGCGCCGCCTTCTTTTTAGCTGGGGGGAGTTTCCCTGGTTGGACATAGCGCGTGGAAGGAACACGTTATTCCAACCAATTCCTGTCCCCTCCATCAGGCTGGCCAGGGGGAGGCAGTTCAGAGCCCAGGATTACCGGATGTTTTTGTGAGGGTATCTACCCTAGGGGACACGGGGAGAACATGCAAACTCCACACAGAAAGGCCCTTAATTTCGCCAATCCCGCCTCGGGTATCGGCACTGATGACGCGGAGGAGGAGACAGATCCGCCAGCACCCACAGCAGCGCCCCTGGCAGGAATCGAGCCCAGGACCTTCTAGCTGTGAGGCAACAGCACTAACCACTGTGCCAACGTATGATATGTACTTCCGTAGTGGTCCGGTGTATGGGAATAATAATAATAATGAATAATAATATTTTCATAATAATATCAGCACTACACATTTAAACCATGTCAAATCATCAGAGGGAAATTCAACATTGAAAATAGATTATCTATACCACGTTAAAACAACGTAGGGAAATTCAATATTGAAAATACAACATACTGTAGGCCTATATACCTGCATGTCAAATCAGTGTAGGCAAATTCAACAATGAACCTCTATACTAAATAGATTCAACAATAGTTTTTCAATTGTTGAAATAGTAACTGTAATTAAATATTGAATCGAGAAAATAACCAGTCTGACCAAAATCCAACATTGAATCAATGCATTTGGGATATGTTCTGTATTATAGGGCCTATATATGGATATGGGTGCCTTATATGTACATACATGACCTATATGAGGGTATAAAGAAGCTATATAGGATCCCATATAGGTCTTATATGGCCTTTATGTGCACATATATGCACCTGATTTTGACCTATATGTGAGATGTATGCAGCCTATATGGAGCATATATGTGGTATGTATGCGCATATATGTACCTGATTTTGACCTATATGTGAGATGTATGCAGCCTATATGGAGCATATATGTGGTATATATGCACATATATGATCCTTATATGGAGAATATAGGTTTGATATAGGTGCCTATATGCCACATATATGTTTCTTTCATGTGGGCTTGCCCAAGGACACTTCGACACGTAGACAGGAGGAGCCGGGATTCGAACCGCCGACCCATGGGTCATTGGACGACCTGCTCTACCTCCTGAGCCACAGCCGCCCAACAACTAATACATACTGTACGTCACTAAGATCAGTAATGTACAAAATCACACCCATGTGAAGTGAGGGGCACTCTCATCACTGTATCATCATGCCTGTTGCCACAAATGTACATTATATTCGGACATTTGACCTAATTTCCCCTTTCATTGTCGTTGGTGAATATGAGATGTGTTGGAAAACATGACATACATTTTTCATTGTCAAAGACATTTTATGTTTGGGATGTGGACATTTTGTGAGGACAAAAGCTGTATTTAGGAGGGGCTAGCACCCCTCTGTGTGTGTGTGTGTGTGTGGGGGGGGGGATTATGTATGCATATTATGTAAGACACAAAAAATATATTTCTTTTGAGTATAATAGTTAATGTCTTGGAATGTGATTGGATTTGCATGTGTTTTGGTCGGTTCCGTTTAACATGTTAATGAATGAGGCCTTGGGATGGGGAATGCTTGACCTCTGGCCTCCCGTCACAGCAGGCGTTGTGACAGTAACTAGATTAATTAGAATCGCCACAGCTATAGAGGCATCCTGAAATCCCATTAAGTCAGACCAAGACGGGAAAATGAAAAACTGAATCAAAAGGAATAAATCGCCTCTGTCGGGAGGCAACCTCATACTATGTCCCAAATCGTTACTCTCAAGTAGAAGATCTACAAGCTCAAGAAGTGTTGTTTCAAGCTTGCTGATGTGCAACCTTTGATGCGTTTGTATGACACTGATGTTGAGCATTGGTCATTTTTCGTCTTTTTGCAGATTATGGAATTACAGAATATTCACTGTAAAATGCGTTTCATTAATTGAAACCATCGTTAAAACCCACTAACCAAGAATCTAACTAAAACCCAGTAAGCCAAATGGTGTCATGAGGACGTTATGATGACGTCCATGACGATCACAGCGCATATGGGGATGATCTTTACGTCTTCACCAGTTGAAATAATAAAGCTTATTCTGGACTAGTTATGATTGATTTAAGTTAGTCTGGTCTCAATCTGACTCTCTCTGATTCATCCAGGGACGTCTGTCTTTGGTGGACAGGATTTGTACTGGTTGAAAAGAGTTGATGTTCTGTTTCAGATTTGACTATTGTTGCTTTGACTTGATCTGGCCCCAATAATGACAGTTTTCAACCTTTTTGAGGGCCCCCATATATTCAGCATTTGATGACATTTAGCCCCACAGATCCCAAACATAAAGATTTCTTTTGCTTTTGTCCACAATACCAGCCTGGATACCAGCCTTGGAAACAGGCAAACATACAGATCACGACTTGGACTAATTCCAAGTAGTAAGTTTTATTTTGACAGTCTCAAAGAGTTAGATCTGGTTAACCAACTTTCCATCATTTACCTGGGGACCACCTGGAACATTCTCACGGACCACTGGTTGAAAACCACTGCTCTACAGCATGCACTGCACATTTAGACCATTTGAGAATATCCAATCTACAAGCTCACAACACATTGCAATGGGTCGGCTAATACTTTAGGACACTCAAGTTCATTTCGAATTCCAGACTGTTACTTGTAACAGCTGTAACAGAGTAGTAGTCCTACATGTCAGCATTGGTACATATACTTTAGTAAAACATTTTCTTCTCTCACCACTGCCACACATCAACAGGTGGCATTGTGGGAACTCATTAGTACGGATGGAGGTCTCTGAGCGAGAAGAGAGACGCGAGGCGGAGGAGGGGACGAGGGGAGCCCACAACTTCCTCAGTGTTTCCTCAGAGTGTGCACCACACAGGGGCGGATGTAACATTTCCCAATTGGGTGGGGCAGAAGAAAATGGTAAGGGGGCGGCTTCATCGCCCATGTCGCTTCGCGCCACGGGCGATGAAGCCGCCCCCCATACCATTTTCAGTAGTGTTTCAAATTTTAAATATGAGCACTCCACTGAAATATCTTGGGTTGTTTTGCATGCCATCATGTTTGGTGGGGCAGACTGGACATTTAGGGGGGCATTGCCCCCCCATGCCTATGCCTAGATCCGCCCCTGGAACCACATCTCTGAGGACCTCACATGACACACACACACACACACACACACACACACACACACACACACACACACACACACACACACACAGCACATGGTGCTACAAAGTCTCAACGGCGTCTGTGCTGCGGCTGCCTCGGGGAGAACGATAGATTAGACGGAGGAAATTCTCCATCAGCCCCCGCCTGCGTCCTCCCTGGTAATACGTTCCACAACAGCACGGTCGCGCCAACCCCCCCAAAAACCTGATATGTGCTCATTATGGCTAAACTGACACAGACAGACAGGGGAGTGTGTGTTTGTCGAGTCGAGCTGTGCTGTGCTTTCTATTAAGCGTGATGTCCTGAGGTTTGGTGTCAGGCAGCCTTAAACCGGTATCAGGGAGGGTGACTCCATGTCAGACACCACAACGCCTGGGATTGGCAGTGAATTAGAGGTAGCTAAACCATTGCGACATGGTGGTTAAACTTTCTGTGTGTGTGTGTGTGTGTGTGTGTGTGTGTGTGTGTGTGTGTGTGTGTGTGTGTGTGTGTGTGTGTGTGTGTGTGTGTGTGTGTGTGTGTGTGTGTGCGCATGCATGCACAACTGTGTTCCTTGTTCCTTGTATCATTTGTAACATTCGTCTGTGTGTGTATGGGCATGCACGTGTGTTTGCGTTTGATGCTCATATTAACTTTTAGGCAGTATTTTCTTCCTTTTAGGAAGGATCATTTAGTGATTTGAGTGATTTGGAAAACCCTTCGGTGCCCACAGTGACAAGATGTGCACGTGGACACACTCTACAGTTGGGGGGGGGGGGGGGGGAAGTGCAACGGGCCAACAGCACATGCATCAAGTCCCACCCCCAATCGACCCTGATTGGAAGATCCTTTGGTCAACTCTAGAGCACTATAAACGAGAGTACTGACACACTTTGATCTCGCGTCTCACGCTTCCCTGCACTGGAGCTCTGCTGTCAATGCAAGTGGATGAGCGAGAGTGGTTTGTTTGGAACTATCATATCATAGGTGGTTTGTTTGGAACTAGCACGAGTAGCGTGTGCTTTTCAGCCAATAGCCGCCGTCATGTGTACCTTTGAGCCAATAGACGTCTCTGTTCAGCCGTAGCATTGGGAGCCAACGGGAGTGGCAGTACTCTCTATTATAGAAATCTAGTCAACTCTATCCTCCATCAGCCTGGTTCAATCCAACCGACTCTGACTGTGTGTGTGTGTGTGTGTGTGTCTGCCTCCCCCCCCCCACAGAGCCGCAGCCCGCGGCACTCCCAGTCCACCCAGTCTGGCCTGGCCGACCAGGCTGCCAAACTCTCCTTCGCCTCGGCTGAGTCCCTGGAGACCATGTCGGAGGCAGACATGCCGCTGGGATTCAACCGCATGAACCGCTTCCGCCAGAGCCTGCCGCTGTCGCGCTCCGCCAGCCAGAACAAGCTGCGCTCGCCAGGTGAGCCCCACAGCGGTGAGCCAGCAGGTGCCATTTTATTATATACTTATATCACTTTACATCCACCCATGGAGTGTGAAGCGACCATAAAATGGCCCTCATGTGAATGCTATGCATGATCACATCCGTCCATCCATCCATCCATCCATCCATCCATCCATCCATCCATCCATCCATCCATCCATCCATCCATCCATCCATCCATCCATCCATCCATTATCCATCCATTCATCCATCCATCCATCAGGGATGTGCAGAGAAAGCCCGCAAGGTCACAATCCAGAATCCTTTAGCTATTGAGGACATTTGATGTAAGGTAGGGATTTGTACCTAAAAAGGTACAGTACAGAAATGTACCCTTGGTATTGGTACATTGTTGTACCGTGCTTTGTTGTACCTCTAAAGGTCATTACTGTACCCTAACCCATGAGATTTGGACTCTCATAGAGAGGTGTTTGCGATTCTGACATGATCACTCTACGACAGTGACAGGGGAAGGTGCACCTCCGCCGTTTTCTTGAAATATTTGGCGGAGGTGCACTTGGACTGTCGTAGAGCAGTGGTTTTCAACCTTTTTCATACCAGGGCCCCCAAAACTAAAGCTTTCTTTTGCTTTTGTGTCCACAATACCAGGTTGGATTTGGGAAACAAAACAGTCAAACACACAGATCAAAATGACCATTAATCTTCTACATTCTCTAGTTGTCTAGACTTGGGCTAATTCAAATGGACCCTTGCGGGTCCATTTGGTTTCATTTTTACACCCTCAAGAGTTATATCTTGTCAATCAACTTAGATGGGGACCACCTGGAACCCTCTCAAGGACCACTGGTGGTCCCCGGACCACCTGTTGAAAACCCTGGTCGCAGAGTGATCAGAATTGACAACACCTCTCTACGAGAGTCCAAATCTTGGGCTAGGTTACAGTAATGTCCTTTAGACGTACAACAATACCAAGGGTACATTTCTGTACTGCACTAGGGTACGTCTGGGGCCACAAGTCAGTTGTACCTTTTTAGGAACAAACCCCCACCTTTATTTTTTTGTGTGTATATACAGTATATGCATAAAGCAATGTTGACAGCTGGCCTAACTATCTCCAGTAATGTGTGGACAGACATAATATATATGCGGTGCTCTCAGAGGTACCAGTGAACTGGGACAGGAGAACAGTAGCTACACTATTCTCACTTCAACAGCTTGAGCGTCTAATTGCTCCCACTGCACAGTCAGTGCTTCTTCTTTATGTTGAAAATAACTCCTTGAAGTCAGAAGGCTAATGATTTGTCATATTACGTCTCTGCACATTAATAGGATCCCTGGCTAATAAGACAAATGTGTCTTATTAGTGTGTCTGGCTGTCTTTAAAGCAACTCAAGTATTTTATTTTATTTTTCAAACTAGTTAATCTTTCACTGAACAGGAACAAATCCTGTCGCAAGTTGATGATGCAATTCAATTTGTCCATGAGTAGTCTGGCCCCATGCTCTATGGAATGCACATGCGCTAATAAAAAGTGTTTACAATTTTGGGCTTTGATGCTCTTTTAGGAAGTATACTTTAATTAAAGGATCATTCAGTGATTTGAGTGATTTGGAAAACGCTTCGGTCCCCACAGTAGCAAGATGTGCATGTGCACACATTCTAGAGTGGAGTGAAGTGCATCAAGTCCGCTCCCCAACCCATCCTGATTGGAAGATCACTTACTATACTTTTAATTTGTTTTGTCTAATTAGTTCATGCATTTCATAGGACCAGACCCACACATGGGCGTAATCTGACATCATCACCTCTTTTGAGTGAAAGATTATTGATTTCTACCATAAATACATCATTTTATGGTGTTCATATTTACTGTATATTTTTGTATTATAGACGTCATGTTCAATGCACTAATCAACATTTGCCATATTAGCCAGGGATCCTTTTACATTTTACAATTCAGGTATTTGCAGCAAACATCGTTGTGAACGGGACTCTAACACTCGACGTACTCTTAGGCCAAAGCCTACAGTACCTGCTGGCCCCGAGCACTGGGCCAGCAGGCAACCACCAAGGCTGGAGTTTTGATTGCAATTGGAAGTTCGATTCAGGCGATTCAGCAGTGATACATTTCACGTTTCACTTCAAGTTAATGTGTTGCCATTTCCGCAAACGTATTGCCTACAATATAGCAGGAGTACACCGTCTACTATCACCTTTATTATACCGATATATTATCTCTCAACTACAGTATAGTGCAGTTAAGCCCTTACATTACTACTATGCCTCTTAGAGTCGGCTCACATTCACTGTGGCACTATTACAGCAACAGGATTTAGTATTGTACGAACTGTTGATATACTGAAACAACACAGAACTTACAGTCAGTCTCTATCAGCATATTGACTAGCCGAGGACAGGTTATTATACGGGACTCAGTGGCGTTTCTAAGCAATTTGGAGCCGCAGGCAAGATTTTTCCTGGAGACCCCCCCTTACCAAATGAGGGCCCTGGCGTCAAAAGGGTTGGTCTTACCCTTACTTTTATCTTGAAATTAAACTAATATCCCGCAGACTTTAGTTCAGCCTTTAGTCTTGGCCCTCCACAATAATTTATGTATCTCATTTGGCCCCTTGGAAAAATAATTGCCCACTCTTGCTTTAAAGCATGTTTGGTGGTCGCCCCCGGTGCCCCTTCCCCCTCTCCCCTCATGGCGCCCCCAGACAACTCCCTAGTCTACCTAATGGCAAAAACGCCCCTGACAGGACTGTTGGGCTAAAAAAAAATCAAAACAAAAAACAAGACAGGTTTAGTATAGTGCAAAAAGGGCCATATAGCAGTGAGTAGTAGAGGATTAGTGTGCAGCCTGGATCAGACTCATAAACACAGAGGCATAAGGTTATGCCAGGCACGGCGCTGGATAAAGAGGCTGCAGTAAAACTGTCCTGACAGTGACTGATGAGGAGTCAGTGGTTGGGAAGCGCTAGAACACAGCAGACCTGTCACTCTCACTCCACTCTGTCACTGACAGTGGGAACTGCACATCCACTGGGGTTCATTTAGTACTCAGAGAGAGTACGGAGATAAACAAAATGGACCCCATAAGGGTGCACTTTGTACAAGTCAGCACTTCTAAGTGAAAGTGTCAACAGCAATCTAGTTAGAAGTCGGAGTGGAGTTGGAGAAGCTTTGAAGAAGTTTTGGCTTCAAAGTGTACTTAAAGTAGCACAAATAAATGTGCTAATTGTGCAGAATGAATCTTTTGAAAATAGGCAATTTACAACTATGAGATGTAGATTGGCTATTTTCAATGCTCAAAATGTAAGACTGAAGTGGTTAATGTATGTTTTGTGATGATAAGCAAAATCTACAAAGTATCTAATAAATTAAGTTTTCAAATAATTGTAGTGGGGTAGGCGTAAAGCACTGACAATATGAAATAGTCTAATATTACTAAACAGCATAAGAAAATTGACCGATATTAAGGCCTTTTCACAAATGGAATAATAAATCGCAGCTCTTGTTCATTTTCAATGGGACCGGCGTTTTGTGCTGCGATAAAGCAAGTGTGTGGCGCAGTGCATCATCTCACAGAGTCCCGTGTTGTTTGTTGCATGTCTGATTTGAGACCTTAATTCTGGCAAGCTTTTTCTTTTGTATGCCGAGTCATTTTGTTTATACACTGACGCGAGACTTTGCTGGTCCCTATTAAATCCCATTAATTTCATCGACATCCGGCTTCAGAGTGGACTCACAGGGCTCCTCCATGCTCCTCCAGCAGCGCGAGCGGCCTGGCGCATAGGAGTGAACGGGAATATCCTAACTCTCCTACTAGAAGGCTCTGGTTTTCGGGTCGGTCAGGCTAAAATGTCCGTGGCTCAAATGCTGCATAAATGATGGGCCCCGGTATCAAAAAGTTTGAAATCCCCATGCTTTAGGGTGTGTTGAATAGGGTGTGTTGAATCAAGGCTATTAGGCCACCGTGGCCAAGGCAACTCCTTGGCCGCGGTGGCCTAATAGTGAAAGTCAACCCTTCCGGGTATGCGTTGCTCCGAATTATGTGACGTAGTGCAGCACTGATGGTGGTGGGGTCGTGGTCATGGCTAACGGACAACGGTCAGGGCGTGTGGTAATCAGAGTCGCGACACACCTCTCTAGGCACAGCATGCAGACAGGTTATCTCAGGATGAGGTACATTTGGACATATTCATCACTGAGGGACTATTCCCCTCGGTCTCACTCTCCACACAGAACCACCCACACAGTATTGCCCTCATTTTTGCCTCACTGTCATCAGCTCCCTTTCTTTGTTCTTTCTTCTTTCTTATCATCATTTATTTGTTCTCCATCATCTCGGTCTGACACCCTCTGTATCGCTCTGAATGAGATGTTGAGAAACGCATGTGTCTCTGTCTGTCTATCTGTCGCCATTTTGCTCAACTACGTTATCTATGTTACGTTATTAGGTATTATTATGTAATTCAATAGGAATTTAATGTATTTTGTGGGACAAAAATACTGATTTGATCAGACACTTTTGACAAAGATTCTTGATTCACATAAGACGCATAAGTCATTTTTTCACACAAAAAACTCCCCCAAAAATTTTTTGGGGGAGTTTTTTGTGTTTCCTGAAAAACCTGGAAAAAATGACTTATGCGATTATTTTAAGAAGGTGACGACATGTCAGTGGCATTCAGGGAAGAGGACACACATCGACTCTATAGCTGAATATCAGAGGGACCAACTCACTCCCCTGGCTGAAACATAACATTGACCAAATGTGGAGTCATAATGACATAGATAACTTAAGTGAAGTCCTAAACTACAGATGCATGGCAGAGGATGGCATACTGGTTTCAGTATCCACATGATAGCCACGCCATTATCAGACTGTGCCCTAGTCAAAAAATCCTATAGCATTTTAGAAAAGTCCAATAGTAAAATCTGATTTTGGAACAAATCCTATTGTATTTCCAATAGGAATCCAAGGGATTGCATAGGATTCTGAGGAAAATCCTATAGGATTCTATTGGAATATGGACACACACACACACACACACACGCACGCACGCACACACACACACACACACACACACACACACACACACACACACACACACACACACACACACACACACACACACACACACACACACTTTCCTGCTTGGCTTAACATAGTAATCTGGCTCACTAATAACAATAGCATAGTAAAGTACAGTAGAGACCTGCACACACAGTCCTCTGCACCGCTCAGCTCACACAGGTGTGATTTTTCCTGTCCCCACAGGCGTGCTGTTCCTGCAGTTCGGGGACGAGACGCGGCGCGTCCACATCACCCATGAGCTGAGCAGCCTGGACACGCTGCACGCGCTCATCGTGCACATGTTCCCCCAGAAGCTGACGGCCGGCATGCTGAAGTCTCCCAACACGGCCATCCTCATCAAGGACGAGGCGCGCAACGTCTTCTACGAGCTGGAGGACGTCCGCGACATCCAGGACCGCAGCATCATCAAGATCTACCGCAAGGAGCCCATCTACGCCTCCTACCCTGCCGCCGCACACCTGGCCAACGGGGACCTGAGGGTGAGTCCAAGGCACAGGGGTGTAGTGGAGGGGGGGGGGGGGGGGCGGGGGGGGGGGGGGGGGGGTCCCCCCACTTCTCACATCTAAATATTTTTGGGGCAAAAGTAGGCCTATGTTTTTTGTCTTGTCATTTGCTTTTATGGATACAATTAGGCATTGTAAACAATCTTTCTCAATATGCTATACTTTTAATGGATGTGCAGGCCTTTTAATAGTGTGTCTGTGTGTGTGCGGCTACACATCCTCATGCCTAAAAGGCAAAACTTGCCTTTTATCCAGACCATGGATAAAAGGACCATGTCGCCTTCTGAGACCCTCGTAAAAGGACTTCTATGCCTTTTCTCTAAAAAGGCGTTCCGTGCCTTTTCTGTCAGAAGGCATAATGCAATTAGTGATTTATCAGCAACACCTGGGGTATGAAGGAGCGCTTGTTTTATCTGCCGGCTACTACTAGTAGGGCGGGGCGAAGCATAGTTTTACTGAGGTTATGTTTAGGGTTAGTTACCGCATAAAGCACCGTCTAACTCTCACCCTAACCTAACTCTAACCCTAAACATAACCCAGTAAACCTAAGCTATGCCTATACCTAATCCTAACCCTAAACTTAACCTCAGTAAACCTATGCCTAAACCTAACCTAACCCTAACCATAACCTCAGTAAAACTTCCTTCGCCCCGCCCTACTAGTAGTAGCCGGCAGATAAAACAAGCGCTCCTTCATACCCCAGGTGTTGCCGATAAATCACTAATTGCATTATGCCTTCTGACAGAAAAGGCACGGAACGCCTTTTTAGAGAAAAGGCATAGAAGTCCTTTTACGAGGGTCTCAGAAGGCGACATGGTCCTTTTATCCATGGTCTGGATAAAAGGCAAGTTTTGCCTTTTAGGCATGAGGATGTGTTGGTTGCGCAGGTGCACGCAAATGCTCATGCAAATGCGCGTGTCTTAAAGAGGAATTATTTGGTGTTCATTTGGTTTCATGTATACGCTCTCAAAGAGTTACATCTGGTTAAATAACTTTCCATCATTTAGCCTGGGGACCACCTGAAATCCTCTCAGGGACCACTGGTGGTCCATTTGGTCCATAGAACTATCTGGGCACCAAATTAGGTCAAATGTCCGCCAAATATTGGCGGGCATCTCACCTAGTGTTGGGTGGGTAAAATGTACTTGGCTTGGTAGATCTGATCCAAATTTGGAATCATATGACACTGTGTGTTTGTTTGTCAATTTGCTCAGACATGAACACAGGCGTACATTCATTGTCGATTTAATGTTTGTGTTAGGAGAGGAATCTCTACCCTAGGCTATAGCTGAATATAGGAGGGGTTAGCACCCCTCAATATACACAATTTGAGACTTGACGCGCTTCCCTTCACATCTTCACCATGGGAATCCACGGCCTCGCCAAGCTGATCGCCGACCAGGCGCCTGGCGCCATCAAGGAGAACGCCATGAAGAACTACTTCGGGAGGAAGATCGCCATCGACGCCTCCCTGTGCATCTACCAGTTCCTGATCACCGTCCGTCAGGACGGAAACCCGCTGCAGAACGACGACGGTGAGACGACCAGCCACCTGATGGGAATGTTCCACCGGACCATACACATGCTGGAGCACGGGATCAAACCCGTGTACGTGTTCGACGGCAAGCCTCCGCGGCTCAAGTCGGGCGAGCTGGAGAAGAGGGAGGAGAAGAGGGCCGAGGCCGAGAGGCTGCTGTCCCGGGCGCAGGAGGCAGGGGAGCAGGAGAGCGTCGACAAGTTCACCAAGCGGACGGTCAAAGTCACCAAGCAGCACATCGACGAGTGCAAGAGGCTCCTGACCCTGATGGGGGTCCCCTACGTGGACGCTACCGGCGAGGCCGAGGCCAGCTGCGCCGCCCTGGTCAAAGCCGGGAAGGTGTTCGCCACGGCGACGGAAGACATGGACGGCCTGACGTTCGGGACGGGCGTCCTGCTCAGACACCTCACCGCCAGCGAGACAAAGAAGCTGCCCATCCAGGAGTTTCGCCTCGATCGGCTCCTACACGAAATGGGCCTGACCAAGGAGCAGTTCGTAGACCTGTGCATCCTGCTGGGCTGCGACTACTGCGGCACCATCAAGGGGATCGGTCCGAAAAGAGCCGTGGACCTGATCAGACAGCACGGCTCCATCGAGAAGATCCTGGACAACATCGACCCCAGGAAGCACCCTGTCCCGGAGGACTGGCTGTACCGGGAGGCCAGGGAGCTGTTCCTGAAGCCCGACGTGGTGGACTGCACCACGCTGGAGCTCACCTGGAACGAACCCGACGAGGACAGGCTGGTGCGGTTCATGTGCGGAGAGAAGCAGTTCAACGAGGACAGGATTCGTAACGGCTTCAAGAAGATTCAGAGAAGCAGGCAGGGCAGCAAGCAGGGCCGCCTGGACTCGTTCTTCACCGTCACCGGATCGCTGTCGTCCAAACGCAAGGGAACCGAGACGAAGGGGTCCACCGCAAACAAGAAGCAAAAGACTGGAGCCACGGCAGGAAAGGGCAAGAAGGGAAGATAGAAAGAGGGTGCAGGAACATTTAGAGTTGTCTCGTATAGGGAGTCCAATTCAATTTTCTCTTGTGCAGCGTTGCATTATCACAAAATGGGAACGCTTTAGTGGCGACACTAAGTCGAAGCCATGTACAGCAAGAAAGTGCCTCTCCCTGGTGCTTTCTTGCCTCTTTACACATTATATGTGCCTGCGCCCAGAGAGTGGGGGAGAGGGAAAAAGAGGGATGTGCAGGCCTATGTTGTTAGATACATCTGTAATAGGAGAGAGTAGCGACACTCCATGCTACGGCTGAAGAGAGACTGCTATTGGCTGAAAAGCACGTGACGCCTTGTAAGGAGGGATTCAAGTTCCGAACAAACCTCATCCATCCAGCTCCAGCAGATCGCACTTTTGCAGCTAAATTGGCGAAATTACAGCTTTTTAGGACGTAATTAACGCATTAACAGACCTCTCGTCATTTTCCTAAGAGGATACAAATGTGAACCAATTGGACCCTGAAAGAAAAAAAAATGGGTCTGAACGAAAAAAAAAAAATGGGTCTGAAAGAAAAATCATTAACATGGTAAACTAGAGTTGTGCCCCTACGGGGCACAGGTCTCCACCGTCCGGTCTCAGGATCGATCTTCAGTTCCCTCATCTTCCCTTCACTCTCTCTGGCGTTAGTTTCCATGATGAGAGTGCCCCTCACTTCCAATGACGTCATCATGACGTCATTGGATGCGGACGGACGCTCTGTCCGCATGATGACGTCATAGGATGCACGGACAGACACGGGCGGACAGACACGGGCGGAATGACGGGGTACGATCCATAGTCACCACCTTACGGTGGAGACAAATACATCTTGATGATGTCATCAGATGTATTTCACCATGTTAATGATTTTTTCAGACCTCCGTTTTTAGGAAATACAGGATTGGGAGAACTTTTTTATCATGTCCACACAACATCTCTAAGGTATATTAATGGCATTAAAATGTTGAAAATGGGTGGAGTTCCCCTTTAATGTATACTGTATACAGTATTACGTTGCAGTGGTTAGCTATGTGGGCCTATGTTTGCAGAGCTTGCAGAGCTCCAGTGCAGGCGCGAGGCGGCGAGATCAAAGCGCGTCGCTACTCTCTTCCGACACATACTCTATTAGACATGAGGGCGCTGCATAGCAACCCAAAGCTCTGGTTACTGACCAAGAGAGAGTTGCCTGGGTTTGTGAAGTGAGGTGTGCTCTTATCATCTTACATCATCATACAGTGCTTTGCATTCCCTTTCTCAAACAATCAAATCACTTAATGTCTAGTGCTGCCAATTATGAACAACAAGACCTGTCTGTTTGTCTTAATCAATTCAATTGAATTACAAAAATGCTTTATGTAAAATAATATTATATATCTCCATTTCTCTATCCAAAGAAAAAAAGTTGTAAAAACATCACCCTATATCTTCTGTATTCCTCTGCTAACGTGTCAGCTGGGCATACATCTCATATTGCATTTTGCAACATCAGCTCTTCGCGCAAAGAAGTCCACAGAAAACATGGATATTAGTTGTCACACTGCTATTGATCCCCCAGCGGAACAATGGGTTTAGGTTGAAATCTTGCCAAGTGCTGAAATCCTTGCAGATCTCATACAAATCTGATCTTTTAGGCTGGAACCGTTCAACCGTGCGATGCTTTCATGTAGCTCAATACCCCCAAAAGACATTTGCAGAGGAGCAAAAATAGTGAAATGAGCGAGGTAAACATTTGTTCTCTAATTTATGTTTTCTTGCGTGAGCTGAGCGGGCACACGTAAGGCGATCGGTGCAAGGCGTTCGATGGTCGGTTCTTCCTGTAATGGTGGTGTACTTGTGCGCAATGTGCAAGTTTGCCTCAGCAAGTGCTGATATCGTTTTTTAAAGGATTTCCCCAAATGTCTTCATGGAATTTGCTTATTTGGGGGAATGTTTTAACCCATTTAGGCCAGCATCAAATAAAGTTAATTATGGAATACTGTACATACTGTACAGAATCCAAATATGGATTCCCGGCCTGAAAGTTTTAAAATAACAATAATTATAATCAAAATATCAGATACCAAAAATATAATGCACCCATACAAAATTGTATCCCCAACCCACAAGCGGGTCCCAGCCTAGTATTTGGGAACCGGAGGGGGCTTAAAATAACACGTTTACCTCCAGTATTTATAATGCTCTATCACAGCGTTGTAAACAAACAGGGGACCGTGTGTTTCTTAGGCGGGGTAATAGCCGAGGGTGTTTTCTTTTTTACTTTCCCCAGCAATAACCTGCAAACACTCGGGGCAGCGTATGTGGGTTAGTACTTTGTAATTTACCAGCCAATCCCTTCTGGAAAATGCATTTTTCTTATCTCCAAGTGGGCCAATCTGTTGAGGTGACAGCAGAGAGAACAACACTCCTGTGATCCCAGGCAGCGCAGAACAACAACACCTTGAGCACCACTATCTGTTGTACAGCTGAAATGACTGGAGCCTGCCTGGAGTTTGCTTTTCTTTTTCAATTTACCATCTGCATTATTTTCACACACTGCGGAGAGTCAATCAGCCATTACAGCATACAGTACATAAAACACTACATAAACCAGAGCAGACTCTGCTGTGTGCGCGTGTGCCCGTGTTTGTGTTTGTGTGTCAGTGTGTGCTTGTACTGTTTGTGTATGACAGTGGCTGTTCAGTCAGTTAATAATACGATGTAATAGAGGGGAAACCCTTAAGTACAACCAAATCAATACTTGACGTTATACTGTAGATGCTTTACAGAATGAAGGAAAGGTACAGGGTGTCTTTTCTTCTCTCTCCCTGCTGGCTGTGCTGGGAGGACTAAATTTTATTCTGACCTGAAAACTGATTCCACAAATCTCAGTATAAATCCTTAACGTCCTCATCATTATGTGGCCGCCCTCCCCCATCTGTGAAATCTATATTTAAAAGATGAAGTGCCATGATTTTTTTCCAACTTAAATCATGATCATCAGGTATTATTGTTATATGAAGAGAAAGAATTTTCTCAAAAAGGTGTATAGTATTTGTTAAAATGATGTTTTTATGTGGACTCCCCCACCAGCTCATTAAGTATGCCTGGTTTGCCTGGTGGGTGGTGATGGGTGGAGATCCACCTGAACTGAAGCCACACCCACAGCTGTAGTTGTATGATAAAGGAGGAGGAGTTAGGGGAGGAGCTGATGTGTGATGTCACTACATTTGCCATTGGCACATTTGACTGGAAAGGTTTTAGCCTCCAGGAAGAAACCCTAAATACAAAGGGAAGGCATCATTACACATAAAAAAACAGACCAAGGGTTCTAATGAAGTACCATCACCTCTTAAACATGTACAAAATTGGAAAAAATACAAAAATCACGGCACCCCCTCTTTAAGATTTGTGTCACATTTTCATGATTTTTTTTTTAAGCAGAGTGGCATGCTATGAGCTCGTAGATCTGCTATTTTTCAATAGCTAAAGTATAGCATACAATGCCTAGAACACTGAAAGGCCCAAAACGGTTAGTTTAGCATATTGACATGAACTAGTCCTGTCTTTTATGTGAAGTAAGGCTTACCTGCTTTTTCGTATGAAAGAAAGTATGAAAGTCTGTACTGTTTCAGTGTGAATGTGTTAGTGAGTTGGTGTGTGAGAGGACCTAATGTTGTGAATCATTTTCACATACACCAGGGTGTGCTATAGTATGCATCAAACTGCTCCCTATTATAGCGCTCTATCTGGGACTAATGGAAAAGTGAAGTTAGAAGGAAAAACTGAGATGTTTGAAAGAATGAGAGAAGTTGGGAGACAGAAAAGTATTGCCTGGAGACAAGAGCTGCATAGATTAACATAATTGCATCGCAATAGGAGTGAGATTGAGAGAAAACAAAGGGAGAGGTAACACAGAGTACAGAAAGAGTGTGCCACTTGCTTTACAAAGAAATGTGAAAGAGAAGAAGGAAAGTGAAAGTAACTATAAAACTAACTAAGTAACTAAGTAAAAAAAAAAGTATTAGTTTAAACGTAAGGTAATCTCTATGTACTCTGTAATTGGTCCACCACACACACATGCACATGCACGCACACAACAATGTCTTCCCCAAAATGACCACTCTACAAGCTCATAATGTTGCAATGTTGCACAGTGAATGTTCCCCCCAAATTAGTGATACTCTGGTTCCAGTGCATGGTTAATAAGGACATTGGATAGTATAGTAATGGAGACTGTATGTGCTTCGCTTGGTCCTGCTTGCCTTTCAGTGCATCCTGGCATTGCCCTGCTTAACCATCCATTCTAATGCCTAGCATTCTTCTAAGGCAGGGGTTTTCAACCTTTTTGATACCAGGACCCACCATGTGTTCAGCATTTGAGCCACGGACCACCATTTGAGGACATTTTAGCCCCACAGACCCCAAAACTAAAGATTTCTTTTGCTTTTGTCCACAATTCCAGGCTGGATTTGGGAAACAAAACCGGCAAAACACACAGACCAAAATAACATTAATCTTCTACATTCTCTAGTTGTGTAGACTTGGGCTAATTAAGATGATGAATATTTTAACTCTTGAGAGTGTAAAAATGAAACCTCCCCCCAAAAAATGAAACCAAATGGTTTCATTTTTACGTTCTCAAGAGTTACATCTGTTTAACCAACTTAGCTGGGGACCACTGGGACCCTCTCAAGGACCACTGGTGGTCCCTGGACCACTGGTTGAAAACCTCTGTTCTAAGGAGAACAAGCTAGGACAGCATCCTGGATACTGGCTCAGGAGGTAGAGCAGGTCGTCCAATGATCCGTTGGTTGGAGGTTCGAATCCCAGCTCCTCCTGTTTACATGTTGGGCAAGATACTGATCTTCCAGATCTGGCCTTTAACTTTTGCATATGCTTAATTCGACCAACACTGCTGAACAAATTCTGTTGCTTACCTGACTGCTGAGTGCTGACCAATTCACCCTTGTCTGTCTGTCTGTTTGTTTTAATTATTTTATTGTGGGTCTTTTTTTACTTGCAGCATTAGCAGATACAGTATATTAGCTCAGTGGTTTCAACCAGCAGTGGTCCTTGAGAGTGTTGCAGGTGGTCCTCAGCTAAGTTGGTTAACCAGATGTAACTCTTGAGAACGGGTCCATTTGGTTTCATTTTTACATTCTCAAGAGTTACATCTGGTTAACCAACTTTCCATCATTTAGCCTGGGGACCACCTGGAATCCTCTCAGGGACCACTGGTGGTCCCTGGACCACCTGTTGGAAACCCATGCAGTACGTCACCATTACGTCATCACCTCAACCAGCCAGTCGGAGCACTTCACGGAGTGGCTGACGACCGCGAACCGATCGCTTTGCGAGTTGAAGGACCAGTATGTCCAGGAACACTATAGAATATATTGAATGCAATATATTGAATGCAATATATTATAGTCCTGCAGGTCAACCTCAGCCTGACTCTCTACCATCTCCAGGGTCTCCATGGTAACCCTCCCTCCCTCTCTCCCCTCCATGTCCTTCCAGAGGGAGATGGTGTACTCGTCCCGTGACTCCTCCCCCACCCGCCGCCTCAACACCCTGCCTCACTCCTCCTCCGCCTCAGGCTCCCCGTCCGGCTCCCCGTCCCGCTCCCGCCTCTCCTACGCCGGCGGCCGCGGCCCGCCGTCCTTCGCGGGCGGACCGGGGGGCTCGGGGGGGTCCCACTCCTCGCAGCAGCACCCGCACCACCACCCCAACGCCGGCGGGGGCGGCGGGGGCCATCACGGACCCCCCAACTCCTCCTCGGGCCTGTCCCCCTCGCCCAGCGCCATCCTGGAGCGGCGGGACGTGAAGCCGGACGAGGAGGTGTGTACTCCATTTCTTTGGAACTTACCGTATTTTCTGGACTATAAGGCGCACTTAAAAACAACAGCGCGCCCTATAATCCGGTGCACCTTATAGTGCGGAAAATACGGTACACAAAAATGTAAGGAGAAACATAAAGAAATACATTAGAGTGGAATGAAATGAATCAATGTCCAGTTTATTGCAAGCGTTTGTTTCCGGAACACAACACTCAGGGAGTCTGCCTAATGCAGCCTCCCGACTACAGTTACTTTCTTCAGACCTCTATCATGTCCACCCAGCACCTCTAGGGTATACTGATGACATATTAGAATGTTGAAAATGGGTGGAGTTCCCCTTTAAGAGGTCTCACAATAAGAACACAGATACAGTATGTTGAGGATGAACAAAACACATGTCCTTGTATTGTATGGCACTGAATGGATGAGTCAGGTGTCGGCTGACAGACAGCTGCAGTCAGAGTTGGGATAGGTCAGGGGTCAGCAACCTGCGGCTCAGGAGCCGCATGCGGCTCCAGAACACAGCCCTAGTGGCTCCCTGGCTGTAGCATTATTACATACACACACTGGGGTGATCCACACCAAAATAATATAAACATTTCAGTCACCCAAAACACGTTGTGCTGTCTGACAGTTGCCAGTTAAAGTAGCACTTGGCCATGTCAAAAAAGCCCAGCAGTTATCAGAGGTGGAGCTTTCAATCTGAACCACCCATTTTCAAAGGTTTACTCAGTTTACTATGTCATTAATATACCTTAGAGATGTTGTGTGGACTAGAAATGGAGTTCTGTAAAACTATTTTGTAAAACCATTTCTGAAGAAAGGTTGTGTTTCACCATGTTAATGATTTTTCTTTGAGGACCTTTTTTCTGAGAGTGTGCAAATGGAACCAAATGGACCCGCCAGGGTCCATTTGGTTCACATTTGCACACTCTCAGGAAAAATAATAATAAAATGCGGCTCCAGACAGATTGAATTTAATTTTGGGTCGAAAATGGCTTTTTCAACATCTTGGGTTGCCGACCCCTGGGATAGGGTGACACTAGAATACAGACAACCTACAGTGTATTTCGGCATTGTAAAAATCCATTCCAGGTGTCGGGGAAGAACAGCATGGTGCTGATGAAGAGCGACGGCCTGTACGCAGACCCCTACAGCCTGGTGCACGAGGGCCGCCTCAGCATCGCCTCCACGCAGTCCCTGGCCGCCATCGGGGACCCCTTCAGCTTCCCCGTGTCCAGCGGCCTGTACCGCCGTGGCTCTGTGAGATCCCTCAGCACATACTCTGCCGCCGCGCTGCAGGTAGGGATGAGGATGGGATGGATATCTCTGAGGCAATGTGTTCACAATATACTGTAGCCTACAGTAGGTGTGGGACGATTCACTTACCTCACAATACGATACACTGTTGATAATTAGGTTCCGGAATCGATTTATATTGTGATTCCTAGTTATGCTGCGATTCGATTTGATTGCATTTTTTCCCCACAAATGACTGTGCTTTTATTATACTATAACAAGGGGGATTCCACCCATTTTCAAGATTTTTTCAGAATTCTGAACAATTTGGACTGTGACAAGTTCAGTCAACTAGAAGATTTTAAAGCAATTTTGAACAATATAAATAAAAAAAAGTTCAGTTTTTCTGACATGTACAAATTAATGAATAGGTTTACATAATCATCAAAAAAAAAAAAGATTTTGAACCTGGCGATTTGATATCGATATCATATGGATAATGGAATGAAGAATTGCGATATATTTTTTTTGCCCAATATACAGTATACAGTATATGGCTTTCCAGAGACATGGTACATATTATGAAATTATTAAATCATTATTCATTCTGAAAGCCCTCCCTGCCACAGCAGTACAGTATATGGGTCGGGTGTTGTCAAAGCAGCAGTCTTCAGTAGCTAAACAAACCAACACAGACGATGAGCATTGCTAAAAGCAGTAAAATACTGTAGGTCGGATGATGATTTTTATATAACCCGACACTTGATATGATATGATCGTGTTTCACCACAGTAGGGGGGGTGCAACATACTGTAGTTGAAAATCCGACTACAACAGCTGATTGGCTGACAGCCAACCCGCTGCTGTAGTCAGATTTTCAAATGATACCGGACCTGAATCCCCATGGAAAATACTTTAAGGTGTTGATTAAGGGCTAGATCCAGGCAAATAGTGAATGCACATTCTATAGATTTTCAGTGACTTCTACCTCAATTTATACTTAGTATATGCAGAATGACGGCTTCATTTGCCATAAGTCCCCAAAAGAGAGATTTTTAAGAGAAGACTTTACAGCTCTGGCAGTGATTCCTGGTCATATATTTTCTAATGTTCTAATTAGTGTCATTTTGGGGCTCCTTGCAATGAAAACGATGGAGAACCGCTCATCTAAAAATGTGTTACTCCATTTTCTTTTACTTTGTAGGTGGTTGTATTGTTATGCAACTTGAAAATTACCATAGAAACCGCATGAATAAATATTTGTGATAATGTCGGGGGTCACATGTTGTGACACTGCTTGAATCCCATATGGTGATCTAATATTTTTCCATATGGCCCACCGCTGCCTGCCTGCAGGGCGACCTGGACGACCCCATCTACAAGCCGGGCGCCTCGCTGTACTCGGACTCGTACTCGTCGGCCACGCTGGGCAGCATGGGCTTCCACCGGCTGCCCCCCTCGTCCCCGCAGAAGATCCCCGACATGGGCCTGAGGGACAGCCACAGGGACTCGTACTCGGGCTCCCCCAGCCGGGTCAGGGACTCCCCCGTCAGGCAGGCCTTCCGCAAGGACTCGGCCTCCTCCTCCGTGTTCCTGGAGAGCCCCAAGTCCAGGCCCAGCTCCGGGTCGGACCCGCTGTGCCTCACGGCCGGGCCGGGAGGAGAGGGGAGCAGGTCCATGTCCGGGTTCGGCTCCATGATGTCGTCTGGACAGGACCCGGAGAGCAGTCGGTCAGTGTCACAGTCTGTGGGATGGAGTGGGGGGCCAGGGGGGCAGGAGAAAATGGTACGATGGCGGCTTCATCGCCCGTGGCGTGAAGCAACACGGGCGATGAAGCCGCCATCGTACCATTTTTGGTTACAGGACCTTTATTGTGCAATTCATCAATAATAACATCAGTTGTTGTTGAAGTTGCAACAGACACGCAGCATGCATAAAGCTAAAGGTCTGACTCAGAGAGTTTTCTGTTTTCAATGATGAAATGCTGTTGGTTTAGTGGTGCCACAACTGTAGTTAGTAGCAGTAGTAGTGTTTCAAATCATTTTAAATATAAGCCTAAATTTGGGCTGTTTTGCATGCCATCATCTTTGGTGGGGCAGTCAGGGCATTTAGGGGGGCATTGCCGCCCCATGCCCATGCCTAGATCCGCCCCTGGAAGGCAGTGCGCTTTGCCTGATTACCAAAAGGCTAACATTATGTAGGGTTACACATGTCTGTCTCATGTATTGAACATTGGCATTGAACATGGGAATGTTTATTTATATCTGCCTGTTAATCAAAAAATGCACAGGGACTGATAAAAAAAATCAACATGGAGTATGACAAATTAATTGCAATTACACTTTCTCAATTAATTGTGATTGGGTGATGAGGTGACAATTGTGACAAGCCTAAGTCCATAATGCATGGCATAAATCAGGGATAGGCATCCTTAGGAACTGGTGCCAACATTGGCACTCCAGAGGGTTATCACTTGCACACTGAAACAAGTGTGAGAGAGATGATTTTTCTTTTACATTTAAATATATCTCTATAACTCATAGTCATTGAACTCTGACTCTGAGGAAACAGTGGTAATAATATATTGAGTCTAGTAATAATACATCCTCAAAGAGAGAATTTTTCTAAAGAAGAAGATAACAGGTTAAAGGTCGCTGTGTGTATGGACAATCAAAATCGGATGGAAATGTATAATTTTGACGCCATAATAATCACACATTATGTCGATATGGCACAGCGTCTATCAAGGAAATAAAGACACGGCACTTAATCTTGAAAAGGTCACCTACCCCTGGTATAAAATGTCCCCCAATGCAATTAGCCACCATTCAATGCCAATCCAAATACGCTTTAGTAACTGTTGCTATGCAAATCAAGCTTTCTTGTCTTGACTTAGTGAAGGATTAATGGGGAATTCCACCCATTTTCAACATTTTCCCGAGAGCGTACAAATGTGAACCAAATGGACATACTAGCAGTCCAATTGGTTCCATTTGTACACTTTTCCCACACAACATTTCTGAGGTATATTAATGACATAGTAAAATATTGAAAATGGGTGGATTTCCCCTTAATAATGTCTATGTTGATATACAGTATGATGATATACCATGTGTCCTAGTAACTATGTCATGTCGTGATTATGATTTTGACACATTCTGTATAATATCCACTGTTTAGGGACCAGCGTCTGGAGCGCATGGAGGCCATGGAGAAACAGATCGCCAGCCTGACTGGCCTGGTCCAGAGTGTTCTGACCAGAGCACCGGACAGCGACAGCACGTAAGACATTCTATTATAACACCCCCATTAGGCCTCCCCCCAGGCTGCACACTGAGCCACACGGAACACGCAGTACAACAAGCCATTATCAGGACAATTACCAGCTCTGTGCAGTGAAATGGGGCCTTTGTTTTGTGTAAGCACGGTGTAAGTACAGCCACACAGAACATCTGGATAGGGGCGCAGCGTGTTGATACAGTGAGACCTGCCAGACAGCTGTTCAGCACATATTGATCTAAAAAGGACATCATTATTATCATCATCATCATCATGGCAACCTCGTCAACACAGTCACAGACCATGATAAGATCCCAGATTGTACAGGTCAGCGTGTGTGTGCGTAGTGGTAGCCTATACAACAGTTTACATCACAGATTCCCAAACGTTTTCGTTCCTCACGACCCAGAAGATACATTTAGGAACCAAATAATTGACCCTTATGGGTCAGAAACTCAGAGAGTGGTTAAATTAACTTTGAAATTACGGTATATTAAATGAACATTGAAATTTACTATTTGACTTGGGGGCTCAGAGATACAACGTGGAAAACAGAAATGCCATGTCAAACTGGCATACATGAATTTAATCTGGTTGAGAATCAACTGTATCTTCTCTTATGGAGGTCCCTGGCTCTCTTCAAATGTGGGTTCTATGTCGGCTAATAGTAAAATTTGGGGGTCCTTGACATGAAATAGTTTGGGAAGCACTGTGTCAGTGTCCACTACTGGCATTAGCACTGTAATTGCCTTGCCCTGTGTGGCCGTTGATCCTCAGATGCGGCCTGTTGCGGCTCTGCATGATGGCGGGTTGCCCTCCGGACCAAGGGCCGGAGTTCTCACGGCCATTACCTTTTTCTTCCAGCGAGAAGACCGAATCCAACAGCGACGGCTCCGCCACTGGAAGTGAGTACAAGTCTGTGAGCAGTGTGTGATCGTGACCTGGCCAGATCTCAGGGGCGCATGATACGTTTGATCCGACATACTAATAAGAGTTCAACTACCAGTCTTGAGTCCGTTACCTTATACCAGTGGTTTTCAACCAGTGGTCCGGGGACCACCACTGGTCCTTAACCCATTTCGACCTGTCACTGTAGATTCTACAAAACATTCGCTCTGAAAGAACATACTGAAAGATTTGTGCTGCATTCTCGCATTCTCCCCAAAAATAGGCGTTCACTGCTCATAGTGCGCCATCTGTGGCGGACTCCAGCTAAAGTTGGTTTAATCAGATGTAACTTGAGAGCATAAAAATGAAACCAAATGGACCCTTGCAGGTCCATTTGGTTTCATGTTTACACTCTCAAGAGTTAAAATATTCATCATCTGAAATCCAGCTTGGAATTGTGGACAAAAGCAAAAGAAGCGGCTCAAAATTAATGCTGGATAATTAGTGGGCCCTGGTATCGAAATGGTTGAAAACCACTGCCCTCTACCTAAACTACGAAATCTACTCTAAACAAACAAACTCACAGGAAGACAGAGTTTTGTACTAGCCACAGGTTAGTTGTTACTAACCTGTAATGACTAAGTGTTACTGCACACAATGTCTGGAGTTATCCAACTAATGCCTGTTAGTATGTCTAACAAACGTAGCTGTACCCTGTGATCATGACCTTTGTGTTAGCTGAATGCTTACAGAACTGGCTTCCTATCCCAGTACCCTTCAGAAACTCATTTACTGCCTAGTTCTTTATATGCATGGCCCTCTGAAATTATTCATGTAAGTGGCCTACAAGCGAAGGTGTTTTACCTGCTATTCTTGAAACATAGTGGACGTAGACTTTATTTCTATTATTCACTCAATCTGGAAATTTAGTATGTATGACTGAATTCTGGGAAAATAAGCCTAGTTGATGAATTGAAGTGAACTACAGGTATATCAATGCTGCCTGTTCTTCTTTTAAACTCCAAAGCAACACCAACTGAGTAAACAACATTTTAGGAGTTAAAACTAGCTGGGGAAAATGAAGGGTTCGATTGGGATTCATAAGGAGTTTTGGTGCATAGATTTAATTTAGTATTTTGTTGACACGAACTAAAACTGCTTATTGCAATCTGAGGTCAGAATAGTCTCTGTCAGATACATTTTCAGTATGACTTACTCATCCCTCTACCTCTCTTGGCTTTGTACTCACACAATCAATTTCTTTTCATCTCCATTCCTGTTTCGCCTTCTCCCCATATGCCATTAAGGAAGGAAAAAAAAAATCAAAACAAATACGAAATACGCCTTGTTGGCATTTAATAACATACCTTCTATTGCCTTCAGAGCTTTGCATTGACAGGCAGACACAGGGGTTGTCTGTGGCTGCCACTGAAACTTCTCGCAGACTGAAATAATGCCAAATCAATACAGTAAACCTCCAGTGGAGACACTGTCTACTTTCACATCAGCCTCTTTGTCGACCGCTGTAGTTACCGACTGCAGTCATTTGTGTTCTGTGTCAGCATAGACGTGCGTGTTTGGAGGAATGGTACGTCCATGTGCAGGGAACGCTCCACAGTTAATCACTGTGCATGTTGTCCACTGTCTGGTTCCTGTGATTTGGACAGGACTCATTAAAGGGGAACATTTTCAACATTTTGTCATTAATAAAGTTCCCCCAATCCTGTATTTCCAAAAAAGGGAGATCTGAAAAAAAATCATTAACAAGGTGAAATACATCTGATGACATCATCAAGATGTGTTTCACCATGTTAATGATTTCAGACCCCTTTTTCCTGAGAGGGTACTAAATGGAACCAAATGGACCCGCTAGGGTCCATTTGGTTCACATTTGTACCCTCTCAGGAAAATTTTGAAAATGGGTGGAATTCCCCTCTAATACTAGTCACTCTCATTCATAACCGCACTAACCACACTATCTCAATGACCGAAAACAAGCTTGCATTTTGAGCACTAAAATGAGCTCTATTGAGCGCCGATGCCGATTTGTGGAAGAGATTTCTCCATGCAGAATAACATCTTTGAAATGGTCTCACATAAAAAGTGTGCTCCTGTCATGTCTCTGTAGAGTTTACTAAAACGTAACTAGCCTGGCCTAACCTGTATTGATTTTGGCCTAGGGGGGCAGGGTGCCGTCCGTTTTTGGACGGCAGATGACCTGATCTGATTAGATCTCACCATCGTGTTCCCAGCCCCTCCCACGCCCCTCCACTGCTGTCAACGTAACTAATACGTCAGTAGTGAGTTGATTCTACATATGAGGCGATCTAAGATCACGCTATGGGGATTATAATACATGAAATGATACTCACAAACATCCTCTCACGATATTGACGTCAGACTTTGGTGCTTGTGAACGGGGATCTCTGCACTACAGTAATCGATTTACAATGTTTCCCCGGCGTTTGTCAGTAGGTTTGAAATGAATATAGATTCCCTGTTCTACATCTACCTCTATTCCTCATCAATGGTCTTGTAACCAGGCTCACTCTTTCTATATTTTCAGCTGGACGGCTGAAGCGGAAAGGGAAAGGTAGTTGCTCTCTCCTACCTCACACATACCACCCTTCATTTCTCCTTTATTCAATCTCTCTCTCGTCCCCATGGCTCTCTGTGTGTGTGAGTGTGGGAGTGTGGTGGTGTTTCTTTCTCTCTCTGTCTCTCTGTCTCTGGCCTGGCCTGGGCTGGGTGGATGGATGGGTGGGTGTCTGTCTGGCTATAGTGGTGTCTGCCTTCTCTCTCCTCTCCTCTCCTCTCCTCTCCTCTCCTCTCCTCTCCTCTCCTCTCCTCTCCTCTCCTCTCCTCTCCTCTCCTCTCCTCTCCTCTCCTCTCCTCTCCTCTCCTCTCCTCTCCTCTCCTCTCCTCTCCTCTCCTCCGATCGATTCCTCAGGAGAGAACAGGCCTTGATCTGTTCCTGCCTAGTGTGTGTGTGTGTGTGTGTGTGTGTGTGTGTGTGTGTGTGTGTGTGTGTGTGTGTGTGTGTGTGTGTGTGTGTGTGTGTGTGTGTGTGTGTGTATACTGTATGTCGCACGCACGCACGCACGCACACACACACACACACACACACACACACACACACACACACACACACTGAATGGAGACTGATTGCAAGTCTCTATGGATCACTATATCATCATGAGGACACACCCCCTCTAGTGCACTCCCAACAGGGCTGGAGGAAGAGGTTTGTGAATATGGCGTTTTGCATTAATTGCTGGCGCTGCTGCTGTGCGTGCGTGCGTGCGTGCGTGCGTGCGTGCGTGCGTGTGTGTGTGTGTGTGTGTGTGTGTGTGTGTGTGCGCGTGTGTGTGCGTGTGTCTGCGTACACATGTGTCACACCTACTGTAAGTGCTGCTGTGCGCTGCTTGCCAAGTGCCATCAGTGCCCTTGTGTATGTGTTCATACAATAAGTACAGTTTGTGTGCTGCGTGCGTGTGAGTGCAGTGGCGTTTCTAAGCAATTTCGGGCCCTATAAGATTTTCCCTGGGGCTCCAGGGAAAATCTCCTGTAACTAAATAACATATGTGTTTTAAATGTTCAATTCTAGTTATAGAGGACAAGTATAATAGTATAGTATATAATTTATCCATATGAGGCTTATTAGCCTGGGATGCTTTTAAAGCTGGTCTGGAGGTCGCCCCCTCCCCTCATGGCGCTCTAGGCAACTGCCTACTAGGCAGTTGCCTAGAACTGCCTACTAGGCAACTGCCTACTAGGCAACTGCCTACTAGGCAGTTGCCTAGAACTGCCTACTAGGCAACTGCCTACTAGGCAACTGCCTACTAGGCAGTTGCCTAGAACTGCCTACTAGGCAACTGCCTACTAGGCAACTGCCTACTAGGCAGTTGCCTAGAACTGCCTACTAGGCAACTGCCTACTAGGCAACTGCCTACTAGGCAACTGCCTACTAGGCAGACTAGGCAGTGCCTAGTCTGCCTAATGGCAAGAACGCCCCTGTGTGTGCACGTGTGCGCGTGCGCATGTGTGTGTGTGTGTGCGTGCGTGTGTGTGTGTGTGTGGGTGTGTGTGTGCGTGTGTGTGCGTGCGTGTGTGTGTGTGTGGCTGTGCTGAAGACGTCAGCCCAGTGTGTCAGAGGCTCTCAGTATAAAGCAGCAGTAGAATGTGACCTCCCTGTGACCTCCCTGCTCTCTGTCCTGTCAGCTCACACGCCGTCGGCGCCGCTGGCTCTGATGCCTCCCCCGTCCTCCAACGCAGGCGACAGCGTCAGCCGGCTGCAGATGCAGCTGCACCTGCAGGACCTGCAGCACAACGCCACCGACCTGCGCAAGCAGCTGGGCCAGCTGCGCAAGATGCAGGTGAGATAATGTACCGTACCGTACCTGCTGCTGTAGCTGCTTTACTGTACGGATGAGTGATTATCTCTGCCAAGGCTGGAACAACGGGCCAGAGATGGGGTTATGTATGCGAAATGCAGGGAAAAGCAGAAATGTGTCCGATGTGTTGTTGGTCACATTTTCCCCCACTATTTACTAACCTTAACTCAAACTCTATCTTAAAGGCACAAGCGTTTTTAGCGGGGTTATGAGCAGGATTGTTATGAGACCAGTAAGATATGGTGGAGTCAAACCTTTGGTTGCTTTGAATGCAAGCGTGAGAGTTTTGAACTGCAGTGACCGGGAGCCAATGAAGGGAACGGAGAAGGGGGCTGACATGTGAGAATTTTGTCTGGTTAAAGACCAAGCGGGCCGCAGCATTTTGAATCAATTGGAAGGACGGTCTGGCTGTTAGAAACTAATCTGACACCAAATAACACTACAGTATACAGTACAGTACAGTACATAAAGACACAGGTTATGCCGATGCTGCACAGTCTGACACATTGAGGCCATTGACTCCTTCGAGAAACTATGATGAAAGCTACCGTAAGAAAGATGAAACACTGTGGGTTCAGTTCACGTTTAAAGGGTCAGGCAGATGCCGCCGCACGGTGGAGGAGAGGCACACGTTCCGTGTGGCGAACTGACACATAATGATCGGCACATAAAAGACTATGAAAATACAGGAGAGGTTAAAAAAAGATGAAATTATAAGAGAGATTGTTGAGTTTTCTGTTGAGTTAAACACTTTCAATGGCTCTGAAGGAGAGAGGGCAGAGAAAAGGATATTACAGTGCAAAAGTAGCTTATTTATTCACACTCATGTTCAGGCCTCGTCCTAAACATTAGTTTAGTATTCAGCCAGGCAGCGAGCATGCAGTAAACCAAGGTTTGAATTAGGGATGTCCCAATACTCTTCTCATTTCAGATGCTAATACCACAGTTTCCTTGTTAGCCAATCCGGATACTGAATAATAACAATACATAGAATAAAAATAAGATCTCTATATGAAGTCCATCAACCGGGAATAGGACACTCCCCAATCAAATATGTCCTTTGTTGTCAAATTCCACATTCTTACCCCTGTGTCAGATATGTGGTTGGACTGGCATGTTTGCTATGACCTTGGATATAACCCCATAATGACAGATAAGGACTGATACTGATACTCCAATACAGGTACCGGTATACAGTATTTGCCCATACCGATATAGACCGTTAACAAAAAAAAGTATTGGCCGATCCGATACTTTTTACGATACCGATGCAGTGTCTACTACATCCGTAGTTTAAATCGTTCCACCCTGCATGTTGTACTGCAGTGAAGTGGTGTTCTGGTTGTCATTGAAGAGATTCAAGAAGGCAAATGGAGGATGTGTTTGAAATTACCAGTAGATCAGTTTGGGCAGTTGTTTAATTCACTGAAAGAAATAATTAACATGGTGAATCACATCTTGATACACATCATCAAGATTGACCCCTTCAGGCTGAGAACCCATTTCTGGGTTTTGCACTGTAGTGTACAGTATGTACAACATTAAAATATATAGTTTTTGATGCTGCTGTAAATACACATTCCTATGTCAATAATCTTGAATTCAAGATTCATCTCAGTACCCAGACGCTAGTACCAGACTCTACTCTTTCAACAATTCTGTATGTTGGTAAGTAAGTAAGTAAGTAGCCTTGCCAGGCCATGATGACAGGAGGCCCAGCTGAGCCATTGAGGCCCATATAGGTCAGGAGCCTATCTCCTGTTTCTGTAGCGTGAGGCAGCTTGATGTACAAGTACACCCCCTGGACATGACGCTAGTATATCGCAGGGACTTACCCCCAATCCATCCCTTGATGCTGAGTGCCAAGCAGGGAGGCACTGGGTCCCATTTTTTAGTCTGAGTCTTTGGTACGACCCGGCCGGGAATCGAACCCCGACCTCCCAGTCTCAGGGCGGACACTCTAACCACCAGGCCACTGAGCTGGTTGTATGTTGGTACTTTCAATAACACACTTGTGACACACAAATGACTGACTTACATTTTAAACAAAACAACAGAATCAACTTTCAAACAGGGGTCTATGATGGCCTAATGAAAGTCAATCTGGGAGTGACATTAAAAAAAATGAAAACACGTCTTCTATAGCAGGCTAAACTAAAAGTAATCCGCAGGGTACTTATAGTCATTACACACTGAAATGGAAAGCTACTAAACCATGCTGGAACCCCTGAGCATTCATAGCATGGTTTGGGCTCAGAAAGAACTGCTTTGGGAAGAAAAAAGCTAAACTATGCTGCCTGGAACCAAACCATGCTGGAACACTTGAGCATGGCACGGCATGGCACGCTGCGGCACAGCACGATGCGGTTTGGCCTCAGAACTTCTGTAGAAAATGATGGCTTAATACCGGTGGTTCTCAAAACGGGTTCCAGGGACCCTCCAGGCTCTTTGAGGGGGTTCCAAATGGAACCTTGCAGGTAACTGTAGCATAGAGAGTAGACATGTGCAGTACAGGTCTCATTTGCACACTCTGGGAGTTATGGAGGCAGTGCTGTGTGGCTTCATTCTGTAAATATTCGCCTAAGATTTAGACTCTCACAGAGAGGCATTTTTCTATTCTGACAAATCACTCCACCAGAGCCTAAGTGCACTTATGGTTGTTTTGCTTGCTGGAAGATCGGGTGGAATGACTCTTACAGTGCCTTTCACAACGCAAAATCGAAGGCCGCGAACACGGAGTTCCACTTGTCTGCTCACTATTTGCCAAAAAATTACCATGTGCAGAGCTGTAGTTTTCACTAAAATTGGTGTCTCCTCGTCTACGCTAGTGCAACTGCAGGCTGTATAACTCTATGCATAACTGCAAAACTCTCTTGTTATTGTAAACTACGGCTATGGGCATTGTAATTTCTTGGCGAATATTGACCAGACAAGTGCAACGTCATGTCTTGCGCGTTAGATGTTGCCTTTGTACAAGGTAACCCCTAACCAAGCACAATAGCAGACAGGCTGAACCAGCATAGATATAGATATAACATAAATAATCCAAAAGAAGTGTTGCTAATCATACAGCACTTTATGGTACATGGGATTAATGCAATGGAAGTGTGTGGAGTAGAATCCAAGCAGATGTGGACGGAGGGGAAAAGAAGTGTGCAGAAAAACATTGGATTGGATTCTAAGACTTAATACAACATTTCGACAAGGTTTAAAACAATATGAAAGACAACTAAGATTAATTCTCTCAGATAGATGCAAATTGTTGGGTCATCTGCTTGTTTTGACTCTTTGTTTTGGGGTTTCTATAGTATCTAATGGTTGTTGACACCACAAGGACTCTTCTATAGGGGACTCTTCTTCAACAAAGATGGCGAATGCAAACATTATTTGTATTTTACTCATACACACAGTTGCAGGATACAGACTGAATTGTACAAGGTAAGAGTTGAGGCAGAAACGCCACTCCCTGTCACTTAGACTCTCCTACAGTCATTCGCCAGAATCGAAAATGCCCAAAATGTCTAAATCTTTGACTATAAAATGGTCCTTTAAATAGCACCTTTAACCAAGGCTCTGTGTTAGGCAGAGAAAAGAAGGAGATTAATTTCTCTTGGAAAAGCCAATGACGGTGGAACTCAGTTTAATCAGATGCAGAATACAGAATAACACATAGCTTGTCGCTGAAGTAATTACGTCAACCCTCAGAGGTGTGTTTCTTCACTCTTAAAGGTACTCTAAAGACAGTATTGACTTGAATGCTTTACATTCAAGTCAGTACTGTCTATGGCAGTGGTTTTCAACCTTTTTGATTTATTCCAGTTCCATTTAGGGCCCACCATTTATACAGGATTTGACCATAATTTGAGGACATTTTAGCTCCATAGGCTCCAAGATTTATTCTGATTTTGTCCACAATTCCAGGCTGGATTTTGGAAACAAAACAGTCAAGCATACAGATCAAAATGACCATTACTCTTCTACACTTGGGATAATTCAGATGATGAATATTTTAACTCTTGAGAGTGTAAACATTGTTCAAACGTCCATTGTTTATGTTTCATGTTTACGCTCTCAAAGCGTTACATCAACTGTCCATCATTTAGCTGGGGACCACCTGGAACTCTCTCAAGGACCACTGGCCTATGGTGGATGAACAACCGTTACAGACATGGCCAAGAAGAACGCAGTGAACTATGACAGTAATTATAAAATGTCCTGTGTGTGTGCAGCTGTGCGTATCCATCATGGTGGATTAAAACCAACCTTTCACACATGTTCATACAACTATGGTGGAGGAAACCATGCAAGGCACCAGCCTGCTCATTAGGAGCGATTAAGGTTAAATGGTAAACGGTGCATTTATATAGCTCCTTTATCCAAGGCGCTTTACATACAGTAGATTGTGCATCACATTCACCCATTCACACACAAATTCATATGCTGATGGCAGTGGAGACCATGCAAGGTACCCTACTAGCACATCAGGAGCAATTAGGGTTCAGTGTCGTGGGGGAGCCCGGGATGGAACCGGCAACCTTGCGGTCACCATCCGGTGAACCCCTGCCAGTCAAGGGTAGAGGGGTTCAGCACCCTCCTAGTCCATGGGTTTTCAACCAGTGGTCCGGGGACCACCAGTGGTCCTTGAGAGGGTTCCAGGTCGTCCCCAGCTAAGTTGGTTAACCAGATATTGATCACCTTAACACAACTAGAAGATCAATGCTCATTTTAGTCTGTACGTTCTCCTGTTTTTTCCCCAAATCCAGCCAAAAACAAAAGAAATCTTTAGTTTTGGGGGTCTGTGTGGCTAAAATGTCCTCAACTGGTGGTCTGTGGCTCAAATGGTGAATAAATAGTGGGCCCTGGTGCCAAAAAGGTTGCAAACCACTGTCCTAGTCCTAACCTCTCGTTTGGCCTCAAAACGGTTGTGGAAAGAAGATAGGAAAGTACCATGCCGGGACTCAGACTCCATGAATGAACTGAACCTGTACTAGTATTAATCCATGCTGATTAACCATCTGACTGTACAGTACACCTGGACCAAACATAACCCCTGACCTTTAACCCGACCCTGCTGTCCACAGTCACGGACAAACAGGATGAAATATGCATGGGCTTTATATGAATTATGCAGACAGAGGCTAGCAGAGGAGTGTAAACAGGAGAGATGGAGCATAATGCTGTGGACACACGCACACTCACACACACACTCACACACACGCACACGCAAGCACACAAGCGCACACACAATTAATTAAACTCTGAGAGCGTGCAAATGTAACCAAATGGACTCGGCGTAATGGTTCATTTGAGTCCATTTGCAGCTACCACTTTCCAGAGTTACAGGTGGATAAATTAAATGAAATTAGCCAACTTTACCACATGCCTGGAACGCTGCCCCAGCTAGCATCACTCTGCTAATGGCCTTTTAATGTAGTGCCTCCCTCCATGGAGCAAATCCTTGGTCATTTTCTAACATTTACTGGTATCAATGTTCTGCTTCATTTACTGCAACATGAGGAGGATAATCAATGATCAGTTGTATTCTTTTTCCTGCTAAGCAGGTGCTTTCATTTGGGGAAAAACCTGCATGACATGCAAAAACACGGGTGGGTTTGTGGCAGAAAGCTTGCATGTTATTTTTCAGGAAAGTTATTCTTTAGTTACAACTTACAAGCTCATGTTTTCTTTCTTGATATGTCTATATACAATCATGCAATACTAAATATGAGAGAATATGTATTAATAAAGTGTCATGCCACCTCGTGGTCCATCATCCCTTATGGGATTATATGACACCTTTTCATACAGAGTACAATTATCTCACTGTTACAGATAAACATATTTTTTCTGGCAACGCCGATCACATTCAGCTTAAAGAGTGTCTTGCAAATACAACAAAATAGGAAATAAAACAAAAACAACACCGTACACGTCTATCATATACAACATCTCTCACACCTGGCCGTATATTGTTTTTTCCTCAGGTCCCATGCTTTCTCTTACTTACGTACTTTGGTACTTTGCTAATTTAAATAGATTTTTTCAACATTAGACATTTAAATAGTTGTGCATCATTCATATTCAACACATTAACATAATGTATTTTATTAAATCCGCTTCATGGAAATACTGTACATTATGCAAACACACGCACACACACACACACACACACACACACACACACACACACACACACACACACACACACACACACACACACACACACACACACACACACACACACACACACACACACACACACACACACACACACTTGCCTCACCATGCATGCACACTACTTATGCTGGAGCACACCACATTACTTTCAAGGACAGAGTAATTGGTATCCAGGCAAAAACACACAGAACCATAATTCAAATTCACGCAAGTAGCCGAGGACGGACCAACATGCGCTAACTCTCACAGACAGGACATGAGGAAGGACATACAGTACAGTACAGTACTGTACAATGGTATATACTGTAGAGATGGTGTATACTGTGGAAATACTGGCCTCAGTTTATACCCCTTTATAGGACCAGGGAGTGTTCCTACAGGGCAGGCAGCCACAGTGAGCCTAGAGTTCAGCACCACGGCCAGCACCACTCCCTGCTTCCTATTTCATCCCTGGTTTCATGTAAATTAAGCGACAGGACATAAACATTGGTTTATGTCAGTGGTTTTCAACCTTTTTCATACCAGGGCCCACCATTTATTTAGCATTTTAGCCACAGACCACCATTTGATGTTGAGTTTAATCTCTTGGACCCAAAAGCAAGGATTTTCAAGCTTTTGTCTACAATTTAGGAGAGATAACTTGCAAAATGTCAATGTCAAAATAACGATTTTGGACCACCTGTTGAAAACCCCTGGTATAGAAAGTAAAAGCTTCTAATGCATAATATGCATGGACATACAGTATATGCACTGCCTGCAGTGCATGATAAGTGCAGCCACTGTAAATCACTTAGGTTTGGTCCTGCAGTGTGTTCTGTTCACCTCTACATTGTAGGGCATTGTAGAGTCATCCTGCCAGGAAGGGCATCCATGTGTCCGTTCTGTTGTGTTCCGTTCCGCGAGGTATTCATTCACCTGAGACGAACGGACGGACACACACATTATTCGGAATAGTGCAACTCAATGCATTTCTCAACCAGGGGCAGATCTAGCCATGGGCATGGGGGGGCAATGACCTCCTAAATGCCCAGACTGCCCCACCAAACATGATGGCATGCAAAACAACTCAAGATATTTCAATTCAAAGTGCTTATATTTAAAATGGTTTGAAACACTACTACTGCTACTAACTAACTTACTACAGCTGTGGCACCACTAAACCAACAGCATTTCATCATTGAAAACAGAAAACTCTCTGAGTCAGACCTTTAGCTTTATGCATGCTGTGTGTCTGTTGCAACTTCAACAACAACTGATGTTATTATTGATGCTTTACTTGACTAATAAAGATCCTGTAACTGAAAATGGTATGGGTGCGACTTCACACGGGCGATGAAGCCGTCCCCTTACCATTTTCTCCTGCCCCCCCAATTCGGAAATGTTATATCCACCCCTGTTCTCAACACAACCTACTGTACACTATATGGTCTACATTACTGGACACAGCTAGTGTGGTGAACTATGAACGTGGTATTTTAATAGTCAGACTGACTGGAAGAACCCTTCGGCCTGTTTCATTTACTGTACAACAGTTAATATTTTTTCAATTATTATTATTCTTGCTGAGTGTTCATTTTAGTACAGTGTTTGCTTTAAAGAAGCAATTTATTTGTTTTTCATGTCTTATGCTTTTATTTGTGTTTTTTATTATAGTTGTTGTTGGTTTGAGATGGTGGGAGAGCAGTCAGAGCACCTACTGTACTGTATGTGTTTATTATGTATATATACTGTATGTACAGTACTGTATGTCCTTGTTGATCTGTCTATTGGAAATGTTCTGTTTATTGTTATTGGTTGTGTGTCATGCTTGAGAGATATGATGCATCTCAGAGGCCTTATCCTTTAACTGAAAATACTAGAGGATGAATAACACAACCCTGAGTGTTTATTTTACAATGGAACCTCCATTTAGTTCCATTTGTACACTCTGGGAGTTAAATCATCACGCAGGATTTTACAGCGTATATCTCTTGTATAACAATCCACAGTATATTATGTATTAAGGTTTTACTAGGCCATTGCCCTTCAGGGCCAGGCCTTCTCCAGGCCATGATGTAAGCCAGCTAATAATGCATGTCCACAATGGGAAGCCATAGCAATACAGCTTTATTGTGTTTTCTTTTATTCTCTCTCTCTCTTTCTATCTATGCCATGGTAGTGCTGCTGATGGTATGCTCTGTCCTACAGTGTATATCACCAACTGCATTCAATGAATCAATCAAGTGGTGAATGCAAAGCCTACCCCCGTTTCAATACTGATGTTATCCAACGTATATACACTACACGGCTGTGGTGTTGTGCTCAGGCGCGGATGTAACATGTCCCCAAGAGAACATGTTGGAGGGGCAAGGGAAAATGGTATGGGTGGGCTTCATCGCCACACCCATACCATTTTCGGTTACAGGACTTTTATTAGTCAAGTAAAGCATCAATAATAACATCAGTTGTTGTTGAAGTTGCAACAGACACGCAGCATGCATAAAGCTAAAGGTCTGACTCAGAGAGTTTTCTGTTTTCAGTGATGAAATGCTGTTGGTTTAGTGGTGCCAAAATTGTAGTTAGTAGCAGTAGTAGTGTTTCAAATCATTTTAAATACAAGCACTTTAATTTGAAATATCTTGTTTTGCATGGCATCGTGTTTGGGGGGGCAGACTGGGTATTTAGGGCAGCCAAAAAGTAAAGTAACGAGATTACTCTGCAAAAATGGGTAATAAGTAACGCATTACTTTGCAAGTAACGCCAAGTTACTTTTTTAAAATGAGCTTGTTGTTGCATGCAAAAATAGAACAGATGTACAAGCTATTGACAGGTACTGTAACAACAGATGTGCAGTAGATTGTAGATCCAGTCCACACGCTGCATCCTGCGCAGTTATGTACACTACAAAACGCTTGCTGCTTTATTTTATAATAAACGGATTATGTTGTACTTCTCTATTTTTTTCAAAAGCGGTGTTGAGAACTTGGGAAAGTAATAACGTAATATGTAATATATTACTCTTCAAATCCAGTAATAAGTAAAGTAATGATATTACTTTGTCTAAGGGGTAACGAGTAAAGTAAAGAAGTTACTTTCCTAAGTAATATAGACCAACACTGTACGTAACTAAACAAAAATACAAAATATATTCTATTTTTTTACAAAGTAACTAGTTACTTATTACTGTTTTGGCAGAGTAATACCTTACTTTACTTATTGTTTGTAAAAGTAATTCATTACATTACAAGTAACTAGTCACTGTGCAGCGTGATTGAAGCTTTGCTAGTCAAAATGTGGAAATGTTGGCATCACATACTGTACATTACCGCATTGAAGTGGAAAAAATGTTATTCAAATTATTTCCCCGCCACACAACACAAACTAAATCAAAAAGTGATTTTGCTTCAAATATTGTCCTGGTTCAGCAGTAATGTTCTTTAAAAGGACAGCGTTGGTATGATAACGGTCATTTCACAAGAAGTACCGCTATGTCATTGCCACCGGGCAGCAACCTTGTTATCTCCGTTCTCCATATTTCAACCTTTTTTTCCTCTCCACACACAAGTGAAAGTGGCTGTTCTACGACTGCTAGATAATCACCAATAAAATAGGTGTTTTATAGCTCACAATGTGAGGCACAAGGCTCAACGCCTGAACCTAGGCTGAGTGGATAAAATACAGTGTCCAGCTGTCTCCATTATAACTACTTAAATCGTTGTATATGATTAGTCACACGCTAGCACAGTGAAATGTGTTCTCCACGTTTGACCTGACCCACCTCTTGGAGTGCTGAGCCGCAGTGTGAGCTCAAATCATTCGTTGATTTGACCCCCAATCCAACCTGTTAATGCTGAGTGTCAAACAAGGAAGCTTTGGGTCCCATTTTTGCAATATTTGATTATGACCCGGCAGGGGGTGAACAAACCCCTGACCTCCCAGGTCCCAGTCAGACACTCAGTTCACTGTTGGTTTGTCAATCAGGGGAGCTAGCAGCCACTATTCTCATCGAAATGAACAAATGAGATTTGGTGCTTCCTCCTGCAGAGTGATATACAGTACCTGATGTGGTCTTTCTGTTCATGGAAACTGTTGTTTCTTTTTTGAATTGCTATGCCGTTTAGCGTAACATGGGCCATGCGGATTAGCCCATGTTAAGCATGGCCAGACTAATATCACAACATACTGAAGTTAGTCTGGAAGATTTATTATTACTTCCAAGGGGAATGCTTACAAAACAGATTCCAATGTCACAGGGAAAAAGTCACACTTTGAATATCGGGCTCTGATTGGTCACCCACAACTCTGAGGTGAGTGCCAGACCAAATCATCTGCCCTGTAGGCAGGGCCGGGTCTAGGCATGGGCATGGGGGGGCAAGGTCCCCCTAAATGCCCTGATTGCCCCACCAAACATGATGGCATGCAAACAACCCAAATTTCAAAAATGTTTCAAATTAAAGTGACTAAGGTATATTCAAAACGATTTGAAACACTACTACTGCCGTCTGCTACTAACTAACTGCAATTATGTCACCACTAAACCAACAGCATTTCATCATTGAAAACAGAAAACTCTCTGAGTCAGACCTTTAGCTTTATGTATGCTGCGTGTCTGTTGCAACAACTGATGTTATTGTTGACGCTTACTTGACTAATACAAATCTTGTCGGTCGCAGAACGAAAGCATTTAAATGAAAATGGTGCCTTCATCGCGGCTTCATCATCCATGGCGGGCGATGCCGCCCTCATGCCATTTTCGCCTACCCTCCCAATTTGGGAATACATCCAGCCCTGTCTGCAGGTTTTTTTTGTTTCCAGAGCCACGTAGTCTAACCCTGGATCACATCATGGGACACATCAAACATCTTTTTCCACAGATTTGATTGTACCATACATGACATTATTTTGTATTGTGTGTGTGCAGATCCAGAACCAGGAGTCAGTGCGGACGCTGCTGCAGCGCACGGAGACGGAGCTGAGCGTCCGCGTCAGCGACGCTCTGAGGAAGCAGGAGGACCCTCTGCAGAGACAGCGCCTCCTGGTGGAGGAGGAGAGACTCAAGTACCTGAACGAGGAGGAGCTGCTCATCCAGCAGCTGCAGTACGTACTGATGGAACGCAGCATCAATGGCTTCTAAAGCAGGGGTCCAGGGACCACCAGTGGTCCTTGAGAGGGTTCCAGGTGGTCCCCAGGCTAAATGATGGAAAGTTGGGTTTGACCAGGTGCAAATGGACCCTTGCGGGTCCATTTCGTTTCGTAGCCCCAAGTCTACACAACTAGAGAATGTAGATTAATGGTCATTTTGATCTGTATGTTAGACTGTTTTGTTTCCCAAATCCAGCCTGGAATTGTGGACAAAAGCAAAATAAATCTTTAGTTTTGGGGGTCTGTGGGGCTAAAATGTCATCAAATGTTGGTCCATGGCTCGAATTCCGAATAAATAGTGGGCCCCGGTATGAAAAAGATTGAAAACCACTGCCCCAGAGGAAACATACGACCGTGTTTAGCTGACAGAGTCAGCTGCAGTATGTACTGCAGCTCTTTTATTTTATCTCCCATTGTGTCCTGTCTAGATTTCTAGTTTCTGAATAACATAACATTCTAAGATTTGCACCACGTTTTCACGATTTTTCAAAAATAGCAGAGATACAAGCTCATAGCGCGCCACTCGGTGGCGCGCTATGAGCTTGTAGATCTGCTATTTTTCAATAGTTAAAACATAATGCTTAGAACACCAAAACCCATTGTGTCCTGTCTAGATTTCTAGTTTCTGAATAACATAACATTCAAAGATTTGCACCACGTTTTCACGATTTTTGAAAAATAGCAGAGATACAAGCTATGAGCTTGTAGATCTGCTATTTGTCAATAGTTAAAACATAATGCTTAGAACACCAAAACGCATTCAGTACACTAAGGATTAAAACCAAAACGCGTTCAGTACACTAAGGATTAAAGAAGGGGTTTTCAACCTTTTTCATCCCACTATTTATTCAGCATCTGAGCCACCTGACCACCATGCGATGACATCTTCACCTCCATAGACCCAAAAAGATTTATTTTGTTTTTGTCCACAATTCCAGGCTAGATTTTGCAAACAAAACAGTCAAACATACAGATCAAAAATGAATATTTTAACTCTTGAAGAGAGTTACATCTGGCTAACCAACTTTCCACCATTTAGCCTGGGGACCACCTGGAATCCTCTCAGGGACCACTTGTTGAAAACCCATGTTCTAAAGCAGTGGTTCACACTCACCTTTTCATGACAACGACCCCAAAGCTGACGCTAATTACCTTCCCTATTGACCCCCTTTTGGAGACACATTTTAGGTTCAAAAACTCAACATCAAATGGTGGTCTGTGGCTAATATCCTAAATACATAGTGGGCCCTGGTATGAAAAAGGTTGAAAACCCCTGCTGTAGGAAAACAAAAGCCCCAGAGGAAACCTACGCTTGTGTTTAGCTGACTCCCACAGAGTGACATGCTTCATTTATACTCTGTTATATGGTCCTCTGTCACACACAGTTACAGCCACTATGACTGTAGAAGCTCACAATGCACCGTGGAGCCTGCCTTTTCAGCTTATAGATCGCCTGTTTTCGTGGCGCACAAAACTGGCCGTGTGCTGAAGCATAAAACATTCTAATATAGTTAGTCTCTTAGCAGTCATTGTAATTATCCCTGGCAAAGAGCAGGATGCTCATTAAGATCCAAGGACTGATGTTGGTCCTGCAATTAATGAAGTGACTGCAAAAGCACACAGATACTCTGAGATTTAATCATTAGATAATTTGTGCAGGTTTTTTCCTGAAAATGAAAAATGTTGTTTTGCTGTGTGGCCGTGGTGTGTGGTTGTGTCTGAGTGGCATTTTTATTGTGGGGTAATTGATCTACTTTGCTTAATCACCTCAGCGAATCAATGTCTGTTAATTGCCATTGCGAGCAGCTAGTTTGTTTATTTTCATTATTTATTATTATAATACGTTGTACTTTGATTTACTGCATTAATTGAGGTCACAATTGAGGGCAGAGTTATCAATCCCTTTCTTCTGGTGTGAGGAGATTGATAATATTATTTGTTAGAAACAAATATACGTTATATAGTGCATCTACAATCTCACAATGCATCGCAATGCTCACATTTAAAATGCCCTCATATATGGGTATATAGGGCTGAAGTGGTTAATGCCTGATTTGTAATAATAATATCAATCTACAGTAACTAAACCTCCGGTCAGGAGTGGCGTCTTGATTGTGGTTCAGATCAAATCAATCCCATAGTCAAATCTATCCCAGAATATAACTTGATTTCAACCAACACAAATCCTGTCCACTAAAGACAAACGTCCCTGGATGAATCAGATTGAGGCCAGACAAACTTAAATCAATCATAACTAGTCAGATCTGGCCCAGAATAACCTTTATTCCCAGTATTTCAACTGGTGAAGAGGTCCTGGAAATGACGTGAAGATCAGCCCCATATTGGCTGTGATCTGCCCTAGTCTTGAACGTCACTGATTAATCCTGACCATGAGGCTCAAATAATAGCGGTGTAGATAGTGGTGTAGAAGTAAAAGTAAATTGGAAATTGGAAAGTAAAGTACAAATACCACAAAAGTATACATTAGTACAGTACTTAAAGGTAATAGAGGCAAAAACTTAGCCAAAAACCAAAATACATATAGCTACAGTATATATTTTTTGCCTTTTCCCCTCTACGTTGCTTCTATTTGATGCTGCAGCTGTTTCCCTGCTTCATCTTGCAGACGGTCCAGAACTTATTGTTGTCAACAAATTATGAAAACAAACCATCCGTCAGGCTCAGGGAAGGTGATGGTAATGTAAGGGGGGGGGGGGGGGGGGGGGTTTATGGGGTGATGCAGCGTTTTAGCCAATCACAGCACAGCAGATTCATAAGGAGCCAATAGAGTGGAGGTGAGATGCAGTTAGATTCTGTTCTTAAACAAATCTGTTTACAAACAGTGTTTGTACACACTAAAGTTGCCTCTATCACCTTTAATTACCACTACTAAAACACTACTGCTAAACGAAACCTTTACGTTTCAACACCACGCGGTTCTAGCTCCACCAAAATGAGCTGTTTGAAATGGTCACTTCATTCTTTCCCAGCGCGAAAAGAAAAGTCACAACAAACAACCCACTGACACTCCACCACTGATCATGTAATTCAGATTAGGGAGATATTCACGCCTTGAACATGGTCTCGAGAACACATGAATCCCTGGTGATCATCCATCCATCTGTCCTGTCCTGTCTGTTCCGTCTCAGTGACCTGGAGAAGTCCGTGGAGGAGATTCAGAAGGAGTCTTCTGTCAGCCACAAGCTGGCGTCTGTGCAGGAGCTGGAGGAGAAAGCCACGGTGCTGAGGAAGCTGGGAGAGACGCTCACAGAGCTCAAGAGTGAGTCACCGGCTTATACAACACGCACACACCAGGGGCGGATCTAGGCATGGGTATGGGGGGGCAATGCCCCCCTAAATGCCCAGTTTGCCCCATCAAACACGATGCCATGCAATACAACCAGGGGTGTAGTGAAGGGGGGACGCGGGGGGACGGCGTCCCCCCCACTTCTCACATCTAAAATATTTTTGGGTCTGAAAAAAAAAATCATTAGCATGATGAAATACATCTTGATGACATCATTAAAATGTGTTTCACCATGTTAATGAGTTTCCTTTTTTCTGAGAGTGTACAAATGGAACCAAATGGACCCGCAAGGTCCATTTGGTTCACATTTGTACACTCTCAGAAAAAAAAATGGGGGGAATTCCCCTTTCAGAGGCGTCCCCCCACTTCTAATAGTACCACTACAACACTGAATACAACCCACGTTATTTCAAATTAAAGTGCTTATATTTAAAATAATTTGAAACACTAGTACTACTACTAACTAACTACAGTTGTGGCACCACTAAACCAACAGCATTTCATCATTGAAAACAGAAAACTCTCTGAGTCAGACGTTTAGCTTTATGCATGTCTGCTGCAACTTCAACAACAACAACTGATGTTATTATTGATGCTTAACTGCCTAATAAAAGTCCTGTAGCAAAAATAGTACGGGTGCGGCTTCATGACCATACCATGCTCTCCTGCCCCCCCAATTGGGAAATGTTACATCCGCCCACTCCTCAGTCCTTTCTGCATGTTTCAGTGCATAGACACACCATAGGTTTTGGCAGAGTGACTTGTAATAACTCACCAGGGACTGATTATCTGTCAGTCAGCTCTAGCGTGCACGACACGTCGCCTCTGCCAAACATTTTTCAAAGTCTTGCACAGTCCCACGCTGTCTCTAAAACTGTGAGAAATCTCTCTCCAGCCGCACTTCAGAATATGCCCGGTTAGATCCAATTACCATAGTTCAAACCCTACTTTGAAATGTCATGTTGTTATGAACAGTGCAAGTGGTTACCGTATCTATCTCCTCCCACCTTCCAGATCAGTTCCCAGGCCTGCAGAGTAAGATGCGGGTGGTGCTCAGGGTGGAGGTGGAAGCGGTGAAGTTCCTGAAGGAGGAACCTCATAGGCTGGATGCTCTGTTGAAACGCTGCAAGACCATCACAGACACACTGGCCACAATGCGCAAGTATGTACCACAAGACTATCACCAACACTCTGGTTACAATGTGCAAGTATGTACCACAGAATATCACTAAAACTCTGGCCACAATGTGCAAGTATGTACCATAGAATATCACTAACACTCTGGCCACAATGCGCAAGTATGTACCATAGAATATCACTAACACTCTGGCCACAATGTGCAAGTATGTACCATAGAATATCACTAACACTCTGGCCACAATGCGCAAGTATGTACCATAGAATATCACTAACACTCTGGTTACAATGTGCAAGTATGTACCACAAGACTATCACCAACACTCTGGTTACAATGTGCAAGTATGTACCACAAGACTATCACTAACACTCTGGTTACAATGTGCAAGTATGTACCACAAGACTATCACTAACACTCTGGTTACAATGTGCAAGTATGTACCAGAGAATATCACTAAAACTCTGTCCACAATGTGCAAGTATGTACCATAGAATATCACTAACACTCTGGCCACAATGCGCAAGTATGTACCGCAAGACTATCACTAACACTCTGGTCACAATGTGCAAGTATGTACCGCAAGACTATCACTAACACTCTGGCCACAATGTGCAAGTATGTACCGCAAGACTATCACTAACACTCTGGCCACAATGTGCAAGTATGTACCACAGAATATCACTAACACTCTGGTCACAATGTGCAAGTATGTACCACAAGACTATCACTAACACTCTGGTCTCAATGTGCAAGTATGTACTACAAGACCAACACTAACCCTCTGGCCACAATGCACAAGTATGTGCCACAAGACTATCACTGACACCCAGCCACAATGACCACAACACTGTCACGGACACCCTGCCACAATGCGCAAGTATGTACCACAAGACTATCACTCACACCCTAGTGCAGTATGTATACTGTACCACATACTATAACCTACTCTGTGACCAGCTCAGGCCAGCACTGTGAATACCAGAGAATTCACCGGGGTACTAAGTTGACTCAGAGAAAAGTGTAGAGGAACAATTCAAATTATTATATAATTTATTATATATTATATTAATCATAATCAATGTAGTGAAACCCCAGAGATGTTATATTGCTCATTTCCAAATTGAGCAAATTATTTTATGCAATTAAATGGTCCACTAGACAAAGAGAAAAAGGTGAGTAGTGATTTGTGCATTAGGAACAGTGTTATCTTTTGAAGGAGCAAAATGTAATAATTGACATGTTTACTCTCTTGAGTACTCCGTCTAGTGTAAACTCTAAACAACTATGGATATACTCTCGACCTTGCAGTTCAATGCAATTAAGGGCGGCTGTGGCTCAAGAGGTAGAGCAGGTCGTCCAATGATCTGTGGGTCAGTGGTTTGAATCCCGGCTACCTGTCTCCATGTCGAAGTGTCTGACATGAAGACAGAACCCCAAAATGTCTCCAATGAGTTGGTTGGTGTGCGCTTTCCATCTTTGGTTTGTCATTGTTTTTTTTGTTGTGGGAAGTGAGGATGCTGCCTGGCGTTGGACTGTTCGCTGCTTCACCTCCCTATGTACAAATGAATGGATCATTGAAAAGCCCTATAAAAATGCAAACCATTAATTAAAAATAAGTGTAAATGGTGTCTTAGAGGTCAAACTCAAATATACTGTCACTTCTGTAGAAGTTCCTCCACAGCAAAAAAAGGTGTCTGAAAGTACTCTAAAGTCTAAACATTTATTGGCGTTAAATTAATTAACACTTCAACATGTTCCCTATGTGTGAATTGCTCATTAAACAAAAGGCCCTGATACACCAGCAATATTTTGATCAATATCAACTAGCAATGTCAACATCAACAGGCAACATGATGAGACACACGGCAACAGGCAACAGCTCCCATTAAAAGGGGAATTCCACGCATTTTCATTTTTTTCCTGAGAGTGTACAAATGTGAACCAAATGGACCCGCTAGGGTCCATTTTCAGTCTGAGAGAAAGGATCAGGTGACGCCCAGGAGGGCTGTGATTGGAGGATTCCAAAATTGCCCAAGTCAACGTTGATAATTGACGTTGCTTGTTGATGTTGATCAAAACATTGCTAGGTGTATCAGGGCCCTAAGTCACCATAGCAGCAATGCTGACTCAAATCTCTCCGTGTTGGTTGTCAGACAAGCCAACGAAGGCGTCTGGAAGAAGCAAGAGGACTTCTCCAGTCCCTCCTTACTGGCCAATAAGCACGGCGAGGACCTGAGGAAAGGCTCGGACTTCGACATGCCCACCAGCCCCCCGCTCAGCATCAACGACCTGGGAGGGGTGAGCAGCAGCCTGTCCAACTGGAGCCCCCATCACTCCACCCTGGGAGGCCACGGGAACCCCTCCCCACTACACCACCCTCCTGTTGCACACAAAGGCAAGCCTCTGGAGGAGCTGGAGCGCCGCTCTGCCTCCGATAAGGCCTCGTCTGTGGAAGTGAGACTGGTAGGAAGACATGTCTGTCTGTCTGTCTGTCTGTCTGTCTGTCTGTCTGTCTGTCTGTCTGTCTGTCTGTCTGTCTGTCTGTCTGTCTGTCTGTCTGTCTGTCTGTCTGTGTGTCATCCCCCTACAACAGGGGTTTTCAACCTTTTTGATACCAGGGCCCACTATTTATTCAGCATTTTAGCCACGGACCACCTTTGAGGTAGAGTTCTGTCTCTTGGACCCAAAACCAAGGATTTTCAAGTTTTGGTCTACAGTTTAGGAGATGAACTGGCAAAACGTTGGTCAAGAATAACAATTCCTCTACATTTTCTAAATGTGTAGATTCTTGAAAAATTAAGAAAGTCAGATATTTCAATATCATTTAACTCTTGAGAGTGAGATCTCAAGAGTTGCAGATCTATAAGGGTCCGTAACCGACTGTCCATCATTTAGCGTCCCCAGCAGGAGTCCCCCTTGCAGCTTGTATATCAGCTATTTTTAGCGGAAAACATGTAAAACTTCTACGTTCTGGATTCCAAGAACTTGGTTTAAGTACTACAAATGCCATGTTTTCATCATTTGAGTTTTCCACGTAGACCAGAAAATTAAGGAATATTTTGTTATTGTTGGACACGATTTTGTTCACAATTCTATGTTGTGTCGTTACCATAGTCATAGTGGAGATAATTACAGGCAAAATCTTTTTGCATTCTTTAATTGTGTGGACTACTGGTAAATTAAGTAGACTAATCTAGGTGTTTAACAATAATTGAACTCTTGGGAGCATGAAATGAAACCAAATGGACCCATTTCATTTGGTGAGAATATTTTTGCCAGAGAAAAAGGAACGTTTTGCATTTATCAGTTCCAAATTACAAATGCAAGTTTAATGAACATGAATGAACAGAGATTTGTTTTTTGTTTGTTTTTTTGCAAACTGTGTTCAGCCTCTAACATGTCTTTGACATGTTAACATCTTTAACATGGATTTTGACATGTTTTTGACATCACGTTTTGACATATTTTTGACATCACATTTTGACATGTTTTTCTCAGCAGTGTAGCATTTCTTCATGGAAATCTTATGAGCTTATTGGCAGGGACCCAAGATTGTGGAAGATAAAGTCAGAATACATATTTCACAGGTGCTCAGTCCAGAGTGTGCCTGTCTGTCTGTCTGTCTGTCTGTCTGTCTGTCTGTCTGTCTGTCTGTCTGTCTGTCTGTCTGTCTGTCTGTCTGTCTGTCTGTCTGTCTGTCTGTCTGTCTGTCTGGGCCCCGTCACAAGGCCGAATCTAGGCATGGGCATGGTGGGGGGGGGGGTGCCCCCCTAAATGCCCAGGCTGCCCCTCCAAACACGATGGCATGCAAAACAACCCAAGATATTTCAAAGTAAAGTGCTTATATTTGAAATGATTTAAACACTACTACTGCTACTAACTATAACTACAGCTGTGGCACCACTAAAGCAACAGCATTTCATCATTGAAAACAGAAAACTCAGACCTTTAGCTTTATGCATGCTGCGTGTCTGTTGCAACCTCAACAACAACTGATGTTATTATTGATGCTTTACTTGCCTAATAAAACTGCTGTAACTGAAAATGGTATGGGTGCGGCTTCATCGCCCGTGTCGTGAAGCGTCACGGCCGATGAAGCCGCCCCCCTACCATTTTCTCCTACCCCCCGGATGTTACATCCGCCCCTGCCCCTGCTGAGTCAATCCATAGTCATCAAGAAAACATTACAGTTATTTATCTTGTTGGATGTTTGTCCTCAAGGTTTTCAGCAATGAATGTTAAAATAACAGACAGATTGCAACATGGTTGTAATCAATACAGATTATAGACTGCATTTCATCAAAGTGATAAAAAATATGGCAGACAGAGACATTTAGGAATGTGGCTCAGAGGCAACAATTCTACTGAAGATGCACACATTCAACAGAGGCAACAATTCCATTAGATACAGTATTAAGAAAAAAAGAATATGCAGTGCGCCAGAGCCATCCCCTTTTGTGTCCATTTACTCATAAATCTAATGTTGGGAGGAGTTGATGATTCTATTCTTACCTTGTCTTGCTCTAATTCAGTTAGAATTCAAATTGTAACTTTATTGATTAATCAAAGTCTTTTGTTTGACCTAAAAGATGCCTGGAGTCCACACCACAGCTCCTACACTGTACTACAGTGGATATTATAGTTTTTAACTTTTTATCTCCATACCATATCTCTTCTCTGACCATCCACAAGCTCACAACACAATGCTACACAATGTGCTGTAAGCTTGTAGATCTGCTATTTTTGTTAAATTTTCAGCACCAGAATGCATGCAGTCCTCTAAGGCAGGGGTTTTCAACCGGTGGTCCGGGGACCACCAGTGGTCCCTGAAAGAGTTCCAGGTGGTCCCCAGCTAAGTTGGTCAACCAAATGTAACTCTTGAGATCGTAAAAATGAAACCAAATGGACCCTTGCGGGTCCATTTGGTTTCACTTTTACACCCTCAAGAGTTAAAATATTTATCATCTGAATTAGCCCAAGTGTACACAACTAGAATGGATGGACAAAAGCAAAAGAAATCTTTAGTTTTGGGGTCTGTGGCTAAATGTCCTCAAACGGTGGTCCGTGGCTCAAATGCAGAATAAATAGTGGGCCCTGGTATCAAAAAGGTTGAAAACTACTGCTCTAAGGCTAGGGAGGCTAAACTAAAACGTTGATTGGAGCTAGCTAACAGATGGCTGATGCCGCCCGCCTGGGGGCCATCGACTCGCTACGCTTGGAGGTTTCAAATCAACAGGGCTGAAATTTGCTGGACAATTGATTCTCGGATTGAGGAGGTTTTCAGGCACATTTTGGAAACAAGCTTTCTGCTCTGCTAGCTCTCGTCTGAAACTCAGACGTAGTTCTTGACTTAAGCCTGGGTCACTTGGGTGATTTCTATCACACTGAAGGGGTGATAATAGTTTTTAATTTCCTTTTTTCATTTCATGCCGCAACACAAAATGGAGACTGTGCACTGTGGTTACATGGAATAAAACCTGTACTTCAGTGCCTACTTCGGCCACTCCTTTGAAACTGTCAACCTGCAACCTCAAATTCATAGAGTTGTGGTGTGTTTCGACCTTGAAGTTCTGCCAGTTTTGCTGATTTGTGGCTTGCGACATGCCAGGTTGCTGAGGTTCATTGTGTTAAAAGGGAATGAGTCATCCCATGAAAGAGAGAGAAACTGTTGACACATCTAAAGGCTTTAAAGTCTGCTGATGTGATTTTCCTCCAAGAACTCACCTGAAAAAAGAAAAAACCTTCCCTTTCTGTGGGACTATGAGGCGTACATCATTTCCCCCCTTAGGTTTGTTTTGTTAGTTTTGTTTATAACTGAAAAGGGGACAAATTTGTATGGATGATGTATTGTATGACTGCCGCCTCAATAACGGGGAAAGGAAAGTGTTTTTCCTACGAAAGACCCACCGTTTAATAAAGCCAGATTTATGGTTTTAAAGTAGGTTATTGCCTGCCCCTGTTTTTGGGGGGCGAGGCTGTGGCTGACAAGGGAGGGCTGCTAAATTTGATAAATTTGCAGAATTGCTCTTATTTCTTACCTCCTTTTTCTATTACCCTTCAAGAGCAGAATTGAGGAAGCTACCGGCACACGTTGTAGAGCCCTGGTGTGTCCTAAGATGACTCAGGAGTGCTATTAGCCTCCAGTCTGAACTCAGCAGATATCATTTAGAGCAGGGGTTTTCAACCAGTGGTCCAGGAACTGCCATTGGTCCTTGAGAGGGTTCCAGGTGGTCCCGACTGACTCCCCAGCTAAATGATGGAAAGTGGGTTAACCAGATGTAACTCTTTCAGTGTGTAAAAATGTTTACACTCAAGAGCTAAAATATTTATTGACTGAATTAGCTGTATAGACTATTAGAGAATGTAGAAGAATGGTCATTTTTTTTTTTAATCTCTGTTTGCCTATTTTGTTTTCCGAAAGCCAGCCTGGAATTGTGGACAAAAACAAAATAAATCTTTAGCTTTGGGTCTGTGGGTTGAAAATATCATCAAATGGCCAACCGTGGCTCTAATGCTGAGTAAATAGTGGGCCCTGGGATCAAAATAGTTGAAAAACAATCATTTAGGGCTTTCTTTGTTTTGCACACAAATAACTCAATGGGGTATGCTTTTATCAAGCTGGCCAATGTAGCACATTGCTGTATACTGCTATATGCATATATACTATAAGTTTTAGGCTGTAAGCTGCCAGACAAAATCTGGTCTCTTAGTAACAAAGTTTGAGGCCAACAGCAAGAGGGGCCAACTTGCTTTACTTTCCCTGTCCGCATGGGTACAATGTTAGGAGACCAGAAAAAAGTTGGAGTCTATTCATTTCCAAAGGGAGAATGAACCTGAACTCAGTTTATGATCCATCCCTTAACTTCATGACCTGAATACTGAATTCCTTTGTAGAGGAATTCTCTGTTTTCTCAAAACAGGCGAAAATCCGCTTTGTTATTGATCTTTTTTTATACCAGCAAAAAGAAAACTCTTGCGACATTTGAGATGAGTCAGAAACAGTCCCCCAGTCTTTCTCTCCATCTGCAATTTGACAGATGACACATAGCTCTTAGAGGAGAAACCCATGCCTACTTAGGAGACCATTTGCAGGCTTTCTGTACCATTTTGCCTCCAGAGGGGCCAACTATATCGGTCCATCTTCAGACAGAGATCAACTTTGTTTTGTAGTTATAGAGTTACTGGATTCAGGGGTTGACACTAAGGTCTCGGAGGCACTTGCCCATCGGGCAAGTGCAAGTCAGGTTGTACTTGCCCTCAGGTCATGGTCACTTGCCCCCCAGGTTCCAGGTGGTCCCCAGTTAAGTTGGTTAACCAGATGTAACTCTTGAGAACGTAAAAATGAAACCAAATGGACCCTTGCGGGTCCATTTGGTTTCATTTTTACACTCTCAAGAGTTAAAATCCATCATTTTAATTAGCCCAGGTCTACACTGTAGAAGATTAATAGTCATATTGATGTGTTAATTTGCCTGTTTTGTTTCCCAAATCCAGCCTGGAATTGTGGATATCTAGAAAGCAGGGAAAGACACAGAGGCAGAGTGCAATGACTGCCTTCAAGACAAATTTATCTTGTGTAGTGTTATAGTGCACTAAGTTGCACACTTGCCCGATCGGGCAACCAGGTAGCAGTCTTCACTTGCCCCACCATTTTTTTTACTTGCCCCGGGCAGGTGGGCATGTGTTAGTGTCAAGCCCTGGGATTGGTCCATCATTGAGAGGCTGAACGTACCAGCCAATCACAGATCATGTCACTCAGGGGGTCAGGACACATCCACGCTGGTCAATTTATGCACTGTAGAGTGCATAGCTGGAATTTGGCAGAGATATCATAGTTTTGGTCCAAGTACCGGTCAAGGAAATGGCGATGACTAATTCCAATTCTGTTTCTCCAATGTCTGTGTATGAAAACTATGGTATCCCGGGGAAATACATCTGACAGATTTTATTGTGACCAGACTTTTCCCCCTTAGATGGGTAAGCCCGGGGGCCGGGACTGAGGCTATGGTACATCCAGAGAGTAGCGTTAGGGGGGAAACAACAAAGTGCCTAGAACAGGCACCGTCTCTTCTGGGTTTTTACATAGCTGGTGGATGGAAATAACGCTATTGTGTGGCTTGTAGCATCTGCAAAATATAGTTACTATTCTTACCTTACTATACTTGTACTTTGTAGGTAAGGTTTTTTACCGGTACAAAAACATTCAGCCCTGCTGGCATATACATTTTGGCCATTTGAAATTACCCATCCACAACCTCACAATGCTTTGTGATGCGACACATTATGTAGATTGGCTACTTAAAAGTTTTTAATGCATTTTTTACTTTTGAAAACTTGTAAAATGTTTCTTTTTCTGCATAATGACTACCATTTTCATACCAATACCTTTGTAGTTTTATTCACGTAAAGCTTTAATTCCGTCCATTTACAGTACTTATAGTATTTCTGCATTGATACTGCAATGCAGAAGTGAAACATGTGAGTACTTTTCCCACCACTGACACTATCACTAACGATACAAGTTAATTTCACACCTTCCTCCATCTCTCCCCTCTCCAGGCAGCGGAGCGGGACTGGGAGGAGAAGAGGGCCAGCCTGACCCAGTACAGCGCTCAGGACATCAACCGGCTGCTGGAGGAGACCCAGGCGGAACTAATGAAGGCCATCCCAGACCTGGACTTTGCTGCCAGGCAGATCAAGCCCTCCTCCGCCCAGCAGACACCAACCCAGACCCCAGAGCACCGCTCCAACAAGCCCCAGCACAAGCTCACTGGTGGGAAGGAGGGTGGATCCAGGCGTGGTTCTGGTAGGTCTCCCGTGGGGAGTGTGCTCTTGGCGTGTTCTCATTACCAGTCATGGTCTGGGATTTCCTGGGATCCGTTCTGTGTTGACATTAATGTTCCTGGACCCGCATGAATACGCCTGGATAAGGATCTGCTGCTTTTCCCCCTGCATTTGAGTTAATACTCTCAACTTATCTATTACCCATCACTACAGGATGTACTACCCACCATCACTACAGGATGTACTACCCACTCCCCTTTGGGAAAAGAAAAAACAAACAGCAAAAAGGTGGGACGTGATCAACGTCATGTCAGCTCCATTCATGATTTATCATTTTAATCCCAATACAAAAAATGTCTGAATAGACAATATATGCACCAATAAGCCCCACCCTCTTGTCCACCATAGGACACTTTCCGCCAGGCTCATTCATTCCAATGTAAAAATCATGGACATTATACATTCAATTCTGGTTCATTTTTGGAACCAGACCATCAAAATCTCTTCCATGTGCATGTGACATTTATTTTTTAAAACAATGTTGTATCATATAGGAAAGCTATTGGTGGAGAGGTTTGTCTATCACATGCTTAGCTGTAATTGGACCATTGCAGTTTGGGGAGGGGCTTACCTCAAGTTCTATTTCCGGAATTTAGCTCAGTAGAGAAGAAGGCGAAAAATCTGCCCGTGTGTCTCAAAAATCTCTTGTGTCAAAAAATCTTGTGTCCATTCCCTCCCAGATGAACTGACGGTGCCTCGGTATCGCACAGAGAAGCCGTCCAAGTCGCCCCCTCCTCCGCCACCGCGGCGCAGTTTCCCATCATCCCCAGCAGGCCTGACCACCCGCAGCGGAGAGACCCTCATCCCTGGCAAGAGCATAAAGGTGACTGACCAGAAAACACAGCAAAGAGAAACGGTTTAGAGTTTACAGTTCACGTTTGTATGCACTTGAACATTCTTTTGAGTGTTAACATTATGGATTGGACTGTGTAGAGTGAAATGAAAAAAAAAAAAGGGAAAAAAAAGGTTTTATGCGTTTCACTTTTATCTGTACCTATCACAATTAAATTCTCTGGCTTGTACACACAGACATTCCTAGAATGATCATTTAATTGAACAACCTCATGAGTATCTATCAACCCTCACTTGGTCACTATGAGAACAGACCGTTTCTTTCTTCTGGCCTTGGAGACGCGCTCTGTGTAGCTCAAGGATGTTAATGGTGTAGCTTTCTTTCTTCTACGTTCTTGGAATGTTAGAATTCTGAAATACTAGTAGTAGCTGTGAAACATGAATACCAATAGACGTCACACTTGTGTGAAGTGCATGCTCTAAACCAGGGATGCCCAAAAGGTAGATTGTGATCTACCAGTAGATCATACAGACCATGCAGGTAGATCACGATAGTCCCCATAGATCTGTAACTCTTGAGAGTGTTAAAATGAAACCAAATGGACCAAGAGACTAAACTCAACATTACAAACTGTCAATTCAAACCCCAAATTCTGTTTTCAAACGTTAGTAGTAGTATAAATTCCAATTCTCTTCCTCTATTTTCATTTTAAGCGCATTATTCTTAAACACTATAACAGTAAGTAACACCATCACCACTATTTCAAATCTCAAACTTTTTAGGGGGCCTTGAAATTGATTTTCAGTAATGGAACAATCACATTTTTGATGTGTAGATCTTGTTGAGCCGGTCATTTTGAAAGTAGCTCTCAAGTCAAAAAAGTGTGGGCACCGCTGGTCTAAACAAACACTACAAAGTTCATAGACTTAAATTGTCTGTGATTTTCTTTCCACCCGATCATCAATTATTATCAATGTCTAGAATTCAACACTTGGGTAAAAACAAAAGTACTGCTTTATAATGTACTTTAAGTACATAAAGTAAACAGAAATTCTGATGAAAATTCACTTTTAAAGTTGTAAAATGTATAATAATCTTTTGAAAATAGCTTTCCACCCCTGTGTGTGTAACCCATTGCTGTGTGACTGTTGTTATGGTAGAAGTCTGAGTCTGACGAGACAGAAGGCCAGAAGCCCCACATAAAGCTGAGGAGGACGGTGTCTGACAACCCAACCCGCCCTGCCTCCACACCCCCCACCCTCACCTCTGGAGACAGCAAGGAGGAAAGAGACAGAGAGCAGGACAAGATGGCTGCCGAACTGGAGGTAATGCACTGGTCTGTCTGTCCCACTGGGGGAACACCCAAACCCAGCAGAGTTTACTGGATTAGGTTTGTCCAGTGAGATTATATATGGCACAGGAAACCCTGTAGCACCCTGTCACCATTCACAGGATCACTGTAACCAGCCACTCTACACACACTATAATACAGTAAGGGCCCGATTTTGGTTACATTAGCCCTTATGCGCAATTAACGCACTTAGCATTGGGGAAGAGGCGTTCCCACACTAAAGTTGATAATTTCGTAACCATGCCATCTCCCTTAAACACCTCCTATACCCGTTAAATTATGCATAGGTGTGGTTTGGGCGTTTTTAGCTTTCATCCAATCCGTGTTGGTCTTGCCATTCCCTTTAATTCATCCCTTATCTAGTTCCCTTATCCCTACTGCTATGTCTGACCCTCCTAAGCCCGCAGCCTGGCTGCGGGCTTATAGGACAGACACATGCATGAGTAGCCTATTCTCAAAGATTATAGCTCTCATTTTCAAACAATTATAGCTCGGTCAATTTTCAATCATTTCTTACCATTCAACATGTTATGTTGAAAGAACATGTTCCATGTTTTTTTTGCTGTATGTGGCGTGCATTTATCCCAAGTCTGCGAAATGTTATAAAGTAAATTGCAAAAAAGTCGGCAATTCGCGGCAAAAAAAGACGTTTTTTTGATCATTCATTTCTCAGTCAATTCTGGACCATTTTTTACATTTCAAAATGCAGCGTGACGGGATGCGGGATCTAGCAAAATGTAAGTGTCGGGATTTTGGTGGAAACGGTCCACCGAATCCCCGACACTTACATTTTGCTCGATGCGGGATCGTAGAGAAGACCTACCCACATATGCTATGCAGCATCTGAGAGAGGAGGCTTTTCCCGTCACGCTGTATTTTGAAATGTAAAAAATGGTCCAGAATTGACTGAGAAATGAATGATCAAAAAAACGTCTTTTTTGCCGCGTATTCCCGAGTTTTTTGCAATTTACAGCATTGCGTCACAAGTTAATTAATGTATTTAATTATATTATATACTGTACATTACCTAAACACAAGGAAGTGACCGACAGCAGGCAATCTACAGCTGTTTATAGGACAATCCATAAATAAGGAGATGAATTGAACTGGCGCCTTTCCACGTGGAGTCGTGGACATCTCCAAAGCGCACAGACGCCGCACCGTGCGCACGTGGCTCTGCCTTCTCGGATCGGTTAAGGGGTGGTCTCAGATGGCGTTATCTAGTTCCCAAATCTATTTGACGAAATTAGCAACTTAAGGGACTGCGCAACAAACACGCCCATGACCACACCTCCAGCCACAAATAACGGTGTCGGCATAAAGAATAGTGGCTAAGGGAAGAGAAAAGGTGACCAAAATAGCAATAAGGGAATTCGCTGCGGGTATCGGGTAACGTTAGGGACAACGGGTGGAACGAAAATCTCACCCTAAGTGTGCACACAAGCAAGGCAGGATTATCCAACGGGCACGTTGGGCCCCTTAGGCCCCTGAGCTTGAGTATATGCATGATCACTAAGAGCCCCCTCCTGAAAAACGGGTAGCGGTGATTAACAGTGACGCACATGGTCCTTGTCACTGTTATTAACAATAGGTTTATTAATTTTGTGTCAATAAAATACCCCCAAAAGTCCTAAATGATCATGATATAGTACATCAGTAAGTGCAAGTGTTTAAACAATTTGCATTTATTTAGCTTAGTCATTTTCCGTGTTTATTATTTTCAAGCAATTCCATGCTGTAAATCCTGCTGAAATGGAAGTACGCCGCGCCGGGAAGAAAAATGCTCCGGTGTAGGGGGGGCCCTTTGGCTGGCAGCAGCCCAGGGGCCCATAATTTCTAGATCCGTCTGAGCACGCACGCACACGTTAGTATTACCGTGCCGGACACCATATGAGCCTGTGAGCAAAAGTATGAGTCATGGATGACTCTACTCTATCCCTATATCCCCTAATAAACAAAACTGCTAACGCAAATCTTTCCCTATTAAATTGTAGGTGTGTCCCCAAATCCTTTTCATCAAAAGATTTATTATCTGTGGAGGAAACGTGTGGGTGAATCTCTTTCCGGCTAATGCCAGGTTACCATTTATCCAGGGAAATTCTTACACGCGCACACAAACGTGCACGCAAGCTAGGCCTCATTACCAAATGGTGAAGCGGCAGGTGCCATATGTTGCTATTCTTCCGGTACTCAGGCAACTCCAAATATCACACGCATACACGCACACACACACACACACACACACACGCACGCACGCACGCACGCGCGCACACACACACACACACACACACACACACACACACACACACACACACACACACACACACACACACACACACACACACACACACACACACACTCAGTTGCACACATCGTCACCCAGCGTACACTGATCACAGACACACAGATGGGGTTTGATGGCTACTTTGGCACGACCCGGATGGCAGTTTGATGGCAAACAACAAGGCGAAGGCACATTCTGATCGTTTTCATCTGAGAACGTGCAATCCTAAAAATCATATCAGCACGTCTGTACACAGACAAATGTGTGCCATGTGGCAAAACACCCACGTTTGCCACATTTTGAGATGTTCTTTTTTTTTTTACACACACCACATTTCAAAGTTCTTTTTATTTTGATCATAAGACCCAATTTCATGTAAGGACCCCACAACTGTGATGACAGACCTGAGTGACAGACCTGTTATGGTCATTCAGGGGCCATCTTTTTGTGTTTCTGGTCATATTGTGCTCATTTTCCTCCGTTTGTGGCAAAAAAAAAAGAAAAGAATTTTGACAAAGATGTCTGCCGCAAGCCAGCATGGTGATCATGGCATTTCTCCATCCTCCACTCTGTCCCTTCCCAGCTGTTTGGGAGAGTCCCGCTCTGGCTCTCTCTGCCCCTCTCCTCCTCCTCCTCCCTGCCTCGTAGCCCCCCAGGCAGCAGCAGGACCGCCTGCAGCCTAGACCTGTGGCCCACTGTGGCCCCGTCAGGCTCCCAGGTAACACGCTGGATTCAGAAGCAAAAGCAAAAAAAGGGTTGAAATCCATTTGCAACCATGATGGCTGTCACAAAGGTTTTAGAACCGTTGTGACCGTTTTGTATACTAACAGTTGCGACCGTTTTAACGGTGGTAATGGTTTGAATAACAGTCGAGGGTTAAAGTTTGGTTTAGGCATAGATTTTACTGAGGTTATGTTTAGGTTCTGGTTTATGGACTTCAGTGTTTTTTATCCTAACACTGTGTATGAGTACAATACAAATAATGTTTGCATTCACCATCTTTGTTGAAGAGTCATCAACTATTAGATACTATAGAAACCGGGGTTGTATTGTATTGTTTTGTATTAAGTCTTAGAATCCATTGTTTTTCTGTAAACCTCCTTTCCCCCTCCGTCCACGTCTGGTTGGATTTTCTTCCACACACTTCCATTGCAGTAATCCCATGTACCATTATTTATATTAGGCGTTGTGGTTAGGTTTGGTTAAGGTTTAGGCATAGGTTTTATGTTTGTAACTGTTATGCCAAACGGTCAACTGTTATGCAGTCACGTAACAATCGTGGCTGTTACGGCTGTCGTGGTCGCAAATGGATTTTGCTGTCTCTAAAAAAAAAGACTGCACATTTTCTACATTATACTTTGTCACTCACGATGGTGTCATGTAGCGAAAATAGCCTTTTATCATCTGCAATAGTCTCTCTCTATCCACACAGAATAACTTGTCTTAGTTCTGGCCGCATTCTCTACTTCCATCACAGGTGTTAGTGATACTCCATACTTCCATCCTGGTCTAGCTGCTGTTGTAAATGTTGGCTCACTGGAAACACCCACACTGGGCCTCAAAGTGTCCTTGAGTGGGTTCCAAATGGCGTTGTACGCCCATGGCCCTGTATCCAAATGGAGCCTTACGCTCCATTTGGTTCCCTTTGTTGTGCACTCTCGGCGTTGTGGGGGGCCTTGGAATTAAAAGGTTTGAGAACCACTTTACACTAAACGGAACAGAGCCTTAATTAGTAGCATGAATACCACCTGAAGGAAGGAAGTAGGGAATGGGCTTGGAATCGTGTCCTCAGTCCCCAGGCTTACTGATCTGCCAAGAGAAAAGCCTTTGGCACACCCTAAGGCAGAGAGTCTTAGCAGCGGAAGTGTTGTCCATCGGAACATCCATTATATGTATTTCTCCCGGATCTGGTGGTCCGCTGATAAGACACGTAGGTCCCACACAGCGTGGCCTGGAAGAAGGAGGATTTATTCTGTGTGCATGCTGCATAGAGCCTCACGTGACACCGTCGTATGGTGAAGAATAACAACTCGTTTCATTAACATGTTTCATGAGAGCACATGATTGCCTGCAAACATGTGTTGGCATTTTGCCTCTGTCAGGATCACTCACAACGTAGGTGAGAGATCATGCAGTTCCAATGAAACACACATGAGAGCAAGTCTGTGCAGGCACCAAACATCATTTTTTCCCTTGCTTTTGAAGCTTTTGGCCTTGTGAGTGTGTGCGTTTGTACTGGACCTTCACTCTACACTGGCTTGACCCAGTTCTGCTGTGGATGGATCGCTGGCCTCTCTCTGGCCATGCCCTACCCCCACTGACCACACCTTTGCCTTACACACTCTCAGTGGTGTGACATAACTAAAGGGGAACTCCACCCATTTTCAATACTTTACTATGTCATTGATGTACCTTCAAGGTGTTGTGTGGACATGATAAAAAAAAAAAGTTTCCCCATTCTGTGTTCCCAAGAAATGGAGTTCTGAAGAAAACCACTAACATGGTGAAACATATTGATGACATCATCAAGATGTATTTTCACCATGTTAATGGATTTCTTTAACGCTTCTTTTACATGAGAGCGTACAAATGGAACCAAATGAACCTGTTAGGGTTCATATGGTCGCATTTAATTACTAAAGGTTTATCTTTAGTAATTAAGGCCTACATTTTCGTCACAGCTAAACCCCTTATCCCTTAACTTCTTTGCCTTTTTAAACTATTTAAAACCTATTTTTCAATAGTTAAAATGGCCAATCTATAACATGTCAATAGATTTCACAATCTTCAAAAAAAAAAAAAAAAAAAAAAAAAAAAATCAAAATAGGGCAAAGAAGTTAGGGATAAGGGTTTTAGCATGACGAAAATGGACGAAAGTTGTCTTAGGAGTATTTAGGAGTATTTCTTCTGTTGTTTCTCCACAGTATGTCAAAGACAGTCCACTGCTGTTTGAAAACTTTAGGGCTATTTGAAAATAGACAATCTACAAGCTCACAGTGTGACGCATTGCAAGCTTGCAGATCTGCTATTTCCCAGAGTTTAGTTCCTTCATATTGATAACATTTTATGCAGTATTTGTACTAAAGTAAAAAATGTGAGTACTTGTTTTTGATCACTGCACATGCACTTCTCCTCACTCTGAGGTTGGGTCACTGCAGCTCAGCCATGGTACAACAGGATGTCTCCTCTCTGCAGCCATGGAGTCATGGCTGCAGTCGTAATTGGTCACTTTGGTATTTTGATGCGCTTGCAGCTTGCAGCATGCTTAGAGGGGGATGGGATATACGTCATTTAGGAATGGCAGACAGTGGCACATATAGAACACATGCAGTTGAGGCATCGAAAAACACTGTCGCTATTTTAATTAGGCTGTTACCACTGTTGTGACAGGCACAGACATGCAGTACTGTGTATGAGTGAGTGTATGTGCACTATGTGCATGCGCAAGTGTGTGCAGTGTGTGCCCCTGCGCATGTGTGTCGTGCACTCACTCACTCAGTCACTCACTCACTCACTCACTCACTCACTCACTCACTCACTCACTCACTCACTCACTCACTCACTCACTCACTCACTCACTCACTCACTCACTCACTCACTCACTCACTCAATGGGAATTGAGGGCCTCAAGTGATGTGCTTGTTCCAAATGAAGATGCTTTCTCTTTAGAATCCTTGGCAGCTTAGAGAAGCACAATATAATCGGTAGGCAGCATGTTAAAATCGCCCATAAAAATGTCAATATTGAACAGATGTCAACAGATACTGATGACCTGATAGAACACACACAGCAAATAATCAGAGAGATCAGATATTGGTTTTAATTTCAATATTGTGCATCTGTATTAGCAATATAAGCCTCAACATGTTCAGAGCCACATACTTTTCATGTGGCTCCAAACATGTTTGAAGTAAGGTAGGACTCATGAACTCTCTATCCTCTATCTATGGACTTGAAACAAAGAGCAGCACAACTCTACAGAAAAGAACTGGAGACGTTGTGATGTGTAATGACATGTCCACAAATTAATTTACTCTAGCTTGATATAGATACTGTAATTCTATCGTATTGTGAGTGGCTATTGCAGTGTTGAGTGCTGGTGGTGCAGTGTGCATTTGCATTGTGTTTTTTTGTGTATGCCTTGGGTGTGTGTGTGTGAGTGTGTTTTAACATTGTGTGATTTTAGATTAGAGGTCAAACTCATCACCACACATGTGTCATTCAGCTGTCCAGACGTGCATTACTGGGCAGTTCTGGACTGCAGGAGCAGCGGCTCAGATCAGAGCTCACAGCAAGCAGCGCTCTGGCATCAGACACAATGGTAATACACTGTTACTCCATCAGACACAATGGTAATACACTGTCACTCCATCAGACACAATGGTAATACACTGTTACTCCATCAGACACAATGGTAATACACTGTTACTCCATCAGACACAATGGTAATACCAGGCGCGTCACCGCGTCTGGAAAGATGCGGATGCTGATTTCAGGCTTGCGCGGCCGCGAAAAATTTTGGGCTTTTTTCCCCCTCTAAAACACTTTTTACTAATATTTCACAATAAATGTAATGGTACACACTTCAATGGAGCAGTGTTATAATGCAGTACAAGACTGACTGTGAGGAGATAAAACGGCTATCTATGATGACTAAAATATGAAGAGACGTTTGTGAGTTATGGTTGACGTGACGTGTCGAGACGAGAATGTAGTGGATTGACGAAAAAGTTTTGCACCGTCGCCGACTGTGCGGTTGGGTTGGGTTGGCAACTCATATCAAAGCAATGAATGCAAGCGGCTGGTCACCCCGTCTCCCTCCTTCCCAGATCAGTGCCATCTAGTAGAAGAGTTGCGACATTGATGGGTCACAAACTGAACGCTCGCGCTGCTGTTCATGCAGCCTGAATAGGGAGAAACTGAAACTGGAGTTGGAAATGCATTGTTTTCAATGAGGGCGACAGCGCAAATAAGAGCTATTTTATGCATGCTTTCAAGGGGCTGTTGCAAGGCTGTTGCCGGAGGCCGTTGCATTAGCCTACTGCCTACTTCAGGTCCAGGACTTGTCCCTATTTGTTGTCCCCATTCCCGATTCGAGTCTCAGTAGAAAAGCCGCCATTGAACTTGCCTCTTGGAGTGGACGGAGTTGTCGTAACTCTGTCTACACTATATGGTTCATATGGCTCTGCCTCTCCCGCAGCATGGACAGTTGCAATTTGGCCAGCACCCCCACTTTTTCGCATCATTTTTTTTCCGACGTGAAAAGTTGCGGGTGCTGAGGCACCCGCATAGTGAATGGCGGTGACGCCCATGGGTAATACACTGTTACTCCATCAGACACAATGGTGATACTGTTACTTCATCAGACACAATGGTAATACTGTTACTCCATCAGACACAATGGTAATACACTGTTAGTCCTGCTAAGTAAATAATGCATTATAATACTATCTACATACTATAAACACAAGGGGGACGATTCAGTATGCTGTTTACACCCATATCGTCCCAGATAGCAAAATGCATTGATTCAACATTGAATTTTGGTTATCTAACCAGAATTCAACGTTGAATCAATGCATTTTGCTATCTGGGGTTGGTGTGTTTCATGCTAAACACACATCTTGAACTTTGACAAAAATGTATATTGCAGCAGAAGTACTTGTTTAGCTCTTCATGCAATCGTTTTTGTTAATCTCACAAAAGTAGGCATAAAGTAGCTGATTCAAAGTGATTTCACAGCTCACAGAGCCTCCTTGTTTTGCAGGTTGGGAGCGCGGTGGGCCGCCCCCGCGCCTCGTTCTCTAAGATCCCCCAGATCGTGTTGACCGAGTCGCTGTCGCCCCCTCCTTCCTCCCCAGAGAACCCTGTGAGAGATCTAACAACACAAGACCCACTGACAGAACTCCCAACTCGCGAGCGGAGCAGCGCTCATCCCCCCGCCGCCTCTCAGGTCTGTGAGGCGAGGGATCCTCTGGTTGTAGCGCCGTCTCGGAGAGCCCAGCTCCAGGAGTTAAGGATCCAGGAGTCTTTCGAGGAGGAGGAGGACGTGGAGGAGCTGGCGCTGCTGCTGAGCGAGGCAGAGCTGCGGGTGTTGGCTCTGGTGGAGGCCCTGGAGGTCAGGGACATCATGGGAGACGGCCTGCAGACGCTGACCGTCCCGCTGCAGGCTGAGGAGGGACACTCTGAGACCCCCCTGGGGGACGACACGCCTCTCCTGGTGCTCTTTAGAGACAAAGTGACCGTCAGGGAAGCCTACAGGCTGCTGTGTTCGCTACTGGAGCCCAAGCCGGTACCCAGACCCAGGGCAGCGTTCCCACATGGAAGCCCCAGCAGCCCTACAGGCCACGGGATCGCCATCCAACCCGACCTGAAGGGCTCTCTGCTGGGGGCTCTGAGGAGAGGGATCGTAACGGGGGACAGGACCTTAACCCTGGAGCTTAACCCTGTTAACCACACTGCTACAAAAGAACGACAGAGCCCAGTAGGCGCTGACCTCGAACCGGAAGGGGCGAAAAGTCCCACAAACAGTGGCGCTGACGCTATGAGCCAGAGCCCCTTTAGGAGGGGCCAGGACATCCGTAGCAGCACCTACAAACGTCTGGACAGCCTGGAGGAGACCATCCGTGAGCTGGAGAACACGCTGATAGAGATCAGTGGCCAGTGCCGCTCCGCCACAGAGCGACTCGACGCTGAGAAAACCTCCTCCAGCAAACCAGAGATCAAGAAGAAGCCTGCAGTACCTCCGAAGCCCTCCTCCTTCAACCCTGCACTGATCCAGGTTCATTACTTAACCCTCGCTGCCTAAAGATTTCTCTCCCCTCGCTGGGCTTGCTGTTTGCATTTCTCTTCACTTCTTCGCTGGACGATTCAACGGCAGCATTTCAACTCCAAGCTTACTTTCTGTTACCTTCTGATATCTGTTCCAGGATAATTTGGCCTCTAAATGCATTTCAAATTGAGTGTGTTGTGGAGTCTCGCCTCAGTACCCCTGATCAGGTGCTCATACTAAGGACGGTTCAGCAGCTAGGGTGCCAGGGTTGGCAATCAAATAACTTGCCGTTTTTTAATCCAGAACTATAGCTTTCCCAAACTACGGGTCCCTTTGGTTTCATTTTACACTCACAATTAGAAAATGTAGAAGAATTGCTATTTTGACCAATGTTTTGCCAGTTTATCTCTCCTAAATTGTAGACAAAAAACATGAAAATCCTCGCTTTTGGGTCTGAGAGATTAAACTCAACATCAAATGGTGGTCCATGGCTAAAATCGCTGAATAAATGGTGGGCCCTGGTAGGAAAAAGGTTGAAAACCACATGACATAAGCCAATGTTTATGTCCTGTTGCATAATTTACATGAAACTATAGGAATGTATAATTGCCCAGAACAGTGGCCTTGTGGTTAGAGTGTCCGCCCTGGAACTGGGAGGCCGGGGTTCGATTCCCGGTCGGGTCATACCAAAGACTCTAAAAAATGGGACCCAATGCCTCCCTGCTTGGCACTCAGCATCAAAGGGATGGATTGGGGGTCAAAATCAGCTAATGATTCCCGAGCGCGGCAAGCCGCAGCTCACCGCTCCTTGGAGCTCACCTCTCCAAGTGATGGGTTAAAAGCGGAGGTCCAATTTCGCTGCGGTAACGTAGTGACAAATCATGCGACTTTGACTTTGATGTAATAGGGAGCAGAGAGTGGTGCTGGCCGTGGTGCTGAACTCTATAGGCTCACTGTGGCTGCCTGCCCTGTAAGAACACTCCCTGGTCAGGGGTATAAACTGAGGAGAGAACCTCCACAGTCCACAGAAGGACAGCCGACACACTCCCTCGTGACAGTAATCAGTATGTATCTCTTTCTGATTGGTACTGGGGCTGCTATCTATCCCGCTGGGCTGAGGCTTGTTAATTGTCTTTCCATCGACCTGTACTTCTTTGCATCTTCTTGTGCTCCCTGCTCTGTGCAACCCGGGACAGTTTCAATCTTTGTTACGCTTTGAAGAAGAAAAATGATTAAAGGTCTTTGAAAAAAAAGACAGAACAGTGCAGTGGGAACATCAATTTCTTCATGTTTTCTCTCTGTTCTTTTTTCCCCTTCACTTTCTCTCTGTTCTTGTTTTTTTCCACTTTCGTTGCCTTTCATATTCTGTTCTGTCTTCTTCTGCAATGATCTTCAAAAAAAAAAAAAAAAAAAAAAAAAAACGCTTTTTCTTTGAAAATTGTTCAAAGTAATTATCAGCTTAATGTTGGGTAAACAATGTAAGCCAAAGGTGAAATGGAGGTAACTTCACTTTGGCTTATTAACATTTTCACGTCGAAAGCTCATATCCAACATGCCTTTAGAGTTGCAAGCACGTACAGGAGATAGTGTGTGTGCGTGCGTGTGCGTACGTATGTACTATATACAGTAATTCATACAATGTTTATGATGAGTGATTAGTGCTAATTAGTTGAATTCTAAAGTGGTTTATAAAATAAAAATAAAGTATTTTCTCTAAAGTGCTCTGGGGAGGTCACAGTGAACAGAAAAGAAACAAAGCTCACAATGTGTGTGTATCCTCACTACGTCAGTATGCAACTCTGCCATTGTCACAGAGCATTGTCCTGCTCCTCTCTAGACCATTCCCATTGGCATGACAGAGGATTACAGAGTCTTCCCACTTTATTTCATCAACCCAACCGTACAGTTTCCTATTTAGTCCATTTGCAATTCCAAACAATCCCACTTTGTATTTCCGGGTGTGTCTTTCCATAGATTTCCCACTAAATGCTAAAACATGAAGTCACGTTACAGTTTTGATTGTCCCATTAAACCTTGCAAAGTTTCTGTGCAATTTTAGATTTTTGCATTGGCTATTAAAATAGTAGGTACTGTATATAAGTAAGCTCCTATATCTCATGGCCTGACACAAATGGCCAGACACAAATCTGCTCATGCAAAAAACTTTCAAGAACATCTTTCAGCTATTGACTGATTTTAGAAGGTAATCGTATCTGCCTCAGGTGAGGTCTTATTGGGTTAATAATGTCTTTCTTTACTACATCAGGGGTGGAATTAAGGCAATTTCTTGCTATGTGTTACCAGCAATGTAACCGCTGACAGTGTGAGAGGCAGGATATAATATACTGCAGCATGTTGTTCCAACCAGTTCTCTTCTCTAGCTAAATATTCTATTATACAGAGGATGAACTGTGTGAGGATGTGTTTGTGCTTGTGTTTGTGAGTAAGAATAGAGAGACCACCAACTGAGGCAGATAACAGGGAACACCATTACACACTGCATCATACATAACAGTAACCGACCGTATAGCCTCCGGTGTGTAGCGACGCTACGCAATGCCACTTTCCTTTCTGCGCTGCCGTGTTTCCCTGTTTGCCATTGCGCCTCTATTAGTCCACTATAGTCCTGCTGTGTCTGTTTATATAAGGATGAATTATTGAAAAGTGACCCGCAAGCTGTTCCTTTAATCTTCATTTCACTGAATGGTTCGCTTAGGAGGGAAGGAGCGAGCAGCATCTCCTGGCAGGCGCCGCTCTCCCCGCGTAAGAGAACCATTCTGCTCGTTTTGATTAAAGAACTTGAGTTACTACGGTAACCGTTGGTGTCTTGCTGTTGTCCCTGATCTCTTACGGGCCTCGACCGGGCAACAGACTTGCTAATAATCCGTCAGACTCACCATTTGCTCTCTCCACCTATCTCTCCTCCTCTCTCCACCTGTCTCTCCTCCTCTCTCCACCTGTCTCTCCTCCTCTCTCTCCCTTTATCTCCTCCTCTCTCCCTGTCTCTCCTCCTCTCTCCCTGTCTCTCCTCCTCTCTCTCCCTGTCTCTCCTCCTCTCTCTCCCTGTCTCTCCTCCTCTCTCCCTGTCTCTCCTCCTCTCTCTCCCTGTCTCTCCTCCTCTCTCCACCTGTCGCTCCTCCTCTCTCCACCTGTCTCTCCTCCTCTCTCCCTGTCTCTCCTCCTCTCTCTCCCTGTCTCTCCTCTCTCTCCCTGTCTCTCCTCTCTCTCCCTGTCTCTCCTCCCTCTACCTGTCTCTCCTCCTCTCTCCCGGTCTCTCCTCCTCTCTCTCCCTGTCTCTCCTCCTCTCTCCACCTGTCGCTCCTCCTCTCTCCACCTGTCTCTCCTCCTCTCTCCACCTGTCTCTCCTCCTCTCTCCCTGTCTCTCCTCCTCTCTCCCTGTCTCTCCTCTCTCTCCCTGTCTCTCCTCTCTCTCCCTGTCTCTCCTCTCTCTACCTGTCTCTCCTCCTCTCTCCCGGTCTCTCCTCCTCTCTCTCCCTGTCTCTCCTCTCTCTCCCTGTCTCTCCTCTCTCTCCCTGTCTCTCCTCTCTCTACCTGTCTCTCCTCCTCTCTCTCCCTGTCTCTCCTCCTCTCTCCCTGTCTCTCCTCCTCTCTCTCCCTGTCTCTCCTCCTCTCTCTCCCTGTCTCTCCTCCTCTCTCTCCCTGTCTCTCCTCTCCCTACCTGTCTCTCCTCCTCTCTCTACCTGTCTCTCCTCCTCTCTCCGCCTGTCTCTCTCCAGGGAGGGAACCGGGTCCAGAACTCGTCCTCAGCTGCCTCCAGACTGAAGCACTTGCAGCAGAACAACAGCACAGACAAGACAAAGAGTGGGAAAAAGGAGGGCCAGCAGCAGGTACAGCACCGTCAACAATATTACCCTCAGTGTTGATTAAACTGTGAGAGCTTGAAGATGGACGCTAAATGTGTGTGTCCATCTGTACACCCTCAGAGTTAACCCATTAAGACCGCAGGATAACCAGGACTTCTCAAAGGTTAACATTAAACGTCACAAGTTTATGGGCGTTTGTTTAGTTCACATAAAAAATGAATACAACAGGGGTTTTCAACCAGTGGTCCGGAGACTACCAGTGGTCCCTGAGAGGATTCCAGGTGGTCCCCAGGCTAAATGATGGAAAGTTGGTTAACCAGATGTAACTCTTTGATAGCATAAAAATAAACACACTCTCAAGAATTAAAATATTCATCATGTGAATGTGCCCAAAGTCTGCACAACTAGAGAATGTAGAAGAGTAATGGTCATTTTGATGTTTGAGTGTGTGGTTTTTGAAATCCAGCCTGGAATTATGGACAAAGGCAAAATAAATCTTTAGTTCTGGGCTCTGTAGGGCTAAAATGTCATCAAATTGTGCTCAAATGCTGAATAAATAGTTGGCCCTGGTGTCAAAAAGGTTGAAAACCCCTGGAATACAAATAACATGCTTTCCTGGTTTTAATGGGTGAAATTAACACTAGCACTAGCACTTTGTGTCATTGCTGTCAATCTGTGTACCTGTCAAAGATCTAACCTGTCAATCCGTGTCAGTAACCTAACCTGTTAATCCCTGTACCTGTCAGTAATCTAACCTGAGCCCAGTGTCAGTTGCACCCGTCAGCCCCAACCAGCACCCTACTTTACCCCATCCATCCACCCACGTTCCAGCCAGTCTCAGCACCTTCTGCCTGACGCACGTGTATCGTATCCTTGGTATCGTATCCAGCATTGCGCTGCACGCTGAAAATAGCTGATCTACATGCTCACACCGCGTCGGATTGTGACACGTGAGCTTAATAGGTGGGCTGTTTTTAGGTGTGCAACAACACCCTCGTACAACCAGGTGTAAATCAAACTTTCCCGCCACACACTAATGAGAGCATCCTTCTGTTCAGAGTAGTAGCATCCTACTAGAATGCTACACAGTGTAGGAGAGAGGAGAGCAGTGTATGCTGTATAGGAGAAGTGAAACTCAAAGCTTGAGGCTTGAGATTTTTTTAAGTGCTGGTCTGTGGCTAAAATGCTGAATAAATAGTTGGCCCTAGTATGTGAGGCTAAATGATTGAAAGTTGGTTAACCAGATGTAACTCTTTGAGAGTGTAAAATGAAACCAAATGGACCCTTGCGGGTCCATTTGGTTTCATATTTACACTCTCAAGAGTTAAAATATTCATAATCTGAATTAGATTTACACAAATGAGATACATTTGATCTGTATGTTTGGTTGTTTGGCAAAATATATGTTAAGTATTGGGCACTGTGGTGTTAAATGTCATCAAATGGTGGTCCGCGGCTCAAATTCTGAATAAATAGTGGGCCCTGGTATCAAAAAGGTTGAAAACCACTGTAATAGGGAGCAGGGAGTGGTGCTGGCCGTGGTGCTGAACTCTAGGCTCACTGTGGCTCTTGCTTTTGCACCACAAGTTCATGGGTTCGATTCCGGGCACCGCCCAACTCAACATTATGATTAGTATGTCTTGGGTGCGGCAAGTCGTGCAGGAGTACTGGGAGCTGGTGGTAAGTGTGGCACTCCAACTCAGGAATCTATAACAATAATAACATATAATAGAGATAGACTTCCGGCTGATACCGACAATACGCCATTCTCGACCTACTGCTATCCGTATTCCGTGGTTGCCTATGCATCTGCCTATAGAAAGAAACTGTGTGTGGGAGACTTGGATTCGTAAGTCCTTCGTAAGTCCTTTTAGTTAACACATCGGTGAATTTTCTTCACCGATATGTTTCTAATGGTGTCTAATAACATGTGCTAAAATGTTGAAATTAAACACCCGCGGGAAACCTCATGAAAAACAGGTCAAAGTCAGGGTCCTGCATTAACTAACCATTAGAAGGCAAAAAAAATCATCATAATGGTTAGTGAGTGGGCCCCCGACTTTGACCTGTTTTTTTTATGATGTTTCCCACGGGTGTTGAATTTCAACATTTAATACATGTTATTAGACACCATTAGTAAAACATTGGTGAAGACCTTTCTTGGTATTTCCCAGGTTTTCATAACTTTCTCTAACTAATTTGGTTCCATTTACTTACATGTCATGGTGTTGTTCATGTAACTCTGTCTCAGAGTTAAATGAACAGAAGTTATGTTTGTAATAGAAACATGGTGGATGTTGTGGCAGTCTGTCTGGGGAGAGCCTGGGGATGCTGGATGGCCCATGGCAGGCCAGGAAATGGAACCGTTGGAGCGTGTCACTGTCAACAGAGAACCTCTACCCTTGCAATGACAGGAGTTGTGTCAATAAAAGAAGAAAAAAAAATGTAATTGTAATTCTAAAAACGCGGGAGCACCGAAGGGAATCTAAAACCTGCCCTACCCGCTGTGGAATATGATGGCAAATTCACTGAGAAATGTGTCTCTGGACGGTGAGGGCAGATAGGGAGAGAGAGCGGGTGAGGGTGGGAGATGGAGTGGAGAGAGAGAGAGGGAGGTTGGGAGGAGCAGACGTAATGAGGCCTAAGTCACCCTGGTGTGGGAGAGGCTCAGGAGGAAAGCATCTCTAATAAGTGGCCAGTTGAGTCATTCACTATCACAGATTATTCACTATGAAGAGGACAGTTCGGTTCTCACTTCAGCTCTCCTCGTCTCTCTCTCTCTCTCTCTCTCTCTCTCTCTCTCTCTCTCTCTCTACTCTACTGGTGGAAAGCAACTATGTACATTAGTCTTTTACTCATGTACTGTTCTCAATTTTTACATATTTGTACTTTACTTGACGAGGACTTTACTTCTACTTTTCCAAATTAATACTTAATAGCCGGCAAGACTCACAGTGTGAGACATAGGAGATTTGCTACGTGTCTAGGGCTGATCTCAATTCGATTCAATTCAATTGAGCTTTATTAGCATCAGAAAACAAAGGTTTACATTGCCAAAGCCAGTTTCACAATACAATATCAATTGTTTAAAATGGGGAAAGTATGGCAAATGGTGCATTTATATATAGCACCTTCATCCAAGGTGCTACAGTACATACAGTAGATTGTGCATCACATTCACCCATTCACACATACATTCATATGGTGGTGGAATCCATGCAAGGTACAACCTTGCAATCATGCAAGGCACAAATGTTGCTCAAAGACACTTAACCCACTAAATTAACTTGACGACAGTAACTCTGGGGGAGCCCGGGTTCGAACCGGCAACCTTGCGACTACTGTAACCCTGAACCACTGCCTTATATCCAGTTGGAGGGAGCAGCATTTCTTAATCAGGAATATGTTACATTATATTATGCTTTTATACATGTTCAATCATTTTTAAACAAATAGCAGCATTTTGTATTTTTATTTTATTTTTTCGCAGTTGCGTAGGAAGAGATTGCAGCATTTTTCTCAGGACTATTCAAACAACATACATGTGGGAGAGTGACACATTTAAGACGTGTCAATCTCTCCCCTCTTCTCCTCTCTCTCTGCCTCCCTCCCAGCCTTCCCTCTCTCTTCGCTCTCTGTCTGTCTCACTATACGGCACACTGCGGGACACCACCACGAAAGCCAAATTAATTCCATTATTTCAGGACGACACTCACTCTGACACAGCATGTCGGCTTTGTCCACGAACAATGTCGCAGACGAACACACACACACACTCCCCTCCAAAAAAAAAAGAAATGCGCAAGCGAATGCAATCCTCCGCCGAGGGACGGGAGTCATTCAGAGCTAATTGTCTCTGGGCGTCGGGCGCGGGGCCAGATTGGACGGCGCCACGCCACAATTGCATGGCGCATGGGAAAAGGGAGCTTAGTGAGCTGTACAGTATATGAAATATTCATAGACGATAAACAATCACAGTTGTCAATTGAATTTGTGTCAGACATTGTGGATTTGTTTTCGATCCAGTAACCTCGTCGTTCAGCAGCATAGTAGGACCTGCCAGGTGGGTTTCTCCACAAGTGTCAACTTGTGTCAGACAGTTCTTATTTTCCCCATTTTAATCGAATGTCAAGTCTCCAGACTGTCTTGCACAATATGTGGCACTGGTTTACTATGGCACATTTAGTACTGGTTGGTTCCCAAATGTTTTATTTGCAAGGAACAAATGGAAGCAAAATGGGCCAGGTTTTTTTTTTTTGTATTACTGCCCGTATTAATATCCGTCTTCTTCGTTTCGTGTTTTTGAAGCATGTGCTTAGATGACAGTTTCCCATTTCTTTTGCACAGTCTTTTGCATTAATGTTGAACAGAGATCTTTCAAGCTCTAAGGGTTGGGTAGTAGAGGGCAGATGAGTCAGTGCTGCATCGTATGGTCATCTTCTCCACGTTCACAGATGGTTGGGGCGGTTTTGGATCTGACCCATCTGACCATAGCATCCTTTTCCAGTTCTCAGGCGGTTCTCAGAGTGTGTTCCACCAAACCGGCTTCTGAGCCAGGAGCGAGGGAGGTCTTCAGAAGGGGTGATTCCCATGTCACTAGGGGGAGGGGGGCATTTTCAAGTATTACAAAATAAAAGATTTTTTCCCCTGCATAACTTCCGGGTATGATGACAATGTCATACCCTTTGTGGTCGAAAGAGGGATTTAAAGGCTCAAGTATGAGTGAGAGTAGCAGTGGTGAAGAATATATCCCTGTATTTTTACATTGATGTGCTGAAATTATTTTGTTGATACTTTACTCTGAGCTGTTTGGTTAAATTCCCTCAACCGTGCATGAACATGGCCACCGGGGTTCATATTTTAATTCCGGACAAAAATAAATAGCACAGAGAACACTGATTCCTTGTCTTGGTGTATGGCCAACCAACACAGATTATGTTACAATCCCTTGTCTCCTGCTGTAAACAAGATTCCTTGCTCTCAACTCCACTCAGCACAGCTTGCCCATGCAGGGATTGTATGTCGGCCAGCAGAACGTCGGAGGCAGGTGGATTGTACGTTAGTAATTGCTATAATAATAATCATTTCTTGCCCCGTGAAGCCCTGTGAAGACAAAGGATATTTGTCTTCACAGTCTATTCAAACAAACATAGCCTATAACTCCAGAACTGTACAAATACATGAGGTCCGCACTGTATCAGTGTTGTTGTTTTTTTTATTTAGTCTTAGTAGTCTTTTCAATAAGGCATACTTAGTCTTTTAGTCCCATTTAGTCTTCTAGTCTCAGTCAACAAAATGTCAAAAAGGATTTAGTCTAGTCTTAGTCTTTTAGTCTTAGTCTTGGTAGTTTAGTTTTACATACAAATACCTTGCAGGTTTATACAGATTCATAGTTTTTAGTATGAAACATGTCTTGTTTTATTTTTTTGTATAAAATTACTGCAATAGTAATAAGTTCCTTTCCTGAAAAGGTATGCAATGTATACTGCAGATATGTTCAATACTATACATCAGGGGTTTTCAACCTTTTTGACGCCAGGGACCACTATTTTTTCAGATTTTGAGCCACGGACCACCACTTGAGGACATTTTAGCCCCACTGTGACCCCAAAACTAAAGATTTCTTTTGCTTTTGTCCATCTTCTAGTTGTGCAGACTTGGGCTAATTCAGATGATGAATATTTTAACTCTTGAGGGTGTAAAAATGTTTCATTTTTACGTTCTCAAGAGTTACATCTGGTTAACCAACTTAGCTGGGGACCACCTGGAACCCTCTCAGGGACCACTGGTGGTCCCCGGACCACCTGTTGAAAACCCCTGCTATACATACATATACAAAAAGAAGATATATTTTTTTTCTATTTACATTAGTCTTAGGTTATGATTTAGTCTTCGTCTTCGTCTTTGTCTTAGTGTTTTGAAAACACACATCTTTTAGTCCCAATTAGTCTTTGAAATTCCTTTTTGTTAGTCTAGTCTTAGTCGACTTATTCTTTAGTCTTTAGTCTTAGTCTTAGTCGACAAAAACAACACTGCACTGTATGCAGAAACATCGGCAGGACAGTTTGTTTAATGCTGAGGTACAGTAGCCTCGACATCAAGGCTTTCATTTTTGTCCGCATTTCTCAAAAATGGAAAGTCTGGACTAAGTCGTTAGCCACAGTGGCCTAGAAGTGGGAGTCAACCTATCAGGGTGGGCGTGGCTCCAAATCATGTGACGTAGTGCAGCAGTGGAGGGCTGGGGAGGGGATGGGGATGACGACATGTTGGTGAGATCAAATCAGATCAGCTCATCTGCCGTCCAAATTCAGACGCCCCTCTCCCTAGGCCAAAATCATTTCAGCTTACCCCAGGCTAATGCTGAGGCGACAAAACTCCTACTTACAGGCACCTTGTTCCATGGAAAGTGTGTTCTGTGTCCAGATGGCATGAGGCTAATAAAAAAGTGATCAGTGCCCATTTTCATATTGAAAGTGCTAACCGTGTGATAGCTTTATTGTTCATATCAGAATGTGTGGGTGTAGGAAGTCCGATAATCTTGGAAGCAATACCTTGGCTAGCAGAATGCAGGGAGGTCGGGAGAGCAGGTGGCAGGCTGCCTCGGCTTCACACTAGAAACCTGGCTTTACTTCCATGGCCTGGCATCCGGTGACGCCTCCCATGCCTTCATGTTGTGTGTTTGTGTTTGTGTGTGTGTGTGTGTGTGTGTGTGGAGGGGGGCTTTTCTGCAGTACAGGAGCACGGTGTGGAATTTGTAACGCACAGCGTGGAAGATTTTGATTTGTTTTGTAACCCACAGCATGGGTCATTTCTAACCTGCGGCATAGATCTGACTTAAAGGGGAATTTCACCATTTTTGCAACAAAAAAAGCCATTTAGAAGGCTTTCCAGGAGGTCTTTATGTGTGTAATATGTGGTTTTAGATATTTTATATTTTAGCATTTAGCATATTTTTCTATGCACTACGTGCCTACTCAAAGCCCTTACAATAGTCCATTCATTCATACATTGGGAGGTGAAGTGGTGAACCGTCAACGCTCAGCGTCATCACTTCCCACATTCACACACCAGTGGTGGCAACCACTGCAGGCAAGGTGGGGTTCAGTGTCTTGCCCAAGGACACTTCGACATGTAGAGACACTGGGCTCACTGCTAAAATCTAAAATATCTAAAACCACATATTGCACACATAAAGAACCCCAGGAAAGTGTTCTAAATCTAAATGTCATTAGCATGCATTGTGCTATATATATTTTTTTTCTTTTTTGTTTTTTTTTTTCTTTTTCAAAAAACAGTGAAATGTCCCTTTAAAGGGCAGTCTCCCCTCTGTTCCAGTACAGGGTACAGTGTGTCCCAGTGGGCAAAACGTATTGGTATATACAGTACTGTAGCTTGGTCCCAAAGGTGGAGTGAGTGAGTGGAGGAGCCTATAGGGATATTGCATCAAGTTTGTCTAAAAGTACCAAAGTTTACCCAGATATAGCCCAGGGCAAGTTGTAATTATTTATCTAAGGTACCTGAGCCGGTGACCTTTGGGGTCACCACAGCAGCCAAATCCTTGTGGCAAAATTGTACAAGTTTCTTTAATCATGTGGCAGGTCAAACTAGGGTTTTTTTTCATGTGTCTGAATCAAAGCATTAGTTTGCACTAAAAACACTCCTTTCGGCTAAAAACGACCCTAGCTGTCATCACCAGCCTGATGAGGTCAGCACATTTGGCCACATTTGGGCAAGCGGCTAAGGCCGAATCGCCAATTATGCGAAACAACTACAACAAAACATCAAAATAAGCAGAAATCTTTTGGGTCAGCGAGGAGTGCACACTCTGCACGGTGGTGTTTGTAGAATGAGAGGCCACTAATGAGCACTAAGGCCATCCTGCTCTCAAATATCCACTAGTTATGTATATAATGGTCTCATCAAAAGGTGCTTGACTCATCTGCATTAAGGCCTTTGAGGATGTTTTGCTTTTCCTCTCTCGACTGACACCACTGTATCTGTTTAGCTCTTTGTTAACCACGGGGTTGTGATCTTTCATGAAAATACATTTTATATACAACCGTATTCAAGAATTAAACTGAAGCACTCTCCCTTGGCTAGTTAGAAGTCTCTAAACATGTATAAGCTCTAATGCTGTGCTCGTTAGAGCTTCAAAGATTAATTGATTAATCCTAATAGAATCGATTATTAGTTTTGTACACTCTCAGGATTTTTTTTTGAAAATGGGTGAAATACCCCTTTAAAGTGATAGCTAAGTAACTGTCAAAATCCGATGAATCGGTTAAATAATCAACAGATGAATCGTTAATGAAAATAATCTTTAGTTGCAGCCCTAGTGCTTGTGAAACTATAGTGTCAACGGCCCAAGCCTGCATAGAAAAGCCCATTCTCAGGATCTCCCATTAGAACTGGCTGTTTCCTCATGTTACTTGTAACCCCTGCCCCTATAATAACCCATAATGTTGTTGATTGATTGAGTTTACTTGGCAAAGTGCACGCAGTATACTGTAAACCATACCAGAGTATAACACAAAGTATGAAATGAAATACTTTGACTTCCAGTGTGGTCCTCCAATAACCTCCTACCCGTGTGGTAATCCCCTGTGATGCCCATAACCCAATCCCTATAACCGTATTTGCTGCCTCCTCCTCCTCCACCTCTCTGACTAACATCATTGTTCTGAAAATCAGACATGCTTACCGTGGGTGAACTCTCCCCTGAGGTCGCAGCTGAAGGTAATGTTGGCTTTTCTCTAGTTATTTCCTCCCAAACAAATATGACCCGTAATAAATCATTGCGCTCTTTCATTTGCAATCAGATCAGCCTCTCCTACTTTTGTCTCGATTGAACAATATCTTACTTTTTTCACAGCACTGTTTACACGGTGCTGTGAGACTCTAGGATGGCAATTAAGGCTATCAGTCTCTGCTTGTGTTTCTGTCATTAAAGCATTTATTAATCTACAAACAAATTAATTAATACACATGACAGAAAAACAAGGATGCAAATGAAGAAGGAAAGGAAAGGAAAGAGAAAACTAAACAATAGTAGTCAAAACAAATAGTATATATTATATATTTATTACATGGCTTGAATGAATGCTCCAATCAGAAACCAGCATTCTGGTCATGTGAGCGGTCATATATTTCACTACAACGGACCACTCCGCTCAATAACAGACCTCCTTGCATGGAGGAACGTAGACTACACAACTGCATTTAAATTAAAGAAGCCTTGTTATGCACTATTTTTGTCGATTCTTTATTAATGTACTAAGCCATGTAATAAAGGGGATAAGAACCTTCAAACCGGTGATTTGTTTCCTAGCAACTGGCATCGGCTGCACCTCGGTCAGTTATTAGAAAACAAATCACCGGTTCGTCAGGTCTTATCCCTTACATATATATTTTTTTAAATTGTGCTTCGCTGCTTCATTTGGAGCTTCAGTTGTAGTTTTGTGTCTTTGCATCTGGTGGAAGGTGAGCCCATGCTCAACTTTAATTTGCAGCATAGTATCTTTTGCAGCAGCTACAAATGTCGGATTTGCGTTGTACTGTAGCTTCACGCCGCTGGCTTCCATTGGCAAATTTAAAAAAAAAATACTGGAAGTACTATATAGTAAATGGAACATCTCTTTTAACCTTGTTCTTCCAGGTGCTATCAGTCTCTGCGCGTTGAACTATTCCTCTGCAATTAATGCTCTCAGCTCTGGCCTGTAGTTGCTGCTAGCTAAGTTTTACCCAGACACTATTTGATTCCAGGCATGAGGATTCCTTCAGATCAAAATGTGCGAGGCAGTTCAAAGCCACAATTTCTTTCCTTTGGCTCTGGCCCAGATCAAGAAGGGGCATGACAATGTGAATCTCTTTCATGCCACAAAAATATATATATATTTCCATTTCCCAGATCGTGTGGCTTTTATTACTTCTGGCTGTAATGGCTAAAGCTAGTTAAAGGTACTGGACGTGAGCTGTGAGGTGGATGTGATGAGGAGGGGGTTGTTCTGAAGACCATCCTAGGAGGGGATGTGTCTTATAGCTTAGTCAGTTGTATGGACTAGGACAGTGGTTCTCAACCAGTGGTCCAGTGGCGGCCGGTGAATAGGGGCGCATGTGCGCCGCACCACCATGCAATAGCCTACCTCATGAATGACGGAGAAATGAAATCTGCAGCTTGTCATTTTCTTTAAATAAGCAATCCATCAGTGCAAATTGTATATAATATAAGTAACTAAAGCCCACTCTAACCACAAAGTGATTAAAAGTTGTAATATACTGCCTTGAAATGTCAAAAGTTGTTTACGTTGTACAACGTTGCTGATAGGTTACTGAGTCTCACGTGTTGGTTCGCATTCGTCTTTAGGCATTGAGCTCTGCACTGAAGGGCAATGCATTGCGTCCTATTGACTTCAATGCAAACGGTAGGAGCGAATCCGGTCGCAAAATGTGCGCGACCAAACCACTTGAGGGCAGCACACAACACAGTTTTACATAGAGTTGAACACAACTCCACCACAGACATGAATGAAGAGACACAGAGCAAGGTAAAGGGAGGAATATACTGTACAGTAGGCTAGTTGAATTAATTTTGATAATGGAATAACAACACAAAGATTTTACAAGATAACTATAAAGCAATGCAGAAAACACCAATTGAAAGCAAAACACTGCAGAGCTAAAGAGCTGGAACCAGATAAATGTAATCATCACACAAAAATCCAAGGACAGAGGAAGAGAGTATCCTACACCAGTAGCCTACCCAGGAGGCCCAGGACCTTTTCAAAGAGCTGGTAAAGATTGGCTGACAGCATCCATTCACACCAACTCATTGTTTTGCTTCCATTGAATGTGATGATATTATTATATTATCATCATTATTATTATTATGATTTTTTTATAGCGCCCCCCCTAAAGAAAAAGTCACCAGCCGCCACTGGGTCCGGGGACCACCAGTGGTCCACGGAACCCTGGAACCCTAACCCTTGAGCGTTCCAGATTGTCCCCAGGCTAAATGATGGAAAGCTGGTTAACCAGATGTAACTCTTTGAGAGCGTAAACATGAAACCAAATTTCATTTTTACACTCTCAAGAGTTAAAATATTCTTCACCTGAATTAGCACAACTACACAACTAGAGAATGTTGACTGACTAGAATGTTGATCATTTTGATCTGCATGTTTGACTGCTTTGTTTCCCAAATCCAGCCTGGTACTGTGGACAACTACATAAATCTTTAGTTTTGGGGGTTTGTGGGGCTAAAATGTCATCAAATGGTGGTCCGTAGTAGCTCAAATTCTGAATAAATAGTGGGCCCTGCTATCAAAAAGGTTGAAAACCACTGGTCTAGGAGAAGGGAGAGAGAAAGAGGGAGAGGGAGAGGGAGAGAGGGGAGGGGGAGGGAGGGAGGACCGATTTTTCCTGCAGCAGCTCGCAGCCCGCCAGACTAAATGTGTCAGCCAGGCTTGAGAGGACTTCCTCAGGCAGAGGGAACAGCCAGGTCTCTCTGGGGATATAGACGACTGGCTGGCTGGCTGGCTGGCTGGCTGGCTGGCTGGCTGGCTGGCTGGCTGGCTGGCTGGCTGGCTGGCTGGCTGGCTGGCTGGCTGGCAGACACCAGCACTGCATGGAAACCTCAGAGGAGCAGGTGAAAAGCTGCCAGCAGCCACCAGTGTGAGCTTCTTGCTCTCCTGCAGCGCAGAGCTTAACTCTCTTTTATCCCTAGCTGCTTGAATGGGGGAAAATAAAATTAGAAAATAATTTACAAACAGGCTTGTTAGGCATGACATTTAGAAGATTTAGAACACTTTCCTGGGGGGTCTTTGTGTGCAAAATATACAGGTTTTAGATATTTTACATTTTAGCAACTGTATATTACAGCCCAGCCACCATGCCAGGGCCGTGATGATTTAGTGGCGTCTTGATTGTGTGCCAGATCAAGGCAGTCCAAGACTAGTCAAATTTGACCCAGAATATCACCTGATTTAAACCAACACAAATCCTGTCGGCTTAGACAGACGTCCCTGGAGGAATCAGAGAGAGTCAGATTGAGGCCAGACTAACTTAAATCAATAATAACTAGTCAGATCTGTCCAGATTGTCTTGATCTGGTCCTAATCACTAATTTGTCACCGTCCTAATGTTGCATTCACATGTTTTTTGACGGGAGACAAAGGCCAAAGGTTCGAGTCAAGGCCAGGCCAGCACGACTCTTAATTCCCTAATTGCACCCCTGTAACACCCACTGGTGCTGGTCCCCAGTAGTAGTGGTTCCCAGGTACAGACTTGGTAACCTTATACCATAGATATTAAACTATTTATTAAACATCTGCATTACTTAATTTATAAGATGTCTACACAATAGACAAGACAAGCATCTCATCCAACAATATGAAAATAATGTTTCATTTTGGGACTGCAAGTCTCAATCTCGTCAGATAGTTCAAATTCCATAACAAATAAATAAATAGTGCATTCATATAGCGTCTTTATCCAAGATGCTTTACATAGATTGTGGATCCCGTTCACCCATCAATGGCGGAAGAAACCATGCAAGGTAGCGAACAGCACATTAGGAGCAATAAGGGGTCTTGCTCAGGATTATATACATGGATTGTATATATGTTACTGGTCACAGGTTCTCTGCCCACACCATGGACACACACGTCTCTGAGGGCCAGAGAGACACACCTCACCTCTGTGTGATCCACGTTTTACCCTGCTGAAACAGTGCCATCCGCTGGTTCACACTGGCATTACAGGGAGTGACCTCTGCATTATTGGGAATAATATGTGTGCAGTGTTGTTTTTCATAACCAACTGTCATTAAAGGTAATAATATTAGTCAGTCGGTTATGAAAATCAGCATTGATCTTGTACACCCTAATGTTGCCTATATTATAGACAACTTTTTCTCTGTGACAATCAAATCATTTCTAAGGAGAAAAACAAAACAAAAAGTGTTGATCCTGCCATTTTTTTTCTTAATAATTGGTAATCTATGGTAATATTGTGTTTGTCATGATTTGTCACAACCCGAGCTGGCTTTGTTCGTGGCGTAATTGTCTTTATATGACTCACTTTCCAAAAGTCTATAAGGAAAATGAATGGGGAAATTGTTTCTAGAGCAACGGGCCGACGTCACAAGAGGGGTGGGACTGCTCAGCTCTATAGCATCACACCTCACTGTTACTAATGTGAAATAACGTTCTCCTGTGTTTGTCTCTTGTTCCCTCCACCCCACCATCCCTCTCTCCTCCCCTCACCCCCCACCCTGCAAACCTCCCTTCCTTCCACCCCTCTCACCCCCCAACCCCTCACTCTTGCCCCCCTCTATGTCTCTCCTATAAACCTGTTCCTGCCGTGATGCCACCTCCTCCTCAAACCCACCCGTGCGTCGTTGTCTCCTGTGACCCTTCGCTTCCGGCAGTGAGCGTGACCTGAACGTGCCTGACCTCCTGAACCACCTCACACTCGGCCCCCTGTCCGCCCGCCCGCCCACCTGCCCGCTGACTTCAGAGCTGCTACCACACACCTTGTCTGCCCTTCCGTTTAATCAGTCCGCCCTTCGTCTTGTCCTGTCCCTCCTGAGGGTTTTGTGCTCCAAATCCGCCTCCCCCCTACCCACCCACCCACCACGTCTCCCAACTGACTCCCACGGGCAAACTGCGCCTTTGTGTGTGTGTCTGTGTCCGTGTGTGTGTGTGTACATAATGCTCTGACTGATTGTTGAAGGTGTTGCCGGGGAAAAGCACCACCTTATACTATACGGCTGTACGTATTACTGTCTCTTACCATTTTCCATTGATTCCCCTTGAAAACCGGCCCACTCCCCTAACCCCACCCTGATCTGCCCATCCCTCATCTGTCCTGGGGTGGATGCTCACACCCAGAAGGCCTTGGCAGCGTCGTCGATGGAGCTGCTCCCCTCCTCCTCCTCCTCCTCCTCCTCTGTCCCCATCAAAAAGCCCAGAGGAAGCAGCCTGAGGAGGTGTTATCCCCAGGAGGGGGCGCTAGTGTTGTCCTCATCCTCCAGTCAGGCCAAGGAGGAGGCACTGCTGCTGCTGGCCGGCCTGTCGGCCTCCACATCGTCCAGCCTGCAGAGTGCCGAGGCTCTGCTCCTCTCCTCCGCCCTCCAACACCACCACCGCCTGCTGCTCCGGGAGCAGCAGCAGCAGCAGACATCCTCCTCCTCCTCTTCCTCCTCCTCTCTGCCTCTGGCCAACGGACGCTCCTTCTCCTCCTCCTCCTCCTCGTCCTGCTGCCCGGTCATCTCAACACCCTCTTCCTCCTCTTCCACCTCCCCCTTGTCCACGCCCTCCTCCCTGTCTCCCTCCTCTGCCTCCCCTTCCCCTGGAGGAGGAGGAGGAGGAGGTCCTCTCGGCCTCTGCTCCCCGGTGGGTGTGAAGCCTGTAGCCGCCGCCCGTTGCCTGCAGAGTCCCATCGTCAACAAGAAGGACACCAGCAGCAGCAGCAGCAAGACCACCACCACCACCACGCTCTCCCGAGACATCACACTCCCACCCAGCGGTGCACACCATGAGCAGGGCGGGGAGGGACGAGGCGGCACAAACACCACCACATGCCAGAAGTAGATTGTAGTTGGGGGTGGGGTGGGGGGTGTTCAGGGGAGAAGGGTACGACATTGTTCCTCACATTTTCATTCACCGCCGTCCCCTGCTTTCTGTCTCACTCCATTAAGCAGAACATTCGCGTTTGAGCTAATGGCTGTTACGCTATGCCTCCTTGGACTTTATTTTTATTTCTTGCGTTATGCTCCGCAATACGGTCCGCCCTTCAAACTCCTCCCAACCCACACACAATGGATCCGGTCCGCCCTTCAAACTCTTCCCCGTACACACAGTGTTCATTCGACTCCACACACACGCACACACGCACGCACGCACACACACACACACACACGTCCTCTCCCACTCCGACCAACTGGACGCTGCACTGAAGTCTGACGTGCTCTTGTTGGACGGACATTATGTCAGCAAGCGTGTTGTCCCATCCACGCACCACATGTGTATTTCTTTTGCCAAAACCCTCACTCGGTGGACTTGTTAGTTGAGTAGATGTACTATCTAGACTGTGACTTACTGTATACAATAGAGAAATAGAGTTGCAATAATAATCAACAAGTGAGTACAGTATAGTCTGTATGTGTGGTGTTCACAATAATATCCACTGTCACTCTTTTTATGCACCGCCTGGGCCGAGTGCAAGGTAACTCGGATTATTGGAGTCAAAGGTGTCGTTGAGATCATGGTGGTGGATGTGGTTCCCAAGTTATTTTGTGTTTTTTTTTTTTTTTTTTTTTTAAAGGGCGTTTCATGCTTACCTTGCTTCATCTACGTAGAACTCTGAATTGGTGCTATACTTATGTCCCTGTTTGTACACGTCTGTGAAGAGTTTACATGAATGTCCCCAATCCCCCCTGACCTTCACTATGTTGCAACTGTACATTCCACTGTCTTAGTAGTCTGCAGTCGAACGCGTCAAGGCTTTTTATGATGGAATCAAATTGCTTACTCTTCTCCATACGTCCCTGTTGATCATGTATCCCCATAAAATGATACACGCTATATGCTCAAAACATTATAGGGCAGGTTCTCCGAGACACGCTCTGGCCTGCGTTCGTCCAAAATAATCTCTGCAGTGTTGGATTTTGAATTTGAAAATGTTATTCGTAAAAGCACATCGTAGGGAGTGGCATTATAATAGCACATCTCTATTAAAAAAAAATCTTTGAAGGGACCAGGAAGGAGGTTTGCGGTTAAACAGACAAAGTTATTTAAACACTGTAAGTTAGGTTTTCATGAAGGAATGTAGACTTGTTGTACACTTGTACTTTGACAATCAGGATGTAACAACAGTAGCAGCGTTTGTATGGATGGCCCACATATTCCAACAACACAGTTCTGAACCACAATGATACTACATGACACACACACACACACACAAGCTGGAAAAGCACAGTCCCTAATTTTCTGTCCATGATATTGTGTTATTTTGGGGAGGCAAGGTTGAGGGGTTCCATGGCATATCTGTAGCACCACCACTGATCTTGAGTAGTAAAACAGTGGTATATTTTGCCATCTGGAGCACAACACCATAATCTGTTTTCCCTGCCAAATTTCTGGCACTGCAAGATCCAAATGACTAAATTATATTCTACTACTTCAGTCTACTTTGGTTTTTGGAAAGTGGATGCTTTTGGCTCTTGGAATGCTGCCTGGTTTTAAAAAGGAAGGCGGTTAGGAAACAGCCTCCGCGTTAGTTTAGCAGTTTCCAAACTATCTTTATCCACGCTATATTCTTCTCGGAATTATCGTGACACAGCACTACGAGCGATATCTTTCGCTTCAGTGAAATAATTACACGCTGTAATTGTGGCGTTAGGTTAGTTTTGAAGGATAAACAAGTCTCGCAGCTGATCGCACATTTAAGGCTTTTATTCCGTTCCTGTAGGCGAATAGGAGCTTAACAGTCTATACCCCGCTAGATAGAAAGAAGCACAGTTCTGCATAAAAGTACCTTTTAAAGAGATGCGTTTTTGAGGCAAATGCCTTGCTTACTTGGACAGTGATGTATTTTAGAAGATAATTTTGGATTTGGTGCTATGTTGCTAAAAAGATTAAAAAAAAAAAGAAGAAGAAAGAAGCGGAACCGTTTCCTTGAAAGGGTGTTAAATCTGCACAACTACAAAGAGCACAAAGGATTCCACAACCTTCCTGACACAGTTGCCCCAAAGATGAATTCAGAACACTGTAAAATCCCAGATGTATTTAAAATAGAGGTCTAATATTACACTTGCTTTATGCGTTTCAGAGATCGTATAGGTTTATAGACTGAATATGTTGTAACATGGTGGGTTTCCTGGGTTAATGAATGTTTGGCTATGGTGGTTCTTCTATGACAATGTCTTAAGTGAATACATATGGCATACTGTAGGCGATCGTAGGTACACTGGTGTTAGATGCATGTCAGAGTTCATGTACTGTAAGACGGAAATCCTGCATCAGGAAAAAAGCCCAAGGCTTTCATTCAGTCCTGTGAGAAAGATCCACAAGCATGCCTTTGTCTGGTGGTATTGGCCAAGGCAGCAGATTTAAGTGCATTTTTCAGTCATCTGCCCGACAAGCGTGCAAAATCTCTCCCTTTTGGCATTGAGATTAAAACAATAGCTTTTGTAAAATAGTTGGTGTCAAGAGCAGAAAGCTTCAGGAGAAGAGATTAGTTGGCGGATGTACGTTTGAAGGCCACTTTAATGAGACAAACTTTGACTCGCATCCACTGAGAATGCTTGTGATATAAAAGGCCTGGAGAGATGAGAGGAAGTCTTTGTCAGCCTATGACACAGACATTTATTTTCTTCCCCCCGTCATTCTGTCTTCGTGTCATTTGAAGATGGTGTGTGTGAATCAGAAAACGTCTCAAGTGAGGTTAGGCCAGGACAACGTTTGACAGGCCTCCGTTAATACGTGCAATATATAATTGCCGGCACTGCAGTTTCATTGTGACAGTGCATTTAGCCTCTGAAATAGCTCTGCGTCTTTGTCTGCAAGGACCTGTAACCATGGTTTCTCTTGAGTGCCTAAGACTCGGTTCATGCAATTCATTTGCTGATATGGAGGAGTTGTTGTTCGACAACTGGCTTCGTTTTCACCGAAGAATACTTTTTGCCCAAAGAAAGAGACAGAGGTTGTCTTGTGGTGCAGAAACAGTGTCAGACGCAGGGTGTCAGGTTGTAGCAAAGTGGAATATATATTCCACTAAGCACCCTCTGTGCGTTCTAACACTATATATATAAAAAGCTCCCAACACTGTAAATGAAGCCTCACACAGGATGCTCTGTTACTATGCTGTGTTCAAGCCCAGGGTTTCATAGAGAGCGGATCCCAATGGAAGACACTAACTTTACACACGTCGTTCCATATTCAAATCTAGACCCCCCCCCCCGTGTTAAATTAGCTTTATTGGTGTCTGGTGAGCATCAGGCAGGACATATTCATTCTACACTGCTTACCGTGAGAGATGTGGAATGACTTTCAAGCTGACTAGTGTTGTTGGACTGTGACTTTGAACAGAAGGCTTATTTATACATATTTATTTTTAGTTGCATGCCAGTATCACGCACTGAAAAGTGCAGAGCTGCAAGCTCACAGTGTGTCACCCTGTGACGCAGCATCATGAGCTATTTTCAGTGTGCGATGCCACGCAACAAAGTATAAATCGGGTATTAGGGAAGATGCTCACAGTGAATGCCCTTGGCAATCAGAAAAAAAAAACTCTTCATGCAAACTTGAATTGAAATGAAACAGAATATATACATATATAAATATAAACTGCAGTGAGATGTTTGTGTATATTAATATAATTGTGAAGAAAAGTGTGAGATATTATATATATATAGGCCTAGATTGAATTATATAATGTAAAATGTCATCATCTCTACAGCTTTATATATTAGTGACCGTTTTGTACAGATTTGTCCTTTTTTAATTCTTTGAGAGGAAGTATTGCATTTCACATCAACAGATTATTTATTCATAATCGCCATTGTTGGGTTTTTTAACATTCATTTTGAACTAACCATTTGTACAAATGACAGCTAGGTTTGTAATATATGTGTTTGAGTTGATTTTTTTATTTCTATGGATTTATTTGCACTCTGTCAAGTTGATACTTTACTTTGTTCTGTTGCTGACCATCTCATGAAGAGCTGGTCCCTGGAAATCATTGTCCAGAAGACTCCCAGTGTAGCAGACTGGACCTAGACATGTACTTTTTTTCTTCTTCTATCATCTTATTTTGATTATACGCCACATTATGCTGTATGGCTCAATGTACACAGAATATCTCTTCCTATACTTGCTTCACTGGTGTTAGTGGTGATACTAAAGCTCTGAGTGTTTCCATTTGGGTAAAACATAGTCGTGCTGTCATTGTGCACGTAAAAACACCAAAGTGTCCATGAGTGGTTTCCAAATGGCCCCGTGCAGGTGTGTAACTCCTGCATGGGAGTGTGTACAGATGGAACCAAATATAATTCCATCCCTATACTTTCATACCTACTTTGGGGGTTCTTGAAATTAAAAGGTTTGTGAAGCACTGTATACACTAAATGCCATGGAATACAGCTCAGCATCGCATGAAGGGATGACGTAAGGAAGAGGTCTGGGAGAAGATATGAAGAGATAGTAGAAGAGCTACTCTGTGTCCATGGATGGAGCCTATGCTAACTACTGTACCGCTGATATCATGTAATCTTGGAGAAAAAGTCAGAAATACAGGTACTTGAGGTAACTACACTACTGTGAATGGTGAGCTGGCGAAGCCCACGTGTTTCATAATAAGCCAAGCTGCTCTGACTGCTGGTCTACTGGTAACAGGAAGGCTCTGCCCAAATAACACTCGGCCCTGACTATAGACAGAGTTACGCTGTCGCAAACGCTGTTCACTTCATGGGATCAGTCCAATGGCGGCTCTATCATCAAGTTGTGTTTTTTTCACCATGTTAATGATTTTTCTTTTTGGACCTTTTTTCTGAGAGTGTAAAAATGGAACCAAATGGACACTCTCAGGAAAAAAATTGGAAATGTCCCTCTTTTGTCCCTCTTTCATGCTGCAACAGCCCTCCCGAGAGCTCAGTTTTCTGACCTCTCAATGCCGCAACATTTCGGCTGGTCCGAGTATTATTTGGGCCGAGCCTTCATGTATCCGGTCTACTCGGCTCTAATTCTCCTCCTTGGTGTTATTATGGCTGCTTGTGCGACAGGACAGTGGTGACGCCTACATGGCACCGTGAATAGAGAGACGTTCTTTATTGTTGTATAATTCAAAATACATTGTTGTCGGTTATTCTATTCCATTGTTGCACAAGAGTGGATTTGGGAAGTGTACGTTAAGCAACGTACATATAAGTCATTATTAAGAAAACCCACAGATGTTGTGGATCAATATAAGGGAATGATAGGACGTATAGCTTCTTTATCTTCTTTTGCCACTTTCCTTTTTTATAAATATATACATATAAAATAAACCTGCATTCTGTAGTATGTATATGAGATTTTTACACGAATGTGTGGATGTTCAAAAAAATCTTGGCATCAAAAAGAATACAAAACAAATCCATGTAAATAGACAAATATAAGTAATTCCTAGCGACTTCGACGAAAATTGTTATGTCCAAAAACGAAATGTTTTATTAATAAAAATACGATGGGTGCAAAGATATATTAACAAAAACAATGCATGTATAGTTTCCAGCAATCGCACGGTGAAGTTTGAAGACAAAACAAAAAATAATGATAATAAAAAAGAAATGTTACTTGTTTTCTCACAAAATGAGAGAAAGAGAGAAAAGATACTGTATGTCAATGGTTTACAACTGTAGAGAATGAAATATTATTTTGGTATCTGTGACACAGGCATGTTCGGTCTTAACTGTGTTCTGTGATGTGGTGATGATGATGACGACGACGATGATAACGATGATGATAGCGATGATCATGATGGAAGTTGCTTGAAGTGACAACTGGAGAGAGTCTCAGAATGTTTGATTGCACCCCAACCAGAAAACTCTCACACACCAGAGTAACGGTGTGTACTCTTTATACAGAGTGATTCTCCCATTTGTAGAGTTAGTGTGATATATGGACAGAAATAATACAGAAAATAGATCTATAATAATAATATTAATAATATAATAATAATGATATATTAAATTTAAAAGCCTACCAATACTGGAGATACTAATTTATCAGTGTGGATGCCATGATATTCTGTGAGATGTGTGTGTTTTTCTTTTTCTTTTTTTCCCTGTGAGAAAACTTATTGGCGGTTGAATCTGCTGCCTTCTTTTTTGTACATAATTTGCTGTGATGGTGTGTCTAATAAAGTGCAGCTCTCTTGTACAGTGGAGGATTCTGAATGATGCTTTCATGTTGCACACGCTGTGTTGGATTATACAAATGTTTCTAGATCTCACAATCTGGTCAACGGATCCCCAATTTGACAATGATAAGCCTGCAGACCCCTATTTGAAAAATACAAATGCCAGGACAGTGGTTTTCAACCTTTTTGATCCCAAGGCCCACTTTTTATTTAACATTTGAGACACAGACCGACATTTGACTACATTTTCACCCCACAGACCCACAACTAAAGATATATTTTGGTTTTGTCCAAAATACCAGGCTGGATTTTCACAAACAAAACAAGCAAACATACAAATCAAAATGGCCATTCTATTACATTCTCTAGTTGTGTAGGCCTAGACTTCTTAATTAAGTGGGCCAATTTAGATGAATATTTTAACTCTTGGGAGTGTAAAGATGAAACCAAATGGATTGATTTAATTTATTTAGTGCCTGATTAACTTGCAATAAAAACAAACGTGGGTCCATTTGTTCAATTTCGCCAAATGCAGAATATGTAATTGTTAAACATCTGCAGTACTTAATTTAAAACAAGTCTACACAATTAGAGAATGTAGGCTAGAAAACATTCTACAAAATGTGCATGTTTGCTCCTAATGGTAGCAATAGCAACATCAATACAGCTTGGAATTGTGGACAAATTCTGGAAGTCTGGAAATCTAAACAAATGTCATCAATGGTGGTCTGTGGTGGTAGTAGCCTGATTATCAGACTCAGTTCAGCTTCCTGAAGCTTGAGAGAGAGACTTAGAAGGCACTGGTCTGAACCAGCACCAGATGGCGCTGTTCTACACCGGAGCGTCTGAACCAGGCTAGGTCTGTGGCTCAAATGGAGAATAAACTAGAATTGAATGCAATTTTGCAAAATAATATTGACCAAAACCAGAGCAGAACTCCTCACCACGGGACTCTGCCAATCAATCAATACAGTTGAAAACACTATATTAATGGACAGCTTTTCATACAACTTGAATATTTTTTTCCGGATAATATCCGTTTAAAGGTCCCCATCAGGGGCGGATATAACATTTCCCAATTCGGGGGGCAGGAGAAAATGGAACGAGCGATGTAGTCGCCCCCATACCATTTTCAGTTACAGGACTTATTTTAGGCAAGAAAAGCATCAATAACAACATCAGTTGTTGTTGAAGTTGCAACAGACATGTGATGTGATGGTTTCAATGATGAAATGCTGTTGGTTTATTAGTGGTACAACACTTGTAGTTAGTTAGTTAGTTAGTAGCCTAGTGTTTCAAATCAATTATAAGCACTTTACTTTGAAATATATTTGACAATTGGGTTGTTTCCATGCCGTCATGTTTGTTGGGGCAGTCAGAGCATTCTCAATAGAAGTGATAGTGCCTTGGTAGTGCAGGGGTTTTCAACAGGTGGTCCAGGGACCACCAGTGGTCCTTGAGAGGGTTCCAGGTGGCCCCCAGGCTAAATGATGGAAAGTTGGTTAACCAGATGTAACTCTTGAGAATGTAAAAATGAAACCAAATGGACCCTTGCGGGTCCATTTGGTTTCATTTTCACACTCTCAAGAGTTAAAATATTCATCATATGAATTAGCACCACTTAAGTAAGAAATTTAGATTGTTTTGTTTCCCAAATCCAGCCTGGAATTTTGGACAAAATCAAAAGAATTCTTTAATTTTGGGTCTTTTGGGGTGAAAATGTAATCAAATGGTGGTCCGTGGCTCAAATGCTGAATAAATGGTGGTTCCTGGAGTCAAAAAAGGTTGAAAACCCCTGCGGTAGTGTATGTATGTGAGAGGTGGGGCATTAGGACCTGGGGGAGCCAACCTGCCCAGAGCAGGCAGAGCCATCTAGTAAAAGAGTTAACTTGCGCCATTGAGGGGTCAGAAAACAGCCTGGTCACGTGGTTCATGTACTCGCGCGAGCCCATAGACTCCAATGCATTCAGTAACTTCCGGCTGTCACTATTCATGTCACTATCCAACAGAAGTCTATGTAGAGAGACTGGCCCCATGAAGTGAACGGAGTTGGCGTAACTCTGTTTATTTCCAAGGCTCTGCCCAGAGCAGGCAGAGCGGCAGCTTTGAGTCCTGAAGTGTCGTGAGATCACCGAAGTTCTGTTTGATGCTCGTCCTGTCGTGTGGACGAGCATGTAGCTGCCTGTCCCTGAATTCATGGGAAAAGAAAAATCAAACCTCTCCACTTTTAACAGGCATTTACACTAGGCTAATATAACATGTGTGACGGTAGACATACAGTCATGTGATGATATAACAGGTGTAGGCCTGTGTATAGGCATGGCATTGGATTACTGTGTGTAATCCTAACCAGAGTGGGGAAAGGTAGGCCACAGGTCTGCCTGCCTTTCCCCTACCAGCATAAAGGTGAGTAAAGGATACTTATAGCAACACTATACTTTTAGAACAGTGCTTTAAGCCTTTTCAACCATTTTCATACCAGGGCCCACTATTTATTCTGCATTTTAGCCACCGGCCACCATTTGATGTTGAGTTTAGTCTCCCCAAAACTAGGTGTTTCCAAATTTTTGCCCACAATTTAGAGATTGTCATTGAGATAAACTGGCAAAACGGTGGACAATTGTCCATTTTCTAATCGTCTAGATTCTTGAAAATTAAGCAATTCGGATGTTTAAATATAATTTAACCGTTGAGAGTAAAATGAAACCATATGGACCTGTAAGGGTCCATAGACCGAGTTGCGCAGACTCCGTTCACTTCATGAGGCAGTGTTGCCAACTGCCAAAATCCAAAATGCACTAGTGGCACTTCCAAAATGCACTAGAATGCGCTAGATGCTCGCCTGGAAGGGAATATGACCATTAAATGACCATTAATCTTCTACATTCTCTAGTTGTGTGGACTTGGGCTAATTCACATGATGAATATTTTAACTCTTGAGAGCGTAAAAATGAAACCAAATGGACCTGCAAGGTCCATTTGGTTTCATTTTTACGCTCTCAAAGAGTTACATCTGGTTAACCAACTATCCATCATTTAGCCTGGAGACCAAAACCACTGTCATAGGAGGAAAAATGGTGAAAAATTGGGCTTTTATGATCTCTGGCGCCTGTCAATCCATTTCCACCCCAACCCACCAGTCAAAAAGCACTACACTTTCCGTTAAGAGTTTTTCACTAATTTTGGCACTAGGGGGGTCTGGAAAAGAGCTAAATATAGTGACAAATGCGCCAAGTTGGCAACACTGAGAGAGAGAGAGGGGGACGTAGCCCCAGCACCACTACACAACCAAAACACGAAGCTTAGGCCCCGTTTCCACTAAGACGATCCGCCGTGCAAAAATGAAAACGGTCTCAAAAAGTTTACCGTCTCCACTGACCACTGAAAACGCATTGAGAAGGGTGCAGTATTAGGCCAAACAAAAACGCCCCCTTTGGGCGTAAACATTTTTCGCCTCTCCTCTCCGTCCCTGCTCTAGGGCAATTGGCACAGAGCCAAGAGCAGTCAGTCCGTCAGTCAGTCAGTGAGCCTAGTAGCGGCAGCAGCAGCATTACTAGACTAGTGACTTCTCTGTTTTATACTTTACATTTTTATTTACATTATTTACTTCTTCACTGGCTCACTATGGTGCAGACTTGCTGTAACAGAAGGACGCCTCACGCAGCTTCGCATGCAATTGTTTTTTACGCTGTTCCAGCATGGACCCATATAGACTGGGACCATATTACAAAAATGTGAACCCCAAAGGCAAAACATGTTTTTATTTACATACAACTGTTCTAGGGGTATTAAGGCGTGCTGAATCCAAATCTGCTGTATGTAATGCTCAAAAATGGCTGCTAAGCCTTCAAAATGGACCATTTAAACATGGCGGCCACCACCATAATGAAGCATAGTAAAATGATGTATGTTTGACTAAATAGGGTAGAAAATAGATTGAAATGTATGTTTTCATGGGGAGTACATTGACATTCATATTTTAGATCAATTTTAAAGGTACACTTTAATATAATTTATATTATGTAATGTAATTTGTTGGTGAATAATTGCTTCAATAATGGCCTAAATTAGTGTTTATGACTTAATGCATGCAGTAAACGCATGGACAGTCAGTCCCTATGATCTTCAATGTTCTGGCAGGTGTTGCCAATTAAGTTTCTTGAAACGGCACACTTCAATGTACATTATGTGTACTTTCTTGCAGCCGCAGCGTTGGCTGAAAGCAGCCTTGTGCAAATGCATGACGTGTTCTCGCTGCATGCTTTTGGCAATGGTGGCAAGGAAAGCAGCCGGGGTAGCAACTGACCATTCAGGATCATCCATGCCATTTCAGTAATGGGAGGAAGATCAGGGTGTGTTAAGTGAGCTTGATTCTATACAAGAGCTTGATAATGGGAACGCATGATGTGAAACTTTACTGCATCTGAGGTTGGTGGCATAGTCTCTTGCGGACGCCCCATACAAAACAACTTGACTCTTGCTTCATTGCATGCACCAACTTCAGGCACACCTCATCGAAGGCCAAGCACTTGTGATGTCAATGGAAAAGCCACCTGGCATTAGACCACTTGGTGAATATGTCAACATATGTCAACACTCTGCTCATTGTTGTATCAGGGGGGTTTGCTGGAGTGAATGACCATTGTCAAGTCATCTGATCCTGATGCCAGGATCTGTGCCAGTCTCATCTCAGTGCTGAACATGAGGAAGCTGACACATAGCTTGGTTTGCACTACATTCATGCTCAAATGAAACAGTTCTTAGTTGTGTCAGCACATGATAAAGATGTGCTTCTTTTACTTCTGGCATGCGATGGCAAGATGCAATGTAGGCCTGGGTCTCTACATTAAAGCTGGGACAGCAAAGGATAGTAAGGGACTGTACGTTATTTACCGGGGGGGGGGGGCTGGTGCGTAGGGGGGGGGGGGCCATGATGAAAAAAAAAGAGGTGGGGGGGAAGGCCATGATGAAAAAAAATGAGTTGGGGGGGAGGGCCATGGGGAAAAAAGAAGACGGAGCTTTAGAGTATAGACTGAGTTACGTTTACTCATAGAGCTAGCTAATGGCGATTCTTCTACATTGACTTCAACTGCAGTTTGTCCCTATTCAGGCCATTTGAACAGCGCTCAAGCGCTCAGTTTCTGACTCCTCAATGTCGTGACTCCGGGTGGACTGCCGCTTCCGTGTGCGAGGGTCCATCTGCAGCATGGACCCTCCTCCTCCCTCCATGCAGTTAAGCGAGATCCTGTCATGGCGTCCACCGCTTTGTTTACAACACACGTAGGGAAAAGAAAACTTTGCCTTTTTACCAAGGACTGCGTTCGGTTTGATAAATAATGACAGCAGAGCCGTTTTCTAAAGCCCGATACGGGCGGATGCATGGATTATAAATCAGCACGTGGAGCTGTGGTGAGTAGCCTAAAACGAGTTGTTTGTTGCCCCCCTTTGCTCCATGAAGTGAACGGTGTCTGTATTGCTCTGTCTATACTCCAGGCTTACATAGCTACTCCACCCAGGCTGCGCTGGGTAGAATCATGCCATCTAGTAGAGTTGCGACATTGGGGGGTCAGAAACCGAACGTGCTGGATAGTATTTTCATTGCCATCGAAGCTGAGAGATCGCACAACGGGGCTATAGTTTTCAAAGAGGCCAGCGCGAATAAATAAAAGCTCTTTTAGACACGTGTAAAACATGACAACTATTGGGAAATCAATGCTGATAGTTACCTGTAAGGGGGGGGGGCCATGGGAAAACAACATTGAAGTGGGGGAGGGCCATGGGGAAAAAATTGAGGTGGGGGGGGGGGGCATGATTTTTTTTTTTTTACGGGACTTCCAGCGCACCAGCCCCCCCCCCCCGGTAAATAACGTACAGTCCCTAAGTATCTCCAGTGCATGAAATTCAGAAGTTGCCTTCTGGTCAAGTTAATACTCTACTTGCCTCTCAAGCTGTAACAGTTTAGTGGCAGTGGTAAGAAAACAACCTAGCAGGTGTTCCAGCAACATCCCTCAGACGTCAGTGGCCTTGGAAAAGGTCTTCTTACGGAAGACATATGAGCTCAGCAGAGAAATTAATCTGTAAGATATATGGTGTTGGCAACTAGAGCCCGACCGATGCCATATTTTTGTGGCCGATGCCGATACCGATTTTTGGAAAAAACTGCACCGATGTTACCGATGTTTGGGACCGATGTATAATAATGAATTAAAATAATTAAAAATACATTTGAAAAACTTCTAAACGTCAAATTTATTCTCTCTTTCAAGAAAACAATAGAATAAGACATTGACATCATTTACTTTTGTGAAATAATTCCATTTGCTGTGTTTCTTTTTCTGTTCCAGGCAAATATTGGCCGATATATCGGCCGATGTTACCGCTATATGGGCAGATTTTACCGATATAATGGCCGATGTATCGACCGATATATCGGTACAAATATCACCGATACCGATGCCGATATATCGGTATCGATATCGGCCGATATATCGGTACGACAGATATATCGGTCGGGCTCTATTGGCAACACCTGCCAGAACACCGAAGATCATTGGGACTGACTGTCCATGTGTCTACTGCAGGGGTTTTCAACCTTTTTGACTCCAGGGACCACCATTTATTCAGCATTTGAGCCACGGACCACCATTTGATTACATGTTCACACCAATGACCTAAAAATAAAGAATTCTTTTTGGTTTTGTCCACAATTCCAGGCTGGATTTTTGCAAACAAAGCAGTGTAGACTTTAGAATTAAATTCAGATGATGAATGTTTTAACTCTTGAGAGTGTGAAAATTAAACCAAATGAACCCCCAAGGGTCCATTTGGTTTCATTTTTACATTCTCAAGAGTTACATCTGGCTAACCAACTTTCCATCATTTAGCCTGGGGACCACCTGAAACTTTCTCAAGGACCACTGGTGGTCCCCGGACCACCTGTTGAAAACCACGGGTCTACTGCATGCAAATAAACACCAATTTAAGCAAATAATGAAGAAATTATTCACCATTAAAAAATATTACCATAATAATACCAAAGAGGCCAATTTTCGCAATATAAATTATATTAAAGTGGTACCTTCACAATCGATCTGGAATATGAATATGTCATTCTATTCCCCATATATGAAAACATAAACAATACATTTTAATCCATTTTATAGCTTATTTAGTCAAACATACATCATTTTATTATGCTTCATTATGGTGGTGACCGCCATTTTTAAATGGTCTATTTTGAAGGCTTAGCAGCCATTTTTGAGCTTTACATATAGCAGATTTGGATTCAGCACGCCTTAATGCCCCTAGAACACTTGTATGTAATAAATTAACACGAGCTTCCTTCAGCACTTAAAATAAGCACATTCTTGAAATCTAGCCTAGTCTACCACCACGGACCAAACGCATGGCATGGATCGCAGCTTTAAACTGTCAGAAAAAGTAAAAGTGTTTACACTGCACAGCTGATGATGACGACGCGTCAGGCTCAACGAGAGTTGAGAATGTATGTAGCCTGCAGGGCTACTAGCGTATGCCCTAGGGCAGGGAGAAAGGGGCGTGGACCATCGCACGACGTAATCTCATGACGCGCCGTTGGCGGGCCTAATAAATGCCGGGCCTGTAGGTGTCGCTGTAGCAACTCGTTGGCACAAATATCAAGAAGAGGAAAGATAAGCGGTTGCCATGTTTGCGTATTATAAGTGACTTTGGGCCTGTTTCTTCAGAGTGTATATAGTATTAGTTGAGCCTGTTTCATTGGATTTGTTTTAGCTCATTATAAAAACTAAACAATTAAAGACTAAATATATATATATGACTATATTATATATATGAGCTGTAACAGACTGTCTAGTCTTGTGATTTTGTGTAGCCTATTGAGGATTTGTTGAAAGTATAACTTGACTTAAGATAAAGGAAGTGACCACCATACCAAATTTGTGTTGTTAAAATCATTAATAAAAAAAATTGTCACTTTTTTCCATGGTAGCCTATATGCATAAATGCACCGTTTTAAACCAAATATAAGACAACATTCATTTCTCTAGACCAGGGGTTTTCAACAGGTGGTCCGGGGACCACCAGTGGTCCTTGAGATGGTGCCAGGTGGTCCCCAGGCTAAATGATGTAAAATTGGGTAACCCGATGTAACTCTTGAGAGTGTAAAAATGAAACCAATTGGACCCTTGCGGGTCCATTTGGTTTCATTTTTACACTCTCAAGAGTTAAAATATTCATCATCTGAATTAGCACCACTTAATTAAGAAGTTTACACTGTTTTGTTTGCAAAATTGTGCCTGGAATAATGGAATTGTGGACAAAACCAAACAAATTATTTAATTTTAGGTCTTTGGTGTGAAAATGTAATCAAATGGTGGTCCGTGGCTCAAATGCTGAATAAATGGTGGTCCCTGGAGTCAAAAAGGTTGAAAACCCCTGCTCTAGACAAATTTGTGGAAAAATAACATTGGATGTCAAATGTCTAGTCCTCACTTAGCCTGTTTTTACGATATTTCCTTTGGGGAAAATGTTCTTATATTCAGGCCAATAGGGTATATATGTTTGTTTTAGAGAGAAGATCAACAAGCTCACAAAATGCAACATCATGTCACGACTCGAGCCGCAAACTTGTTGATCTGCTGTTCTCAAATAACCTGGTCGCGTTTGGGCTAGTATAGGCCCGGGCGCTTATTTCTCGCTCACATTCTGGCAACACTGCCTTTGACAACGTAAACATGAGCAACAGACCTATGGAACAGACCGAACAGACACAAAACAGCAGTGGTGTCGTTGCATAGAAGCAGTACATGTTGTTGGAAACGCACCAACTGTGAACTATTTTCTACAGCATTAATGCAATGAATGCAAACGCTGGGTGCCGCCATGTTTGTTTATTGTTGTTCAGGGGTGAGCATGCGCTGTGGGATCTCAGTTAAAAAACTATACGGTTTCGCCCGTTTCGACTGTCCACACGGAGACGCAAAATGACCGGATAAGTTTCGATCCACTCTGGAAGGCCGATTCAAAGTTTGTCGGTTTCGTTTACCGTTTTGGGCGTTTCAGTGGGAATGAAAGGGCGAATCGTTAAAAAAGTTTTGCGTTTACACTGCGGATCGTCTCCGTGTGGACGTACCCTTAGTATTGACATTCTAAGGGTACGTCCACACGGAGACGATCCGCAGTGTAAACGCAAAACTTTTTTAACGATTCGCCCTTTCATTCCCACTGAAACGCCCAAAACGGTAAACGAAACCGACAAACTTTGAATCGGCCTTCCAGAGTGGATCGAAACTTATCCGGTCATTTTGCGTCTCCGTGTGGACAGTCGAAACGGGCGAAACCGTATAGTTTTTTAACTGAGATCCCACAGCGCATGCTCACCCCTGAACAACAATAAACAAACATGGCGGCACCCAGCGTTTGCATTCATTGCATTAATGCTGTAGAAAATAGTTCACAGTTGGTGCGTTTCCAACAACATGTACTGCTTCTATGCAACGACACCACTGCTGTTTTGTGTCTGTTCGGTCTGTTCCATAGGTCTGTTGCTCATGTTTACGTTGTCAAAGGCAGTGTTGCCAGAATGTGAGCGAGAAATAAGCGCCCGGGCCTATACTAGCCCAAACGCGACCAGGTTATTTGAGAACAGCAGATCAACAAGTTTGCGGCTCGAGTCGTGACATGATGTTGCATTTTGTGAGCTTGTTGATCTTCTCTCTAAAACAAACATATATACCCTATTGGCCTGAATATAAGAACATTTTCCCCAAAGGAAATATCGTAAAAACAGGCTAAGTGAGGACTAGACATTTGACATCCAATGTTATTTTTCCACAAATTTGTCTAGAGCAGGGGTTTTCAACCTTTTTGACTCCAGGGACCACCATTTATTCAGCATTTGAGCCACGGACCACCATTTGATCACATTTTCACACCAAAGACCTAAAATTAAATAATTTGTTTGGTTTTGTCCACAATTCCATTATTCCAGGCACAATTTTGCAAACAAAACAGTGTAGACTTCTTAATTAAGTGGTGCTAATTCAGATGATGAATATTTTAACTCTTGAGAGTGTAAAAATGAAACCAAATGGACCCGCAAGGGTCCATTTGGTTTCATTTTTACACTCTCAAGAGTTACATCGGGTTACCCAATTTTACATCATTTAGCCTGGGGACCACCTGGCACCATCTCAAGGACCACTGGTGGTCCCCGGACCACCTGTTGAAAACCCCTGGTCTAGAGAAATGAATGTTGTCTTATATTTGGTTTAAAACGGTGCATTTATGCATATAGGCTACCATGGAAAAAAGTGACAATTTTTTTTATTAATGATTTTAACAACACAAATTTGGTATGGTGGTCACTTCCTTTATCTTAAGTCAAGTTATACTTTCAACAAATCCTCAATAGGCTACACAAAATCACAAGACTAGACAGTCTGTTACAGCTCATATATATAATATAGTCATATATATATATTTAGTCTTTAATTGTTTAGTTTTTATAATGAGCTAAAACAAATCCAATGAAACAGGCTCAACTAATACTATATACACTCTGAAGAAACAGGCCCAAAGTCACTTATAATACGCAAACATGGCAACCGCTTATCTTTCCTCTTCTTGATATTTGTGCCAACGAGTTGCTACAGCGACACCTACAGGCCCGGCATATATTAGGCCCGCCAACGGCGCGTCATGAGATTACGTCGTGCGATGGTCCACGCCCCTTTCTCCCTGCCCTAGGGCATACGCTAGTAGCCCTGCAGGCTACATACATTCTCAACTCTCGTTGAGCCTGACGCGTCGTCATCATCAGCTGTGCAGTGTAAACACTTTTACTTTTTCTGACAGTTTAAAGCTGCGATCCATGCCATGCGTTTGGTCCGTGGTGGTAGACTAGGCTAGATTTCAAGAATGTGCTTATTTTAAGTGCTGAAGGAAGCTCGTGTTAATTTATTACATACAAGTGTTCTAGGGGCATTAAGGCGTGCTGAATCCAAATCTGCTATATGTAAAGCTCAAAAATGGCTGCTAAGCCTTCAAAATAGACCATTTAAAAATGGCGGTCACCACCATAATGAAGCATAATAAAATGATGTATGTTTGACTAAATAAGCTATAAAATGGATTAAAATGTATTGTTTATGTTTTCATATATGGGGAATAGAATGACATATTCATATTCCAGATCGATTGTGAAGGTACCACTTTAATATAATTTATATTGCGAAAATTGGCCTCTTTGGTATTATTATGGTAATATTTTTTAATGGTGAATAATTTCTTCATTATTTGCTTAAATTGGTGTTTATTTGCATGCAGTAGACCCGTGGTTTTCAACAGGTGGTCCGGGGACCACCAGTGGTCCTTGAGAAAGTTTCAGGTGGTCCCCAGGCTAAATGATGGAAAGTTGGTTAGCCAGATGTAACTCTTGAGAATGTAAAAATGAAACCAAATGGACCCTTGGGGGTTCATTTGGTTTAATTTTCACACTCTCAAGAGTTAAAACATTCATCATCTGAATTTAATTCTAAAGTCTACACTGCTTTGTTTGCAAAAATCCAGCCTGGAATTGTGGACAAAACCAAAAAGAATTCTTTATTTTTAGGTCATTGGTGTGAACATGTAATCAAATGGTGGTCCGTGGCTCAAATGCTGAATAAATGGTGGTCCCTGGAGTCAAAAAGGTTGAAAACCCCTGCAGTAGACACATGGACAGTCAGTCCCAATGATCTTCGGTGTTCTGGCAGGTGTTGCCAATAGAGCCCGACCGATATATCTGTCGTACCGATATATCGGCCGATATCGATACCGATATATCGGCATCGGTATCGGTGATATTTGTACCGATATATCGGTCGATACATCGGCCATTATATCGGTAAAATCTGCCCATATAGCGGTAACATCGGCCGATATATCGGCCAATATTTGCCTGGAACAGAAAAAGAAACACAGCAAATGGAATTATTTCACAAAAGTAAATGATGTCAATGTCTTATTCTATTGTTTTCTTGAAAGAGAGAATAAATTTGACGTTTAGAAGTTTTTCAAATGTATTTTTAATTATTTTAATTCATTATTATACATCGGTCCCAAACATCGGTAACATCGGTGCAGTTTTTTCCAAAAATCGGTATCGGCATCGGCCACAAAAATATGGCATCGGTCGGGCTCTAGTTGCCAACACCATATATCTTACAGATTAATTTCTCTGCTGAGCTCATATGTCTTCCGTAAGAAGACCTTTTCCAAGGCCACTGACGTCTGAGGGATGTTGCTGGAACACCTGCTAGGTTGTTTTCTTACCACTGCCACTAAACTGTTACAGCTTGAGAGGCAAGTAGAGTATTAACTTGACCAGAAGGCAACTTCTGAATTTCATGCACTGGAGATACTTACTATCCTTTGCTGTCCCAGCTTTAATGTAGAGACCCAGGCCTACATTGCATCTTGCCATCGCATGCCAGAAGTAAAAGAAGCACATCTTTATCATGTGCTGACACAACTAAGAACTGTTTCATTTGAGCATGAATGTAGTGCAAACCAAGCTATGTGTCAGCTTCCTCATGTTCAGCACTGAGATGAGACTGGCACAGATCCTGGCATCAGGATCAGATGACTTGACAATGGTCATTCACTCCAGCAAACCCCCCTGATACAACAATGAGCAGAGTGTTGACATATGTTGACATATTCACCAAGTGGTCTAATGCCAGGTGGCTTTTCCATTGACATCACAAGTGCTTGGCCTTCGATGAGGTGTGCCTGAAGTTGGTGCATGCAATGAAGCAAGAGTCAAGTTGTTTTGTATGGGGCGTCCGCAAGAGACTATGCCACCAACCTCAGATGCAGTAAAGTTTCACATCATGCGTTCCCATTATCAAGCTCTTGTATAGAATCAAGCTCACTTAACACACCCTGATCTTCCTCCCATTACTGAAATGGCATGGATGATCCTGAATGGTCAGTTGCTACCCGGCTGCTTTCCTTGCCACCATTGCCAAAAGCATGCAGCGAGAACACGTCATGCATTTGCACAAGGCTGCTTTCAGCCAACGCTGCGGCTGCAAGAAAGTACACATAATGTACATTGAAGTGTGCCGTTTCAAGAAACTTAATTGGCAACACCTGCCAGAACATTGAAGATCATAGGGACTGACTGTCCATGCGTTTACTGCATGCATTAAGTCATAAACACTAATTTAGGCCATTATTGAAGCAATTATTCACCAACAAATTACATTACATAATATAAATTATATTAAAGTGTACCTTTAAAATTGATCTAAAATATGAATGTCAATGTACTCCCCATGAAAACATACATTTCAATCTATTTTCTACCCTATTTAGTCAAACATACATCATTTTACTATGCTTCATTATGGTGGTGGCCGCCATGTTTAAATGGTCCATTTTGAAGGCTTAGCAGCCATTTTTGAGCATTACATACAGCAGATTTGGATTCAGCACGCCTTAATACCCCTAGAACAGTTGTATGTAAATAAAAACATGTTTTGCCTTTGGGGTTCACATTTTTGTAATATGGTCCCAGTCTATATGGGTCCATGCTGGAACAGCGTAAAAAACAATTGCATGCGAAGCTGCGTGAGGCGTCCTTCTGTTACAGCAAGTCTGCACCATAGTGAGCCAGTGAAGAAGTAAATAATGTAAATAAAAATGTAAAGTATAAAACAGAGAAGTCACTAGTCTAGTAATGCTGCTGCTGCCGCTACTAGGCTCACTGACTGACTGACGGACTGACTGCTCTTGGCTCTGTGCCAATTGCCCTAGAGCAGGGACGGAGAGGAGAGGCGAAAAATGTTTACGCCCAAAGGGGGCGTTTTTGTTTGGCCTAATACTGCACCCTTCTCAATGCGTTTTCAGTGGTCAGTGGAGACGGTAAACTTTTTGAGACCGTTTTCATTTTTGCACGGCGGATCGTCTTAGTGGAAACGGGGCCTAAGACGTTTCACCTCCTTGTGTCTGTCGAGAGAAACTACTCTAGAAACTTCATAATGGTCGACAGTCTTCTCTACGGCAGAAAGAAAGAACTGCGTAGCAGCAGCCCATAATAATAGTCTCCTAAATGATCAGCCAGCGTCTTGCACCTGCTGCCTGGCTGACCAGAGACTAGAAAACCCCCCAGTATAGAAGGAAAACAACCCCCCCCCCCCCCCACACACACACACGCCGCTGTGAAACGGCACGGTCGTTATAATGTTTCAAATCCGCCAAGTGATGCGAAACAAAGAAGCACTCCAGTCGTACACGGTGGTGGTGTACGACTGGAGTGCGGGGGGGGGGGGGGGGGGGGGGGGCAGTGTTGCCAACTGACAAGATCCAAAATGCACTAGTGGCACTTCCAAAATGCACTAGAATGCGGCTAGATGCTCTGCCTGGAAGGGAATATATAAACATACAGATCAAAATGACCATTAAAATTGTATATTCTCTAGTTGTGTAGACTTGGGCTAACACACATGATGATTATTTTAACTCTTGAAATGGACCCCTTGCGGGTCCATTTGGTTTCATTTTTACACTCTCAAAGAGTTACATCATTTAGTCTGGGGACCACTGGTTGAAATCACTATCATAGGAGGAAAAATGGTGAAAAATGAACCCTATCTCTGGCGCCTGTCAATCAATTTCGCCCCAACTCACCAGCCAAAAAGCACTAGATTTTCCGCCAGGAGTTTTTTCCACTAATTTTGGCGCTAGGGGGGTCTGAAAAAGCGCTAAATATAGCGACAAACGCGCCAAGTTGCGCAGACACTGTTCACTTCATGAGGCCAGTCTAATGGCGGCGCCTCTACAGTCATAGACTAGAGAATTGAGAATGGGGACAACAAATGGCGACAAATCCCTTTAATTTACTGTAGATCGTTTTATAGTTGTTTGTTACTGTATAATACTTTGAAACAGCTGACATGTTTTGCGCAGCACATTGAAATCAATGTATTTCCAAACTCACCTCTTTCAGGCTGCATGAACAGCAGCTCGAGCGCTCAGTTTCTGACTCCTCAATGTCGCAACTCTTCTACTAGATGGCTGTGCGTGCATGTCCACCTGCAACTCATCAAGTAGTTTGTCGTGCGACGGTGTCGTGCACGCAGACGTCTAAGCTCACAACAGTCACGTCCATGACGCAATGTGAGCTTGTATATCAGCTGTTCTCCGTGCGCAATACTGTTGCACAACGAACGAAGTATAAACGTCTCCTAGGGTGCCCCTCTCTAGCCAACACTCAAGAGTAGGTTGAATGAACTGAAACCAACGCTCCCCAAAACATTATGCCTGGAGAAATGTTGGGGATTGACTACGTGAAACAGTCACCCTTAAATCCAGTCCCAATGTTTGTAAACAAATAATTGGTCTATTGTGTTCTTCTAACCAGTAAGTAACCATATAAGGAAATGTTTCCTCCCTTTCCCAGTTCGGTACAATTTGCAACTCTAAATTATTATTGATTGATTGATTGATTGATTGATTGATTGATTGATTGATTGATTGATTGATTGATTGATTGTAATGGGATGGATCTAGCTCTGGTCCATAGCTCCACTGCTCCTATAATTCTGCCTTGCATTGGAGTATCTGTGAAAGATAAGTGCATTTTATCTGTGTGGTGGGGGCGCAGAGTGTATTTTATCAGTCTGGTGGGGGCGCAGAATGCAGTGTACTGTATTTTATTTATGTGTTGGGGGTTCAGAGTACATTTTATTCGTGTGGTGGGGGTTCAGACTTCAGAGTGTTCGTGGGGTGGTCGCTCAGAGCAGGGGTGGACTGACAGTCTGGCATACAGGGCATTTTCCCGGTGGGCCGACCCCCCCCCGGGGGCCGTTAATGTCGTGTTTTAATTAAAAAATAATAATAATGAATCAAAAAAAAAATCTGCACAAAACCGGCCCACGAATCAGTGCTGGCGGCCCTCTGTCCTCTTCAAATGAGACTGCCTATTGCAGGGTTTTTATAGTTAACTAAAACTAACTAACTAATTTTAGTTAGCCCGAGCCCCAGAGCCCCTTATGTCTTAAATTCTCATGGGGGCTCAGGCCCCGGAGCCCCACAAAGATTGCAACGCTAATTATAAGGGTCTTCAGAGGGCCGCTCTGAGACAAAATTGCCCGGTACGTTTTGAGCTCCCAGTCCACCCCTGGCTCAGAGTACATTTTATTTGTGTGGTGGGGGGTTCAGAGTGCAGGGTGGGGGCATATTTGACAGCAAACGTACCCTTGGCCATCCACCCGCGATTAATCCTTAAGCCCGCATGGGAACTGAATACCCCCCCCCCCCCCCCCCCCCCCGATGCAAAATGTAAAAAGTCAGAAGAAACTGTCTGAAATTCCAAAAAGCATTGATGCTGTTAAGTATTTTTAATATCTTTCTCCAGAAATCTTTTTCTACATCCAAACGCTGTTTGCCAGCCTCGATCTAGCTTTGTACCCCCCCCCCCCCATATATAACTGGATATCAGACGTGGCGATTTGTCTAAATTTGCGTGTAACAATATATGTGTATCGTCACAAAATCCTACTGTAGTGTAGCCTACACACACACATACCCAGTAGTGCAAGAATAAATGTAGAGACAGAGACAAATGTTTATTTTTTACCACTTCCTCAGAAAAATGCACAAAAACAACATTTCACTCTGCTGGTGCTAGTTGACTTGTCTTAAAGAAATCAATGAATCAGTCAATTGATTCTTTCTTTTTTGGTTTATACCCTAACAGATGCACACACACACACACACACACACACACACACACACACACACACACACACACACACACACACACACACACACACTTACTTTATTTACTTATTTTTCTTCTCTCCTCTCCAGGAGTCCTCCTCAGAACGCCAGCGGTATAGAGGGTTGGAGAGGTTCCTCTGTCCCCGCCTGGACAGGTGTATAGGGTGACCCTGCCTTTGGGAGATGGGTCGGTTCGGCTGACCCTATCCACTCGGCTCAGGCACGCCCGGAAGGAGAGGCCCCCTTCCGTGGGCCTCGCCAGCCCTGCCCGCGCGTACACCTGTCAGCATGGCGGGGACCCTGCCGAAAGGTACGAACCCCCCTTTAGCTTGGTCACAGTAGAGCTGAGCAGTCCAGCCCCCTTGTGACGCCGCCCCTGTTCCAGAAATGGATTCCCCATTAATTTTCCTCATAGACTTTTTCGAAAATTACCTATATAAACACGATTATGCCACGGACAAAGCCAACTCAGGGCTCAACAAATCATGACAACTTGCACAAACCTTTTGGACTATCAAATAATTTCTAAGAAGATAAACGAAACAAAAACGTTTTTGCCTTTTTTTTTCCGTCTGGCTAATTAGATATTGTATGATAATTGTGTGTGTCATGATTTGTTGAGACCCGAGTTTGGCTCCGTCTGCAGCGTAATCATCTTTATATAGATAATTTTTGCAAAGTCTGAGGAAAAGGAATGAAGGAATCCATTTCTGGAACAAGGGCAGCGTCACAAGAGGGGTGGGACTGCTCAGCTCTATAGACCTTGCAGTCAAAATAGACTTTTACAGTCACACTAGACCTTGCAGTAAGCCTTGCCTTCTCCCGGACACTTTACAGGCCCATTCATCACAATGTAATATCATAGATTTTACGCATTAAGTACTGTCTCATATGTATCCACCCAGATTTCAACACATTCTAAGTACAATGAATCTGAACTATTTTAATAACATTCTGATGCTGTTGCTAATCAATGATGAGTATTTATTTTTTTAAATCAATGCCACCATACCCACTGCGGCAACACAGACACTGCTGATAGCTTTCTTACGCCTGTTGACTCATCCAAAGTGAGAGAAAAATAGGTGCCGCATTTATGTCCTTCGCTTGCGTTGCCTCAATTTGATTTGACATCATGATGGTTCGATCGTGAACAGTTTTTGCAGATTGATAGATAGGTTGAATACACAACAAGTGTATATTTGCCACTTTCCCACTGAAATTACTGCAAACCTGCTTTCTAGTCGCCGGTGACAGGCGCCAGTCCATGCGCAAACGAGACGAATGACACTTTTTTTTTAATATGGTAATTAAAGATTTGTCTGCGAGCCAGATGCAGCCACCAAAAAAGCCACATATGGCTCGCGAGCCATATGTTCCCGACCCCTGTTCTAGTATAATAAAAACAAATAAAAATCAGTCATTTGTGGGGAAAAGATGTGATATATCGATATCAAATCGAATCACAGCATAATTAAGAATCACAATATAAATCGATTCAGAACTCTAAATATCAATATTGTATCGTATTGTGAGGTAAGTGAATCGTCCCACCCAGTGTTGTTTTTGTCGACTAAGACTAAGACTAAGTCGACTAAGGTTTTTGATATTTAGTCGACTAAGACTAGACTAACAAAAATGAATTTCAAAAGACTAATTGGGACTAAAAGATGTGTGTTTTCAAGACTAAGACGAAGACTAAATCATAACCTAAGACTAATGGAAATAGGAAACATTTTTAACTTCTTTTTTCGTTCTTTTTAAGTATGTGAACATATCTGCAGTATAGATTGCATACGTTTTCAGGAAAGGGACTTATTACTAATGCAGTAATTTTATGCAAAGAAATAAAACGAGACATCTGTCATACTAAAAACTATAAATCTGTAATAAAACATATATAAACCTACAATGCATGTGTATGTAAGACTAAACTACTAAGACTAATTCTGAAAGACTAAGACTAAAAAAAGACTAAGACTAAAAAAGACTAAGACTGAGACTAAAACTAAATCAATGTTGATATTTCGTCGACTAGACTAAGACTAAAAAAAATGAATTTCAGAAGACTAAATGGGACTAAAAGACTACAGTAAATGTGTTACTCAAAAGACTAAGACTAAGTCAAAATATTCTCAAACAAACAACACTGGTCCCACCCCTACTATATTAGCATATTGATTTTTTTCCCCCACCCCTAATGTTGGTATGTGTTTGTGTCTTACAGTTCAATCACCTGACCTTGGATGGACCGTGGATGGGCTCATCAGTACATAGCTTGTGTCTACTCAGGGTCTTATCTCCGGGTGCCACTGGAGAGACGATGCTCTGTTCATACAAGCTATCTGCAACCGCATGACGAAAGCCCCCCACGTGGTACGTACCTGGATTACATGTGCAGTAGAAACCAGAGCCATAAGAGCAGTGGTTTAACTGGTTTTCAACCTTTTTGACACAGGGACCACTATTTTATTCAGCATTTGAGCCACGGAACACAATTTGATGAGATTTTCATCCCACAGACCCAAAACTATAGACTTGTTTTGCTTTTGACTAAAATTCCAGGCTATATTTTTGCAACAAAATCAAAATGACTAAATTATCTTTTACAACGTGTAGACTTCTTACTTAAGTTTAAGAATATTTTAACTCTTCAGAGTGTAAACATGCCACCAAATGGACCCGTAAGGGTTTCATTTTAACACTCGAGAGTTACATCTGGTTAACTAACTTTTCATCTGGTTAACCAATTTAGCTGGGGACCACCTAGAACCCTCTCAGGGACCACTGGTGGTCCCCGGACTACTGGTTGAAAACTGCGGCCATAGTGTGACAATTACGCAAACCTTATTACTCCTGTTACTTTATTATTTTATTATATTTTGTTTGTTTCTTAAGGTACCACAAAGCAAGGAGACTCCTCAAAACGACTGACTGTTGGGACAAGCAATGGTCCAAGTCAAAATCTACGTGGAGGAAGTTCATCAACTCTCCTCCAACCAACCTGCCAGGGTGTGACCTACCACGGAATGCCTGGGTCAACCTCAACAGACTTCACTCTGGAGTAGCAGTCTATCTGCATATGATTGGAGTGTCTGCTATTACTGATCTCTGTGAATGCGGAAAACCACAAACTGTTGAATGCATCATGGATGAATGCCCGATCTTCAAATCACCACATGGAGTCAGCGGCCTCCCTGAACTGGATGGCGATACCACCTCCTGGCTGATGTCCTGACTGCCTGTGTGGCCTGGCAAGAACAAACAAGCTGGTCCTGGAACGTTTGCTGTTTCGTCGGTTGGGTTGAGTCCAGGCGACAATAGTGGCACCTATCTAGTCTGGATTCCCCAAGGGCAGAAGGTAAGCCATTAGGCCCGTCACAATTAGGAACTTTGCTGTGTAACAAATGTCACCCAAATAATGAACCGTATCACTGTGCAGATTAAAGGCACTCGTGGATAGTGGAAGTATTGGATCTACGACATCAAACCAGGTTTTGAGCTCGTAGATCTGTGACCTCCACTATTTTCCACCCTGGAAAGAATCATGATTGCTATCCCAAAGTGTGGCGATTATCTCAAATACTCCAATTATAATGTAATAATTGTGATGGGCCTAAGTTGGTGTGTTCATGTCTTGCCAAATGTTTTTTCCCCTCTGCTGTTTCTTCCCCACAGGTTGCCAAATGTTTTTTTCCCTCTGCTGTTTCTTCCCCACAGGTTGCCAAATGTTTTTTGCCTCTGCTGTTTCTTCCCCACAGGTTGTCCGAAATGTCGTAGTTTTTTTTGTCTAATCCCTTTTTTCTGCGTCTTTTCAGGTGATAAACATTATTATTAGGACCTTGTAGTTGTGTGTTTGTGGTGTGTGCGTGCATGTGTTTCATCATCATAGTTTGTTCATTCGTGTAGGCAGGGCTACATAGGTAGGATGATGATGAAACAATTGGTCAAATTTCATTTCTTCAAGACTCATTTCATTTCTTCAAGACTCATTTCATTTCTTCAAGACTCATTTCATTTCTCGCCTGAAGAAAAGCTCAAATTTGGAATATTCTTGCGCAAAGAAAAGGTACTGTAACTACCTATGTTATATGCAATACAATGCCTACATTGTCCATTGTTGATAAAATCAACAAGATGTGTATTATTTTATCAACAATGTACAATTTACACATCGTATTACATCAAATGTTATAATGAGCTTTTTTCTTCTTTCTTTCTTTCTTTCTTTTCTCCTTCTCTCCAGGACCAAGCTTACTTGTAGGAGCTATAATATTAAAGGGCCGATCAAATACCACATCAGATGATCAACAGATGATGCTTGCCAATGAAGAACCGTACAGTCATGCTACTTGGAATGATGTGTCCATGCTGCCAATCCTTGCAGGCATAGTACCTACGGGCCGACGAGATGCTGCCACCCTTGCCCTGGCCAGGAAAGCGAAAAACTACGACTGGCACATCCTGCACGACACCACAATAACTCCAGCACTCCCTAGCAGACTCAAGTCCCGACAGCCCTACAACAAGGCAGCCCAGGAGATGCTCAACTCCACCTCAGAGGACTTCTCTTTGACCTGGGACCAGAGATGCTGGCATGGCTCCACGACACAAAGTTGGACCTCTGATGTACACGAGAGAAGAAGACTTGGAATGCTCATAAGAATACTGATGTGAGGAAACTATACCAGCATTCCTACAGAATCTGGACATCGACTAGCCTGTGAACTTGCCAGGATGAAATGCACAGTAAGAAGAGGGCAATGGTGCTTGGCTGGCAGCAAGCTGGAGACCTCTTAAAACTGCTTCTCCTTAATAGCATTATAAGCAGCATTAGCGACTTAATGCTGGAAGATCCAGAGGTGTTCCGGAAGAAGGCTAACGACATAGAATGCGAAGTAACAACGCAAGTTTGGTCCTCTAAAGCCATCACTACAGCCATGTCAGTGGTCCCAAGACGGGAGATGTGGATGGAGACTGCTTCAGCTGATGCCTCAGATCCATTTTGAGGATGATGTTGGACATTTCTGAAAGAAGCAGGAGATTGTCTGGACATGTACACCGCCTGATGAGAGAGCCCGGCAAGTGTGGCAAAGGACTGGATGCCAGAAGGTGGAAAGAGCGAGAAGGGTCACCAGAGGCTGGAGAAAGTGGAGATGACTTGTCGACCACTGTTCTAATAGGAACAGGATTAACAGTAGCGGTACTCTTTTTGTTACAGTGACTTCAATACCGCTCCGGCTAATTTCCTTGATGTCCTACTGCCATGATGTAGCTTACATGCACCCCAGGCATGTCCAGGAATTAAAGGAAACAGACTTGCGCAATGGAGACTGTTAGTTTCCTTTTTAATTCCTTCCATGAACCAGTATGGACTCCACCATAGAAGTCTTCGTGTCCTATGCTGTTCTATGCTACAACATCCTGAGGAAGACCATCAGTGGACGAGAGTAGGATCTGTTCCTCACTCTAACTCCAAGAAGGCATCCCCAGTAGTCCTGACAGACATGTAGATGACATCAGCCTGCAAAATGTAGAAGGACAACAATTTCCGGAGTGGAGTTGGTGTGCCAAGACTGGTCTTGGGCTAAATGCCAAGAAAACTGATTATAACGTCTTGCTGGAACATCCACCCGACAACTTCAGGACGTTGAGGAATCAAAGTAAATGGGCTCAAACCGACCAAGGTCTCAAAGAGAGGAAGGTACTTTCATGGCCGGTCCAATGCAGATTTTGGAGATCAATGAACATCAACCAGGACAAGCGCAGCAACAAGGGTAAGTATTGGTCATTAAATCAGAAGAGGACGAGAGGACGTCCAACACCTACCTTTGTAGAAAGGAAAGATGCTGATGCAGAGAGGACACATGAGCTGGCCAGATGTATGGATAACCGAGATGACTGGAGACGGCGATGTAAAGGGAGCATACACTGCTTGAGCAGACTGCCGATCACATAATCACCACCTGTGTCGAGGGTGTTGTGAAGACGCCCAAGTTTCAGTAACCTCTGCCAACATATCTGACTGTGGAATTCGTTCTCCTCTATGGCTGTGAATGCTGGACACTAACACGAGCCCTACAGAAATTCTTTGGATGGCTGCTACACCAGAATGCTACATGTGGGACTGAACCAACCAGGACAAGCACAGCAACAAGGGCAAGTATTGGTAATTAAGGAGGATGATGTTAACTGGCCACCGACACCAAGAACTCCCAGCCAAAAAGTGTTGGGGACCAACACGGGCGTCAATTGAGAGGACTTCCCACACCCACTTTTGTAGACTTACCAAAAGAAATACTGGTGCAGAGAGGACAAATTAGCTGGCCAGATGTATGGATAACTGAGATGACTGGAGATGGCGATGGAGGGCTTGACATACTGGGAGCACTGACAGCACAGTGTATGCTTGAGCAGACTGCCAATCACATAATCACCATGTGGAAACGCAACCTCCCTCTGCAGATCATGATCAGTTTCTTTTCTGACTGGAGTTCGTTCTCCTCTATGGATGTAAATGCTGGATACTAACACAAGCCCTACAGAAATTCCTTGGATGGCTGCTACACCAGAATGCTATGTGTGGGACTGAACATCAACCAGATCGAGCACAGCAACAAGGGTAAGTATTGGTCATTACCAAATGTATTAGAAGATGGCATTAAAAAGGATGAGGTTAGCTGTGGCCACCGACACCAAGAACTCCCAGCCAAAAAGTCTGTACTGTGGGAACCAACACAGGGGCATAAATTGAGAGGACGTCCAACACCTTTGTAGGCCTACTAAAAGAAAGATGCTGATGCAGAGAGGACAAATGAGCTGGCCAGATGTATGGATAACCGAGATGGCGATGGAGGGCTTGTCTAGGGTCGATGTAAAGAGAGCATACACTGGCATACAGCACAGTCTATGCTTGAGCAGACTGCCAGTCACTTAATCACCAGATGTATCAAATTGGACTTCAATGATGCACGAAAGAAGACACCTAAGTTTCAGAAAGCTTCGCCAGCATATCTGACCGTGGAGTTCGTTCTCCTCTATGGCTGTGAATGCTGGACACTAACACAGGCCCTACAGAAATCCCTTGGATGGCTGCTACACCAGAATGCTACATGTGGGACTGAACATCAACCAGGACAAGCACAGCAACAAGGGTCTGTATGAGTCATTATCAAATGTATCAGAGAAGATGGCATTAAGGAGGATGAGGTTAGCTGGCCACTGACACCGACACCAAGAACTCCCAGCCAAAGACCCTGTACTGTGGGAGCCAACACAAAGGCATCGAACGAGAGGATGTCACACACCAATCTTTGTAGACATACTAAAAGAAAGATGCTGGTGCAGAGAGGACAAATGAGCTGGCATACGAACACAAGCCCTACAGAAATTCCTTGGATGGCTGCTACACCACAATGCTACCTGTGGGACTGAACATCAACCAGGACGAGCACAGCAACAAGGGTCTGTATGTGTCATTATCAAATGTATCCGAAAAGATGGCATTAAGGAGGATGAGGTTAGCTGGCCACTGACACCAAGAACTCCCATCCAAAAAGCCTGTACTGTGGGAACCAACACACAGGCATCAATTGAGTAGACCTACGAAAGGAATGCTGGTGCAGAGAGGACAAATGAGCTTGCCAGATGTATGGGATAACTGAGATGACTGGAGACGGCGATGGAGGGCTTGTCTGAGGTCGACGTAAAGAGAGCATACACTGACATACAGCATAGTGTATGCTTGAGCAGACTGCCTGTAACATAATCACTATGTGGAAACCCAACCTCCCTCTGCACATCAAGATCAGTTTATTTTCTGCCCGTGAAGTTTGTTCTCCTCTATGGCAGTGAATGCTGGACACCAATATGAGCCCTACAGAAATTCCTTGGATGGCTGCTACACCAGAATGCACGTGTTTGACTGAATTGACAGATGCATGGATAGATGTCTGGAGACGGCGATGGAGGGCTTGTCTGACGACGATGTAGAGACTGGCATACAGCACAGTGTATGCTTGAGCAGACTGCCAGTCAAATAATCACCTGTGATGCGGCTGTTTTGGCACCATATCAAGTTGGACTTCAATGATGCACAAAAGAAGACATCCAAGTTTCAGAAACCAGCATATCAAGATCATGTTTTTTTCTGACCGTGGAGTTCGTTCTACGCTATGGCTGTGAATGCTGGACACGAATATGAGCCCTACAGAAATTCCTTGGATGGCTGCTACACCAGAATGCTACGTGTGGGACTGAATATTAACTAGGACAAGCAACAGGGTCATTGTCAAATGTATCAGTAAATGGCATTGAGGAGGATGAGAATAGCTGGCCACTGACAATCACTTAATCACCACCTGTGACGAGGGTTTTATGGCACTGTATCAAGTTGGACTTCAATGATGCACGAAAGAAGACACCCAAGTTTCAGAAAGCTTTGCCAGCATATCTGACGTGGAGTTTGTTCTCCTGTATGGCTGTGAATGCTGGACACTAATACAAGCCCTACAGAAATCCCTTGGATGGCTGCTACACCAGAATGCTACATGTGGGACTGAACATCAACCAGGACGAGCACAGCAACAAGGGTCTGTATGAGTCATTATCAAATGTATCCAAGAAGATGGCATTAAGAAGGCTGAGACTTCTTAATGCTTGCCACCGACACCAAGAACTCCCAGCCAAAGACCCTGGCCTGTACTGTGGGAACCAACACAAAGGCATCGAACAAGAGGACGTCCCACACCAATCTTTATAGACGTACTAAAAGATGCTTGTGCAGAGAGGACAAATGAGCTGGCCAGATGTATGGATAACAGAGATGACTGGAGACGGCGATGGAGGGCTTGTCTGAGGTTGACGCAAAGAGAGCATACACTAACATACAGCACAGTGTATGCTTGAGCAGACTGCCAGTCACATAATCACCTGTGACGAGGGTGTTGTGGCACCGTATCAGGTTGGACTTCAATGATGCACAAAAGAAGACATCCAAGTTTCATAAACCTCCCCGGCATATCAAGATCAGTTTTTTTTCTGACCGTGGAGTTCGTTCTCCTCTATGGTTGTGAATGCTGGACACTAATATGAGCCCTACAGAAATTCCTTGGATGGCTGCTACACCAGACGTAAAGAGAGCATACACTGGCATACAGAACACTGTATGCTTGAGCAGACTGCCCGTCACATAATCACCATGTGGAAACCCAACCTCCCCCTCCACATCAAGACCAGTTTCTTTTCTGACTGTTGAGTTCGTTCTCCTCTATGGCTGTGAATGATGGACACTAACACAAGCCCTACAGAAATCCCTGGATGGCTGCTACACCAGAATGCACGTGTGGGACTGGATGGCCAGATGTATGGATAACAGAGAAGACTGGAGACGGCGATGGAGGGCTTGTCTAAGGTCGACGTAACGGCATACAGCAGTGTATGCTTGAGCAGATTGCCAATCACATAATCACCACCTGTGACGAGGGTGCTGTAGTACCAGATTGCCAATCACATAATCACCACCTGTGACGAGGGTGCTGTAGTACCGTATAAAGTTGAGCTTATCTGACTGTGGAATTTGTTCTCCTTTATGGCTGTGAATGCTGGACACTAACATAAGCCCTACAGAAATTCCTTGGATGGCTGCTACACCAAAATGCTACACGTGGGACTGAACATCCACCAGGACAAGCACAGCAACAAGGGTAAATATTGGTCATTACCAAAATTCTCAGAAGATGGCATTAAGAAGGATGAAGTTAGCTAGCCACTGACACCGACACCAAGAACTCCCAGCCAAAAAGTCTGTACTGTGGGAACCAACACATGGACATCAATCAAGAGGATGTCCAACACCTTTGTAGGCCTACTAAAAGAAAGATGCCGATGCAGAGAGGACAAATGAGCTGGCCAGATGTATGGATAACAGAGATGGCGATGGAGGGCTTGTCTAGGGTCGATGTAAAGGGAGCATACACTGGCATACAGCACAGTGTATGCTTGAGCAGACTGCCAGTCACTTAATCACCACCTGTGACGAGGGTGTTGTGGCACCGTATGAAGTTGGACTTCAATTATGCACGAAAGAAGATGCCTAAGTTTCAGAAAGCTTCGCCAGCATATCTGACCGTGGAGTTCGATCGCCTCTATGGCTGTGAATGCTGGACACTAACACAAGCCCTACAGAAATCCCTTGGATGGCTGCTACACCAGAATGCACGTGTGGGACTGAATGGCACATGTATGGATAACCGAGAAGACTGGAGACGTGATGGAAGGCTTGTCTAAGGTCAGCGTAAAGGCATACAGCACAGTGTATGGTTGAGCAGACTGACAATCACTTAATCACCACCTGTGACAAGGGTTTTATGGCACTGTATCAAGTTGGACTTCAATGATGCACGAAAGAAGACACCCAAGTTTCAGAAAGCTTTGCCAGCAAATCTGACGTGGAGTTTGTTCTCCTGTATGGCTGTGAATGCTGGACACTAACACAAGCCCTACAGAAATCCCTTGGATGGCTGCTACACCAGAATGCTACATGTGGGACTGAACATCAACCAGGACGAGCACAGCAACAAGGGTCTGTATGAGTCATTATCAAATGTATCCAAGAAGATGGCATTAAGAAGGATGAGATTAGCTTGCCACTGACACCGACACCAAGAACTCCCAGCCAAAGACCCTGTACTGTGGGAACCAACACAAAGGCATCGAACAAGAGGACGTCCCACACCAATCTTTGTAGACGTACTAAAAGATGCTTGTGCAGAGAGGACAAATGAGCTGGCCAGATGTATGGATAACAGAGATGACTGGAGACGGCGATGGAGAGCTTGTCTGAGGTTGACGCAAAGGGAGCATACACTGGCATACAGCACAGTGTATGCTAGACCAGACTGCCAGTCACATAATCACCATGTGGAAACCCAACCTCCCCCTCCACATCAAGATCAGTTTCTTTTCTGACTGTGGAGTTCCTTCTCCTCTATGGCTGTGAATGACACTAACACAAGCCCTACAGAAATCCCTGGATGGCTGCTACACCAGAATGCAAGTGTGGGACTGGATGGCCAGATGTATAGATAACCGAGAAGACTGGAGACGGCAATAAAGGGCTTGTCTAAGGTCGGCGTAACGGCATACAGCACAGTGTATGTTTGAGCAGACTGACAATCACTTAATCACCACCTGTGATGACGGTGTTGTAGTACCGTATCAGGTTGAACTTCAATGATGCACGAAAGAAGATGCCCAAGTTTCAGAAAGCCCCGCCAGCATATCTGTCCGTGGAATTTGTTTTCCTGTATGGCTGTGAATGCTGGACACTTAACACCTGTGGGACTGAACATCAACCAGGACGAGCACAGTAACAAGGGTCTTTACGGGTCATTATCAAACGTAGAAACTGCATACACTGGCATACAGCACAGTGTATGCCTGAGCAGACTGCCAGTCACATAATCACCACCTGTGACGAGGATGTTGTGGCAGTGAATCAAGTTGGACTTAATGATGCACGAAAGAAGACGCCCAAGTTTCAGAAACCTCCCCTGGCATATCAAGATCAGTTTCTTTTCTGACCGTGGAGTTCGTTCTCCTCTATGACTGTGAATGCTGGACACTAACACAAGCCCTACAGAAATTCCTGGATGGCTGCTACTCCAGAATGCTACCTGTGGGACTGAACATCAACCAGGACGAGCACAGCAACAAGGGTCTTTACGGGTCATTATCAAATGTATCCGAGAATATGGCATGAGGTTAGTTCCCACAGCACAGGCCTTTCGGCTGGGAGTTAACCTGAGCTAACACACAAGCATCAATTGAGAGGACGTCCAACACCAACCTTTGTAGACCTACGAAAAGAAATGCTTGCAGAGTGGAATCCCAACCTCCCTATTCACATCAAGATCAGTTTCTTTTCTGACCGTGGAGTTTGTTCTCGTCTATGGCTGTGATTGTTCGACACCAATATGAGCCCGAGAGAAATTTCTTGGATGGCTGCTACACGGCGATGGAGGGCTTGTCTGAGGACAACGTTCAAACTGCATACACTGGCATACAGCACAGCGTATGCTTGAGCAGACTGCCAGTCACATAATCACCACCTGTGACGAGGATGTTGTGGCAGTGATGGCAATGATGCACGAAAGAAGACACCTGAGTTTCAGAAACCTCCCCTGGCATATCAAGATCAGTTTATTTTCTGACCGTGGAGTTTTTCTCCTCTATGATGCTGGACACTAACACAAGCCTACAGAAATCCCTGATGGCTGCTACTCCAGAATGCTACCTGTGGGACTGAACATCAACCAGGACGAGCACAGCAACAAGGGTCTGTATGAGGCATTACCAAATGTATCAGAAGATGGCATTGAGGAGGATGAGATTAGATGACTACTTACACCAACACCAAGAACTCCAAGCCAAAAAGCCTTTATTGTGGGAACCATCCCACAGGCATCGATTGAGACGACATCCCACACCTATGTGGACATACTAAAAGAAAGATTCTGGTACAGAGGAGAAATGAGCTGGCCAGATGTGTGGATAACCAAGATGACTGCAGACGGCGATGGAGAGCTTTGTCTGAGGACGACGTAGAGAGAGATGAAGACCTGTTCCCTTTTATTGGTCACCATCGATGTGTTGGGCTACCTGAGACGAGGGCATTGTGGCACCGTATCAAGTTGCACTTCAATGATGCACGAAAGAAGACGCCCAATTTTCACCCTCATTTTGTAATAAGTAATATTTGTTTGCCTATTTTGCTACCGTAGGTAAGATATTACTATGACAACCTACAAATCCTGTACCAACCATATGGCCGTCAGTCCGTCATGTCTTCTGACACTTCACACCACCCTATGGTCATCAGTTGCCACGCCTTGTGACATGCTCCATAGATGGTCGTCTCCATAATTTGAAGATCACGACATTCATCAAACCTTTGATAGCCATTCATGGAGAAGACTGGATTAACTATGTAGATCTGCTTATGGAGCTGGCCAGCAACTCTTACCTGACCTCAAACCTTATGAAGCTGACCCGTACCGTCATTCCATATGTTCATCCTCCCCCACCCGTCCTTCTGTGATGCACCCGTCTATTCAGATGGCCCCAACCCAAAGTTATTTGTGCGCCTGCAAGTGGTAGGAGTTGTCAACAGGCCTGTGCACTCGAGTCCCTGTCCCTGCTGCCACCCATAGATCTACATATATGAAGGTTACCAGGTCCAACATGTCATGACCTCACCAAACCATGTATACTCAAGACACACTGCATATACTGTATGACCAGACCTTAACAAGCCATGTACAAGACGCTGCTCCCTGCTGCCACCCGTGGATCTCCATACATGGAGTTGACATGGTATGACATTCCATACCATGTAAATTCAAGACGTGCTTTATATTTGGCTAAAATTCTTTACATATTTTGATCTGACCGCCACCCTATAAAAAAGAGCCATATTTGCTCACCCAGCAATCTGTCATGACTCATGGCAGATGGCCTCGTCTTACGTGGATGCGTAAGACGTGGTCTCTCAGAGGGTGTACCAAGTTGGCGTCCTTTTGGTTCAATTTGTACACCCTCTATTCTTCTTTCTACCCTTAGGAGCTTCTCGCTCCTGGGGTGTATATTAGGCTTCATTTTGACTGTTATATGCATGTACATCCTGTACATGCATATTACAGTATGGATGTATGTGATGGATGAATGGATTGGATTTATGGATTTTGATATATTTTTTTTGTTTTATTGAATTGTGTCTTGAATTGTGTCCTGAATTTGTTTTTGTTTTTTATTTGCATTTACAGCATGTTTCATACATTGTTTATATAATCCATTCTATGTTGTTGTCTTTTAGCCAACACCCACAGGCCACAGCAGGCCAAGGGTCTTGCTAATTTAACTTCTTGCTTGTATCTCCTATCATACCTCAGCGAAAGGCAACTTTTGTGAATACGGTTCAGCGGGTAAGCATGGGCTGATTTTTAAAGTTCATTCCACTTGTTTTCATGGCAATCGTCGTTGGTATCAAAGGTAGGTATAGTTGAACTCAAATCATCGTTGGCACGTCCAGGTTTACTGAAGTACAGTTCCTTTTTTCACTAGGGTTTCAGTCAAAGCAGTTATCACTCAGGTAAGTACAATCCACAGCACAGATTTCTAGCATTTCTCCTCGGTTCATGTTCATACTCGGCCTGTTACTCCATTAGAGTATGTTTACACTGTGTGATCAGGTAGGTATTTAAATCGGTTTCCATTCAGTCATTTTCCACTTTCTTTAAGGTTTTATGCAACCTCATCCTGTTGTGCAGCCCAGATAATCGGTCCCCGTCAGTTTGAAGGACCAAGCTGGCATTTCTTCTTTAATCGGTTGCACTCGCAGCCTGTTAGTCGAGTAGAGTATTTTTGCTTCCTTCCGTAGTCTGGGTACTCTGTGTACACAGACTCACTCTGTTTCCTTATGCGTCTTGGGTAGGTATCTCACATCACAGGAGGAAGACCTGCCACACTGGACTGACTGACCTTGCAGAAGATCAGCTATGAGAAGAGGTCGTGTCTGCACAGCATTGAGCTGGACAGCCGATGATGAAGAAGGCGCTCAAGTCTCACTAATTTTGTAACATGTCTTTTGCATCATGTTGATTGTAATGGTATGCTTCATTCTGTTGACTGTAATATTGTGTATGCATGGCGTACTCTGGGGGTGGAACGATGCGTTTTAACCGCGATTTGATATGTATCACGACGATGCGTGGACGATATTGGTTCGTTATGGCGATATGATTTAATGATTTGAAATCGATACAGTAACTATTTAATGATATATTAAATATGTGTGAAACATGTGGATAGTGCAGAGGGAAAATGTAGAGATGCAACGATGAATCAATTAATCGTAATTGAATCCATAATTACATTACTTACTTTAATCATTTACTAATAGATTAATTGGCAACTAATCAATGGAGTTATAGTACTCCACTCCAATATGTTTTTTTTTTTTTTTTTTTTTTTTTAACTTTAACCATATTTTTTCAGTGTTGAGTGTAACTAAAGAGAAGTAATCCATCTTTCTATCTAAACAACTTGATGTAAACATACATAGACTGATTTATTGACAATGATTATAGTATCAAAAACAAAGGCTTCAATATTTTTAAATGGCCTATTTGAGTTCAGAAGAGTATTGTTCCTTTTAGTCTGACGTGTGTAGTCAAAATAAGTCTAAAGAGTTTCTTTAATTTTAATGTTGTCTTTTATTCTAATATCAGCTTAATCAGCAGCTAATCAAATGTATTTTTGAAGGACACATGATGTGTTTTTCTTCTTAAAATTGCTGAATACAGTGCACAAGTACCTACGTAGTATTGGTAGTGATTCGATACAGATTCTTTCCATTGCAATGTGATGGGGTACAAAGTCAAACGATTTCTGTTTAAATATAAATATACTGTTTAAATTAAAATCGATATTTTTGATACCGTTGCGATATCCTTCCACCCCTAATGTACGCCATGCTCAACCCCTCCTGTCCCCCCGTTGTGGGGGGGGGGCTGGGTGGGGCGTCCCGGCTCGTGGCCTGCACCTTGTCGTTGGTGAGTCGGCTTTAAAACCAAGACAGGCCATTTTAACCCCTAACTAATATACCGCCAGAGTCGATGAATAAATCCACCCCTTGCCTGGAAAAAAAGTTTGCATTGCCACAAATACAATGCAAACGGTTGGGCGGGGTACAGCAAGTTATATCCCATTTCATTGTTTTATAGATGTTTGTTTTTAACAAATGGCAGCAATTATTAACTCTCTTCAGGATTTGTCCTCAAGACTATAGAGAGAAACTCTGCTTTAAGGTCTGTTTAAATGTTGAAGCTCTGTTTGCATGGGCAACGACCAGATAGTACTTATAGCAGTCCTTATTAGGGTAGTTCTATTTTCTGCAGTGTATGTATAGCATTTTATATTGTCACTATGTTCACTATATACTAACTATATAAAAGTGCAGAAATGAAAGCATGCCCACATGCATGAAAGAGGTGGAGAGACAAAAATAAATAATAAAACACGAAGAAAAAAAAAGAAAAACAAGGCACAGGCATGGAGCTCTTGGTTTACTGGGATGGGGTTCAATTCCCTACTGTGCCATACTATTATCTAGGCATTAACTTTCAATTAATATGTACAGGTATATGTAGACAGTAGACACTAGTCCATGTGTATAAACTTTTACACAAGGTACTAGAGATTTTTGAACAGCGGCCAACTTGGGACAGATACAACATGGGAGCCTCATGTTCCCTGTTGTTGTCATAGTCTGTGTCCCTTTTGTGCCCATAGTGTATATGGAGATGTCTGTGATGTGGTACATTTATCATTAGATGATAACGTATAGACTTTGCATTTTTAAACAGGGGCGGATGTAACATTTCCCCATGGGGGGGGGGGGGGGGGCAGGAGAACATGGTATGGGGCAGCTTCATCGCGATGAAGCGCACCCATACCATTTTTGTTTACAGGACTTTTATTAGGCAATTAAGAATCAATAATATCAGTTGTTGTTGTTAAAGTTGCAACAGACACGCAGCATGCATAAAGCTAAAGGGCTGACTCAGAAGGTTTTCTGTTTTCAATGATGAAATGCTGTTGGTTTAGTGGTGCCGCAACTGTATTGTTAGTTGGTCACAGTAGTAGTGTTTCAAATCATGGTTTCAGGTTTCTTCAGGTTTCTTGACTTGGATGGATGGTTGGTCGGACGGATGGTCAGGGACTCCCACAACCATGTAGCAGAGGTGGACAGTACTAAAGTACAGATTCCGAGATTCTCCATTGGTGGTTTTGAACCATTATGATCACTATTTATTCAGCATGTGAGCCAGGGACCATCATTTGAGGACATTTTAGCCCCAAATACACCAAAACTAAAACTTTCTTTGGTTTTTGTCCACAATTCCAGGCTGGATTTCGGGAACAAAAAATGCAAAATTGGTTCAAAATGACCATTCTCCTATATTCTCGAGTTCTGTAAACTAGACTAATAAAGATGATGATAATTTTAACTGAAAATAAACAGCCAAATGGGCTGTTGGCCCATATATGGAAGCCAACAGCTTGTGTTGTGCTCTCAAACAAGAAGGCAGCTATGGCTCAGTAGTGCAGGTTGACGACAACAAGAACGACTCCACAGAGTCAATCTGATCAGCAGTTCAATGAGGAGTTCCAAGCTAAGGTGGAACATCCCGATGACTACTCATGGCTATATCTGAAATGGAAGTCCCTGAAGACCTTGTACGATTCTCGGGCACTGAAGAGGGCAAGGAAAATTATGGCCGACCTCTCCCACCCTGACCACGGCCTCCTCACTCTTATTCCCTTTTAAATCCCAGAATTCACCGACCTTTTTCTGGGCTAGCCCACTAGAATTCATTTATTGTGATACAATATTCTCCTCATGGTTCTGGAAACACTTGATTGATATGGACTTTTTATGGAGAAAATAGTCTGTTATTCAGGCTATTGCTGTGTTTTTCATGTCTTTATTGTATGTCTTGTCCTTTCTTGTGCTTGTGCTTGTATCTGCAGACCACAGTGTCTGCATAAAGTTTTCATTCATTATTAGACACCATTAAATTCTGAAATTTTATTGATTAAACTCTGGGTGGTTTCCAGGAGCTTCCATCTTTTATATTGTTACTTTTTCTATATTGTCTATTATTACTATGACTCTAACTTTGACAAGACTCCAAGCTCTTCATTGTTTTCTGTTTGGTTATCATCCTTACAGGGTACTTGGATTAGGGACTGGCCCATTTGTAGTATAGATCCCTGATGATCTTTTTCCATACCATCTGTGGTCTATATTTCCAGTTTTGTATATATAAACCAAACAGGAAAATATTTTATGTTCATAACAATTTATCTTCTCCATAAAGTCCATATCAATTATAAATATTGCATCCAGTGTTTCCAGAAGCATGAAGAGAATATTGTATCACTCTGTGATTTCAGTTAAGGCCCTAATTAAAAGCATTCTTAGATTCCTTCAGTCTTCACATGAATTTAAACATAAGGTTCCTCAGTACAGGGTAAAACATACCTGGGCATTATGCAGCCCGGGGACCAAATGCGGCTCTTTGGCTGACTCTGACCGGCCCGTGAAAGGGTACAGTGGTTTTCAACCAGTGGTCCAGGGACCACCAGTGGTCCTTGAGAGTTCCAGTTAAATACGGAAAGTGGGTGAACCAGATGTAACTCTTTGAGATCGCAAACCCCGCAAGGGTCCATTTGGTTTCATTTTTACACTCAAGAGTTAAAATATTCATCTGAATCAGCCCAATTCCTAACAATCAGAGAATGTAAAAGAATGGTCATTTTTTATCTATGTTTGCCTCTTTAGTTTTGGGTCTGGGGGTTAAAATGTCATCAAATGTTGTTCTGTGGCTCAAATACTGAATATATAGAGGGCACTGGTGTCAAAATGGTTGATCGCAGTCTTTAGTTTTTAGTTGAGCCTTTAGTCTTGGCCCTCCATAATATTTTATACAACCATTTTTTTCTGTTCTGTCATCACAGGAGTGCTGTAGGCAGTTCAGAAACCCACCTTCCAGTGACATCATTTTTAAATAATATTTTAATGAAAAAAATATTTATTTTTCATTTTGGGTATGCCTTTGGGTACTTTTGGCTATGCCTTTGGGTACTTTTGGGTATGCTTTTGGGTACTTTGGGGTATGCTTTTGGTTAGTTTTGGATAGTTTGGGGTATGCTTTTGGGTACTTTTCGGTAGTTTGGGATACTTTTAGGTTGTTTTGGGTACTTCTGGACAATTAGTAGGACCCTTGACGGATAAAATTTCTCATCATTATTACGGATGGAACTCTTGTGTTCTGAGAACCTGGTTTCAATTTCTCTCACCGTTTTGCCTACATAACATGGGCATTTCAGGAGATAGACGGCATGTTTACTTTGCAAGTACGGTTTCACTGCGTAATCCCACATCGCATATGAACACAGGCCCGGTATATGATGTGTGTTTATGTGATTCATGTTTCGTATCACTTCACATTTGTGAGATGATTCATCATGTCTGCCTGCATCACATAATGCATACACGGTTAGGCTAGGTTTAGGTATGTGATGAAGGTTGATGAGATGTGTCTTATAATGTGCGAGGCAATTTATGTATGCTGCCATTTGCAGCTAAAACGTCATCAAGGCATTAGCGATGGGCCGATGCCCCAATCGTTTGCTGCTACACTCTTCACCTGTGGCACTTTGTAGCACTTTATGAGCACAGGAAAATTAAATATATTTTCTTGGTTTATGTCTTAGGAGCAGTGTTGAAGTTGGACTTTTAGAAAGTGTGTGTGGGGGGGGGGGGGGGGACTCATTAACATGGTGATGTCATCAAGATGTATTATTCACCATGCTAATGATTTTTCAGACCTCCATTTCTAGGAAACACAGAATGGGGAACTTTTTTACCATGTCCACAACATCTCTAAGGTATATTAATGACATAGTAAAATATTGAAAATGAGTGGAATACCCTTTTAAGACACGTGCATGCACACTTGCATTTGCGTGCACCTGCGCAACACACACAGACACGCTATTAAAACAAGTATAGCATAATTGAGAAAGATTGTTTACAATGCCTAATTGTATCCATAAAAGTAAATGACAAGACAAAAAACATAGGCCTACTTTTGCCCCAAAAATATTTTAGATGTGAGAAGTGAGGGGGCGCTGTTCCCCCGCATCCCCTCCACTACACCCCTGCTTAGGAGTCTACCTTAAGGTATCTGTGGAGTGAGTCTTCTGTTTGTATGTATAAATATTGCATGGACTGTTAAAGATTAAAGAGGGATGCTGTGATTTTTGTATTTTTTTTTTCTTTTTCAATTTTGTACATGTTTAAGAGGTGATAATGTAAATAGACCCCGTGGTGTGTTTTTGTATGTGCAATGATGTCTTCCCTTTGTATTAGGGTTTTCTTCCCTGGGGGCTGAACCTTTCCAGTCAAACGTGCCAATGAAAAAACTTCACATACAATGACATCACATGCTCAGCCCCTCCCTAACCCTCCCCCTTTATCATGCAACTAAAGTTGTGGGTGTGGCTTCAGTTCAGGTGGATTTCCACCCATCACCACCCACCAGGCAAACCAGGCATACTGTACTTAATGAACTGGTAGGGTGGAATCATAAAAATGACAGTTTAACAAAAACTGTAAACTTTTTGGGGAAAAAAATCTCTACTTTTCATATAACATTAATACCTGATGATCATGTTTTAGGGTAGAAAAAATCATGGCACTCCATCTTTAAAGTTGAAATTCTGTGTTTTGCTGAGTGTGTAGGCTATTGGTAATCTGTTGATCTTGCTGCGTCGAGGGTAAAAATGTTCCTCTTAGATACTGTTACTGTTTTGTTGTCGGGGTGGTTGAAACGTCAATCAATGTGATTGATCTTTTGACCTGTGAATTACAACAAAACAAACTATGCACTGGTGTGGACTTCTGGTTTACCGGAACGGGGTTCACTCCCTGCAGTGCCCTGCTCAATGTTGTATTTGCATGGTCTCTCTTTTTGCTTGTTAGTGCATGTCATTGTGTATTTAAGTGAACGTTTTGTAAGATTTTTGTAAACCATGTTTTTTCTGTTCTATGAACCCTATGGAACCTGAAAAAAGTGGTTTACATTTTTTATTTTTGCCCAGAAAATATTTACCCATAACATCCCATATAATGTAATAATTAAAAATATAATAATTCTTTAAGAAGCACATGTGACATGTCAAACTAGGGTTTTTTCATACTTCTAAATCCATCCCAAGCATTAGTTTTGCCCAAAAAACATTCCTTGCGTAAAAACGGCCGAGATACTTGCCCAAATGTGCTGACCTCATCACATTTTCCATGATTTCTATGACAGATTTTAACCCAAAAAATCTTCACTAAACATTCAGTAAACTAGATTCTGCTAGATAACTACATACACTACGTTGTGTTAGATGATGATAACCCCAGATTCTTTACTGTGTTTGCACTCTCTACAGTATACCTGGGCATTATGCGGCCCGGGGCGCAAATGCGTCCCTTTGGCTGACTCTGACCGGCCTGTGGAAGGGTGCTGTGGTTTTCAACCAGTGGTCCGGGGACCACCAGAGGTCCTTGAGAGGGTTCCAGTTAACTATAGAAGGTTGGTTAACCAGATGTAACTCTTCGAGAGCGTAAAAATGAAACCAAATGGACCCTTGCGGGTCCATTTGGTTTCATTTTTATGCTCTCAAGAGTTAAAATATTCATCATCTGATTAGCTCAAGTCTACACAATCAGCGAATGTAAAAGCATGGTCATTTTTGATCTGTACATTGGCCTGTTTTGTTTGTGAAAAAATGGTGTGTAAACATAGTATTTTTGCATATCAGTGTGTAGGAGGAGTTTGAGTTTGAGTACCTTTAGGTTAGAGGGTGTGTTGCTGTGGATGTATTGAAGGGTGAGGGGACAGATCTTGTACTCTATCCTGGAGGATATTTTAACACTTGTTAGCGTAAACATAAGGGTCCATTTGGTTTCCCCTGTATGCCTTGGTAGCCTCTGTATGCTTTTGTCTGGGACTATCAGAATGTTCATTTCAAGGCCCCCCAGTTTGACATGCATATTAGTCTACAGGCCCCCATTTAATGACATTTCTATCTCTGGAACCCCCAATTACACCCAATGAATTCAACATTAACTAACGTAGTGTACAAGTGGAACCAAAAGGACTAAACACTCTTACTATACATTTGTTACATTTGAGTACATTTGTACATTTGAGTTAAAGGCCCATTTGGTAATAATTTAGCTCATGCGTACCTCATGGAACTCCGACAATCCCCTGCACCTCACTTTGGGAAGCTCCACTGCAGTAGATGAATATCTTATGTCCTCATTTGCTGTAATTTTTATTTCAGGACATCAGCTTAGTTGCACCAAATCATGATCAGAGCAGGCATCCTATCTCCCTCTGCCCCACTCTCTCTAACTACCATGACAGTGACCGAAAACAGACCCTATCTGCACTTTCAGCAGAGCTTATATATTTCTTGTGTGTGTGACCATGTGCATACTGACTGTTGCATGTCCTGTGTATCTGAGCAAAAGTAACATAGGTGGTAAGTATTACCAAAACCCATGATGTTTTGACCCTACTACTGAGTTATTTAACCTATGGCAGGCAACTCAATGCTCTCACACAGAATGTTGTACTTTTTTTTTTTTTTTTAAATCCTCAAACTTTGAAAAAACAACATACAGTAACATGACATACTTAATGTCAGAGCCTTTGGCTTTTCCTTGATTTTGTCATTTTCAAAAACATTAAAGACCACAGGCTATAGTATGTCATCCGAGACCATGTAGTCTGTTGTTTTTTCCCAATTTTGTCAATTTTTCAAAAATCCTTGAAATGGTCAAAAAATGGCCTGTTTTTTTCCTAGGTTTCATCATTTTTTATAAATCATTAGCCTGATGTTTTTCTTTGAGTTCGGCATACTATAGTATGTTGTTCAAGATCATGTTCTATAGCCTGTCGTTTTTCCCAGGTTTCATCAGTTTTTGAAAATCCTTGGAAACAATAAAAAACGGCATACTACACTATGTTGTTTTTTCCCGATTTAAACATTTTTCAAAAATCCTCAAAAACGGTGAAGAACGGCATAGTATAGTAAGTTGTCCAAGACCGTCTACTAGCGTTTTTGCAGTTTTCGTCATTTTACGAAAATTACAAAAACAACATTTTTTTCCTATTTCTATTTCTATTTTTTCTATAATCCTAAAAAGAATGAAACACATTCTATAGTATGCTGTCTTTGTTGGAAAATCGTCAAAAATCCACAAAAACGTTGGAGAACGGCATGCTGCGCAAGACCATAAGGCTATAGCCTTGCGTTTTTGCCAGGTTCCGTTATATTTCAAAAATCCTCAAAAATCCTCAAAACGATAAAAAACAGCATGCTGCGCAAGACCGTAAGGCTATAGCCTTGTGTTTTTGCCAGGTTTCGTCATTTTTTGAAAATCCTCAAAACGATGAAAAACGGTAAGGCTATAGCCTTGCATTTTCTCGAAATTTCGACATTTTTCGAGGATCCTAAAAAAATCCTCAAGTCTATGAAAAACTGCATGCTGGCAAGACCGTAAGGCAATAGCCTTGCATTTTTGCCCGTTTTCGTCAGTTTTTGAAAATCTTGAAAAATGCTCAAAACGATGAAAAAATGTAAGGCTGTATTGTAGCCTTGCGTTTTTTTTTCTCGAAATTTCGACATTTTTCGAAAACGCTCAAAAATCCTCAAAATGATGAAATACAGCATGCTGTGCAAGACCGTAAGGCTATAGCCTTGCGTTTTTGCCCGTTTTCGTCATGTTTTGAAAATCTTGAAAAATGCTCAAAACTATGACAAAACGTAAGGCTATAGACTTGCGTTTTTTTGAAATTTCGACATTTTTCGAAAACCATCAAAAATCCTCAAAATGATAAAAAACAGCATGCTGTGCAAGACCGTAAGGCTATAGCCTTGCATTTTGCCCGTTTTTGTCATTTTTTTGGAAATCTTGAAAAATGCTCAAAACGATGAAAAAACGCAAGGCTATAGCCTTGCGTTTTTTTGAAATTTCGACATTTTTCGAAAACCCTCAAAAATCCTCAAAATGATGAAAAACAGCATGCTGTGCAAGACCGTAAGGTAGAGTCCTTCACGGGTCCATTTTCAAGGAACCGACTCGATTCAGACCCGAACGTAATCGGAGCCGCTCCGATTTTGGGCCCGTTGCTATAATTAACATGACGGCTCCGGACCGTTGAAAGCCCGGGGCGATTTAAACCCGCTCCGAGACGGGCCCGGTGCTATTATTGAAATGATGGCTCCGGACCGTTCAAAGCCCGAGGCGATTCAAACCCGCTCCGAGACGGGCCCGGTGCTATCATTGAAATTATGGGTCTGAACCCTAAATGTCCGAGTACCCGAAATGTCTGAACGCTTTAATGAGTTCTACTAGTATATTATTTCATTGACACACTTCAGCTCAGATTGACGATAAACCATTTATTGCAAAGCTTTTGCATGATTGTATGGCGGCATGGCTCTGCTCATGCGATATCAGACGATCTATGCACTGAGTCATAGGTCTGATATCGCATTTGATATCTCCGATTACCTGCACACCTAAGGTGCAGCTCTGATATCAACAACCCCCCTGAGCAGAGCCGAGTACAGTACAGTAACAGCAACAATTGGAACAATAGTAACAATGACACGTGATCATCAGTACAAGACAAGCACACAAGCATCCTGACCAAACCATGAGCAAGACCATAGATCTGAGTGAGAACTGCAGGGAGGAGGCCGGGGAGGTGGGGGAAAGTTTAACCGGCTGGAGCAGTCTGACAGTTCAGCATGAGAGGGACTAGAGAACTGAGGCTGCTTAAGAAGCCCGCCTGAATTGGACTCTGGGAAAATGGGCGTGTATGAGATGCTCGAGCGAATGCATGAGGAGAGAGAGGGCCGGAGGGGCTGCTGATTTAAAGGGACAGGCTGTGCTAGGTAGAGGAGAGTGCATGTATGAGACTGCGATGACATATGAATTCATGAACATCAGGTTCATGAATGATACGCAACCCATCTGCCTTCCGTGTCTCAATGAACTGACGCTCCGCTGGATGAATAAGACGGTAGCTTACTGTTAGTAGTCCACTGTTGGGTGGTGCTGCAGCGCCACTCGATGTTCAATAGCCTACATTGAACACCATGCATGTTGAACACGGACTCGTGAGTCCAACTGTTCACAGCGTATACATAGAAAATAAATCCACGTTTTCTTTAGATGTTGAATCCCAGTAGTAGCTGTACTTTTCTTCTTAGCCATTATTCCACCATTGTGTGTAAATAAAAATAATAATCCATAGTCAACTATTATAACTGCCGTCTCGTGATGGTACATCACACAATTCATATCTCCGTTGTGGAAGAGTGATTTATTTTTTGTTCTGTCTCTGTCGCACCAGCAGCAGACCATAGTCTTTATTGCTTATCTTAATAATTATTATTATCACGATAGTTAAGTTGTTGCCGTTTTCGTGTATGAGGTGTTGTTGTTGTGATGATGATGACGTATGCAGTAACTTCCTGCTATCCTAAAGTCACCTGACTCAATGCTCGCCTCTCAGTGGCCGGAGGAGAACAAGGGGGGGTGACGAGGGTGATTGACAGCTGTGGCGGCCAATCCCCGGGTTTTGGTTGTAACCCGAGGTCCGAGACGCCCCGGAACCGGCCTGATTGTACCCGGGACATGCAGGGGACATGCGGGAACCGGCCTGAACAAACCCGCGACATCGCGCAACCGGCCCGTTTGTGCCCGGATGTAATTTCTTGTCAACGGAACCGAAACCGGCCACGGGCCGGGTCGGTGCTCGGGTTTTACCGGGTCTCGGGTTAACCCGAAGTACTCTACCGTAAGGCTATAGCCTTGCATTTTTGCCCGTTTTCGTCATTTTTTGAAAATCTTGAAAAATGCTCAAAACGATGAAAAAACGTAAGGCTATAGCCTTTGCGTTTTTTCAAAATTTCGACATTTTTCGAAAATGCTCAAAAATGCTCAAAATGATGAAAAACGGCATGCTGTGCAAGACCGTAAGGCTATAACCTTGCGCTTTTGCCAGATTTTGTCATTTTTTGTCATTTTTCGAAAAACCTCAAAACAATGAAAAACCGTAAGGCTATAGCCTTTGCGTTTTTTCAAAATTTCGACATTTTTCGAAAATGCTCAAAATGATGAAAAACGGCATGCTGTGCAAGACCGTAATGGTATAGCCTTGCGTTTTTGCCAGATTTTGTCATTTTTTGTCATTTTTCCAAAAACCTCAAAACGATGAAAAACCGTAAGGCTATAGCCTTTGCGTTTTTTTCAAAATTTCGACATTTTTCGAAAATGCTCAAAAATGCTAAAAATGATGAAAAACAGCATGCTGTGCAAGACCGTAATGCTATAGCCCTGCGTTTTTGCCAGATTTTGTCATTTTTTGTCATTTTTCGAAAAACCTCAAAACGATGAAAAACCGTAAGGCTATAGCCTTTGCGTTTTTTTCAAAATTTCGACATTTTTCGAAAATGCTCAAAAATGCTCAAAATGATGAAAAACGGCATGCTGTGCAAGACCGTAATGCTATAATACCTTGCCTTTTTGCCAGATTTTGTCATTTTTTGTCATTTTTCGAAAAACCTCAAAACGATGAAAAACCGTAAGGCTATAGCCTTTGCGTTTTTTCAAAATTTCGACATTTTTCGAAAATGCTCAAAAATGCTCAAAATGATGAAAAACGGCATGCTGTGCAAGACCGTAATGGTATAGCCTTGCGTTTTTGCCAGATTTTGTCATTTTTTGTCATTTTTCGAAAAACCTCAAAACGATGAAAAACCGTAAGGCTATTGCCTTTGCGCTTTTTCAAAATTTCGACATTTTTCGAAAATGCTCAAAAATGCTCAAAATGATGAAAAACGGCATGCTGTGCAAGACCGTAATGCTATAGCCCTGCGTTTTTGCCAGATTTTGTCATTTTTTGTCATTTTTCGAAAAACCTCAAAACGATGAAAAACCGTAAGGCTATAGCCTTTGCGTTTTTTCAAAATTTCGACATTTTTCGAAAATGCTCAAAAATGCTCAAAATGATGAAAAACGGCATGCTGTGCAAGACCGTAAGGCTATAGCCTTGCGTTTTTAACAGATTTTGTCATTTTTTGTCATTTTTCAAAAAACCTCAAAACGATGAAAAACCGTAAGGCTATATTCGTCATTTTTCGAAAATGCTCAAAAATGCTCAAAATGATGAAAAACGGCATGCTGTGCAAGACCGTAATGCTATAGCCTTGCGTTTTTGCCAGATTTCATCATTTTTTGTCATTTTTCGAAAAACCTCAAAACGATGAAAAACCGTAAGGCTATAGCCTTTGCGTTTTTTCAAAATTTCGACATTTTTCAAAAATGCTCAAAAATGCTCAAAATGATGAAAAACGGCATGCTGTGCAAGACCGTAATGATATAGCCCTGCGTTTTTGCCAGATTTAGTCATTTTTTGTCATTTTTCGAAAAACCTCAAAACGATGAAAAACCGTAAGGCTATAGCCTTTGCGTTTTTTCAAAATTTCGACATTTTTTCGAAAATGCTCAAAAATGCTCAAAATGATGAAAAAAGCCATGCTGTGCAAGACCATAAGGCTATAGCCTTGCGTTTTTTGCCAGATTTCATCATTTTTGTGTCATTTATTTTTCGAAAAACCTCAAAACGATGAAAAACCGTAAGGCTATAGCCTTTGCGTTTTTTCAAAATTTCGACATTTTTCGAAAATGCTCAAAAATGCTCAAAATGATGAAAAACGGCATGCTGTGCAAGACCATAAGGCTATAGCCTTGCGTTTTTGCCAGATTTCATCATTTTTTGTCATTTTTCGAAAAACCTCAAAACGATGAAAAACCGTAAGGCTATAGCCTTTGCGTTTTTTCAAAATTTCGACATTTTTCGAAAATGCTCAAAAATGCTCAAAATGATGAAAAACGGCATGCTGTGCAAGACCGTAATGCTATAGCCTTGCGTTTTTGCCAGATTTTGTCATTTTTTATTTTTTTTTTCATTTTTCGAAAAACCTCAAAACGATGAAAAACCGTAAGGCTATAGCCTTTGCGTTTTTTCAAAATTTCGACATTTTTCGAAAATGCTCAAAAAAGCTCAAAATGATGAAAAACGGCATGCTGTGCAAGACCGTAATGCTATAGCCTTGCGTTTTTGCCAGATTTCATCATTTTTTGTCATTTTTCGAAAAACCTCAAAACGATGAAAAACCGTAAGGCTATAGCCTTTGCGTTTTTTCAAAATTTCGACATTTTTCGAAAATGCTCAAAAATGCTCAAAATGATGAAAAACGGCATGCTGTGCAAGACCGTAATGCTATAGCCTTGCGTTTTTTTGCCAGATTTCATCATTTTTTGTCATTTTTCGAAAAACCTCAAAACGATGAAAAACCGTAAGGCTATCGCCTTTGCGTTTTTTTCTTTTTTTTTTTTCAAAATTTCAACATTTTTCGAAAATGCTCATGAATGCTCAAAATGATGAAAAACGGCATGCTGTGCAAGACCGTAATGCTATAGCCTTGCGTTTTTGCCAGATTTTGTCATTTTTTTGTCTTTTTTTCGAAAAACCTCAAAACGATGAAAAACCGTAAGGCTATAGCCTTTGCGTTTTTTCAAAATTTCGACATTTTTCGAAAATGCTCAAAATGCTCAAAATGATGAAAAACGGCATGCTGTGCAACACCCATAAGGCTATAGCCTTGCGTTTTTGCCAGATTTCACATTTCATTTTTTGTCATTTTTTGTCGATTTTTTTTCGAAAAACCTCAAAAACGATGAAAAACCGTAAGGCTTAGCCTTGCGTTTTTTCAAAATTTCGACATTTTTCGAAAATGCTCAAAAATGCTCAAAATGATGAAAAACGGCATGCTGTGCAAGACCGTAATGCTATAGCCCTGCGTTTTTGCCAGATTTTGTCATTTTTTATGTTTTTTTCGAAAAACCTCAAAACGATGAAAAACCGTAAGGCTATAGCCTTTGCGTTTTTTCAAAATTTCGACATTTTTCGAAAATGCTCAAAAATGCTCAAAATGATGAAAAACGGCATGCTGTGCAAGACCGTAATGCTATAGCCTTGCGTTTTTGCCAGATTTCATCATTTTTTGTCATTTTTGAAAAACCTCAAAACGATGAAAAACCGTAAGGCTATAGCCTTTGCGTTTTTTCAAAATTTCGACATTTTTCGAAAATGCTCAAAAATGCTCAAAATGATGAAAAACGGCATGCTGTGCAAGACCGTAATGCTATAGCCTTGCGTTTTTGCCAGATTATGTCATTTTTTGTCATTTTTCGAAAAACCTCAAAACGATGAAAAACCGTAAGGCTATAGCCTTTGCGTTTTTTTCAAAATTTCGACATTTTTCGAAAATGCTCAAAAATGCTCAAAATGATGAAAAACGGCATGCTGTGCAAGACCGTAATGCTATAGCCTTGCGTTTTTGCCAGATTTCATCATTTTTTGTCATTTTTCGAAAAACCTCAAAACGATGAAAAACCGTAAGGCTATAGCCTTTGCGTTTTTTCAAAATTTCGACATTTTTCGAAAATGCTCAAAAATGCTCAAAATGATGAAAAACGGCATGCTGTGCAAGACCGTAATGCTATAGCCTTGCGTTTTTGCCAGATTTCATCATTTTTTTTGGCATTTTTCGAAAAACCTCAAAACGATGAAAAACCGTAAGGCTATAGCCTTTGCGTTTTTTCAAAATTTCGACATTTTTCGAAAATGCTCAAAAATGCTCAAAATGATGAAAAACGGCATGCTGTGCAAGACCGTAATGCTATAGCCCTGCGTTTTTGCCAGATTGTCATTTTTTGTCATTTTTCGAAAAACCTCAAAACGATGAAAAACCGTAAGGCTATAGCCTTTGCGTTTTTTCAAAATTTCGACATTTTTCGAAAATGCTCAAAAATGCTCAAAATGATGAAAAACGGCATGCTGTGCAAGACCGTAATGCTATAGCCTTGCGTTTTTGCCAGATTTTGTCATTTTTGTCATTTTTCGAAAAACCTCAAAACGATAAAAAACCGTAAGGCTATAGCCTTTGCGTTTTTTCAAAATTTCGACATTTTTCAAAAATGCTCAAAAATGCTCAAAATGATGAAAAACGGCATGCTGTGCAAGACCGTAATGCTATAGCCTTGCGTTTTTGCCAGATTTTGTCATTTTTTGTCATTTTTCGAAAAACCTCAAAACGATGAAAAACCGTAAGGCTATAGCCTTTGCGTTTTTTTCAAAATTTCGACATTTTTCGAAAATGCTCAAAAATGCTCAAAATGATGAAAAAACGGCATGCTGTGCAAGACCGTAAGGCTATAGCCTTGCGCTTTTTGCCAGATTTTCATTTCATTTTTTGTCATTTTTCGAAAAAACCTCAAAACGATGAAAAACCGTAAGGCTATAGCCTTTGCGTTTTTTCAAAATTTCGACATTTTTCGAAAATGCTCAAAAATGCTCAAAATGATGAAAAACGGCATGCTGTGCAAGACCGTAATGCTATAGCCTTGCGTTTTTGCCAGATTTTATCATTTTTTGTCATTTTTCCAAAACCTCAAAACGATGAAAAACCGTAAGGCTATAGCCTTTGCGTTTTTTCAAAATTTCGACATTTTTCGAAAATGCTCAAAAATGCTAAAAATGATGAAAAACGGCATGCTGTGCAAGACCGTAATGCTATAGCCTTGCGTTTTTGCCAGATTTTGTCATTTTTTGTCATTTTTCGAAAAACCTCAAAACGATGAAAAACCGTAAGGCTATAGCCTTTGCGTTTTTTCAAAATTTCGACATTTTTCGAAAATGCTCAAAAATGCTCAAAATGATGAAAACGGCATGCTGTGCAAGACCGTAAGGCTATAGCCTTGCGTTTTTGCCAGATTTTGTCATTTTTGTCATTTTTCGAAAAACCTCAAAACGATGAAAAACCGTAAGGCTATAGCCTTCGCGTTTTTTCTTGAAAATGCTCAAAAATGCTCAAAATGATGAAAAACGGCATGCTGTGCAAGACCGTAATGCTATAGCCTTGCGTTTTTGCCAGATTTCATCATTTTTTGTCATTTTTCGAAAAACCTCAAAACGATGAAAAACCGTAAGGCTATAGCCTTTGCGTTTTTTCAAAATTTCGACATTTTTCGAAAATGCTCAAAAATGCTCAAAATGATGAAAAACGGCATGCTGTGCAAGACCGTAATGCTATAGCCTGCGTTTTTGCCAGATTTAGTCATTTTTTGTCATTTTTCGAAAAACCTCAAAACGATGAAAAACCGTAAGGCTATAGCCTTTGCGTTTTTTCAAAATTTCGACATTTTTCGAAAATGCTCAAAAATGCTCAAAATGATGAAAAAAGCCATGCTGTGCAAGACCGTAAGGCTATAGCCTTGCGTTTTTGCCAGATTTCATCATTTTTTGTCATTTTTCGAAAAACCTCAAAACGATGAAAAACCGTAAGGCTATAGCCTTTGCGTTTTTTTCAAAATTTCGACATTTTTCGAAAATGCTCAAAAATGCTCAAAATGATGAAAAACGGCATGCTGTGCAAGACCGTAAGGCTATAGCCTTGCGTTTTTGCCAGATTTCATCATTTTTTGTCATTTTTCGAAAAACCTCAAAACGATGAAAAACCGTAAGCTATAGCCTTTGCGTTTTTTCAAAATTTCGACATTTTTCGAAAATGCTCAAAAATGCTCAAAATGATGAAAAACGGCATGCTGTGCAAGACCGTAATGCTATAGCCTTGCGTTTTTGCCAGATTTTGTCATTTTTTGTTTTTTTTTCGAAAAACCTCAAAACGATGAAAAACCGTAAGGCTATAGCCTTTGCGTTTTTTCAAAATTTCGACATTTTTCGAAAATGCTCAAAAATGCTCAAAATGATGAAAAACGGCATGCTGTGCAAGACCGTAATGCTATAGCCTTGCGTTTTTGCCAGATTTCATCATTTTTTGTCATTTTTTGAAAAACCTCAAAACGATGAAAAACCGTAAGGCTATAGCCTTTGCGTTTTTTCAAAATTTCGACATTTTTCGAAAATGCTCAAAAATGCTCAAAATGATGAAAAACGGCATGCTGTGCAAGACCGTAATGCTATAGCCCTGCGTTTTTGCCAGATTTCGTCATTTTTTGTCATTTTTCGAAAAACCTCAAAACGATGAAAAACCGTAAGGCTATAGCCTTTGCGTTTTTTTCAAAATTTCGACATTTTTCGAAAATGCTCAAAAATGCTCAAAATGATGAAAAACGGCATGCTGTGCAAGACCGTAATGCTATAGCCTTGCGTTTTTGCCAGATTTCATCATTTTTTGTCTTTTTTCGAAAAACCTCAAAACGATGAAAAACCGTAAGGCTATAGCCTTTGCGTTTTTTCAAAATTTCGACATTTTTCGAAAATGCTCAAAAATGCTCAAAATGATGAAAAACGGCATGCTGTGCAAGACCGTAAGGCTATAGCCTTGCGTTTTTGCCAGATTTCATCATTTTTTGTCATTTTTCGAAAAAAACCTCAAAACGATGAAAAACCGTAAGGCTATAGCCTTTGCGTTTTTTCAAAATTTCGACATTTTTCGAAAATGCTCAAAAATGCTCAAAATGATGAAAAACGGCATGCTGTGCAAGACCGTAATGCTATAGCCTTGCGTTTTTGCCAGATTTTGTCATTTTTTGTCATTTTTTTCGAAAAACCTCAAAACGATGAAAACCGTAAGGCTATAGCCTTTGCGTTTTTTCAAAATTTCGACATTTTTCGAAAATGCTCAAAAATGCTCAAAATGATGAAAAACGGCATGCTGTGCAAGACCGTAATGCTATAGCCTTGCGTTTTTGCCAGATTTCATCATTTTTTGTCATTTTTCGAAAAACCTCAAAACGATGAAAAACCGTAAGGCTATAGCCTTTGCGTTTTTTCAAAATTTCGACATTTTTCGAAAATGCTCAAAAATGCTCAAAATGATGAAAAACGGCATGCTGTGCAAGACCGTAATGCTATAGCCCTGCGTTTTTGCCAGATTTCATCATTTTTTGTCATTTTTCGAAAAACCTCAAAACGATGAAAAACCGTAAGGCTATAGCCTTTGCGTTTTTTCAAAATTTCGACATTTTTCGAAAATGCTCAAAAATGCTCAAAATGATGAAAAACGGCATGCTGTGCAAGACCGTAATGCTATAGCCTTGCGTTTTTGCCAGATTTCATCATTTTTTGTCATTTTTCGAAAAACCTCAAAACGATGAAAAACCGTAAGGCTATAGCCTTTGCGTTTTTTCAAAATTTCGACATTTTTCGAAAATGCTCAAAAATGCTCAAATGATGAAAAACGGCATGCTGTGCAAGACCGTAATGCTATAGCCCTGCGTTTTTGCCAGATTTTGTCATTTTTTGTCATTTTTCGAAAAACCTCAAAACGATGAAAAACGTAAGGCTATAGCCTTTGCGTTTTTTCAAAATTTCGACATTTTTCGAAAATGCTCAAAAATGCTCAAAATGATGAAAAACGGCATGCTGTGCAAGACCGTAATGCTATAGCCTTGCGTTTTTGCCAGATTTCATCATTTTTGTCATTTTTTCGAAAAACCTCAAAACGATGAAAAACCGTAAGGCTATAGCCTTTGCGTTTTTTCAAAATTTCGACATTTTTCGAAAATGCTCAAAAATGCTCAAAATGATGAAAAACGGCATGCTGTGCAAGACCGTAATGCTATAGCCTTGCGTTTTTGCCAGATTTTGTCATTTTTTGTCTTTTTTCGAAAAACCTCAAAACGATGAAAAACCGTAAGGCTATAGCCTTTGCGTTTTTTCAAAATTTCGACATTTTTCGAAAATGCTCAAAAATGCTCAAAATGATGAAAAACGGCATGCTGTGCAAGACCGTAATGCTATAGCCTTGCGTTTTTGCCAGATTTCATCATTTTTTGTCATTTTTCGAAAAACCTCAAAACGATGAAAAACCGTAAGGCTATAGCCTTTGCGTTTTTTCAAAATTTCGACATTTTTCGAAAAATGCTCAAAATCTCTCAAAATGATGAAAAAACGGCATTGCTGTGCAAGACCGTATGCTATGCTGCCTTGCGTTTTTGCCAGATTTTGTCATTTTTTGTCATTTTTCGAAAAACCTCAAAACGATGAAAAACCGTAAGGCTATAGCCTTTGCGTTTTTTCAAAATTTCGACATTTTTCGAAAATGCTCAAAAATGCTCAAAATGATGAAAACGGCATGCTGTGCAAGACCGTAATGCTATAGCCTTGCGTTTTTGCCAGATTTCATCATTTTTTGTCATTTTTTGAAAAACCTCAAAACCATGAAAAACCGTAAGGCTATAGCCTTTGCGTTTTTTTTCAAAATTCGACATTTTTCGAAAATGCTCAAAAATGCTCAAAATGATGAAAAACGGCATGCTGTGCAAGACCGTAATGCTATAGCCTTGCGTTTTTGCCAGATTTCATCATTTTTTGTCATTTTTCGAAAAACCTCAAAACGATGAAAAACCGTATAAGGCTATAGCCTTTGCGTTTTTTTCAAAAATTTCGACATTTTTTCGAAAATGCTCAAAAATGCTCAAAATGATGAAAAACGGCATGCTGTGCAAGACCGTAATGCTATAGCCTTGCGTTTTGCCAGATTTCATCATTTTTTGTCATTTTTCGAAAAACCTCAAAACGATGAAAAACCGTAAGGCTATAGCCTTTGCGTTTTTTCAAAATTTCGACATTTTTCGAAAATGCTCAAAAATGCTCAAAATGATGAAAAACGGCATGCTGTGCAAGACCGTAATGCTATAGCCTTGCGTTTTTGCCAGATTTCATCATTTTTTGTCATTTTTTGAAAAACCTCAAAACGATGAAAAACCGTAAGGCTATAGCCTTGCGTTTTTTCAAAATTTCGACATTTTTCGAAAATGCTCAAAAATGCTCAAAATGATGAAAAACGGCATGCTGTGCAAGACCATAATGCTATAGCCTTGCGTTTTTGCCAGATTTCATCATTTTTTGTCATTTTTCGAAAAACCTCAAAACGATGAAAAACCGTAAGGCTATAGCCTTTGCGTTTTTTCAAAATTTCGACATTTTTCGAAAATGCTCAAAAATGCTCAAAATGATGAAAAACGGCATGCTGTGCAAGACCGTAATGCTATAGCCCTGCGTTTTTGCCAGATTTAGTCATTTTTTGTCTTTTTTCGAAAAACCTCAAAACGATGAAAAACCGTAAGGCTATAGCCTTTGCGTTTTTTCAAAATTTCGACATTTTTCGAAAATGCTCAAAAATGCTCAAAATGATGAAAAACGGCATGCTGTGCAAGACCGTAATGCTATAGCCTTGCGTTTTTGCCAGATTTCATCATTTTTGTCATTTTTTTTTTTTCGAAAAACCTCAAAACGATGAAAAACCGTAAGGCTATAGCCTTTGCGTTTTTTCAAAATTTCGACATTTTTCGAAAATGCTCAAAAATGCTCAAAATGATGAAAAACGGCATGCTGTGCAAGACCGTAATGCTATAGCCTTGCGTTTTTGCCAGATTTCATCATTTTTTGTCATTTTTCGAAAAACCACAAAACGATGAAAAACCGTAAGGCTATAGCCTTTGCGTTTTTTCAAAATTTCGACATTTTTTGAAAATGCTCAAAAATGCTCAAAATGATGAAAAACGGCATGCTGTGCAAGACCGTAAGGCTATAGCCTTGCGTTTTTGCCAGATTTCATCATTTTTTGTCATTTTCGAAAAACCTCAAAACGATGAAAAAACCGTAAGGCTATAGCCTTTGCGTTTTTTTCAAAATTTCGACATTTTTCGAAAAATGCTCAAAAATGCTCAAAATGATGAAAAACGGCATGCTGTGCAAGACCGTAATGCTATAGCCCTGCGTTTTGCCAGATTTCATCATTTTTTGTCATTTTTCGAAAAACTCAAAACGATGAAAAACCGTAAGGCTATAGCCTTTGCGTTTTTTCAAAATTTCGACATTTTTCAAAAATGCTCAAAAATGCTCAAAATGATGAAAAACGGCATGCTGTGCAAGACCGTAATGCTATAGCCTTGCGTTTTTGCCAGATTTCATTATTTTTTGTCATTTTTCGAAAAACCTCAAAACGATGAAAAACCGTAAGGCTATAGCCTTTGCGTTTTTTCAAAATTTCGACATTTTTCAAAATGCTCAAAAATGCTCAAAATGATGAAAAACGGCATGCTGTGCAAGACCGTAATGCTATAGCCTTGCGTTTTTGCCAGATTTCATCATTTTTTTTTTTTTTTCGAAAAGACCTCAAAACGATGAAAAACCGTAAGGCTATAGCCTTTGCGTTTTTTCAAAATTTCGACATTTTTCGAAAATGCTCAAAAATGCTCAAAATGATGAAAAACGGCATGCTGTGCAAGACCGTAATGCTATAGCCTTGCGTTTTTGCCAGATTTCATCATTTTTTTGTCATTTTTCGAAAAACCTCAAAACGATGAAAAACCGTAAGGCTATAGCCTTTGCGTTTTTTTCAAAATTTCGACATTTTTCGAAAATGCTCAAAAATGCTCAAAATGATGAAAAACGGCATGCTGTGCAAGACCGTAATGCTATAGCCTTGCATTTTTGCCAGATTTAATCATTTTTTGTCATTTTTCGAAAAACCTCAAAACGATGAAAAACCGTAAGGCTATAGCCTTTGCGTTTTTTCAAAATTTCGACATTTTTCAAAAATGCTCAAAAATGCTCAAAATGATGAAAAACGGCATGCTGTGCAAGACCGTAATGCTATAGCCTTGCGTTTTTGCCAGATTCATCATTTTTTGTCATTTTTTTCATTTTTCGAAAAACCTCAAAACGATGAAAAACCGTAAGGCTATAGCCTTTGCGTTTTTTCAAAATTTCGACATTTTTCGAAAATGCTCAAAAATGCTCAAAATGATGAAAAACGGCATGCTGTGAAAGACCGTAATGCTATAGCCTTGCGTTTTTGCCAGATTTCGTCATTTTTGTCATTTTTCGAAAAACCTCAAAACGATGAAAAACCGTAAGGCAATAGCCTTTGCGTTTTTTCAAAATTTCGACATTTTTCGAAAATGCTCAAAAATGCTCAAAATGATGAAAAACGGCATGCTGTGCAAGACCGTAATGCTATAGCCTTGCGTTTGTTTTTGCCAGATTTAATCATTTTTGTCATTTTTTCGAAAAACCTCAAAACGATGAAAAAACCGAAAGGCTATAGCCTTTGCGTTTTTTCAAAATTTTCGACATTTTTCGAAAATGCTCAAAAATGCTCAAAATGATGAAAAACGGCATGCTGTGCAAGACCGTAATGCTATAGCCTTGCGTTTTTGCCAGATTTCATCATTTTTGTCATTTTTCGAAAACCTCAAAACGATGAAAAACCGTATAAGGCTATAGCCTTTGCGTTTTTTCAAAATTTCGACATTTTTCGAAAATGCTCAAAAATGCTCAAAATGATGAAAAACGGCATGCTGTGCAAGACCGTAATGCTATAGCCTTGCGTTTTTGCCAGATTTAATCATTTTTTGTCATTTTTCGAAAAACCTCAAAACGATGAAAAACCGTAAGGCTATAGCCTTTGCGTTTTTTTCAAAATTTCGACATTTTTCGAAAATGCTCAAAAATGCTCAAAATGATGAAAAACGGCATGCTGTGCAAGACCGTAATGCTATAGCCTTGCGTTTTTGCCAGAATTTCCATCATTTTTTGTGTCATTTTTTCGAAAAAACCTCAAAACGATGAAAAACCGTATAAGGCTATAGCCTTTGCGTTTTTTTCAAAATTTCGACATTTTTTCGAAAATGCTCAAAAATGCTCAAAATGATGAAAAACGGCATGCTGTGCAAGACCGTAAATGCTATAGCCTTGCTTTTTTGCCAGATTTAATCATTTTTTGTCATTTTTCTTTTTTGAAAAAACTCAAAACGATGAAAAACCGTAAGGCTATAGCCTTTTTGCGTTTTTTCAAAATTTCGACATTTTTTCGAAAATGCTCAAAAATGCTCAAAATGATGAAAAACGGCATGCTGTGCAAGACCGTAAAGCTATAGCCTTGCGTTTTTGCCAGATTTCATCATTTTTTTTTTTTTTTGAAAAACCTCATAACTATGAAAAACCGTAAGGCTATAGCCTTTGCGTTTTTTCAAAATTTCGACATTTTTCGAAAATGCTCAAAAATGCTCAAAATGATGAAAACGGCATGCTGTGCAAGACCGTAAGGCTATAGCCTTGCGTTTTTGCCAGATTTCATCATTTTTTGTCATTTTTCGAAAAACCTCAAAACGATGAAAAACCGTAAGGCTATAGCCTTTGCGTTTTTTCAAAAATTTCGACATTTTTCGAAAATGCTCAAAAATGCTCAAAATGATGAAAAACGGCATGCTGTGCAAGACCGTAATGCTATAGCCTTGCGTTTTTGCCAGATCTCATCATTTTTTGTCATTTTTCGAAAAACCTCAAAACCATGAAAAACCGTAAGGCTATAGCCTTTGCGTTTTTTCAAAATTTCGACATTTTTCGAAAATGCTCAAAAATGCTCAAAATGATGAAAAACGGCATGCTGTGCAAGACCGTAATGCTATAGCCTTGCGTTTTTGCCAGATTTCATCATTTTTTGTCATTTTTCGAAAAACCTCAAAACGATGAAAAACCGTAAGGCTATAGCCTTTGCGTTTTTTCAAAATTTCGACATTTTTCGAAAATGCTCAAAAATGCTCAAAATGATGAAAAACGGCATGCTTGCAAGACCGTAATGCTATAGCCTTGCGTTTTTGCCAGATTTCATCATTTTTTGTCATTTTTTCGAAAAACCTCAAAACGATGAAAAACCGTAAGGCTATAGCCTTTGCGTTTTTTCAAAATTTCGACATTTTTCGAAAATGCTCAAAAATGCTCAAAATGATGAAAAACGGCATGCTGTGCAAGACCGTAATGCTATAGCCTTGCGTTTTTGCCAGATTTAATCATTTTTTGTCATTTTGTCTTTTTCATTCGAAAAACTCAAAACGATGAAAAACCGTAAGGCTATAGCCTTTGCGTTTTTTCAAAATTTCGACATTTTTCGAAAATGCTCAAAAATGCTCAAAATGATGAAAAACGGCATGCTGTGCAAGACCGTAATGCTATAGCCTTGCGTTTTTCAGATTTCATCATTTTTTGTCATTTTTCGAAAAACCTCAAAACGATGAAAAACCGTAAGGCTATAGCCTTTGCGTTTTTTCAAAATTTCGACATTTTTTCGAAAATGCTCAAAAATGCTCAAAATGATGAAAAACGGCATGCTGTGCAAGACCGTAATGCTATAGCCTTGCGTTTTTGCCAGATTTCATCATTTTTTGTCATTTTTCGAAAAACCTCAAAACGATGAAAAACCGTAAGGCTATAGCCTTTGCGTTTTTTCAAAATTTCGACATTTTTCGAAAATGCTCAAAAATGCTCAAAATGATGAAAAACGCATGCTGTGCAAGACCGTAAGGCTATAGCCTTGCGTTTTGCCAGATTTAATCATTTTTTGTCATTTTTTCGAAAAACCTCAAAACGATGAAAAAACGTAAGGCTATAGCCTTTGCGTTTTTTTTCAAAATTTCGACATTTTTCGAAAATGCTCAAAAATGCTCAAAATGATGAAAAACGGCATGCTGTGCAAGACCGTAATGCTATAGCCTTGCGTTTTTGCCAGATTTCATCATTTTTTGTCATTTTTCGAAAAACCTCAAAACGATGAAAAACCGTAAGGCTATACCTTTCGTTTTTTCAAAATTTCGACATTTTTCGAAAATGCTCAAAAATGCTCAAAATGATGAAAAACGGCATGCTGTGCAAGACCGTAAGGCTATAGCCTTGCGTTTTGCCAGATTTAATCATTTTTTTGTCATTTTTTTCGAAAAACCTCAAAACGATGAAAAACCGTAAGGCTATAGCCTTTGCGTTTTTTCAAATTTTCATTTCGACATTTTTCGAAAATGCTCAAAATGCTCAAAATGATGAAAAAACGGCATGCTGTGCAAGACCGTAATGCTATAGCCTTGCGTTTTTGCCAGATTTCATCATTTTTTGTCATTTTTTCGAAAAACCTCAAAACGATGAAAAACCGTAAGGCTATAGCCTTTGCGTTTTTTTTCAAAATTTCGACATTTTTCGAAAATGCTCAAAAATGCTCAAAATGATGAAAAACGGCATGCTGTGCAAGACCGTAATGCTATAGCCTTGCGTTTTTTTGCCAGATTTCATCATTTTTTGTCATTTTTCGAAAAACCTCAAAACGATGAAAAACCGTAAGGCTATAGCCTTTGCGTTTTTTCAAAATTTCGACATTTTTCGAAAATGCTCAAAAATGCTCAAAATGATGAAAAACGGCATGCTGTGCAAGACCGTAATGCTATAGCCATGCGTTTTTGCCAGATTTTCATCATTTTTTGTCATTTTTTGAAAAACCTCAAAACGATGAAAACCGTAAGGCTATAGCCTTTGCGTTTTTTCAAAATTTCGACATTTTTCGAAAATGCTCAAAAATGCTCAAAATGATGAAAAACGGCATGCTGTGCAAGACCGTAAGGCTATAGCCTTGCGTTTTTGCCAGATTTCATCATTTTTTGTCATTTTTCGAAAAACCTCAAATCGATGAAAAACCGTAAGGCTATAGCCTTTGCGTTTTTTTCAAAATTTCGACATTTTTCGAAAATGCTCAAAAATGCTCAAAATGATGAAAAACGGCATGCTGTGCAAGACCGTAATGCTATAGCCTTGCGTTTTTGCCAGATTTCATCATTTTTTTGTCATTTTTCGAAAAACCTCAAAACGATGAAAAACCGTAAGGCTATAGCCTTTGCGTTTTTTCAAAATTTCGACATTTTTCGAAAATGCTCAAAAATGCTCAAAATGATGAAAAACGGCATGCTGCGCAAGACCGTAATGCTATAGCCTTGCGTTTTTGCCAGATTTCGTCATTTTTTGTCATTTTTCGAAAAACCTCAAAACGATGAAAAACCGTAAGGCTATAGCCTTTGCGTTTTTTCAAAATTTCGACATTTTCTCGAAATGCTCAAAAATGCTCAAATGATGAAAAAACGGCATGCTGTGCAAGACCGTAATGCTATAGCCTTGCGTTTTTTGCCAGATTTCATCATTTTTTGTCATTTTTCGAAAAACCTCAAAACGATAAAAACCGTAAGGCTATAGCCTTTGCGTTTTTTCAAAATTTCGACATTTTTCGAAAATGCTCAAAAATGCTCAAAAGATGAAAAACGGCATGCTGTGCAAGACCGTAATGCATAGCCTTGCGTTTTTTGCCAAATTTAAAAATCATTTTTTGTCATTTTTTTTTTTTTTTTTTCGAAAAACCTCAAAACGATGAAAAAAACCGGTAAGGCTATAGCCTTTGCGTTTTTTCAAAAATTTCGACATTTTTTCGAAAATGCTCAAAAATGCTCAAAATGATGAAAAAGGCATGCTGTGCAAGACCGTAATGCAATAGCATAAATTTTTTGCGTTGCGTTTTTGACAGATTTCATCATTTTTTGTCATTTTTTCGAAAACCTCAAAACGATGAAAAACCGTAAGGCTATAGCCTTTGCGTTTTTTCAAAATTTCGACATTTTTCGAAAATGCTCAAAAATGCTCAAAATGATGAAAACCGGCATGCTGTGCAAGACCGTAATGCTATAGCCTTGCGTTTTTGCCAGATTTCATCATTTTTTGTCATTTTTCGAAAAACCTCAAAACGATGAAAAACCGTAAGGCTATAGCCTTTGCGTTTTTTCAAAATTTCGACATTTTTCGAAAATGCTCAAAAATGCTCAAAATGATGAAAAACGGCATGCTGTGCAAGACCGTAATGCTATAGCCTTGCGTTTTTGCCAGATTTAATCATTTTTTGTCATTTTTCGAAAAACCTCAAAACGATGAAAAACCGTAAGGCTATAGCCTTTTGCGTTTTTTCAAAATTTCGACATTTTTCGAAAATGCTCAAAAATGCTCAAAATGATGAAAAACGGCATGCTGTGCAAGACCGTAATGCTATAGCCTTGCGTTTTTGCTCAGATTTAATCATTTTTTTGTCATTTTTCGAAAAACCTCAAAACGATGAAAAAACCGTAAGGCTATAGCCTTTGCGTTTTTTCAAAATTTCGACATTTTTCGAAAATGCTCAAAAATGCTCAAAATGATGAAAAACGGCATGCTGTGCAAGACCGTAATGCTATAGCCTTGCGTTTTTGCCAGATTTCATCATTTTTTGTCATTTTTCGAAAAACCTCAAAACGATGAAAAAACCGTAAGGCTATAGCCTTTGCGTTTTTCAAAATTTCGACATTTTTCGAAAATGCTCAAAAATGCTCAAAATGATGAAAAAAAGCGCATGCTGTGCAAGACCGTATGCTATAGCCTTGCGTTTTTTGCCAGATTTCATCATTTTTTGTCATTTTTTCGAAAAACCTCAAAACGATGAAAAACCGTAAGGCTATAGCCTTTGCGTTTTTTTTCAAAATTTCGACATTTTTCGAAAAATGCTCAAAATGCTCAAAATGATGAAAAACGGCATGCTGTGCAATACGTAATGCTATAGCCTTGCGTTTTTGCCAGATTTAGTCATTTTTTGTCATTTTTCGAAAAACCTCAAAACGATGAAAAAACGTAAGCTATAGCCTTTGCGTTTTTCAAAATTTCGACATTTTTCAAAAATGCTCAAAAATGCTCAAAATGATGAAAAACGGCATGCTGTGCAAGACCGTAATGCTATAGCCCCTGCGTTTTGCCAATTTAGTCATTTTTTGTCTTTTTTTTTTCGAAAAACCTCAAAACGATGAAAACACGTAAGGCTATAGCCTTTGCGTTTTTTCAAAATTTCGACATTTTTCGAAAATGCTCAAAAATGCTCAAAATGATGAAAAACGGCATGCTGTGCAAGACCGTAATGCTATAGCCCTTGCGTTTTTGCCAGATTTCATCATTTTTTGTCATTTTTCGAAAAACCTCAAAACCATGAAAAACCGTAAGGCTATAGCCTTTGCGTTTTTTCAAAATTTCGACATTTTTCGAAAATGCTCAAAAATGCTCAAAATGATGAAAAACGGCATGCTGTGCAAGACCGTAATGCTATAGCCCTGCGTTTTTGCCAGATTTTGTCATTTTTTGTCATTTTTCGAAAAACCTCAAAACGATGAAAAACCGTAAGGCTAAAGCCTTTGCGTTTTTTCAAAATTTCGACATTTTTCGAAAATGCTCAAAAATGCTCAAAATGATGAAAAACGGCATGCTGTGCAAGACCGTAATGCTATAGCCTTGCGTTTTTGCCAGATTTCATCATTTTTTGTCATTTTTCGAAAAACCTCAAAACCATGAAAAAACGTAAGGCTATAGCCTTTGCGTTTTTTCAAAATTTCGACATTTTTCGAAAATGCTCAAAAATGCTCAAAATGATGAAAAACGGCATGCTGTGCAAGACCGTAATGCTATAGCCCTTGCGTTTTTGCCAGATTTCATCATTTTTTGTCATTTTTCGAAAAACCTCAAAACGATGAAAAACCGTAAGGCTATAGCCTTTGCGTTTTTTCAAAATTTCGACATTTTTCGAAAATGCTCAAAAATGCTCAAAATGATGAAAAACGGCATGCTGTGCAAGACCGTATGCTATAGCCTTGCGTTTTTGCCAGATTTCATCATTTTTTGTCATTTTTTTTCGAAAAACTCAAAACGATGAAAAACCGTAAGGCATAAGCCTTTGCGTTTTTTCAAAATTTTGACATTTTTCAAAAATGCTCAAAAATGCTCAAAATGATGAAAAACGGCATGCTGTGCAAGACCGTAATGCTATAGCCCTGCGTTTTTGCCAGATTTCAGTCATTTTTTGTCATTTTTCGAAAAACCTCAAAACGATGAAAAACCGTAAGGCTATAGCCTTTGCGTTTTTTCAAAATTTCGACATTTTTCAAAAATGCTCAAAAATGCTCAAAATGATGAAAAACGGCATGCTGTGCAAGACCGTAAGGCTATAGCCTTGCGGTTTTTTGCCAGATTTCATCATTTTTTGTCATTTTTTTTTTCGAAAAACCTCAAAACGATGAAAAACCGTAAGGCTATAGCCTTTGCGTTTTTTTCAAAATTTCGACATTTTTCGAAAATGCTCAAAAAATGCTCAAATGATGAAAAACGGCATGCTGTGCAAGACCGTAATGCTATAGCCTTGCGTTTTGCCCAGATTTTCATCATTTTTTGTCATTTTTCGAAAACCTCAAAACGATGAAAAACCGTAAGGCTATAGCCTTTGCGTTTTTTCAAAATTTCGACATTTTTCGAAAATGCTCAAAAATGCTCAAAATGATGAAAAACGCATGCTGTGCAAGACCGTAAGGCTATAGCCTTGCGTTTTTGCCAGATTTCATCATTTTTTTTCATTTTTCGAAAAACCTCAAAACGATGAAAAAACCGTAAGCTATAGCCTTTGCGTTTTTTCAGAATTTGACATTTTTCTCGAAAATGCTCAAAAAAGCTCAAAATGATGAAAAACGGCATGCTGTGCAAGACCGTAATGCTATAGGCCCTGCGTTTTTGCCAGATTTTCTACATTTTTTGTCATTTTTTTCGAAAAACCTCAAAACGATGAAAAACCGTAAGGCTATAGCCTTTGCGTTTTTCAAAATTTTGACATTTTTCGAAAATGCTCAAAAATGCTCAAAATGATGAAAAAACGGCATGCTGTGCAAGACCGTAATGCTATAGCCCTGCGTTTTTGCCAGATTAGTCATTTTTTTGTCTTTTTTTCGAAAAAACCTCAAAACGATGAAAAACCGTAAGGCTATAGCCTTTGCGTTTTTTTCAAAATTTCGACATTTTTCGAAAATGCTCAAAAATGCTCAAAATGATGAAAAACGGCATGCTGTGCAAGACCGTAATCTAAAGCCTTTGCGTTTTTGCCAGATTTCATCATTTTTGTCATTTTTTCGAAAAACCTCAAAACCATGAAAAACACGTAAGGCTATAGCCTTTGCGTTTTTTTTCAAAATTCGACATTTTCGAAAATGCTCAAAAATGCTCAAAATGATGAAAAACGGCATGCTGTGCAAGACCGTAATGCTATAGCCTTGCGTTTTTTGGCCAGATTTCATCATTTTTTTGTCATTTTTCGAAAAACCTCAAAACGATGAAAAACGTAAGGCTATAGCCTTTGCGTTTTTTCAAAATTTCGACATTTTTCGAAAATGCTCAAAAATGCTCAAAATGATGAAAAACGGCATGCTGTGCAAGACCGTAATGCTATATGCCTTGCGTTTTTGCCAGATTTCATCATTTTTTGTCATTTTTCGAAAAACCTCAAAACGATGAAAAACCGTAAGGCTATAGCCTTTGCGTTTTTTCAAAATTTCGACATTTTCGAAAATGCTCAAAAATGCTCAAAATGATGAAAACCGGCATGCTGTGGCAAGACCGTAAGCTATAGCCCTGCGTTTTTGCCAGATTTCAGTCATTTTTTGTCATTTTTCGAAAAACCTCAAAACGATGAAAAACCGTAAGGCTATAGCCTTTGCGTTTTTTTCAAAATTTTGACACATTTTCGAAAATGCTCAAAATGCTCAAATGATGAAAAACGGCATGCTGTGCAAGACCGTAATGCTATAGCCTTGCGTTTTTGCCAGATTTCATCATTTTTTGTCATTTTTCGAAAATCCTCAAAACGATGAAAAACCGTAAGGCTATAGCCTTTGCGTTTTTTTCAAAATTTCGACATTTTTTTCGAAAATGCCTCAAAAATGCTCAAAATGATGAAAAACGCATGCTGTGCAAGACCGTAATGCTATAGCCCTGCGTTTTTTGCCAGATTTCATCATTTTTTGTCATTTTTTCGAAAAACTCAAAACGATGAAAACCGTAAGGCTATAGCCTTTGCGTTTTTTTCAAAATTTCGACATTTTTTCGAAAATGCTCAAAAATGCTCAAAATGATGAAAAACGGCATGCTGTGCAAGACCGTAAGGCTATAGCCTTGCGTTTTTGCCAGATTTCA